>CM023483.1:61816612-62466612 GCA_013339685.2 Hyalomma asiaticum
GGATATGATAGCGTATACGTAAGTCGAAGCGCATGGGGAGAAACTATAGTAGTTATAAAACTTGCTGCATTTTCCCCGAGACAAAAAGGCCTTTACTGCTTGAAAAAAACCTACGAAACCCGTGTTGTTTTTCTCTGTATTATGTCGCTGATGTGATCGTACGGCTTCCGCGGACACTCCATCCACTCCATCAAAATGAAAATTGCGCAGCGAATGCTGCTATAGAACCCCCCCCACCCTTCCAGCACTGGTTTACAAGAACACGTGCCGGTTTGGTTGGAAGAGCCCTGGATCTGGGAGGATATATATTAATGCCGCGGTAATATAGACCGTCCGAAACGTTTCGTTGACTTTAATTTCCCTCGAGAATCTTCCTTGCCGGCCGGAGATATTGCGTTCCCGCACGACACCCTTTGTATATGGCGGTCTCGGTGCTGTGCAACGCGCGCAGTACACATTTGCGCCAACGCGGTGTATTATACGACGCAGTTCCCTTTTCCATTCTTTTTTGTTTTCAGGCCCTACAAAGTGAGAGCTAGTGCGGAACACTGTCTAGCAAAAGAGGAACGAGTAGCAGCAATGCAGGGAAGCTCAGGAGAGCGAGGATGGAGGCTTTGAAGCTTTGGACTAATCGCCACATGCGCCTATCGTGAGAGGCACTGCAGACAACCGAAAAGCTCGCAATAAAACCTCTCAATGCGATTCTTTACCTTTCTTTAGTTCTTTTGCTATTCGACTACGCGCAATTTTTAGCGTACAGCTAAATGTTCGTCTTCAAACTGGTGCCAGTCCCGCAACAAAAAGAGCCGCTGAGTTCTGTTACTGCTCTTTCGGTGTGAACGTGATAATTAAGGTTGGTCTCAAGTGTGAAACAGCGCATGAAGAATTTAAAGAGCTGCGTTGCCTTTTCATCAGTATTCGTTTTTATAGCTGCATACGGACACCACGCAATTCCCATTCAGTGGCGCGCCTACTCGAAGCGCGCGCACACACACACACACACACACACACACACACACACACACACACACACACACACACACACACACACAGAGGACAGAGGACACGTTTGCATTAAAGACGTAGACATCCACGCCGGGTACTCAGTTTACGAGGGTTGAAAAAAAAAGACAAAAGAAAGAAAGACACTCCCTAGCACTCAACGACACCGTTTCATAGCGCTAAAGCCTTCTCACATCCCTACTTTTTTTTTTCTTCGCCATTTATTGAACGCGTACTCATGTGAACAGCTCATGTTACGCTTCGATGTAATCTGCCGATGGTAGCAGGCTGCAGGGAAGATTAAGGGAAGAAAGAAAAAAGAAAGGAAAGAACGTTAAGCAGGGTGCTGCTTACTTGACGGGACACGGACGCCATCGGAAGCGGCACCTCTCGCGCCGAAATCACCCGCGCGTATCGTGTGTACACGGAACGTGCCAGCGCGAGCTAAAGCGACGACAACGTAAACCGGCCTGTGCCGGTCGTATGAAGCTGACAAGTAAATCCCGCTGTACAACAAGCACGACAGCGTGCGCGCGTCAAAGAGCTCTATCATCTTTCTCAAAAGCTCTGTTTGCTTTTTTTTAGGGGCGAAGCTCCTTAAAGCGGCACCCGTTCGTCCCTCGTAGTCGTAGTCGGTAGTCGTAGTGCGTAACCAGTCTTACGCTTTGACCTCCAAGGTGGTGCCGGTGGGAGATTTCTCCCTGTGCGTTGTTGAACAATAAAAAAATTCGCAGCGTGCGCGTTAACTAAAAGCCGAATTCTTCTGTCTCTCATTCCCCATTAGCAGCCATTGGCATGTTCCAGTAGAAACGTTAGTAGAAGTAGAAGTGTTAAAAGCCGACTTCTGCTGTCTCTCATTCCCAGTAGCAGCCATTGTTTACCTCCTAGGTAGTGCCTGGTGAGATTTCTCATGTGCGTGATTAAACAATAAAAATTTCGTTCAAAACGCCGTTGACTGATGAAATAAACCAACGAAAGACGCCAGATGTTTTCTAAAAGCAAAACGAAAAGACGCCAGATGTTTCTAAAGCAAAACGAAAAGACGCCAGCTGCTTAACGAAAGACGCCAGGTAAAGCAATGGTGTAAGCAGTGCAAGAACCACTTAGCTTACATTTCACCGACCACAAAGCGGTCATAATGAAAGGACAACGGAAACCAGCAATAAAAGTTTGATAAAGCATTTAATCAATCGTTTCACGTCATTTTTATCGGGCGAATTAACGGAAGAAATTTCACGGTTTAACCGATGATTACTTTCAGGAGCTTCGCCCAATCTCATCATCATTCACCTCGTGGATCTGCCATCAATTTTTTTTTTTTTTCGTCGTGTCTACGTGCTTCCGCTTCGTCGCAAGTATGACGTTTTCCCCGCGTTCTTTTTCTCTCTCTTACGCACATCGAGTTCACACTACTACGTTCAATGCTGCTTTCAATAGCCTGGCCCCACTAAAATGGCAGCACTGCGGCTGTTCTATATGCATTGCAAAAGGCATGCAGTACACGAGGATCTTGCCGCGAAAGCTTTGGGAAAACAAAAACAATGTGCGAAAAAAATTAAGATACTCGTGTGTGGCTGCTAAAGCTTCGTAAGTGTGCATATACTATGATGCCTGCTTTCTGTGTGAGCAATTAGCATACGGGCTCTCTCGCTTTGTGACATACTAACAGTTCCATCACAATTTCCCTCATTCGTACAGAACAGACACAGATGTGACAGTTGTGCTCGTCGAATGCGTAGTCCTTCAAAGTGTCGTATTCAGGAAAAAAAAAGACAAAAAACACAAAAAGGAAACAATCAAAAGTAAAGGTACAACGTACAGTTGTTCGAAATAGCGGCAAGTTGCCGCTAGCCACGTATAAACGGGAACACGAACAAATAAAGAAAGTGAAATGTGCTTTCGATAATGTCCTAGCGAGCGAGATTTGAACATAATTATTCGCAGCCTCGTTGAAAGATTAATTTTAAATCAAATCACGCGCTTCAACACACAGTTCAACAGCTTCCATCGTTCATTACCGCTTAAACTTCCTTTAAGAATGAAATTTTAATCTCAGAGACGCGGTACGCTTGCAACATTCGCAAAGTACACACTTCTTCGTAGGTACGCGCCTTTAACGAATGGTCCTTAATGACAGACGCCAATTAAGGGCTGCGAAGCAAGCTTGTCTACCAAACGTAGTTACGCTATATAGCCACGGTTTCTCGAGCATAACGTGAACTCGAAAACGTTCGCACGGCAACAAACGAGACTCATTTAGAAACTAATGCTTAAGAACGCTTCCTGCACACGAAACGAAAATCCGCCGGCAACTCGTGATTGTGATGTCAGCATTTAATGACAAGGCAGCTAGCTATAGAACAGACACCTGATAATGTCGAGCGTTCGTCAGCTGACGCAAGCTCTAAGTACTACAAGTCAACGCACGGAAACAGTTAGAGCGCGGATTTTTGTTATCTCTCTTCTCTCTCTCTCTCTCTCTCTCTCTTTCCCTACCAATTCGTAATTTGTGCAACTCCTCGTAGCTATGGGTATTGCGTAATGCTATACGTACGCACACAAATATCGTTCCAAACCTGCGCTTTTAGCACTACGTCATTGGGTGCTCGAATCTGACTCCTTTTTCTTTTTTAATGCGTCTTATCATTCCTCCTCTATCTTTTTTTTTGTTTGTTTGTTTTTGTTTACTCATAGCGGGCTTCGTCGGGGCGCAAGACGCATCGTTTCAAAAGCTCAATTTTCGCTGCGCTAAGCGCTCGCACGGCTCCAGTCCTCTTTATGACGCGGTGCCGACAACGTTAGCAAAGTGGGGGAAACAAAACAAAACAAAAACAAAAGAAAGTGCGCTAGCGTGAGAGGGGATGGAGAAGTGAAGCGATGAGGGGAAGCACACACCGTCATACATTATATTCGAACCGGCAGTCCCGAAACAGCAGCGACAGCTATTCGTCCAGGCATTGAATGAAGCGGCGGCACTTCAGTTGACAGCAAAACAAACACTACACGCAGGACATTTTTTTTAAGAACGTTATGTTGAGGAACGAAAAAAAAGAAAAAGAGAACCTGCGCTCCAAATTGAGCAACGCGCCATGTGTGCCTGCTGCCATTAGAGTGATCACGGCCTTGCATTAACGCTATCGATATATAGGCTTCCAAGTCCTCCACACCGCTGTACCTGCGATACTTAACACAGAAAACAACATAAAGCAACCGAAAGCACGCCTCTTTCAGGCGCTAACATATATATAGGAAGGACTTTGATCTCCGGAGCTTGTATTTGCTTCTTTTTCTTCTTTCTGTCTTCTTTTTATCTCAAGGTAATGCTGAAGTTGACATAAGGCTTCCGCTGGAAGCCTTTAACAGCTGCTATCGCGCTCTATCGCACTGTACGAAATGGAAGCGAATGACATTTTTTTTTTTTAAATACCATGCCAGTGCCGCATGATCCGCAGTTTATTTACAGTTAGCCGCTCTTTAAGGACAAAGTGCTTCGCAAAACAAGTAACAAAGGCGATGATAAATGGACTGTGTAGCAACATTTGGAATGATGAAAGCACGTATCGCTGATGGCCGTATGGACAGATGATGGTAGATATTAAAAAACAACAACAAAAAAAAAACAATACGAGAGTTACAAGTGTAACGAAGGGTCAGGACTACTAGAAGGTGGAGGGGAAGATGCGAGAGGGAGGATAAGGCATTCGTTCCTCAAGAGAGATGAGAAGTATTGCTCAAGACGTGCCTCGACCTCCGAAAGGGACATCGATTTTAAGAAGACGCGACATGGATAAGCGCTCCGCGTGGGTTGTGCAAGTGCTCTGTAAGGTCGGCCTGAAGGCTATATATTCATCGCGACAGCGAACGCGGGTTGTCAGTTTAACCATAGCCAGACCTTATAGGAACGGGAATGCTTTGGCTCGGACGCCGAGGTTGAGCCGTTTGAGCCCCGGCTCGGGGCCACGTGTAGCCCCACAGACCGGTATATTTGTTGCTAAGTTAGAACATTAACATTGTAATAACATAATTAAGCGACGAGTGCAAAAGAAAAAGGAAACCTAATGACAGAATATGCTATGAGGCGTTTGCACCAGGTTTCATCATTTAGAAGTTATATTCAAATTTCCTTAGTAGGTATTAACCAGTTACTGACACCAAAACAACGCCTCGGAACATGCTGTCGGGGTAAGATTAAGAGCCTAAAATGTTAGAATCGGTTCCCAAACATGCGCCCTTATTAATAAAAAAACATCTTACACTAATAATGTTCGTAACAGAAGGCTTCAGGCAATCTTGACTCTTGACATATCATCAGCATAGCCGGCTGGCCAATGGCAACGAGCACTTGCAAAGCGAAAGAGTTTCATGAATTCGGCCCCTTATCATTTGCATCGATCGAAGACCCAAAGCATCAGTCATTATTATCGATTAATCACGTTACCCAAGGCAAGATGCAAATGTTTTTTTCTTCCCTTTTTCTGTACAGGAACTGCATTTCCTCGAAGCTGGGTTCACTGGTATATTACTTCCATTATTATGAACGAGTTGATTGTTGTTAGCGCTAAAACGCCGAATAATAAACGCTGCATTTAATCGTTAAAAGCGGAAAGCTTCGTGGTGGTCTGCGGTAAGTGGCACAAATGGTAGCTTGTTCCCAACATATTCAAAGCTTAACGCTTTAGAAGCTTTAACAGGTTTGAGCGCATTTTCTTTGGGACACCGTGCTACTAAATGCACTCTTAATGAGCAAACAGACAGAGAAGCCTAGGAAAACTCTCATTAAGTTGTTTCTAACAAATAAAGAACGAGCCCTTGACCCCTTCCCTTTCGTTAAATGCACTCTTAGACGTTTCTTACGATTTTCCTTTAGCTTTTCTCGTAACATGAAAATCCCGCGGACACACCTATGCACCAACATCTTCTGAATTTCATCTTGGTAATGCCACTAATAAATGTTGTGCGCACTGTACCATATATTATAGAAGCAAACGGCTTTCCGCAATAAACAGCGCCTCGCGCGCTCGCAGCACGCTGTCTTCGCTGAGGGCCGCAATTAAGTAACTGTACGCACCGTGCGGCGACCCACGAGACGAACGCGTCAATATCTCGATATGCGATGGCGTAATAGAAAGATAAACGCGGCGTTTCTTGGAAACGATATAACCATGGGCGGCGCAGCGACATTTTAGTGGAAGGGCAGCGAACAGGAGAACCAACAAGGCTTATCGGCTAACCGCGGTCGCAATATATCATACCTCCATTGGTCGATAGCGCAGGTCTTCGCTATATAACACGCGAATAGCCACGACGGTTGGGAAACAACGTCACTCAAGTGCCGCGATGTCGCTGCTCGTGGGCTGCTCACGCTCGCGCTATATCCTCAGTGCCTCAGAGGAGAACCGCAGCGGTCGACGGCAGCCTTATGAAACCTCCATATAAAGGCGACACATCAATATAACTTCCCGCATGACAGGGCTTTCAGTTCGTCCAGCGAATGCGGTCCTTATGTACGGCTCGTTCTGGATCGAAAACATGTTGCGAGATTCCATTTCACGCCCGTTGCGCCGGTATTTCAATTTCCTTTCGGTCGCCAATTGAATCGGTTGAAACAAAGGTTAGCATTTCCTCCCGAGCGTTCCGGAGAGGAGACATGGTTGCGGCTTTGTGGAAATCGATAGAAAATGCGTCGCTTACGAGACAGGCCGAAGGAAAGGCACCAAAATTAACTACGTCGCACTACGTTTGCTTGAACCAGCTTCGCTACCTTAAACAAGCCGTATGAACTGAAATCTTTATATGCGCGATGCTAGAAGAAGCAAAGCGCGTACATCAAATTAATGTAATTACTGGCCTGTTATAATTATAAGCCTGCGTGGCCATATGTTGTAATTACGTGGAGACACCTGCGAAATGTGCGGAGGCTGCTTGTCGATGAGTTGACAACACGTATTCGACGCAGTAAATACTTGAATAAAATGTTCTATACCTTCTCGGTGCGAGCTCGGTGGTGGTTGGAAGCCTTCGAACCTGTCACAGACTCGGCGTATCGCCAGAAGCGATGTAACTGTTGCAGGCAAGATACACTTCTGCAGCTTGAGACCTTCAGTTCTCAAGTACAAAACCACTGTTCCACGGAACTCGAATTGTGAAGGTAGCGGTCCAGACGATACCGCAGAAAAACCTACCCACTCTGTTTGGTATAAACACATTCATTTGTGCCGTGTTGAGCTGAGTATACTAACTTGGTTAAGTGTAATCCGGTTCAGCCGTCAGAACACGACCACGGTTCATTATCCTTGCGGTCAGCTTAAGGTCAGGTGAATGTGACCTCAGTGTAGACTTGATAAAGCGCACCGGTTGATTCTAATACCTAATACAAAAGGAACCTAAAACCGAACGCGATCACAACGTGATATGGCGAGCACGTCTTGTGCAGAGACGTAGTTCGATTAGTCAAATTGAATATCACGCACCACTCGCCGATGCAGGAACGAAATTGGTCGGTTAGTACGGCCTCACGCGAGATAGGCAACATGATAACGTTAATAAGACATACAAAAGAACGATAGAGAGAAATACTGATGACCGCTCGGTTTTAGCGTCCAATATAGTTGCGTATAGTAAGGCTCTTGAGACGCATTATAATCGAGGGTTCGCTTTCGTTCTCAATAATACCGGCATTTACGCACGTACACAATTCAAGTGGCGAGGACTGCATATTTTGCCCTGAACACTCAAGTAGGCGCTAGCTAATTAAGTCGCCGCGGCAACGCACTTGTGCATCAAAAGTACGCAGCGTTGCAAAACGAAGTAATATTAGTAACAGCCAGTGAACAAGCAAGAAATGCAGCTATATTCGTTCGCTAAATGTCAGTTAGGGTTCTCTCAGTGCATAGTTCACGTCCACGCCAACAGCCAATGCGACGCTAAGTTACAGCTTTTGCGCTAGTCATTACGAGTCGAGCAGAGTGCACTCCGAACCCGGCACCAACTCATCGTAAGTTAGCTTTGCCTATCGTCGGCCCCGGAAGTTAGGCAAGAGTAATCAAAACCACGAACTGTCGTTTTAGGTCACTCCCAATGATACAGCTCCGCACGGGGCCAAAAGTGAGTCGTCGTTTCCGAATGCCACGAGCGCGGCCCGGACGCTATAGCGGCGCTTGGTATTCAGCGTCCAACAGAGCGGCTCTAATCCTCTCGACTGCATTCCGCAATCCAATTGCGATCGGATGAACAGTGCTGCTGTAGCAGGCACTCGACCGCTCTCCGGGGAACGTAGAGACCGGGGGCGCCCGTAACTGAGCCAAGCCGATTGCGACCGCTGCCACAGCAGAGATGGAGCTCTCGGGCATTAAAGCTATGCGAGAGGGCAGCTATCCCATCCCTTCTCTCGATTATCCCCTCACTCCGGAAGACTAATTATTCTCAAAGCCTCTGCGACAATGACCCTCGCGAATTGCAGTGTGCGCGATAGCAGGCGTCCCCTGTTCGCCCGGAGCGGGCAGTGGACCGTTATGTCAATCAGAGAATCAGGGATTCGCCAGTCGAACGTGTAGAGGAAGTCTGCACGCGGGACACAACTAAGTGCCTGGACCCACCATGTGCGCCGCTACTGATAAAGACTAGACACGAGATATGTTCGCTATAGCTTCTAGCCACTGCAGTATAACAGCAGAGTGCAAATGGCGGCCTTTCCAAGAACGCCATTAAGACGCGACCTGTTCCGTCTGAAGTCGACTGAGATGAACCTGCCGGAGTAGTCAGTGTTATTTCGATGGGCAGTCGCATTCTGTCGAAGCACCTGCAGCTGCCTCAGCCTCTGTCAGCCTGATCGCCGTCCTAACGAGAACGTGTCAATGTAGTTCGAGCGAGCCTAATCGTTCTAAGAGGCAAATGAAGCGTGGTGCGCATTACTCACAGGGAATGCGAGTCTCGCCGGCTCTCCGCACTGACATCGTCCTTGACTTCGGCTTCGATTTGGGCGTGCTCCTCCTGCGGACAAAGGAACAATGAAACGCACTCGTTAGCTGCTATGTAACCACATGCATCGCAAACGAAACATCATAACGCAGCCACGTAACATAAATGAAAGCAACATTGAGAGAAGTTAATTCAGACATCCCACAAAAGAAGCTATACTTGGGGAAGCCAAGATGAGGCAAGCTTAAGTAACATAACAAGGCGGTTTCAGTTTTCGTGGCTATTCTACGAAGATTCAAAATGAAAACGATGGGGCAGGTAGCACTGGAAAATGTTAGTGAGAACCATAAAAAATTGGAATAAATCAAAATAATCACGGCGTTATCTTGAGCGCAAGATCGTCTCGCGTAAAAAGGGCGTCAAACATTTAGCGCACGCACCAACGCTTTATCCCAATACATCATGTTACATTGCCCGCACCTACAGTGACGCGTGCATCAATCCATCATCAAAATATCCGTCTCGGTCGTTAGCTTTACGTTTTCAAGCACCTCAGCAATAATCACAATCAAATAGCATTCAACTGTTGCCAAAGAACAAAACTTAAAGGAAAATACCGCGGCGAATCGGCAGCGCATTCAAAATAACGATTATTGCAGGATCGCAGGAGAGCGCCAGCTGTTCAACTTCACCGCAAGCTGACCGTATGTGCGGGGAAAGCAACTAAAGGACGCAAATTGTGCCAAGACGGCAGCACCGGCTGCAAACGCGCCATACCTAGGGGCGCGATCGCAATAACGGATACGGAACAATAACGACATACCGGTCACGTTTCAGTGGCGCCGTATCATCAACGGCGCGAGCAAGGGCGATAAATGCCCTAGGAAACTGACAAGAAAAAAATCTCCAAGAAAACAAGGCACGTTAGGGCTTTTGGTGCCCGGGCAAAGAGAGCCGCTTCGCGATTAATCAGCACCAAGTCCGCCTGAGCCTGGACTCAGCAAGAACGTACAAACAAAGAAGAGGAAGCAACAACGACAACATCCAGTAGGAAGCGAGAAATCTTTCTTTCGAGGCGTGAAAGAGGCGTGTTGCTGACCACCGAGAGCATGGCGATATGGACGGCTGGCAGGGAGCGGGGCGCGGCCATTAATCGCGCTGAGAAGGCGCACGCCTCCATCTGGCTCGGTTGCCCTGGGATCCGCACCAGGTGGAGATCCCGCCGCCCAAGCCGCCTTTGCTCTTTTGCAGTGTGACCTGGGCAGGCACAGCTAATTGAATGGGCTACCGTTGTAGCGGCGACCGAAATCACTGCAGCAAACTCGCGGGCGTACAGATGCCTCGTTTCCAGGAACGCGGCCACTCGGAAATGCGCTAAACGCGACGGCCAAAGCTTGAAGGAGTCGTGGATGTGTTAAAGGCTCGTCGACACACGCTGGCACGCGGGAGTTTCTGCCTAACGTATTACGTACTATGTGTGTGCCTCTTAAGAAGGGAAGCCGTTCATTCTCGGGCCTAATTCACACTAGCAATTGACAGAAGTCGCGGGATCAATGACGAATGACGAATAAAAAGATAGCGGCTAAATGCCACCTATGCTCACACCGAAAGGTACGCCCAACCCTTCGCCACACCGAAGTAGAGCGCACCGTTCGCGTCTGCTAGCGCCGCCATCGGAACTTGCTGTATAAAGCAAACAGGCTTCCTGTTCCGGGGCACCTGACTGATTCAGAACGTTTGTTACCGTAGTTGAGCGATTGAGAACTCCAGCTGCTAGCGCATCAAAGATATCAGTCACACTTCGACCATTGCCAAGTACTTGCGCTCTGCGGCCAACTTGATCGCGGGACCTCTGATGGCCGCCCTTGTGAATGAGCCTTCATTCAACGAAAGCAGCGAACAGCAATGGTATCCCGCTCGGTAACAACACGCTCCACTAAGGCGAACATGGTAATGTATTAGAAGAAGAGAAAGCAAAACGACAAGTGAAAAGGAAGAAGAGAGGAAGTGCAAAACGCGCCGCGTAATAAGGTCGAGGAATTTCAGCATCGGCGCTGTAGCTCGACTCGGCAAGGGGCATATATTAGCGACATCGGCCGAGAAGCCACATTCCAGGAGTTTTTCTCATATCACGTTAAGGGGAGCAAAGCCATCTTTCACTAGGCTTTAATTAAAACCTGGGGACCAGCAGCGACACTGCGTTGCCGGGGCAATGGGCAAAATTGCACCGAGTAAGTAATGGGACGTGCCGAAAGAAGGAGTGTTCAAACTCACAGACTTTCCTTCCTTTTAAGGCAGAGGGCTACGCTGGTTCTAAGGATCGACCTCGAAGGCGTACGAAAATATCGCGCTGCAACCATGTTGAAGATATTGGAAAACACACATACGGAAAAAGCCAGCACTGAAACTGAAGAAATTTAGTACATTCTTACAGGCGGCTCGTAAAAACGGGACCTGGCCAATCACGACACGGGAATAAGGGAAGGCGACCGGCCAATAAGAAACACTTCTTAAGAAAAAAAAAAAACTTTACGAACTGACCTTGCCATTTCATGAAATTAAATTTGTGGGATTTTTACGCGTCAGGACCACGACTTGATTAGGATGCACGCCGTAGGTGGCAATTGCAGATTAATTCGAATCACCTGAGGCTTTTTTTTTTTTCCTAATGTGCATACGGCAGAGCATTCGAATCGTGTTGGTATCACAGACACTTTGATGGCGCTGACTAGAATTCGCATAACTCCCTTATGCTTACATAATTTGGAATACAAAATTCGAATAAATATTGAAAGTGCACGTGTGCGTATCTGTGAGCTAACGCAGACTGAGATATGTGGTTTGAGTCAATTGATGTGTCGCTTAGTGTGGCGATGGGACCTGCAGACTGGAATTCCCGATACGATGTGCATTCGTAAATCAAGGTGATGGAACTTTGTCATTAGACGTCGCCCTGTGGTATTACTGAAAATAATAATAATATAATATCATGTTCGTCCTACGGCACCCTAAGGCCTTCGACCGTATTCTGAACTGCTTGCCGTTCACAGCTACTTTTTGTCTTTTTTTTTTTTTTTGTAAAACAATTGTGAGAGGGTTGTCTCTGGTGAACACAGCAACCCATGCACAAATGATGTTTCCTTAACAACGCTGCCAGAGCTTATAGATTCATCACTGCAGCCAAAAGCCGAGCTCAGGTTCGCAAGGCACTGCCCGATACAGCACGCGTTAGTATGAGGCGATTATACATATTGAAAATTCATCATGTTTGTAATGTCTGATGCCATGGCTCTCGTTATGTCGCGAAAGGTTAAAAAGCTTCGTAACCAAGGGGCGAGACCTCGTGGGTTGATAACCTTGTCGGCTTTCCTTCGTTTGCTTTATCCGGGATAAACTGATCTTCCCCGAGAAGTCATCTAAATGCTAAGGAGCTCCAGTGGCCGATTGCGGGCCGACGGAGAAGCGGCCGTGAGCAGCGAACGAGACCGCATGCAGTGCACTTGGTAAATTAAATTTGAGCTCGAGCCGACTTAAACTCAAACGCCGAGTGGATGCGTTCAAAAAGTTAAGTTGGCAAACTTCTACTACGTGCACGGATATATATACGTCTACGTGTCACTGTGTCTCTGTCCCTGTATGTGGGTGTGTGTTTATGGGTAACAGTATGTGGTAGGATGGAAAGGATAGTGGGGTAGTGTTCGTGCGTGCGTGCGTGCATAGATAGATAGATAGATAGATAGATAGATAGATAGATAGATAGATAGATAGATAGATAGATAGATAGATAGATAGATAGATAGATAGATAGATAGATCCCTTTAATGAGCACTGGAAATTTTAGTTTGGCGGCACCTATACACACTGCGTGGTATACACGGAAAATACACAAGAGACACCATAGAACTCGAGGGAAGCTAAAATATACTGCAATATAAATAGTGTCTCAAGGAAGGTTGGAAACTATACCCGTTTTATGGAACGCGGAAGGATAACTTCGCTGCAAGCAATTCAAGCGAACCCCAGTACTCTGCAGCACAACTCGGCAGACCTCATCAACACTTGCGTCAACTCGAGCTGCGCGATGTCGTCCGAGTAGGCTGAGGAGTGGAAGCGGGCCCCCTTGAAAAACGCGACGTCCGCGTGCGTTTCGGAACACGAGGCTTAACTGACCATAAAACTTAGTTTCGACGTCGGGGTCCATAAATAACGTCGCGCTCCTTGCGGCGGGTGGGCTCCGAAAACGAGATTAGAAAATTTCAACCCGACCGCTGCACAACAGCCGCTCCCACCGCACCCCTCATCGCTGTCCTTAGTTAAGAGGCCGAAACAAGCACGCGAATCATTATCCCTCGCTTACGTGAAAAAATAAAATAAATGAGATGTAGAAACTGAACGAGTGTCGTGGCTGGCAGACAGGCATAGCACGAGGGTCGAGTCGGATTCGACATAATTTGAATGTGTCCGCGACAACCTCTCGAGGCGTACGCAAAGAGCGGTATGCAACGCTAACGAGCGCTCGGGACATGCGAGCGATGAGCGTACAAGGCCGCAAGCTGACGCACGACGGCGCCATCAGCGTCGAGGGGCGCTAAGGACGCTGCCTTCTTCTCCCCCTCCATTTCTACTCTCCCCTTCTCCGCCCACGACCCCAACCACCCGAAGACCCTGATCAGCATGCAAACGAGCTCCTTTTCTCTCAAGACACGGCGTTCTTAGCGAGAGAAAGAAACCGCGGGAAGGCGGCGTCTCTAAGCGCCGCGAAAGCTCGTCTGCCAGCGACCCGACACAGACCGCGTGGTGGAGGCGGACAGTAATGAAAGTGCTAGAACAAGTAACCGCCCCCGCTCGAAACCAGCGGCGCGTTTTCACAACGCGCGTGAAAAGACCCCGACGACCTCGTCCTCTTCATTAAACGGGTTCTATAAGACATCTACTTGCACTCGACCCCGACACGAGCTGTACAGTGCCCTGTTGTTGCATTGCTCGTGGCTGAGCGGGCGAGTTGAGGAGACAAGAAAATGAACTACGCGTACGCTCAATGTGCCCGATGAGGTTCACTGTCTTTGACGACGTTCACAGTGATCAGGAGAGGATGCAACATATCCACTTACTATACACATGGAGCTCTACGCCCTATACGTGCGTCAATGCCCGGACATCAGCGCAATGAGGATGCTTGACTAACTTGAACATTGGAGTGAAATTAGAATGCTACACATTGCGTTACAACAATGCGAAATGCTCTGCCATGCTATGGAGAGACCCAAGCGGAGATTACATCGACAATGCTGCATTATTCTCTACAATAAGAAAAATGATAACACTAATACGATCATACTAATGTGTCAAAAATGACAGCCAAACGCCAAATTAACCTGTATTCTGTCTATGGCGCTAATCGAACAATTTACGGACTTCGTAATTCCCACCCGCTTGTTGAAGCATCATCCCCGAACTGAATGAATGGTAGGTGGAGACACAACCACAAACAGTTCCACCCATAGTAAGAAACACATAGGATCGTATTTTGAGATATAACGACATACAACGGCTTTTCCCGTACGCTGAACTATAACGTTGTGTTCGCGAAAAAATGTTCTGAGAATATGTTCCCGTTTCGCTGCAGATGACTTGTTGATCGTAATCCAAGTAATATTGGTACTGTAAAGTAGCGCGTCTTCTACAACTTCCGATTCTTCTACTTAACGTTTTTCTCTTCACACGATATTTCTGACAATCAAGAAGAATGTGTGAACAGTTCCCACCACGGTCACAACAGCACTCGTGGGAAAGTGGAGCAAGCGTATTCCGTACGTGAAACTGTTGTATGTGCCACTTCCCATCGAAGTCAGTCTTTGTGTGTCGCGAATACGCTACCACGTTCACCCCTCCGTGGGGCAAACGTTCACACTGCTCTACAATAATAGAGTAGTAACAGTGTCAACCGTATCATGTCCAGCCTCCAAGAAAAAGTTAATCGAGCAACCCGCACCAACCATTATCTCCAAGCCTTCCGGTAACACTGCTCTACGAAATCGCTGCAAATCTTTCACATCACCAGGATACGCGGGTATGGCAAAGCAATCCGCACTCTTGCTTCAGTGATACGGCGAGCTGCATTAAATGTTAAAACAACCGGGAACAATGATGTTCGCATGATTCATTAAATGTTTCAGATAAGTTTTCTTTTTATCGCAGTGTGTTCTATCGATATCGTTGCACGGCAAACCTTGAAAATTTATGAATTCTAACAAAAATCAGAGTCGCTGCAGAACCGAGAGTGTGTGTTGCTGTCGCAGCATAGTTTGCAGATGACCTGCGCCACGCCACGAGATTAATCTCTGACCATAATGGAAACGACGGCCACTGCCGTCCAAATCTGGCTATGGCGCGATGTGGAGAAGCAAACTTAACGATCTCGCGAAGGTTTCAACGCACAAAGAAAAAATAAAACTGTATAACTACAGCTCAAAAGACGTGAAACAATACTCCAGAGAAGCCGTGCTACTGTACGCTTGATACGCGAGGCCAGGCGGGGCCCTCTCTCGGTATCGAACTGCAGCGTACTCAGCGATAACTGGCCAACTGAAAACTGTTGCGGCAAACGAGACGAGACGTGGCGACCGGAAGCCGGCGAGCCGCGAACGGAGTGCCTCGCGAGCTGCCGCCACGGCTACACACATCCCCCTCGGCCCTTTGAGCTGATTGATGACATGGCCACCACGGTAGCTGGCAAACTCTCATACGGAACGCTAGGCACCACTATGGATGCATCGTTGCTCGTTACAGCGCACACAGATGTCGTGTTTGTTTGTGACACCACGTGCCCACACAGCGCAGAGAGAGAGAGAGAGAGAGAGAGAGAGAGAAATTCACGCAAACGCCAACCGATGCTTCGCTATGAGAAGACCACGCTTCCGATGCACTTTCACTGTTTCTGCGCGCATCAGGTCGTGTTATTGGAAAAGTTTCTCCGGCCGCCTCCACTCAACCCAAGTGTAGCAGTAGCTGCTGGTTGGAGGAGGCTAGCTAAAGGAAGATATATTCTGGATCGTGAACGGTTATATGTGCCTTCGGTTCGGGTTTAGGACAGGAACGCGGATAGCTTGTACGATCGCCGAGGTCACACAATACTATTTCAGAGACGTATCCACAACCAGCGGACAATTTCACAAGCTTGTCACGCAGTTTTCCGAAATATTCTCAACGCGCGCTCTCAGGAGGCCGACAACTGACCCTTTATGACATTGACTTCTAGGGTTGACAAAGCGGTCGCTTTCATTCTGGCGGGAGTATACGTCTCGCGAAGTGGTGAGTGCTTATTATTTGTAAGCTTTCTTTTATATAATCCAGATACGCTGCGGGCAGGGCTTTCCTCACAGACGCGTCAACATCAGCGAGTCTCTCGAACGTCGCATGTTTTCTTCAGAACACGTCGCAGGCGGCTCGCACGCCTTCGAATACTTGCGACGCCAATCATGGAAGTTGTCAATGGTGTTTGACGCCAACAACGACGCCCAAGACTATATACACGAGATGGGTCTGCAAAAAGGCCACAAATTTACAATTTCTTCTTTCATATGGATAAAAGCAATTAAAAATATCGTTTAAAACGATAGGAAACAAGGAATGCTGCAAGAGCCAGCAAATGGTCTTATCTTCGTCAGGACAGAAGTTTTGCGTCCTCTTGAAGTTACCGAACTGCGCGGATCATTAAAATGACTTTCTTCAGGACCCCGTGCAGTGTTTCGGTGACTGCGAACTTCATCGGTTTACTGTAGACGCGCTCGCGCCCACTGAAAACGACAGAGCCTACGGTCGAAAGCGCCTCAAGTGAATAAGAGCAGACACCAAATAAGATGGATCTACATCGAGAAGCCGAATCAATATGCCGTCCCCAATCGACTCGAAGAAAGCCCGCGGCGCTTGTCAACAAACACGGCCGACAGCCCGAGCAGAAAAGATGTTTGTCAACAGCACAAAACGCCCTCGGTTTCATCACGTTCCACTCAAACAAAACGCCGTGTGGAACCTTTCCTTCCTTCCTGGCAACGCTTCCTTCATTCAGATGGGCCGCGCGCGATGTGGCAAGACCAGACGCCGCGCGAGGGGCACGGCGCCAGCAACTTTTCGTCGCATCGTCGTTCACCCGTCAACTGCGCGTATATCGCAGGAGGCCGAGGGGAAAAGGGGGGCGACAGCGTCGATGATGACGAAGAGGACGCCGAGAAAGAGGGCGAGCACCGTATAGAACGGGGACGGAAAGGTAGGGATGTAAGAGGAGGAAGTGGGTAGGATGGACAGTGGGCGTTTTGTGCGACAGCATCGTCTCTGCGGCCACCCGACTTCCGCGGTATTTCGCTGATAACGCTTCGGCACCCGCCGTTGTCGACGTCCTAGTCGTGGCCAGCTCGTACTCCCGCCTTCGCGTACTCCTCTTTTTTTCTTTCCTACCCTGTTTCTTCGTTTGCTAGTCATCCCCCCTTTTCCCTCGCTCCCTCATTCCTTCCCAGTATTCGAGATAAGACCCCCTTTCCCCCGGGCGATCACCGGCGCACTGCAGTTTGCCCGAGCGGCCACATTGATGTCCAACGCTGCATTAACGGCTCCAGAAAACATAAATAAAAAAAGGCCTTATTCCCGCTTCATGTTTTCTTTCTTTATCAGTCTCCACTTCTTCCTTTCCGTCCCTTCTTCCCAGACAACGCTATGTAGCGAGAAAACGATTTCTTTTTTTTTTTTTCCCTCGTTTTGCTTGGCCCGGTTTACCGACGGCCTTGAAGAAACGCGAGTGGAAGGTAGGTAAGCGCGCCCTGTCAAGCTGTACCGATCGCTTGCGCAAGGCCTCGGCCTTTTGTTTCTTCTTTCCTCAGGAACACACGCTTCGTGAAAAGGAAGCCCAACGACGATGTTGGCTGTAGGAAGTTAAGCCTACCACGCTCTCGCGTATGTATTTCGTTCAAACGCTGGCCGCGGGATTGTTGCGGAGAGAGGGCAAAAGTAGCTCGGTCATAAGCGGAAAAAAGCCTCTTGAAGAGAAAACTTGTCTCCACCGACGTCATTTGTCAACTCGGGCGGCGTCGATGCTTTGCGGCAGGAAGGGCCGTCAGGAAGGAAGAAGCGATGACGTGAGCCGGCCGTGCTCACGTCGCTCCTAAAGATACGGACTCCACTCTAATCACTTTTCGAGCCGTGGTCATAGGAGAAAACTCTCGTTGGAGCACAGCAGTGGTGGAGTACATATACGGGAGCGAAAACGTCTACAACGCCGACAAAGAATACAAAATAACACGACAAAAGAAATGCAGTGACTTTATTTATTGTTCCTCTGGGGCGCATTAACATCATAGACAGTTCGGACGACTTTCAGTAGCTTTTAGGCCTCAACGATCAAGCTGGTATTCGTAATCACACCACGTGTGCGTAAACGATTGCACAAGTTCGCATGTACCGCAAAAGCTAATGACCCTAAGACCCCCCCCCAAAAAAAAAATCGTCTCGCAGCGAAGTCTTTATTATTGCGAAGGCGTCAACTCCTGCAAGTGCGACACTTGCTTGGCATAAAGACATAGGCCATATTGCAGACGTGACTCGTTGCACAATGCCAAAAAGAAATCGCCTGTCCACAAGTGTTGTCCAGTTCCTCATCCGGATTAAAGATAACATACCGAAGCGTGTCTAACGAAGATCACACACTGACGCGAAGGCAGTGTGAATAAAGGCTGAACCGGAGGCGCCATGCTCTCCTTTTACATAAGTAGGTAGAGGGGAGGGTCCCATGCGGAAGGCCGTTCCTGAAGGCCACATTCCTGAAGGCCACAAACACTTTAGAACCTCTGTTCCACGTCATTTTCTTTTCGATGTGGTATTAGGGCTTGAAATCAGGAGTCTTATGAACATGTACGTACAGTCGGGAGGACTGGTCAGAAATGGGGAGTCTACGGGGCGTACAGGGAGAGCTGGCAGGAGTGTAAGTCCAGCGGATTTTGGTGTTTCTGGATATTTTGGTACAACGAACCGTGGCTTGCCCTACCTCGACTCAACAGGGCAGATGTAGGCCCTTAATATATTCAGATTCAATTCGGTATGAACATAGCAAAGAGACCCTTATCTCCAAAATTTTTTCTTTTACTTTTTTTTTGCTCTCTCTCTCTCTCTCTCATTCGATCATCGCGCAAAGAGAAGGCACCTTCCGTCCCTACGGTAAGCCGCTTTTGAGATCAATTCACGGTACACTGATACAGAGACTATATCGATTCAACTCTACCGGAGACAGCCGTATTAAAGAGCAAAAGAATGCATGCGTGACGAATTCTTCGATACTCGAGGGACTTTGGAGAAGTATTCGAGTTGATGCTATAGTACGGAGAGGAAGAAAGTGAAGCAAAATATAACAAGCGGGGTTCGCCTAGCGATATACGGATATGCAATGAAACTCGGCATGCAGTCGCGTTAATGAGAGTGTGAGAATATCGTCTCCTCAAAGAAAAAAAAAAAGGAGAATAAACATTACAGGGAACATCTTATAAAACGAAAAAAAAAAAAAAAAACGAACTAAGGCGGGGAAGACGCCATCACAGTGGTGAGGGTTATTAGGGGTCCAGAACCGTAGCGAGCATAAATATAGTGATTGAGCGACCTGCGTCACTAATACCGGTATATCGCACGAAACTTGGAATTCATGGGAGAAGGGGGGTCGTCATCTGCATAAGCTGCTGTTGGGCGGCAAAGGAATAACGGGAGAATATATGTCTCTAGCAGTCGGCGTGGGGAAGGAGGCAGTACGGCTCGGGGATTATTTCACTCGTATCGAACACCTGAGCCGTTGCCGGGGCCGAACCGCGGCTCAAGCCTGCGATCGCCCTAAAATTGGTAAAATGGTATCTCTGAGATATCCCAGCGTTTTCGCCTCGAATTGTTCTCGGATGTTTCGTGATACTTTAGGCCGGTGGTGGGCTCCATTCCCTGTACCTGCAAATGTATTATGATGAGAGCGGAATGCATTAGATAGAAAAAAAAAAAGAGAAAGAGGCGGAGGGAAGGGAGGGTGGGAGGGGGAGACGGCGCTTAGTCCTGTGCGACTATATGCAAGTTCCCGAACTGTGTTCAAAGTCAGCAACTAGTAAGCACTGCTTGCATTCTACGTTTTTCTGAAGATGAGAGAGCGAAATGGAAAGTGACGACTTGTACCTACGCTTACACGGCCAGGATAATATTCATTCCACAAAACTGACAGTTCCTTCAGCCGACCGCCCCGACAATTTACCATCGGCTTGCTGGCACGCGAGTTTCGCAGTCGCCTCTCACACGTAGGAAGAAGATGACACAAAAAATTCACATCGTAAATACCTCTCGCCTGTCAGTTATACATTCTCTTCCAACCGACAAAATCAGATCACTGTCAACTATTTCCTTCATTCATCCAAGCGTTGTTCTGCGCACTTTCCCTCCATTTTTTCGTCCTGCCGAAAGAAATAACGAGAAATTAGCGTCAGAGAAAGAGAGACGTCCAAGCCACGCAAGCTCAAACAATTCGGTAACGAACTCAAAGCCAGTGAGCTCCGGAGGTGCCATTCCCCACCCCCGTCGCCTCGCATTCGGACGCGAGAACACAGTGTGTCGGCATTAGAGAAATCCTCCGCCGTCACACCACGCGAAACGTGTATGTAGACACAAGCGCGCTGTTGGCCATGGTTTTTCTATTGTTGTTACCGTCTATACAACTGCTCTATGTTAGGAACAGCACGTCTCGTTCTTCGCGGCCGCTGCTCTTGTTTTGGGCATACCCTGTCGCAGTTGCCGCGCACTTTGTTCGGCGCTGAAGCTATGGGTGCACAGCAAAGAGGAGGGAGGGAGGGGGGGGGGGGGGGGGCGAGATGGGTAGTGGCAAGAGGGAGAAGGGGTAGTGGGGCGGGGGGTAGAGACAGCTGTAATTCGTCGCGCCCGGAGGATGTCCCGGGCTGTGTCGACAGCCGAGTGCGATCGTCCGCACCGTCCCGTCCGCGGCGCGGGAACAAATGGAGCGCGAAATCGAGTTACTCTGACGACGGTTCGCTCCCGTCGCACCACTCGCAGTCACATTTGCTGTGAATTAATTTGGGCTTCGGGGCGCCCCCATTGAGCCCGCAGAGTCCCCCGACTTTATCCGTCTCTACCTCAGTCATCTTTCTCTTTCTCAGAGCTTTCCCTCACAACGTGTCTCAAGTTTGCCGCTCATCTAACTTCCTCGCTAGCCATCTCCGAAGCTGCCAAAGCGTTTATTTCTCTCTTAGAGAAGACGACAAAGAGAAGTAAGCAGCACAGAGAGATAATAAAAAAAAAAGAAATCTAACTCGAGATCGCTGAAAGCTCAAATGCGCAACTTAGTTTCGCGGATAATGGTTTGAGACGAACGATTCGGCCACGATAACGGTATAGAAAACATTGTCGAGACAAGGAACCGACAGCCACTTCTTACTCCTAGTGGTCGCATTTTAAAACTCTAGGTAATTATGAATAACTTCAAGCGACTTCCCTAAGGGAAACGCAGCACAGCCGAGTTCGGGTTGCGTAGTACTGGTTCATAGCTTTTGCGTCGTGTTTTGTTTGTGCTTATACGTTACACTCTTCACAAGATACGTCGAGATGCTTGCAAACAGCGGCCGCAAGCGGGTGCATACTGGTAAGCTTTAACGCAACGACGCCGCATACTAAGACCGCTTGCGACGCTTGCCGTAGGACAGGTGCTTTTGGGGAGGAGAACGACAACTACCAAACGCGGTCATAAACAGCTTATCAACGCGCTCACCCGTCTATTTGGTTATTTTTTTTTCTTGACAACGGCAGGAATGAGCTTCGAAGATGCGAACAAAGAGAACAGCAACAGTAGTGCAAAGATAATAGTTTCCCTTATCGCCATGAGGAACCTAAAGCGAGCTTTACTGGGCCGCGGACAATGCAAATTTTGATTTACCTGTGGAATCTGTAAGGTGGCGCTTGGGAAGCAATTCGCTCTAGTAAATTTCCTAATCATTTCATTTATTGGATCACACGGAAGAAACTGAACCATTCGATACAGCGAATTCAAGAGGCGAGCTTCACTGCCAAAGCTAAGACGTCTTCCCTTTTCTTCATCTACGGTGTAGGTGCTCCGCAGTCCCAGTTGTGGAATGCAAGGCAGTGCTTTTACGTTACGACGACCAGTTCTGCATTCTTTATTTCTTATCCTTCAGTTTTCGCTTCTCAGCGCACTTGTAGAGGAGGCATTGCATGCACGTTCCGCATTGCATCACGTGTCATCGTCATTGGCTATGAATGAATGAATAATTAATGAATGAATTGAACTATTCTGAGCGGTTTGGTGCGCACGACTTCGCAGACCAATCGTGGAATTTCCAAAAAGTGCGTCTGACGTTGAACCATGCGTTGTTTATAGCTTTCAGTCTCTCCTGAAGCGTGGCTGCCGTGGAAAAACGCGCGCTGTCTACATATAGTTTTAAACTTCGCCGTTTTCGAACCATACAGACGTTTTGTGATTTTTAGAGAGCATCGCCACTGAAAGCAAGTCGAGAAGCGAAATGAAAAAAAAAAAAAAGAAGAGAAGAAGCGACTGATGGTTTGTCACGTCAACATGGATGACAACAGGGCAGTTGAGGTATTTCTATCGTGTTCAAAAGTAAAACAATTTGAAAAATTATTTAGGTAAACAGTGCCCAAAGCATTACCATACAAATCTGATGTAATGAAATTTTGCGGTGGGGCCTGTTGAATATGCGGACAAAGATGTGACCAGTAACAATAGTGCAAGGAGAGTAGTTTCACCTATCGCATGAAGGCGAACCCATCTCGAACGTCAACGTCTTCATTATCTGTCGAACAGTGATGCGCCGTTCGCTGATATGTGCGTACGTGCCCATCATTATCATTATCATCATCATCATCATCAGCCTGTCTACGCCCACTGCAGAGCAAAGGCCTCTCCCACAGATCTCCAATTATCCCTGTCCCTGTGATAACTGCGCCCAATTTATGCCTTGTAGACTTCCTGATCTCATCTGCCCACCTAACTTTCTGCCGCCCCCTGCCACGCTTACCCTCTCTAGGAATCCACTCTGTTACCATTAATGACCAACGGTTGTATTGTCTTCGCATTACGTGACCCGCCAACACCCATTCCTTCTTTTAATTTCTATTAATATTTCCCTAACATGCGTTTGTTCCCTAACCCACTCCACTCTCTTCTTATCCCTTAAGGTTACACGCATCATTTTCCGTTCCATAGCTCGCTGCGTCGTTCTCAATTTAAGCTGAACCCTCTTTTGGTTAGCCTCCGGGTTTCTGCCCCGTAGGTGAGTACCGGTAAGATGATTATGTGTCTATAATGTTGCGTAATTAAAGCTCCAGTAGCCAGGCTGATAAGATGAAAGACGATATGATAATTATGATAAGCGGAAGATGAACAGCGAGTAAGGCCGCGCACAAGACACAGGCGAACCCGAACGCGTGTATATGCCCATACAGACGCGCACCGCCGCGGATATGAAAAGGGGAGAAACGTAAATAGATTCCCCAGCATAGTGCGACGCTTGATCTTCCACTCGGAACGAGTTATGCATGCAGCATAAGCGAGATATTCCGCTTTGCGAGGCAGGCGACGGGCGTGCGCTGGCTTTCAGGGAGGGAAGTTCGCGTCTCTCGCAAACACATTAGGGGAGGGGCGGGGAGAGGCAGCCGCTGCAGCGTTCGATATAATGCATTCTCTGTGCCGAGAACAACCGCCCAAGGAGCGCATTTAATGCGATGTTGAAATGCTCACATAAAGAGGAAGGGGAATCAAGAAACCCAAGATTTCTTCTGGGTGCAGTTGAGAGCAGAGATAGCAAGGAATAAGAAAATAATATATATAAACGCCTCACGGAGACCTGGAAGAATACTTCTAGCGTGAGCTTTCAGTTTTGCTTCCCATTTTACATCACTTTAGTTTTTTTTTTTTTTTTAACACTGAAACGCTCTGTTGCTTTTCTCCCGGGACACATCAAAAATTAAAAAGAAAGAAAGCAAATATATCAAAGCAAGTATTTAACCTCGCTTGCTTTCTTTTTTGAGGCTGGCGAGCGTACCGTGAACCGTAACAACAGTAACGAACAACGCCTTCATTTCTTTCATGTTTTCTTTACTTTTTACATGAAAGTCCCAAATGCTCGAGAAATGGGGATCTTCAGTTATATGTATGAGTACCCGGGATCACGCGTATACTGTATCCGACTCGGAATCCCCAGCAAAGCACGAGTAAAAGAGTCGCGGGGAGGGCCACGGAAATCTCAGAAAAGATGTATGGTGGCAAGTCTCGACAACAGGGCTGTCAGTTTCTTTTCTCCGAGAAATTCATAGTGTACACAGCAGGCGTTGTTTGTTAAAAGAGAAAAAAAGGATTTGTCTGAGCCGACCGTAATAATATATGAAAGGACACGCTTACACAGCTGAGAGCTGTCGGAACAACAAGGAGATACGTGTTATATACACTTAAACAAGCGCGCTCAGAAACGCACACACGGGAGGGTTAAAAAAAAAAAAAGAACGTTGCGAGCGCTGTCTCGAAGGGCCTGATCCGGTGTATTGTGATGACACCCGAACAACGCAAAAGAAAACCGCGTAGATCCCTTTTGTTTCTCCAGGTGACAGCCTCGGGGGACACGCTGTTTCGTGCGCAAAGAAGAGCCCCGTGATCCGGCTCTTTGAGGAGAGAGCACGTCTCGATTTACGTAATGCCGCCACAGCGCGCTCGCGCGCACTTTGCAAACAAGCTGGATGGTTCTTCGAAGATATATGTCTTTTACCCGACTCTGTTCCCATTCTTTCTTTTTTTCCCCACCTTTCTGGCAAAGCCTACTACTGCTGCTAGCCCGTTTCGCAACAATTCCCTTTGCAAGGAGATCCTCTCTATGTGTTCACGCACGGATGACGATACAAAGCCACGACGGTGCTTCAGTCGGCTCAAATTACTCGGACGGCGATGCGACTGTACACAAGCAAACAGTATATCGCACACCGGTACGTAATGGACGACGCTGAGAAGAAGATCCTAAGGGGCGCCGTCTTTTTTGTTTTTTATTAATATTTCTTTTTCAAAACCCCGTGTGCGCAGCTTGAAGAAGAAGAAAGAAAGCTCGGATAGAAATAAAATTCCAGGTTAGATCAAAGGTAAGAGATGGGATTATTCCGAGGCCCCCGCCATTCGCTCCTTTATAAGTACACATTCTATAATACCATGATACCTTCTCTCGGCGGCGTGCGCTTCTCGTTGCTGATTCGACGACTGAGACGGCATTGCATGCAGCCGGCATTTTATAAAGAATTTTCCAGATGCGAACCGAGTAAAGAACATCAAAGCCCGTCATAATTTGGCTGCCATAGTTCGACCATCCAAAGAAAGTAGCAGAAAGTCTATATGGCCAATGACAAACGTGATAACGTATATAGCTCATAACGACGCAAATCTGAGCTAGTTCTTGTATACATTCTCATAATATGAGAGTGCAGTATACACATTGCATTTTGAAAAGCCAGCGAGGGAAAAAGAAGGAACTAAAGAAGGGCGCAAGACAGAGGTAAGCTATTAAAGTAAAAGCATAAAAGCTGGTCTGAGCAGGTAAGAGGAGCCTGGTGCTCGTCAAAGGGAAAAGCTGAATAGTAATTTCTACGAACGCGCCAGCCAATGACGTTCCAGTAACGTGACGTCATAAAGGACGGCAAACTTCTTTCTCCACATCGACATCCTTCTGGAACTATCTTTAAGGCGCGGACGCACACAAGGTAAGAGCTTGCGGTTTCGCATAGGATGAGCTTGTTCTTAGACTGCGAAGGCAGCGTGCGTACAATGCCACTTACCCAAGGATAAAAGTGTGACATAGGAGGGGTCTTGTTACTCTTTCTCTTTGTGCACGGAATTAAGACAAGGGCCTGCCAGGAAAGATATACCGTCTCATCAGCAATGCGACACCCCAACACCGCATTGTCGCTGCAGAGGTGCGATCAGCGACAAGGCGGCGGCGGTGGCATTCGCCGACGCGCCGTTTCACGAAGGGGTCCGTTGAGAGCTTGTTTTTCGTGTATATATAAGCGAGGCACCTAGATCACCACCGTCACCCACCATCGCGCCGCCGGCGGCGCTTAATTCACTGCACGTAAGCGGAGAAGCAGTCCGCTTCGCATTAACGCCGCCGGCCGTCCACTCTGAAACGCGAGGCGCCCAAACGTGGGGCGTTCACATTAACGAGGCTCTCTTCATACCGAGTATACGACGACGTGTCATTCCGGCCCACCGAGGCACAAGGAGGGATAACACCTTTACCGCACAATGAAGAAACGAACACAACGTATACGGTCGTGTTGGAAGTATACGGTCCAAGAGAAACAAAGCAACTGCGAGCTAAGAAAGCCGAGAAACCGTAGTAATCACACAACGAAGAAAGAATGGGGGATGGGGGGCGCCAATTTCTTCTCCAGTGGTCCCATCTTTTTCCCCCTTTCATAACTCCTAGATTTTTTTTTTCTTTTTTTGTCCCTCGTTTGTACTTGGTCACACTATATCAGCGCGGATGCACGTGCAATTTGAACGTCCTGACGTGTCACGTTCGGCGCCGAGGAACCGAAAGAGACGGCGCGCTGCGCTAAAGCCGTGTCAACGTTAATAGCGCGGCACACGACAAATGGTAAAGGGGATGGGAGGGGGACTCCAGCCTGCGCTCCTTGGCGTAGCGCGGCGACTGTAACGCAGCGCCGCACAAGAAATCCGAGCGCGCCGTCCGCAACGACGCAAGGGGAGCCCGCATGAAGCCTCTAAGAAGGATAAGTAAGGGAGGACAAAAAGGCAGAAAATATGGAAGCAAAAAAAAAAAAAAAGAAACGAGCGAATGGACCGCTGACATACAGGGCTAGGCTTTCAACGAGAACGGGGACTCCACGTGACCGCAGAGTGCGGCCGGTTGGGATGGTGAAAGAAAGGCCAGGCTGCCCGACTTCGACTGGTGGGATGGCTCGTTAGAAGAAGTTTGAAAACTCGAGGCGGCAGCAGAGGCTCCCGCGGTCGGCTGTTGGAGGCGAGAAATTGGATGTATCTGCCGCTTCCTCCGCGCCTTACTTGTTTCACACGGTGCAGCAGCAACGACGGATTGGACGGTTTATTTTTTGTTCAATTGCGCTAATTCCTGCTGTGCCTTTTCTTTCTCGCTTTCTATTCTTTTTTTTCCTTGCTATCTGTCATCGGTGAAGTTCAACAAAAGCCTAACGTCATTCATCATTCTATCTTGCGAACGAAAGCAACTTTAAGAAAAGAAAAATCTGGAACGTTCTATCTCCTCGCGTTGCATCTGCACTCTCCGAATGGTTCATTGAATTGGTACGTGATTAAACACCTTCGTTATACAACAGGCTGATTTCGTACGCTAAACGACCTACACTAACTTTTATTTTTGTGTGAGCGCCCAGACAAACGTGGGAGATAAATGTTAAGTCCTGAGTGCTTATTTCGGAGCTCATTAGTCACACATAGTACACACGAAATGAAAGGGATGATCCAAATATTCAGTGTCACAGCTGGTATGCGCAAGCGCTCGACAGATCCATGTCATATCGTTACTAATCTGGCCTCTCGAGGTGGTGTCAGCTCACATGTGAGTGTTTCAGCCGAAATTTCGGCCGATGCGGTGTGAACAAATGACAGCGGAAACGAAAGCATACGTGCCTTATTTAGCCCCATGTCGACGCGTCTCATTCCATGAGTATACTGTACACTAAAAAAAATGAACAAAAATGAAAGACAGCACACTGACATCGCAATTCCTTCCCGTAATGGAACTGCACCAATACGCCCACTCGTATACCCTAACTAATACTGTACATTATCCAAGTGGAAACCTTTTCTTTTATAGAAAGGAAGGAAAACCATCAACATTTAGGGAAGGATTACACCAACATTGTCAGGCGCCTCTATCAATAAGACTAGAAACAACTTTCGCTTCATTTCGCCGCGGAGGTCTTTCGACGAAGGACTCGGTGTTCTTACAGCAGCCATGTTACGGAAAGCAACCCCGTATATCCTTTCAGGCGAACAGGATAGTGCAACAAAAAGACAAAAAAAATAAAGGAAAAAATCAAAAGCACATAACGCCACCGCGAAGTACATATTTGAACAGTTCACGTCAGGCCTGAACGAAACATGCTTGAGGTAGGGCGATTGATTGATTTATGGTGTTTAACGTTCCAAAACCAGCTCTGATTATGAGAGACGCCGTAGTGGAGGTCTCCTGAAATTTCGACCAACGGGGGTTCTTTAACGTGGACTGACATCGCACAGCACACGGGCCTCAACATTTCGCCTCCATCAAAATGCATCCGCCGCGGCCGGGATTTGATCCCGCGACTCTCGGACCACCGTGGCGGGGCTTCAGGTAGGGCGGATTAAGGAACAAAAGGCGATGTAAAATAGCGCTTAATTGTCATAATAATAAAAGGGCTAATAAAATAAGAATGAAAACAAAAAATGTCGGCAGTTTGCACTGTGGTGCAAGGCTGGACTATAAGAGCGGAGCTTGGGGACGACCTGGCTTCTTCTTCCTGTCAACTAAAACTCACGTGGTTTACCACGTGACTAGCTGTCACGTCCTGTTACGTGGTTTGGATCACGTGTCTAGGTTCAAATCGGCTTGGCGGGCAATGTCTAGACCTCTTCCTCTTTTCCCTCGTCACCCCCACCTCATTTCTCCGTACCCACGTCTCCTCTTCCCCACCCCTTGCTACACTATACTGTATACATGTCTACAACCTACGCCGTGTTTCACCGTCCCCCCTCTCCTTTCCCTCCTCCTCGCTATCCCTTCCCACCTCCCTGTCACAATATACTAAGGCTATGCTATGCTTTACTCTTTCCCCTTCTCCGCAATCTCATTTTCCTTTCCCACCCCCTTTGTTGTACTAATAAGCAGACCTATGCTATGAAACGCATACACCTTTATTTTGTAGTGAACTGACGGCACGAGCGCAAGAGAGGAAAGAAGTGCGCGCGTAAATGAAGTGCACGCGCACGTATTTCATATATTTCATGATGACGACCATTTAGTCCAGAATGGGCGGAATAAGATGGGCTTAAAGAGCTCCGCTCTTAAAAAAACATAGTTTGTATTTATATATAACAGAAAGAAAGCCCCAAACACTACGCAAAACCCGAATGGAAAGGATGTCTAAATCTCGCAGAGTTTGCGTCTTCCGCACGCACGTGCACGAAAGGAAGCTGTAGGTCGCAAATATCCAGAAACAAAAGAAAAAAATAGTAAAGCGTCAGCGCAGAAGTCGACGAGCGAATTGGAGAGGCGGGCCGAGTTCGAGGAAAACAAAAGCTGTCACGTTTGACTAGAGAATCAAACAAAGAAGACAAAAGAAAAAGAGGGAGAGAAAAGGGATTTGTCTCCGGAAATCAGAAGTCTGAAGTAAAATGGAGGAAGAGGGAGAAATCTACGGGACAAAGAAAGAAATCGAAACGGAGCAAGAAAGACAGAGGCGCGGAGAACAACACGAAGAAGCATCAGATCAAGAGAGCAAGCGGCCGTGGAAGGCAAGGAACAAGGCTCCGGTTGAAGGAAGAAGGACGGTGCGCTCCTCGAAGGCCGAGTTCTCGCGACAGATCTGCCTGTCTCGCTCCGAGAGCAGCGACATTGGCAGGGCGAGCACGACGCGCCGTCACATCGTGTCCGCGCCGGCGCGCCTTTGACACTTCACGCGCGCCCGCCGGCAGCTCTCGGGAGCGTGCGGCCACGATCTTTCGGTGGCAGCACGCTACAGCTCCGTGAAGGAAGGGAGCTTTAGAAAAGAACATGAGGAACTGAGAGAGAGAGAGGCGACTTTTAGAGAAGAAACGGAAGAGACAAAAAGTGGACTGCAGTAAGTGTCTCGCTTGTAGAGGACGCCTCAAGTGCAGTGCCCATGAAAAGGGAGTGCTGGAATAAGAAAAAAAGGAAGCGAGATGTAAAAAAAAAAAGCAGCAGCCGAGGTAGGAAGCAAGCCAGAGTTGGACGGCAGCGGACCTTCGGGGGAGTCTATCCATCGTTGAACAGGAACGAAGACGTGACAGCGAGAAGAGACGAGAACACCAGCGCATGTGATAACGGTGAACGGGAAGTCCATGGTTCGACAGAAGAAGCGTGCCAAGTTCGCTTCGCACGAGCACAGTTACCGATCTTTCCCGTCTCGTGTATGTTTCTCTCTCCCGCTTTTTTTCTTTCGCTGCGTCACTCGATAATAATTCAGGGATAGTCCGTCATGTCCCTTTCGTCCCCTTTTTTCATTCCTTTTACATCGTCGTTGCCTGATCTTTCTTATCTATACCCTCGAACACGCGGAGGCCATTATCCGCATGCCCTGTGAGGGACGTCAGGGTTATCTAATCTTTCGTTCTTTGTTTATCGTGTCCCCCCTCTCTCGTTTTCTTGCCCAATATTGATGAAGAAACAAAGAGGCGTCAGCCACGGAGAAACGGACATACTGGCTAGAAGAAAGGGAGTATGAGAAGTATGATACGAATGAGAGAACAGTGTTGTAGATATGCTGTCCGCGGAGAAAGTGAGCGGACTCGTATATAGGGCTGTCACAGGAAAGCTTGTTCCTTCATAAATTCTCAAAAGTGATGTGTCGCTAAAGAAAAAAAGAAAAAAGGAAAGGAGAACACGGCTCTCACTTCTGAAACATTGGACCTGGTTATGGTGACGCCGCATCGCGTGCTAATAGTGCATTCCTTCTCATTTATAGAACAGCCTCCGCGCATGTTCAGTACGTTTAGCGTACCCCGTAAGTCTTGATCACAGGCTTCACTATGCGTTGCAGCTGTGGGCACGCAGTAAATGAGAGGAATTTGGCTCAGATTCTGCGGCTATTAACGCGGTATTCAAGACAATTATTATGCCAGAATGCGCGTCGACATTACCTTTTTCGAGCCGTGATTATGTAATCATCAAAGTAAATACGCTACGTGCTCAGAAAAACAAAAGCCTGAATCCGCGTTTCTCTTCATGACTGTTAGTCGCGAATTGCACTATTCATGATGTCACCGTGGTATGACGATGTTATACTTTCATGGATATTTGGATTTTTTTTTTTTTTGAATCAGAGTGAAAGACAGGGACAACCAAAGGGTATACAATGTTGAAAATGGTGTTCAGAGAAAAACAGAGACAGGTTACGCGCACAATCCAAGGTGTACGCTTACTCTGTAAACGGTCGCACAAAGCTATCGATTTCAAGTGCTAATCAAACAGAACGAACGTCAACGACAAGTTACACGCTTAGATAATGTTCAAATGTGATGCAAACTTGAGAATAATTTATAGTGCGCGTGAAACGGTAAGGCAGAACTTATCGAACGACTCGCGCCGTTTTTACACTGTTCACTGGAGTACCGCGTCTCCCTGTCTGTCACAGTCGTACACTTAAAATTTAAAGAATATTTACCCACCGCTCCAGCTTGATGCACTTACATAATCTGCTAACACCTATAAATATGTTTTATTCTAAGCCATTCGTTATTAAACATTCTTTCAGAACGCCGTACGGACAATGTGCCCCAAAGGAAACGTCAAAGGATAAGTAATGTAAGGATTTCAATGGGTTGCCTAACGCGCAAAGTTTAAACTCTGACCTTATATTGTAGGCAGGAACAATGCGTTGGGAAATAGCACATCTCGGTGTGGCCATAACAGTAAAGCGTTGTGACACGTATAGCAAAAGATCCGCTCCTTCCATGGAGATTCACGTTCACCAAGGCAAGCCCACGTATGCACATCGCCAAGCGCGTCAGAGAGAGAAAAAAAATGTATTGCACAAAAGATTTGACTGTGCAAAATTTATACGCGCAATCCCTGCGCCAGCGTTCCTTCACATAACGATAGACTGTCAAGAAAAAGAAACAGCCTCCGATACTGTACGGAAACACCTGAAACAAGCAAAATATACCAGCTTGCGAAAGCATGCGGCCCCGTTTACTTGTATGGTGGCCTCATATTTCCATTACTGTTCCTTTCGTGAGCGCAACAATATGTCTTCTATGCTTGTGAAAGAATCTCAATACTTTCACCCCCCCCCCTCCCTTTATTTCTTTTTTAAACATGCTGTCTGGGGTGTTCGTTCCTGAGAAACGACAGAGATACGTTATGATGATCATGGTGATCGTCATAATTCATATATAGTGCTGTGATAAACACCGTCTCGCGCATTCTTCTCTGCTACCTATACATTCACACAAAGAGAACGTAAAGCTACTGCTCCTTTGATCTGCGTGCTTTCGTGCACGAGGTACTGCGAAACTTGATCGACCCAGCGTGTTACAAAAGACCGGGGAAGCATTTCGGAGTGGCTGCGCTGCGAAAGTACAGAGCGAAGCCACATTTGGAAAGCCAACCTATAGGAGAGCAAAGGCTAGGAGTGCCGACTACAAGAAAGCGCTCACTTAGAAGCTCGGACCCCACCCCCCCCCCTCCCCGGGCGTTTTTCTACTATGACCCTAGCTCTATGCATGATCACACCATTGACTTAAATTTGTCGTCCGCTGCGTTAGCATCGTTTTACTGCAACTAAGGTATGATACAATCAATTGTGTGCAATCACTCAATCGGTAGATCGGACAACCGATATTAGAGCTCGGTGACTGATGAGCCAATCAATAAATTTAAACCGGTCAAATCACGTGATTGAAGTTTGCGCCCCCAAGCAAGAAATGGTCTGACAGACCCTACAAATGGGCACATCCAATAACTTTGACCACCTAATAGCTATTATAAGTACGGTCAAGTAAATAAGCGTTAAACCTTGTCTGATCTCATTTAACCCTGCTGCCAACGAAGCCGTTGTGCTCATGCCCCGCACCGCAACTCCATAGCAACTAAATCAGGCCGGTATAGACGTGAAGAGCAAGGTTCACGCCGCAAACAAGGCATCCCTCTATTCGCTCATACCGCGTACAGAACTGCGGCAGTGTCGCTGGGCGTCACGCGCGTTGCACATATGATACAGGTTACACCGATCATGCCACCTATTCGTCACAAAAGCAATAACTGTCAGGTAAAACGAACCTCACGATCTTTATAGGAGGCAATAAAACAAGAACGCAGCAATATTAAGGCAGCAGGACGGAGGACAACGACGAAAACATAGATAATGTAGAGGAAGTGTCGCTGATTTGCTGTCCGCGCCTACGGCGACAGGGGCACCAGAAGAGAGCGGCATAGGAGAACAAGAACAATGCGTTGCCGGGTCGCGCACAGCGCCTCGGAATCGGCGACACACGGCGACGTGAGCAACGGGCTGACGTGGACAAAAGGGAGGACCCGCGCGGCGGATCCGTGCTCTCTCATTGTAGCCGCCGGGCAGCGAAAAGAACAGAAAACAAGAGAGACTCAAAGAGAGAGAAAGGAGCAGTGACGTACGTCTCATCTCGGGTGCCGCGAGCTGCAGGGTACGCGGGGCGCACTTCCATTTGCGGACCTCTGACGAGCCACAATGGAGAGTGCCTGCCGCAGCGCGACCGATACCGTCCGCTCCGCCGAGAATAATCGCGAGTTCTGCCGCCCCCCGATCCTTTCTACTCTACTCTTTCCGCGAGCTGCCTGCGTGTCCTTCCGTTCCTGTCGCCCGGGGTTCCTTTTGTTCTCGCCGCCCTGGGGCTCACGTAACGTGTGGCGTGTGGCTTCTTTTTTTTCTTCCTTTTTGTCTTCTTTGGCCGCCCCCGTGTGAGTTTGACAATGCCGTAGTGGCTGACGGCGCCCAGTGAAGTTGCGCGCGCCCTGGAGTTTGTAATAATAATAATAATAATAATAATAATAATAATAATAATAATAATAATAATAATAATAATAATAATAAAAGGACGCTATATCCTGCAGCTCTTGTCGGGAGCCCGCGTCAGAGCCCGTGGGAAGTAGGCAGCCCCCGCGGATGCTGAGCCGTGCTCCCTATGCTCGAAACAGCGTCCTTTCCTTAAATTAATTACGTTTGCTATTGTCATCTATACCAGAGCCTCCCCACCACGGTGGTGTAGTGGTTACGGTACTCGGCTGCTGGTTTGAAGGTCGCGGGATCGAATGCCGGACGAGGCGGCTGCGTTTCGATGGAGGCGAAATGTTGAGGCCCGTGTGCTGTGCGATGTCAGTGAACGTTAAAGAACCCCAAGTGGTCGCAACTTCCGGAGCCCTCCACTACGGCGTCTCTCGTTATTATGGCTAGATTTGGGACGTGGAATCCCAGAGCCCCCGCGTTTTCGAGCGTAAAACACCAACTGATAGCGTGCCGAACAAGTACACCCTTGTAACTCATTTGCGAAGATTTAATTATACGATCAAAGCAAAACTTCATATACCGCCTTCCTTTTTTTTCTTTTTTTCGCTAATTGTCCTCCTACCATTAGTCGACCTTGTGGCTGAAAGTTGAAGGGAGAGAAAAATCTGCAGTGTCTGGTAAATAGAAAACAATCGACGCAAGAAAACATGATAAGCACACTGAAACAATGACGTCGGCGAGTGAATGCGGGCAGATGGCATTTCGGGCGAAATAAAGAGCGTAAAATGAAGTGCCGTGGCGAAGGTCAGGTAACTGGGAGGCTTTAATATCAAAACGACTTCCCTCAGGCACCTGAACGAAACAGGTCACGTGATGCGCGGAAAAAATAAATGCTGGCCGAATCAAGACAATAGAAACTTGCGCGTAGTCAAATGAACCGTACGAAAGCACCAGCGGCTTCAACGGAGAAATGAAATAAGAAAAAACAGCCTATTACGTAAACAGTTTGATTGATTTCTGGGGTATCACGTCTCAAAACCCCCCTACGATTATGAGAAGCGCCGTAGTGTAGGGCTCCGGAAATTTTGACGACGTAGGGTTCTTTTACATGCATTCATATCACAACACGCGCCTCAACATTTTGCCTCCACCGAAATGCAGCCGCCGCGCCCGGGATTCGATTCCGCGACGTTAGGATTGGCAGCCGAGTCCCATAACCACTACACCACCGTGGCGGGGCGGCAGGTTAATATTTAGACTAGTTAAGTATGCCATAGCTGGTTTCTTAGTTCAACGTGAACCAAATAGCTTGCGAGAACGTTCCATTGAAATTAAGAAATTTTGACACACTCGATTTATTCTGCTGACGCACGAGAAACCAAAAGATAGGAAACATCGCCTGGAGTTTGCAATCGAGAGAAATGGTTTATCCAGTAGAGGTATGGGACAACTAGATCAATTGATTGATTGATTGATTGATTGATTGATTGATTGATTGATTGATTGATTGATTTCTAAATATCTAACTCATCTACGCGCCTGCCGAAGCTTATTTCATAAGCGCGCGGTTACAAGTTACTGTATAACAATGTCGCAACACCGCATCCAAGATTTCGTGCATTTTTTGTTTTGTAATCTCATTTTTTCGCGAGAACTCCCAGTCTACCAGTTACGCTGAGAACAAAGGAACATCGGTCGCAATCGCTTTCGAGATTTTGTCCATCTGGCTCACCCTTCGAGCGGTATTTCAAAGCCTCTTAACGACACCCCAAGTGTACTGCAAAACGCACTTCAGAAACGTCACATTGTCGGAGACGCTAGTAACACAACTAAAATGTGCCGCAGCGGCAGCGAGCTCCCGAAGCCTAGTCGTTGCCTCTCACTACACTTGTGTGTTCTCTTAGCGCCTTAAGTCGACAACTCGTCGAGCAGAGTCGGCGGTGATCTGCGACACCTGTCACGGGCTTCCCATTCTACTGCTGTCGTTCTTGCGAAAACGCGAGCACGGAAAGCCAAGGTCGTCAAGCGACAAAGAAGCGCAGCGTGCCGCGTATGTTCACGACGGCCGACACACTTCCTCTTCGGCGATCGAGAAGAAAGATCCGTTTTTGATGACTTCTCCAATATATAGGACGCTGCATCTTGCAACCTTGGAACAAAATATGTCTCTATAGGCTACACCCCCATCGGTTGGCGAAAGATAACGAAGAAGAATGAGATAAACGCGTACGCCTCGATTTAACTCCGTCCGATAGAGCTTATATTGTCATTACGGTCAGGCAGCGAAGCCCCGCCGGCAATGAACGTCCTTGGCTCTCGACCAGGCCACTACAATACAAGGGGGCCAGTCATGCGCTGCGACGGGCGTCTCCTTTGCGAATCGAACAGGCAGCGAGCAATGAAGCGGCCGAGTGGAAGCGGAGGAGGCTTGCCTGGGTCTCTTTTCCGAGTCCATCGTTTTCTCTTGATGGCGAAAAGAAGCGCGCGACCATCGGGACCAGCTGCCGCCCAAAGGTGGTAAGAGAGCCGCGGGCAGAAGGCGAGCGTAGCGCCGCTCGGGGAAAGAAAAAGAAAAGGAAAAAAAATTAGGGAGCGATTCAGACGGGAAAAGGAAAAAAATGGGAAAGGAAGAAGGGAAATCGGGGACGGCGATTCCCTACAGCTGCCCGTTGGGCTTTCCCCCTACCGCAAGGAGTACGCATTGGGCACCGCTTGCTCCTCTGTTTGGTCCTTGGACGACCTCGAGGGATTCGGCGACGTTCGTGGGTCAATCGTTACAATTTGCCCTTCTACAAAGGGAAGCAAGGCGGCGCGCTTTCGCGACCAACTTCGAAGAAGAAGTTCACATGTTCGAATCGTACGTCTAGCGCGAACGAACGTTGACCGAGTGCAGCAATCTACCGTTCCGAGTCGGTGAAACCAAGCTGGAAGACAAAACAACGCCTATCGCGCTGCCAGGCACACCCTGCAGCTGTGTTTACAGTCTCCACCACTTATTAACTTGACAAGCTTTTTTTTAGGGGCGAAGCTCGCCTTAGTCTAACCTTGTCACGCGTCCGGCGTAAGGCGTAACCGGCAGTATCTCCCGAACAGTATAATAGATGGCGCTGTCTCAAAGATAATTTCCGTTTTTTGCTATAGTATGATCGATTTGATTGAAGTAAATTTAAAAGGCACTGAGGAAAATTCAAAGAGAAAAAAAAAGTTCTACGAGCCTGGTGGCGCACATGTCACCGCCCTGTTACAAAGGGGACGCTCATAGCATCCATCCATCCAACATACAAACTGCAGTTGAGTGATGATATTAGGGGCGAAGCTCCTTAGGGTGTGGGTCTGTCCCTCCTCTGTAGTATGTAGTAGTAGTAGTAGTAGTAGTAGTAGTCGTCGTAGTAGTAGTAGTAGTAGTAGTAGTAGTAGGTAGCCACGTCTACTTTTATAAAAAAAAATTCCGAAAGTTGTGTCCGAAGCGGGAAATCGAACCAGGGACCCCTCACTTCTGAACGCGCGGCGCTAGCCACCACGCCACGTAGTTTTTTTTTTTATTTTCCTTTATTGACCACGCCACGAAGCGCACATGGACACATGCACCACGATGACGCTAAATACCCAACATTAACGAAAGACTGCCCGTTTCTAACGATGATGATTGTGGTTCGGTTAGATTGATTGATTGATTGATTGATTGATTGATTGATTGATTGATTGATTGATTGTGTTTCGGTTAGGAAAGGACGCTAATTTCTGCAGCCCATGTAGGGAGCACGGCTAAGCGTCCGTGAGAGTGGGGGAAAGGGAGTGAAAGAGATAGAAAGGAGAGAAAGGCCGTCGCGCGTTTGTGCTAGCGCGTTACGGCCCGTGTAAGAAGCTGGTGTAAGACGCTGTGGCTTCTCCCCCTTACCAGAGTGTACTACACGTTTCTAACGCGTTTGTGCTAGCGTCCCCTTAAACGCGAGATCCCAGCGTTCGAATACAGTGTTTCCCACGTCTTTACATGATGATCGACTGGGCGAATTTTTTTTTTATTTTTATTTTTTTTTATCAATCGGCTTTATTAACGAAATTTAGCGCTTTGGGTAGTACTTAAAAACCCCTTTTCATTTAATTTTGATTGGCTTTAAACCTGGTATGCTTCGGCAGGGACAGGTTTTCCCACGCTTTTATTTTTGGCTTTCTTTTTATAAAGTGGGAATGAAGTTTGGAGAGGGGCGAATTACACGGAAGATTCACGGTTTATCGACGATTCCCTCCGGAGCTTCGCCCACTCATCATCATTCACCCCGTGGATATGCTGTGATTTTTTTTCCCTTTTTCTTGCTATCTTTTGTTGCCGGTCGTTTGTGGGTTGTTTCATGGCTGACGGCTTAATTCCTCTCGGTTCTCTCTGCATACTGACGCCTCGCGTACTTTCACGCTGTCATTTTCATTATTTATATCTCGTACATTGTTTATTAAACTTATTTCTGGTACGTTGGCTTTATCGTTGCGCCACATGTGTATTCAAGCGATAAGGCATCACTCACCTCAACGTAACAAAAATAAACGGATATAAGGAAGCGAAGAGGGCAATGCAGCAACGTTCTCCAAGAGGCGCGCGTCCTGTCCGATTCTTTATAGACTAACACATTGTGTAATAAGGGTGTACAAAAGTAAGCAAAGACGCACTACTTCCTGTCTTGGAAGCACCAGCCCGACAACGCAATCTTACTCAACGACGTCCCTTCGTTGCCTCCCTTTGGCGAAAGCCGAATATACTCAGTTTCATTAAGCAAGCTCCGGGGTTAATCATTGCATATCTTTCCACGAGCGTACACGGTTTCTCACGACTTCCGACAGACAACTGTAGGTGTAAAAAGCAAAAACAGGGAGACAAGTAGCGGGTGACTTGCCAAAATGAGCATCAAGTGATGGCAGACACGGAAGTCCGGTCAAAACAAATAAAGGAAGACACTATTCTCTTTCCATCTACCGACACGCCACGCTGTCGTGTCGAGAACAGGTGCGTGTACCTGGCACGCGTCATCCTGCCGTGCGCGTCGGCCTCGTGTTTGAGCGGCCAGCGCCGTTGCAACGTTTGCGTAAGCCGACGCAGCCACGAAGGTGCACTTATCCGGGCCAGCACAGCTACACCGCAGGAAAGCCGACCACGAAGTGAGCGATCGGTGTGGCCGGTTGTCCTTTCAAAAGGGACGCAATCTTCTCACCGGTTCTACGTGTTTGTGTACGTTAGCCCACCGTCATCCTAGCAGAGTTGTACCGCTACGCAAGTACACCTCGCCGACCAGCGGCGTGCATGAAAGGGAGCTGAGAAGCTGCTGGGCCCGTGTTGCCGTCTGTTTGCGTCCGATACCCATGGCGTTCGTGTGGCTGTGTTGATTTGCGTGCCCACGGTGTCTTGCTTGCCTCCCGTTTCCCTCTTTCGCTCTTGCTTTCTCTTTCTTGCTTTATTTTTCTACCAAGGGATTGGAGAATGTTCTTTGAGCAGGCGATACAGGCAACGGATGTCGTGCCTGCTGATCGCACGCGTATGGATGGGGCTGCCGGATCAGGCTCCGGGGCTCAGCTCGAAATAAGGTCGCACCGAATGTAGCTCGTAGCGGCGGCGGTGCGTTTCGTTACGAGGTAAGCCGAAGCGCCAACAGATCTCTCTCGTGCAACGCCTCTGCGGTGAAAGCTCGCGCCCGCATTCGGTTTGGTGTGACGATTGATTCACGCGGTTCACCGCTCTAGAGCAACTCCCGGAGGCTATTTGGAAGGACCGCAGTGAAGCGCTGCTGATAAGCATCGAACACGTATCTAACGATAAAGTGAATAAATATGCGCATTTCACAGTGATAAGCGCGGAACTTTTTTTCGACGGGGACGCTACTCCGTGAATTTTCGACTAGATAATCGGCCGCTTTCGGTACAGATGCTATTGGAGCACCGTCCCCATCACTCGTCGGCCCACAAGGCAGTGAAAGCACTGTTTCTTGAGGACGACGGGCTCCTGTGGACGCATTTGACTGAATTTCAGTGCAATACCGCACGCGTCAGCGCATTATCTGCCATCCCCGGCCACTTTTTTCCTTCGCTCCTCTCTCTTTCATCTTTGTATTCCCCTTTCCCAATACCCCAGTGCAGGGTAGCCAACCGTACGCTCTCTGGATAACCTCCCTGCCTTTCTGTTTCCTTCATACTCCTCAATAAAAATAAGTGTTCAGTTCTTTACAACAGAACACTCTTGCATGGGTGTTACATTATAGACGAGAGTGTTCCCTTCTTTACATTGGAACACTCCGGCACAAGTGTTCCATTATTCCTCCACCTTTACTTTGGCCGCTGCGACTTGGAATCGAACCCACGGCCTCTTGCTTGGAAGTAAAGCGTCGCAGTTTTTGCTTAAGCAGGGATGTATTACCAAATGCGCGCCAAGTCCGGTTCACAGCAGCCGCAATTCAATAAAGCTGTTCACTGCCGGGTCGCCATTAAACGGTGGAAACGTGTCCGTTGTCTCTCGGACGCTGTATATAAGCGACTGGGCCCGCTTTCCCAAAAACATGTTATCTAAATATGTTCCTAAAAGAATACGTAAGGCAATCCTGATGCTGGACGTGACAACGGAAAAGCCGATCAGTCAATGCGGCTGAATCAACTATACTTGTCAACGCGGTTCTTCCATTTCCTCTTACAATATGTCCTCGTTGAATTGTCCATCCTATACTGCCCTTTATCACAAAGGAAACGCGCTATTAGTTGTAATATTATGTAAGTCCCCAGCGCTGTGTCCATTTCCTATTATTAAAACAGTAGGAATAAATGGAAACTATTGACTGTGCTGTGGGAAAACAGCAAGTGTTTGTCACTCCAGACGGCTATGGAAAGCGCAGGAAATCTTCGAGAATGGCCAGCGCAGGCAACACCTAGGCACGTGTATACATACATGGGTACATATACAGCAGTGGTGGTCACTGCTGAATTCATCACCAGCAACAGCAAGAAAGATAGTCAAGGACAAACACAGGATGCCAGCAAAAATAAAAAATCGCCGCTACTGTTGTCTCCGACGTAAAGTTCTCTACAAAGCATCTACAGACATAACTATCGTTCAGCGGCTGTAAGAATGACCAGCAGCAAACGAGGGCATTTAATCCGCACGCTCGTCTTGTGATGCTTATCTTGCCGCTTTTGCGCTGATAAATTTAGTCAATCAGTCAATCACTTTTCTGTCGACACTACGGATAAGCTGAGGAGAGTACATAATCAGTGAGAATTTCTGCATTTCTAACCACGCAATCTTTAACATTACAAGCGTGCATATTGTCGCGAGGACCGCGTAGCGTAGAATGTTTTCTTGTTGTTTTCTTCTTTTCCGACTGCCTTTGTACGGGGGTGCTCTAGTGGACGAGCCCGCACACCGCAGGGAGCATTCCGGGAGACGGGACGCCGAGGATGAGGGGCATGTGTGCGCGCCGCGGCCAGTTTCTGGAAAGCGTTGTTTGTGTTGGTTTTGTGGCGAGGCCGGATGCACGCGATCGTAGAAGCTCGTATAACATCGTTACCGTCGACCTGCCTGACTTGTCCGTGTAAGCCGGTTTCCTATTGGTGGGAGGCGGTGGTGGTTCGAGCCGTCCGCGTCGCCGTGGATGCTGAAAAAGTGTTATTTAAGCGGCGACACTGGCCTTTTTTGAGAGAGCGGACTCGGGGACCATGACGCTCGGCACCACCGGGGAGCAGTCCGGCAGGCAGACGGGGTATGATACCATTTTCTATGTTGTATAATTTTTGCCCTGTGTGTTTTCCAACTTCAAGATGTCTTAGCTAAATAAACCCCCCAATGAGTGCTCTCCCAATTCCCTGTGTGGACTCTTCATCGCTTGTCTGCGCGGAGTGGCTCCCACGCCTCTTCGTCTTCCTGACCTTCCGATGCGTCTAACATTCACGGCCCCGACGTTTCGCTACAATATTCACAACATGATTTAAAATGAAGAACGGTTCCGAAGAGGCAATGACTCTGAGCCAAATGAATTAGCCGACGAAGCCAACAAGTGCTACCCCGACGAACAAAGTTCAGTGAAATCCAATAAATGCCCATTATTTCCGTTGTTGTGGGGAGCATTATAGCGATCGGTATACCGCCAGTGTTTCCTACAACTACGTTCATTAGTAACTCAAAGCCGTCCTTACTTTCCTTTTTTTTTTCCCCGACACATATGTTTACCTCTTCAGCGCAACAAATTTGATATCAACCAATGACGAGAACGCCGCCGAAGTACAGGACGCGGCCAAGCGCCCGGCAACGTTCGTTGGTATGCCGTATAAAAAACGTGGCTTTATGTTGGCGCCGCGTTGGCTTTCGTTCGCGCGCGCGAACGCGTCGTTGTGCGTATATATACCTTGTTCAAACACGGCGCGTTACACGATGCGCCGCCTGTAACGCTCTTCCTTACGCGTTCCCACCTTTTATGCGCAAGCAGGCGTGTCTTTATTGCCCAGCTACGGCGAGAAAGGGGTAAAGAAAGAAAAGAAGTGATAGAGGCGAATAAAAAAGTGGAACCGCGTCGACGAGTATATGAGGAACACGCGCTGGAGGCAGTGTGCGTGTTGCGTGCCCCTATAGCGTGTGTCTGTACGTCCGCGGGCTGTGTTGCGTCGCGGTGTGTGTGCGTGCGTTAGATTCACCCTTCGAAGAAGGACGCTATCGATTTCCGAGAACGAGGCGCCGATCAAAAGGAGGGCGACGACGAAGGACTCGGCGGAAGGTGGCAGGCCGACGGCGGGCGCCTTCGTGACAACCCCAGCTCTTTATACTCCCTTCGAAAGCCAACAAGGGGTACGCGGAGGAGGCATTGTAAATGACGCCACGTGCGAAAGCTATTCCACGACTTCCCGGTAGCCCCGCACCTGCTCCGCTCTTTTCATTTCCTCAACGATGTGGCGATGCAGGTGCCGAGAAGACGAGCGCTGTTTGTTTGAGCTTTCGCTTAGCCTCCCACGCTCTGTAAAGTACACTGTGATTTGTTGGTGCAAAGTGGGTGGCACTGAATTCGATTTCCATTGCCGCAGGGCACACACCGCTTCTGCTAATGGGAAGAAATGTACCCTGACCTGACTGACGTGGCTAACCTCCTGTCTCGAGAAAGTGGCCTCGCGTTTCCATTCTACTATTCCACGACCTTTCCTTAACCCCCGACGATGCTGAGAGCCGTGCTCCTAACTAGGGCAACTAGTTCAACAGAAGATCGCGTCTATTCTTCACCTCACCTCTCTCTCCCTCAAACACACGCACATTGTCAGCTACTAAAATACCTAGAACAACTAAGCTAAATTATTGATTGATTGATGGAAGAACTACATAAACCGAAGAAATTATGAGGACGATGTCTTCTTGGGCCAAACACTCCGTAACGGAATACGATGACGTCGACCATGCAAATTCCTGACCGAATCCAAGCACCGTACTTCACCGTACGTTACCAGCACTGCCAAACGTTCGATACCTGTTGATTAAATGATGGTTAACGTTGGCAAACAGATAGCTAATGTCGATCAACCCTGCCTAACCATAGTTACAACACAGCCTTTGGTCAATCTCATTCCAAATAGTGAGTTGTCTGCCAAATGGTTCGCAGGAAACTGCGTATTCGTCGAGGAGTAGGCGTGGTCGTTCTCAAGATCGGGACCCCCCCCACCTCACAGTGAATCGCTGCTCGACCTTCGGTCTGTGTTGCCGAAATTCAGCTTATACAGGGAGCGGCTTCCGCGGGCACAAAACCTGGAATCCTGGGCGAACATTCTAATGACTGCGGCGTTCGCAGCACACGCCAATCGCCATGCAAATTCGTGCTTCGCAGCGACACCCGCGTCTCGTCACGGTCACTTGCGAAGCAAGCGAGCGGTTCCCAAGGTTGGACGACCACTCGGGATTCATTAGGTCTCGCACGGAGCCCAGCTAGCGGAAGGGGACCGCGGCACGCGCGCTGGCACGCATGCAAATGAAACGAGTCCCTACCGAAGCCGTTCTCCTTCTCCTCCTGTTCCGCCTTGAAAGAGTTGGGCCACGCTTCGTTAAAGAAATACGGAGACAGCGAGCGTTTCACTGCGTTCTTCCTTGCCTCCAGAATACCGAGTGTTTGCGGACCGTGAATATCAATCACCCTGCGCCGAGTTCGCCAAATTTATTTTCACAATATTGAGGAGCGTACTCTTCAAAGCAGTTAACGGCTCGAAAACGGCGGTTGGTGCGAGACTGTGCCATTCGAAACACATACTTGGACCGCAGGTCACGAAAAGTACATTTGGCGAAATATGTATGGCCAAACATGGTGGTACCATTCCGCCGAGAGAAAAATACCAATTATATGCCGCAAGCAGGCTATGAAAGCTTTCATGAATGCTTTTTGCGTTTGTCGTGCGTGAGCTACCAGCAGTGATGTACGAGAATTTTCGACATGGCGTCAGCACAGGAGCAAGACTACTTAATGGGAAGTGTATAGGGCAACCATCTTCTCCTAATCCGGCAGAAAGTGCGCTTCCCTGCACCGACTACCTTTCCATATGAGGTCGTGTGCCGCCGCCGCCAGTCACGGAGCAAGTGAAGATGCATTACTCGCGACACATAGTGGGGCTTATCTCTCGCTACTCGTTCGATCACGAAATACATGTCCACGTTTTCCTTATCGTGCGGAAATGAGGCTGTGCTCTATCACAGAATAAAAAATCGCAAGAAAGGTGCAGCCAAAACTACACACACGGAGAGACCAGCAAACACACACTAGTTGCCACACGCAATCTCTGAAATTTGTTACTAAATAGCCCAACAACAAGTTCTTCCGGGGTTGTTCTAATAGGCTGCCATACGAAAGCTGACAGCGTTGCAGACTTTAGCTCGGCAAGATCCTGGCTACGAAAGGGCCAGGCATGCAATTAGCAACACGGCGACGCTAAAATGAACTGTCTTTCCCAAAGAAATAGCTGTAGCTGCTCTTACCGGTCCCAGTGTTTTGATTCTCTCTTCGCAGCTAAAAGAAAAGCAAAGAAATGTTAAGAGAGACGTCCTTCAGTTGTTCACAACTAACCGCGACTGCCGGCGTACGGCGCGTGACAACGAGTTGTTCGAAGCTTTCCGCCCGTGCGTTTCCGGAAGAGGAAAGGTTAACAAACTGTGCCAAGTCGAGAGAGCGCCCCTGCTGCGGAAGCCGCCAACATCATTACGGCGAACAGTGCAAGCCGGCGCTTTCGCAAAGGAGAGGGTGACCACTGGGAGAAGACACAAAAGGTGTTCGCGAACTTCGAAAGGGCCTTTGTCAGCCTTTCCCGGTCGAAGTAGGGGCCACCTACTTTCCGTGGAAACGTATTAGGCTCTGTCACAGCCAGTAGCGAATACTTCGTGAACCTTTGGTTTACGAATTCCTCTCTTTGTTCGGTTCGTCTTTTGGGTCCACTCGTTTGGTTCTCGTAATGAACTAGGTGTGTCTCTTCAAACCAGAACATGAAAAAAAAAAAAAATGAAAACAAGGTGCGCGAACCAGATAGTGGTAGACGCAGAAAACACGTAAAATAAGGCCGAACAGTGTTAATAATTAAGCTGACAACTGGACTGGAGTGCTGTGTCCTAATAATCCTGGCGCCGTACTATGAGCCGTACTATGACTGTGAGCAACTTGAAAACGAAGACCCGTGGGTGTTGAAACAGGAGAGTGCAGATACTTCGTTTTCAGTTGAGTACGCAAGTGCTGAGTCAGCAAAATTTACAGAGACGGCTATTACACCTGGTAAACAGGGAAAAAAAAGAAGCAAAAATGGAGCACATCACCTTCCAAAAGAACTTATAACTGCGGTACTCGCACATGCCAGGGCGTGAATCCTGCGCGCTGCGCAGTGCATTTGGGCGTCGCTTGTAATTTGCGCAAATCCTACCGTGAAACAACGCGTACGGTATAGACATGCGAGCCCTCTGATGTGAACACCTGCATTTCGCTTGCGATACAATATGTCAAAGCTTCTATTTTTCACTTTATTTCGTAACACTATACGAACAAACAGCACCTGTCACTATCACACCCATACAAATAACTTTCACGCGGAATTCGGGCAGCAAATCGGGTTAGTTGGATGTAGTCGTTGGCAGAAGATATACAGGACAGCGCAAACAAAGGGATACAACAGAAAAAACGAATGATACAACGCACGTTCGTTCCTATGTTCGCACTGCTGTGTACTTTTTACCATGAGCTTTCGTGTTATTGCAGAAACAAACAACGTTAATGTTCCGATGCTCAACGAAAAGGACAAATCCTATTTACTGTTTTCCCAAGGGGCAGTTTTGAACCAATGCTATAAATTTTATCTCTTTCATCAGTATGTAATTTTTAAAAATTTTCATTTTAGGGTCCTCTACATATTCAGACACTGTCGCTTTCTCTTGTGTGCCTATTGGTAAGCGAACTTGTGTGCTTGACGAAGACAGGTTTTTCGTTGGCGAAGCAGTTCTTCCTCCAACAGCGCTTGTCGTACCACTGGCATCTGCTGATGACAGCAATCGTCCAACCCACCGAGACCATTGTCTGCTATTTCATCTCTCGAAACTAGACGATGTGCATTAGAACTAAACTGCGGCGCTAGGTGAAACTGCTACTCCCGAAGGAATAGAATAGACCCTGGGAAATTGAACTACGCCTTCTTTCACGCGCAAGGCCACAAAATCCCGCTCGCTCTAGATTTCACAAGCGCGTGGCGAACTGTTAACGTGTGTTCTTCATTGCGTTTCGAACACTTGCCCTTTCGTTAGACTGGGCCTTTACTTTATCCTGCATGTCATCTCTATTCTTCCTCTTTTTCCTCCCCGCGTATACGGTTGCCAACCTTAAACCTCGTTAACTAACCTCTATAAACTATATTTTGTTTGCAAACTGATTAGGTGTATTAGAAACCAAGCCTTCCGCTGTGTTCCACAACCACCTGCTCACTGCTCTCGAAACACGCATGCGCGATGCTGCGCAACTGAGAGAACACGGCGCATTCTCAAGCAACGCAGTGCGCACTGACGCAAACCGATAGCACACATATACAGCGTGATCCCCAGTTTCCGTCACGCAGCGCAGCTTACGCGAGAGGACGCCTAATACCTGCTCGCTACGTGACAAAGAGATCGAGCACATGTACGGTTCGACGCGCGCCGCGGCGTCACAGGGCATCCGGTACGCCAGGACGCCGTGGCCGGCCCCAATAGTTGTTGCGCCTCGCCACGGTTGCAGCCTCGTTTCTAGTTGCTGCTTCGCGAACACCCCATTTAAATAATGCAAATTTCTTTCGACTCGCCCTCCCTTCCACCTAGAACACACGCTCGCGCTAAGCCTCAACCGTGTGCCGTGTTCGGGAGGTGCAGTTTGAGCAAGTTTCCTTGCGTCGGGGAACGGTATTAGCCTAATGCCGGCGCGCGTGCACGTTTTCCGGATGCCACCGGACCACCGCAAATCCCGTCCGCTGCGGGAGCAAAGCAGTAAGACGGAATTGAACGACTCTAGCGAGTTAGGGGCGCGAGCGATAGAGACAGCGGGGAAGAGAAGACGATGTTATTCAAATTGCGCCGGCATTTACGTATATATTTATACCTTGGTTCGCAAATTGCACGGCTTCTAGCGCTACCATACGCGCCAGCCCGGCAGAGCTTGTAAGCCGCGGAACTTTACGCCCGACAAAGAGACCGCGTGAACCAACGGCGTCTTAACAAGCGTAGCGCGCGCCTCTTTCCGGTGGGTTTGTTGTTGCCACTGCGCTGTTCCGGTTACTTGTCCGCGGGCCTGTTTTCCTTGGCACGCATGTGGGTGTTATAAAGCGTCGAGACGTCGTGAGAAGCTGCGCGACCTGGCGTCCGCACATAACTTATTGAGAAGCGGCAGGCAAGCGCTAAGATGGGTTTGCGGTTTAATCAAAGCGTCGAGCGATGTTTACAAAGACATTACGTCGAACACAGGTATAGGCTATGCTTAAGCACTCTTCTTATCATCGCTATTTAAATGTCTTGCATCGAATGTAGGCAGGCCTTCTTGAACGGACCATGGAAGTTTATTTTTTGAATTATGACCACACACACGCACGCATGCACGCGTTCTTATTCACTGCAAGATGACTTGTACTGATCGGCAAACTTGTGTGTGTGTGTGTATGTATGTATGTATGTATGTATGTATGTATGTATGTATGTATGTATGTATGTATGTATGTATGTGTCACAAAATAGTGCCTATTTTGAAGTAAAACCCGGCGCCGAAAGGCCGAAACAACAACAAGAAAAACGGCGCTCGGAAGAGGCGCTCAAAAGTCACGCCGCGTCTACAAAAAGCCAGAATGTTGTAGAAGCTTTCTTATCGCGGCGAGCGCGCGCGCGGGGCAGACGTAAGGAGAGAGAGAAGGCGGAGAGTACACACCAACGCTCCCCGCGCAGTGAGAGAGAGAGAGAGGCGCCGCCCCAACCAAGAAGGTTCGAGAGTGGGCGAGAAGGTTCCCAATTGTATGTGTGCTTTGGGTCACGTGGCCCTACGGAACCTTCTAGTACCCTTTCCCAGGACTATATAAGCGGTCGGACACGGGCCGCAAGGGAGCAGAGAAGAGACGAAGAGAGAGAAGAGTTGCAAGTAAAAAGAAGAAGCAAGAAGTCGTGCGTGACTCAGACGCCGAGCCAGCGGACAGGCCACCTGCAAGAAGACGCCGAGTGTCTTGGTGAATAGGACTCTTTGTGTTTTGTTCATTGTTGCAGTGCATGAACTTGCTCATGTTGGTTGGCTTTGTATAACTTTGCGACCCATCTGTTTTTGAGTTGTGAAAGCCGTGTTGTGTACGTTTGTGTGACTGCCTATTTGATGAAAATATATTTGTTTTGTTTGACCACCCTTGGCTCTGACTCGGTCTTCGAACCACTGCTGGCGTTTTGCTAGTGTGCTAAAGGGGACCAAAAATCTTATTGTCCAAGCTTTCGTGGGATCTTTTTCGGGGAACCAAGACGTTGGTTCTTGGAATTATTTCCGGCGACCGCGCCCCGTACATCATAGCACGGGTTTGGTGACAGTATGTATGTATGTATGTATGTATGTATGTATGTATGTATGTATGTATGTATGTATGTATGTATGTATGCGCCATCAGTCAATCGACGTTGTCTTGGTAGGCGACGGAGTATCAGGCATGATTCCTGGAAGGAGATGGACAGTTGAACGTCTTTGTATTTGTGTATCAAAGGACAGCAGATGCGTACACCAGGAAAGTAGAAGATAATCTTTAGCCAGGTATCGTACATGAGGGCAAGACAAAGAATATGATAGCGCCATATCTTTCCAATCAATCCTTGCTGAGGCAGACGGAACAGTAAGAGCCAAAAATTATTGCGTGATAATGTGCCCTGACACACGCTTTGGATAACCCGGCCTCAGAAAGGCCCATAAAATTCACCAGCAGTAAGAAGAACGCGGAGAACGAATGAAAATGTCGGATCCACTTTTGTTACTGAAAAGATACAACGTGATAATGACTACGATGCGGGCGAAGTGAATTCTGCAGACAGAATATCTGACAGAGTCAGTCATTTTTAGGTGACTGACTCTGTCAGATATTATGTATGCAAAATTCACCATATAATACGAGAAGTACAAACATGGATAACGTAACTTGATTCTGCGTAGAATAGTTTCTTTAAAACGAAGCCACGCTCTTTAAATTATGCAAGAGGTGTTTCACGTATAGCTTAAAGTGCGGAGCTCTGATCGTGCGCTCTCAAGGACGCCTATGCGGTCAAAGATTTCAAACATCAGACATAAATTCTTGTTTTCTCCTAAGAAAGTTCTAGGCGTAGTGCTGACAAATACGACGTTTCTTCTACTTCTTCTTCAAATTTGAGACACATAGTTGCACTATTCCCAAATCATGTAATTGTTTGAGAAATCACATTTCATCACCTACTGCAGTACGACTTTTGCTATAAATCAAGAAAATATCATCCAAGCAGGCTTTGCAATACCTAATCATGGTAGTCATACGCTCAAGTGTGTAATAAATATGACGGTGAAAATAAAAAAAAATCTTAACATAAAGGTTGCCTTGTCAAACGGTGCCGATATTGCCGTCATGTACGCCAACACAAAACGCGATTATTTAGATCCACTAGCTGGACGGACCAGTATATTGTACTCCTGACACGACGAGGTTATATTGCGAAGAACGTGGAACCGTTTGATAAACTAATGGTTCGCAACGTTCGCACAAGAGAAAGAAAAAAAAAAGCCTGTTGAAGCGCAATATTCTAGTCGTGATAACCATCCATATTTGATTATTATCTGCCGCTGGCAAATAATCGTAAGATACGCTTGATGTTTTTAATGTTTTATTCTAAAGAGGAACCCTTGTACGCATGTCGCATCACTAATTATACATGGGGTGCGTTTCCGCAAATAAAGTTTGTTGAAAGTCAGCGCTGTGTGTGTTCTCTTGTCCTTGTGTGTTGTGCGCTGTAGTCACTTCTGCAGAAATGGAGGTGTGTACGCGCACAGAACGTTGTCATTGTCCATGGCGTTTAACGATCTGCTGAGCGCAGGGTTCCCGATTAAATTACTAGAGTCACTTGCTGAATTCTAGTGGATGTGAAATGCAAGAGTACTTGTGTAGCCATGCTTCGGCGACAGTTAAAAAAAAGAAACTGAGGTTATCAACGTGCGCGGTCCCTCCACCCGCTACGCAGCACATTATAGTCAAGGTATAGTTACCTCCCATGATACTCGGTTGATTATAGAAAAAAGCGCGCGCAACATTGTTAGTAAGCTGTCATTCCACGACAGCTGCTGTGTTGTCGTACACAAAAACAGCTATAACAGGTATAAAAAGGAGGGCAAACAGACTGACAGCAGGCACTTAAGAATGGTTGAAATACTAGATCACGTGAAAGAGTCGCGTGCAAGGCAATTATGTAGCTCATATAGCCACACATGCACTTGTGAAAGACGTGTCTGAGTTCTAGAGAGATGCACATAAGGCTGACGACGACTAAGCGGATGTGCAACGTAAACGAAAGGCGGTTCCCTTGGCCGCATTCTTGCAGAAATATAGATCCGCGACCGGAAGCCAAGGATTTCTCCTAAAGGTAGTGCATTCTCATGCTTCTAACAAAACTCGAATGAACCAGAAACGAAGAAAATCTGTCGACGATTAGTTATGCACAGTCTCTTTCGCGTCCCCGAACCGGCAGCAAAGGTGTGCGTCCCGCAAGGCACGCGAGTATTGAGGAGCAGCACCTTGACATTGCAAGGAGCGGCGACTACCCAAGCGACAACGGTGCGGCCCATCAGGCACTTATCGTGACCGCACCTACCGCACCCCGAAAATCGCGTGTGCGAAGAAGTGCTGTACATGTCGAAGCTGTTTAGAAATACCTATACGCATCAAGTGCGGTGGCAATGAAAGAGCACCGTCGTCGAGTGCTTCAGTGACCCGGGAACAGGCTCAACGCAAACGCGAACACGTTTTCCGCTTCTCTGCCGAAGTCTGTCATGTGGAGTCTACGCGTGACGTTTACCAAGTGTCGCGACAGCTGCGTACGATGCTGCAAGAGACAAACTCGGAAGCGGTCCGCTCGTGTACATTGTGTTTTGGGGTCCGAAATTTGTCGCGTTCCATGCCGACGCGATCGCGCGCCCACCTCTTATACACAGGCCGAAGGAGAACGGCGAAAGGTAGGTCAAGGCAAATGAGGCGAGGGAGCACCGTGAATTAGAGAGAGAGAGCATCGTCTCACGTGTGCCGCGAGGAATCGTCTAGCGGCGGTGCTGTGCAGGACCCAGTAGAGGCAGAGGCCCAAGGTGACGGCCACAGCGTACAGGGAGACGGCGAGCATCCCGGCGGCGCGCACATCAACGCCGGCGAGGCGGCGAGGGCGCGCTGGACGCCGCACACACTAGCCAACGACCGCTCGAAACAACGGTCTCGCGCCGTCGCTCGACGACGACGACGACGAGGTACCGCCGCCGCCGCGAGCACCCGGCCAGGGGCGCCGCTGCTGCCGCTGACGCCCGCACGAGCAGCGCAGGCGCGCCGACGATCGACGCGCCGCGCCGCGTCGCCTTCGCTCGCCCGAGCGCCGGTCGACCGGTGTGCGCGCGGTCACCGCGGTCGGGATATGTGCGCACCGCAGTTGGAGCGTGAGGTCCTACGATAGGCACCGAATCGAGCGCCTCCGGGCTTACCCCGTAGTGGTCTCGGTAAACGCGAAAAATGGAACAAGGTCGAGCGTGGTGCGTTGTCAGAGCGGGTGGTGAAGGCTAGACAAATGTGAGGGATGACTAAGCGTTTCTAGAAGAGGCCATTTCATTTTGTGGCATTCGCGAAAGAGCCAAGTGAGACGAACGCAAGGCGGTTAACTGAAATAAAGAAGAAAGTTAGCACGCAAAACCTCGCGGAGGAAATAGAAAAGGTAAGGTAACACCGAATTACTGTCACAGCCAGTAGGAATAGGTAGAGGAAACAGCGTGGCAGAGTGAGGAAATCTTGAGGGAAATGACAGTATTGAATATAAGTGACATCGATACAATAGATGATGGCGGCGGGTAAATCGGCTGGGACAAATAAGATGAAATACGATTTATTCTGACAGATACTTGCTCAGAGAACTTCTCATACGTCGGAAGAGATCCTAGACAGAGTCAGCTGCCCCAAATCAGAGAATATCTCAATGCTGGGATGCTGTCGATGCCTCTCAGCAGCAACGGCGACGCGTTGACGGGCTGCAGTGTGGGCGCTCGTTTATCCAGCGATGCGGTTGGCAGTCACATGGCGGGTGAATGGAAAAGCACTCGTGTACATACATTCAGGTGCACGCAACGGATGTGCAACACAATCAAAAGGCTAGTTATATTATTCAAATGTCAAACCTAACGGTGCTTCTTACCGCACAGCTTTGGACATAGTTAACGCAAGGCTGTCGAAATTAACATAAGGCGTTACTGCAATCGGCACGAAGCTACACGGACGGCATAAGACGCTAGTGAACATCACTAGCGCTAGTGAACATCAATCTTGGAGTACGCGTCGGTTGTCTGGTCCCCATACTTCTCTTGTGACATAGCCAAGTTGGAATCTTTGCAAAGGAAAGCCATAAGGTTTATATATAGCAGATACGATCGCCACTTTTCTCCTTCATTGCACGCACATAACTTATCGCTTGAAACACTAGCACACCGACGCACGTGCGAGCGGCTTGTCACTCTACATAAGATTGTACATGAATCATCGGTAATCGCGGCCCCAGTTTCATTTGTGAAGCGTCCTACTCGAGCTACTCGAAGCTATCACCCCCTTAATCTTGTCTCATTCCGCCCACGTTTAAATAGTTTTAAATACTCATTTTTCCCATCCACAGTCGAACTCTGGAATGGTCTTGACGGCGCACTTCGCCAGTTACCTACCGCACAATTTGCAGAAAGAATTCACCAGCATGTGCCTCTGCAGTTCTAATGCGTGGTGCGCTATTTGTATATTTGTGCCTCTTTTCTACCATCTAACAAGTGTTTTTGATGCAATGTTGATTTGTTATATGCGCATTTGTATAACTTGCTTTTTTATATGCTTGTTAAGTCACGCATTTTAGCGTTCCCTAGTATCCTAATTTGTTTTATGTTACGCCTGATTTCCAAGCAAATTCTGTACCCACCCCTGCAATGTCTCGCAATGAGACGGCAGTATATGTAAATAAAAATCTGTGAAATTCGCGAATGAAAATCAACTTTTATTTTCCAGTTATGGATACACCTTATAAAGCGTGTTTTATACACAACACATTCCTTTTCCTTTGTCATCATTTCCTTGTGCGCTTCTTCCTTACGCATGCCTACCAGCTATTTCAGCTACAAGCAGTGGCAGCCTTTCGCTGAACACCGTCAGGTAGCAGCGATTTACTGTGGCGCAAATTCTTCGCGTCTAATATAAAAAAAGAAAGACGCCAGCAACAAAAGCTCGACGTCGTTCTTTAACCATTATGCACAAAGCAACGTAATGTGCGCACGATATTATTTCTGATCGTGAATAAGTGAAGCGAAACGCAGTGCACCGGGGCCGGCAAAGTTCTTAGCTCGATTACCGTACCAAAGCTATATACGAATAATCTCTGTTTATCTAAACGTCAGCCAAGGCTCGCGGCGCACAATGGAAATAATTTATCGACGATTATTTCGCTCGCTTTCGAAACACGTGCCGCTTTTTAAGGATAATAAATAGCGCCCGTGCGAAAAAACACGAACGCATTTTTTTTTAATCCTGAACGATATTGACCGTTAGGCAGGGCGTAACTTCAGCCTCTGTCTTTACGTTGTTCGGGTTTGATTTCTTTTTAAAAGCGAAGTAACCGAAATGTACAGAGAAAGGATTAGCAACTGAAAGGCCACACACATAACAACAAAAGGAGCGAAGATTCACGAGGGAAGCGTGAAACACGAACAGTAGCGGAGCCCGTATGAAAGGGCGCGCGCAGTAAAACGAGGGCGATATGATGAACGGGCCAGGCGGGTCTAATGACTGCCGACGCAGTTGAGTCTTTGTGTATCCAGAGGGGCTCGGGGGGAAAATCGTTTTCGGGAGCAGCAGAAGCGAAGCCCGCTACACTGGCCGGGGTTTATCGTTCTGCAAACAAACGAGTCATTCGCGCGCTAGGGCGGTGAGAGCGAGCGAAGGCAGTTATGGAAAGCTGCCGGACAAAGATAGCCGGCACTCGTTTACGCACTAAACGACGCCGCTTCGCGAACGATGCCCGGGCGGATTCGCTTAACGCTCCTCGCCATATGAAATGTGGAGAGACGGCGAACGACATCTATGCCTTTCTTTACTTAGCGAGGGAAAAAGAATGTCACAATGTCCGTACGGCGAAGCCGAATACATTACCGTCAGCACAAGGTAGTTCACGTTCTCTCACTAACAGTATCGAAATAATGCGATGAAATCTGAGAAATTACAGTGGGACAATTGCTACTTGAAACAAAACTGTTAAAAGCAAGTACGAAGGCCGGCGAAGGCCGACAAAGAATTAAGCGGCAACGAAAGTCACGGGCACACGGCTAGGACCGCCCACCACCTCGACGGCACGAATTGCTCTCTAGCGAATGACTCTGTCCCACTGACTGTTACTTAATTAAGGGTCTTTCGCAGAGTGCGAGCTCATTGGGGCTGGGCAGCTCGCCTGTAGTTTCATCAGGGGTGCTGCCCTCTGGAGACACAGTGGACGATCGTTTAAGGGAAATCCTGCGATTCCGCCATCACTTTTTCATTTTCATTGTTATTTTTCTTGCCTTCGCATTCTGTCCAGTACGCCGCAGTAGGAGGTAGGCAATGGACGCGACAGAATGTAAGTGAGTGAGTGCGGATTGTGACTATAACACTTTACTTGTTCAAGGAATAGTGTCCCCTTCAGCGTGCAGCTGTAGCACAGAAGCATGAGGAATATGGCAAGTGGGACAGCGAGGTAAAAGACGTCTAGTCGAGATCCCTACTACAGGAAAGCGAAACTTCGATAGCCGGTTTTACCTTTCTGCCTCTGCTTCTGAACCCTCCCCTCCCTTTTCTGTTTTCTCTCTCTCTTTACAGTCACAGAGTAGCACTCAGTCTCTAGTGGAGTCAACATAGTGAAGATAATGGCGATTAAAGACACGTCCCCGTTCGTGGAAAACAAGGTAGAAGGGGGCAATGTGTTTTACATACTTTAACATAATTTTCACTCGCGATGTCGGTCAGCCTACAATGAGATTGTGTGTGTGTGTGTGTGTGTGTGTGTGAGAGAGAGAGAGAGAGAGAGAGAGAGTGAGTGAGTGAGTGAGTGAGTGAGTGAGTGAGACTAACACATCTACGAAAATAACTTCCCGTTATTTCTTTTGCACCACAGTTACCGCTTTCAACAGGAACCTGACTGTTAACAGCTAGAAAGTATTTTGTTTACTAAATATCATATGAGACTCGCTTTCTTTGCATTTTTCCCGCGCAAAACAACATGTCACCGAATGTTTACTGCTCTTTCACCAATTTGGGCGCACTCTTCAGAACCACTGACGAATAAAGAAAAAGACGCAACTCCAAATGAAGCAGCCCACGCTCGCGCCTCGTGGGCCTGCCAAGTTGCGAACGTACCGCGTTGTCGCCTTTCTGGCCCAAGAGCTCCTGACACGGCAGCTCGCGAAGGAGGGCGTCAAAGGCAACACTCCACTTTGTTGCGCACCGCCTTGAACCTAACAAGGGCGCCAAGGAAGGAAATGAGAAACGAAAGTCGACGCGAAAGGATAAGGCGAGCGGCTGCCACGAGGAAGGAGAAAGGCTTCAACAACAAAATGCCACCGAAGACGACGACACAGGAGCCGGGTGGAGGTGGCTGTCTAACGAGAAGTTCGGAGGTGGCGGGGGATGCCGGCAACCCCAGGGGAAAACCGCTAATGGAGCTCCCGACAAAGACCTTCTCAAGCTCATCTGGCAGCCGTCGTCCATTAAGATCTCACAGCTGGGGCCCCGAACGGCCCTCGCCGTCTCAACGGGGACCGGCTTTGCTTGCGAGGCAAGACACGACCAGGAGGAAGGAGAGAGACGCGTTAGGCGTCCTCAGACGCATGCCAAGATTCCTCGGGCCCCAGGCTTGTTACTCGATATCGATCATGCTTGGCGTAGCACACGAGGACGTCAAGAGACTAGGAAAACATCTCGTACGACACACATCACGAGCAGAGAGCCAGAGCTGATTGCTAAGGGATAGGGTACGACATTGTGCCTACGGGGATAATGACAGGTACACGAGACTATCTCCTGAATCTTAGGCCCTAAATATGGCATGATAAGTAGGTCTAGCCCCTTGAGTAAAAACTTGACGCTGATACACCATATTGTTCCTGCAGCAGCTATTGACATGACACGTGTAATCCAGCGTTCACTTCAACAGAACAATCGCCTGTTGCGGAATCACAATAGCAGCCATAAACAGAGCCGATAAGTAAACCTACCAGCGGTGACGTTGCTTTCAAGAACACTGCTTAGAATACAGGTTGCAGCAACTGCTTCACAATGTTAGAACATGTCAATTTTGTAGCGTTTTTTGTTGCAGCATAAAACGCGAATAATGTACGTACTTTCAAAACAACGCAACTCAATGAATGAATGAATGAATGAATTATACAATCAATCAATCAATCAATCAATCAAGAGACTACGAGGTTGGCGAGATATTGTTTGACCGGACACGAAAGCTTGCGGAGAGTACATGTATCCTGTAAAGCGTGCACCTCCTTAGAGTGACCCGTATTGTGGCAAAGCCGAACGTAACAAGGCCAGGCGCGTTCTTTTTGACGACCGTCTGATTAGCCCCCTCGTGTACTGCCAATTACAGTGCCACGCGGAATGACTTTCTTCCTTGGCGACTCTATTCACCTACGCTATTCATGTATAAGGACAATGCCGGCAGGAAACGGACGTGCTGTCTCAACATCCCGTTGTGCTGAGTCTCCTCTGCTCACAGGCGCGTGGCCGGGAAACCAAGCCAAAGAAGTAGCGGTAGTCGTTGGAAAGCAACATCGAAACAAGCCCCACTAAACAATAAGCCACCAATCTTTTACGTGTACAGTACGGTGTAAAAATAAAGAAAGGAAGAGAGAGAGATAGAGGAGAGGGGGGGGGGGGGGGGGTAAGAGCACTGCCAAGATGAAAGGTCTGGTGTTTTGTCAGGTGGACTGCGTTCCTCTGGAGATACATGCGTTGCCCGTATGCAGCGCAGGTCGTTAGCATGTTCCGTAGCACTCAGCGTAGGTTCTTTTACTGCGATGAAAATCTGCTCGTGCTGTATTCATCCATCGCATCTGTTCTTTCTTATTATTTTTTTTTCTTCTTTTTTTTTCGCGTGCACTCGTTTCCCAGGAGGAAGACACCGCTACTGTTTGTTCGCCATCCAACATTCTCTCTTACCTTTTGACCATGGTAATCTAACCTCACAAGCAAGTTTCCAAGCCATCTTGGTTCTATCTGAGAAGAGTGAGATAGAAAATGGTTCGACAAAACATGTAAAACCACAGCGCTTAAAAACATTCTACCTTGAGCATACAAACAAAAACGCGAACATTTCTTTCCGTTCCTTTTTGTTACAAACGAGATTAAAGGCGGCATACGGTGTGCATCTATGATGTGGATAAACCTTTGATGTATGCGCATCGTCCTTATCGTGCACAGCTTCGGGGTATGCTTTCGTTTCTGTTTTTAATTTCGTGCAGCAGTAACGTCATGTTCTCTTCATTAAACTCCGCAATATGCTTAGGAATCGGCAAGGGGAAGGAAGTTTACTTTCAAATAAAATTAATTAAAGGTTGCAACACAGCACAACAGTCTTATCTCGTTATTCGTTATTATATTATAACAGAAACAGAGACAGAGGCAGCAGGAAAATATTCCCGCTTAAGCATCAAGCAAGCTACTTTGCCACGTGTTCTCCCGTGTTTTCGGAACGCTTCTTTGTTGACTCAGCGAGTCGCCTTTACACACACGCATAGATAGGCTGAAAGGGCTTTCATTTCGTGCAGAAACGAACATACGAATGTGTTTGATGTTCTCACTCAGAAACCAGCGGCAATCTCAAGAGTGGTTAAGGTAATACTGCAATATACTCAATTTTATTCCGGAGTTTCACTACTCCGACAGTAGTGAAAGTAGGCTATTCCGACAGGCTGCCATACTCATTCCTCAGTGCTCGTTGTTGAATTCGTTATATATAAATGCACGTATATTCTCAGTGAGCTCATCTACATTAATGAGAGCTTTTTCTGTTAAAAACATTAATTATTGCACGCTAAGAGGTGCACATTACTCAAGCTACGTGACGACGATGGAAAGGCTTTGTCGCGAGAGACGAAGACAGATGAGAAACGGGAGACGGCGCGACACAGCTAATTTGACTTTGACTAACGAACCTCGAGGCATTACCTGAGCGGTAGAAGTGCGATTACTGTAAAGAAATGTTATCGCTATATCGAAAAAATCCCCTTCCAGGGTGCAACCGCGACTCGACGAAGTACCTAGTTTTCGTCGAAGAGTGTGATGTTTGAATCACTACAGCAATTAGGGACTCGTCTCAACGAATAAATTAGGTACTCAATTAAAAGAATACAGCCAATGGAATTCGTGTTACCTCTAACGCAGTGGTATTTTCATTACAAATTACTATTTGCCACAGTTTTTAAAAATATTAACGCGTACACGAAAAAGTACACCGTTCACGTTTGAGCGTCTGAGAAGAAGGCACATCTCTAGCTTGAGGTAAGAGTGAAGAATCGCATTACACGGAAACAGAAAAAAAATAAGTATAATTAGGAAGTTAGTTATAAGGTCTGCAGGAGCAAAGACGAAAGGCTAGAATTTGTGTCGCGGTGTGGGGGAGGGCGAGGCTAACGTCTGAAAGTGGAAGAGAACTTTGTAGACAGGAACTTCACGTAAATGCATAAAAACAAAGGGTTTTTCTTTTTTATATATATTTCTCGCAATAGAGGGAAAGAAAACTTCTAGGGTGTTCCGGCTCGGTTCTGTCTCAATAAATCGGACTTTCTCTGCGGGCTCCAAGCAAACTCTCTCGCGGGTATGGCGAGGTAGCTAGCAAGTTCCCCAGTGGGACCGGGAGAATAATAACAATAAAAAAAGAAGGCTCCCGCGTATTTACAGCCCGTAATAAAAATCGTGGGTCGTTCGTAGGACCTAGCCTACTTTTACGACCGACCAATAAACATAAATACTCGGCCGAATGCACACCCGTCAGCGTAAGCGCGCGGCCGAGGCATTACACGGGCCAGACGACGAGTAGCGAGGCCGCGGAAAGACTAAGGTCTAGTATGGTTCGCTTGTGGACGGACACCGAGTAGTGAGCGCGCGCCGCTATGTCCTGTGTTGTAGCTTTCTTCCATCGCTCCGTTCTCTTCCTTCCTCCGTCTCTTTCGCCATCAACAGGATGCCCGGAATGAACAGAACAGTAAATTCTTTGCAATACCCTGCTCTCCCCTTGAGGGTCTGAGGCGTGTGCGCGTGTCTCCTCGACTGCATCCTAAACCCTTGCGTCCTCAAGGAAGGCGGAGAGAAGACGTCGCTGGCCACTGTGCCTGTAAGAGCATTGCCGGCAGACATCTCTTGGGAAACGTTCTTTCGATCGAAAGAAGCACGAACGCGACGCCGCTACTGCAAACCACAAGCTTCGTGCTGGAACAAGACAAAAAAAAAAAAGAAAGAAGAAAAAGAAACGGCGGCTGAAGTCGCGAAATTTTTTGTTTGTAATTGTGCCTTGCCATGGGCCGGTCTGCATCGCTCGTGATGCTCGCCACCGTTTATTTTGGTTAGCATTCCCACTGACGAACGATTACGGCCTAATAACTTTCTGGGATACTTAACGTTTCGTCTCAAAAAGAGAAGACGCAAGAAGGCACACAACGTGGCACCATGCCCTGTGTTCCCTTTTGTGTTGTGTTTTTCTGCTGCAAAAGTTGCGCATGCGCATCAGCTACAACGATCCACTGTATTCTTCAGTGTTGTCTTTAAGTACCGACGTACCAGAAGCTTAAGAGCTTGTTCACTTCCTACCTCCCCCCCCAACTTGAGTCACCCAAAAAGATTACCTGGATGCTGCCCCTCAGCGAATGTATTGGAATGTTCAGGTGTGTTTTCCCTCGTCTTGAAGCTGCGTACGTTGAGTTACGCAATAAATGAAATAAACAGACAATAACGTTGGCGGATTGACCGGATAAACAAAGCCAGCTTACCTCAATTAACTATAACTATACAAGCTAACCCGGCGGCAAGCGTGTAAAGCGATTCAGCAACGACGCATGCCAGCAAGTCCCGCTGTGACAGATCGTTTGCCGGTAAAAGGCTTCTAAAGTGGCACGAAGATGTCTGTATGAGCATGGGTACCATGATAGTCAATGTTAGCAGTAATAATAACATTGCTATTATTTCGAAGCGATAACTGTGAAACGTCATTACGTTATGGATCCATTGTCCCTACACTGACAGGAAATGTTGGGTCATTTATTTTCTCCAAGTAAAGTCTGCTTGCATACGACTAATCCGCAGTGAGCATAACAACGCCGTGCGACAGAGGGCTTCGGGAACTGCAGGTATTAAAGCAAAAAAAGCCTGATTTATCCTTAATTTATTCTTAACTACGGTCTTTTCCCTTGCGCAGAAGTCTAAAGCTATGCCAATGAAGCCTTGGTAGTTTCTGGTCGTCTCCTTTTCTGTACAATTCTTCTCGTAAAGTACGAAAAGTCGGCAGTGTTCAACGCACAGCATTAGCTTCAGGCACAAGTCTTAAGCACAATAATCGCAGATCGGGGTTCCCGAAGTCTACAGTGGAAGTTTAGTCGACAGTTCAGTGGGAATCAGCAGCAACTCCCTCAACACAAAACAAACTATCGATAAATAAGCAAAAAGAAAGAGAAAGACAGAGACAAGCATAGCGGCAAAGACAACCCGCTTTCCCTCCGGTGGCCCGAACGACCATTGCGACAACGAGGTGCCGGCGAGTTAACGCAAAGCTGCTTAAGTAGCCAAACTCCACCGGAATTAACCTCACCAGGCTGATGTCGACGGGGACAAAACTAAAACTCGAAGTAAGCTAGCGGGCACAAAGACGGAAGAAACGAACGGATACGTCAGCAAATGTAGAAGAGAAAGCTCAGCAGCTAGACAGCGGAAAACGCTAAGGAGATTGTGCAGAGGGCTACTGCTGCTTGCCATTGGTTTGATTGCTGCTGCCCTCATCAAAACTCGCGTTGTCCCGCAGGGCATGCTGGGAAAGCTCGAGCTCACTAAACCCATGCAGCGCAATGGACCATGCAGTACCACAGATGGCACCATGGATAACTCTAGGCTGAACGTCACTTCGTAGAAAAATAAAAATATATTACAGCTTGCGTCCTCAATATTGGCACAAACTATGACACTTAAAGAGTCCCGATTCGAGGACCGAGACCTGCCTCCTGTACCAATGCAGGTCGTCTCGCGCCATTCTCGGCGCCGTGAATAAGCGAGACAGCGCGATTTATCGTGTACATTCCCTGGTCACTATCATCGAATGAGCGCGTCCGCTGGCTTCACGGCACCTTTATTAAAAGAATCTTCTCTATTCGTCAGTTAGATTTTAAAATACCGAAAAATAATATATCAAAATGTTCTTCCTGGCTATCGGGATAAATATACTATCAGAAAGACACAGTGACAAACAGAGGATTTATTCTGACGTTTCGGCTGGAGGCCGGCCTTTTTCCGGGCTGGCCTCCAGCCGAAACGTCAGAATAATCATATGTTGTCACTGTGTTTCTGATAGTATATATATATATATTATATATATATATATTATATAATATATATAATGTGGTTTGTGTGTGTGTGTGTGTGTGTGTGTGTGTGTGTGTGTGTGTGTGTGTGTGCGTGCGTGTGTGTGTGTGTGTGTGTGTGTGTGTGTGTGTGAAAATACCACTGCATTAGAGGTGACACGAATTCAATTGGCTGTATTATTTTAATTGAGTACTTAATGCATTCACTGATACGAGTTCCTAATTGCTGCAGTGATTCAAACATCACGCTCTTCGACGAAAACTAGAATCTTCGTCGAGTCGCGGTTGTGCTTTGGAAGGGGATTTTCGCGATATAGCGAGAAGATTTCTTTGCAGTAATCGCACTTCTACCGCTCAGGTAATGCGTTGAAGTAATGCGTTGAAGTAATGCGCTCAGGTGATGCGTTGAACGCCGCGGTCGTGGACGCACCACGACCGTGAGGTTCGTGAGTCCTACACCATTTATAAGTTCAAAGCCGCTACCTCGGGCATTAATAAAAACATGGGTAAACTCACATGTTTCCCGAGCGACTAGGGCATTGCCATTATGAGGAAGCCATTTCAAACAACTACAATGCATTCTTTCACACTTTACTTCTTTGCTGAACTTTTTTTATATCTGTTATCTTATTTCAATTCTTCTTCATTAATGGTTTATATTTTTCCATTACAAGATATTCTAGTCGATTCTAGCCAGCCGTTTGTCAATAAATCAGTTTCTTTCTTGTTTTTTTTTGTTGTTCTTTTTATCCTTTCTTCTGTGGTGCTTGCCATTTTTACAATGCAGAGTGGCTTTATAGTTGCGTTACATACAGGTAGTAGAAACCCTCGTGTTGTAAGTGTGCCGCCTTGCTGTTAATTGAGAATCTACGGTGTCGCTTCGTGACTCGCCGCAGCCGATCACGTGTTCTGTCCAGGCAGAATTCATAGCCATTCCCTGTACAGACATACGCCTTTGTAGCCGCACTCTCTCCCCTTCCTGTACCCTTAAAATGAAGGTGCCCTGCAACACCTTTTCACTCTGATGAAGGCCGGTCCACGGGCCGCAACGTCAAGTAAAGTTATATTGCTTTTGTTAATCGTGTGAATCTCTTCTTTTGAAGATATTTATTCGGGCTCAAAGAAATCTTCTTCCGAACAATATATAATATATAATATATATATATAGAGAGAGAGAGAGAGGAGAGAGAGAGAGAGGAGAGAGAGAGAGAGAAAGAGAGAGAGAGCGATGAGTAGTAGACCCTCGGAATTGGCAACAAAAATGCGAAAGCGTTTATTCCACGTTTCAGCCGGTCTCCGGCTGAAACGTTGAATAAACGCTTTCCGCATTTTTGTTGCCAATCCGAGGGTCTACTACTCATCTCTGCCTCACGCCTCCGGCCATTCACCACCATATATATATATATATATATATATATATATATATATATATATATATATATATATATATATATATATGCGAGAGAGAAAATGGAGAGCGTGGAGCTAAGAAGATTGAACACAACTTGCTACTGACGACAGAAAGAGAAACTGAAAAAGTGATAAAGATACTATTAGCAGGACCCCCAAGGAATATGTTGCTTTGCTAAGCCCTCACAGTCCCGCTGGGCACCGATGCTTGGGAAAGCAGAGTTTTACCTCCTTTTTTTCTTTTTTGAAGGCTTCTCTAGAGGGAACCATCCTCTTATGCAGCGCAGATGGGAGACGTACCTGAACAACCTGTTGATCCGATGCGCTGACTACTGGCTGAGGAGGAGACGCGAACTTTGGCGCATTGCTTGCGGTAAAGGAGAGTTCACTACTTTTCGACCCCTGGTGCGAGTCCTTCGGCACGGCCACGGAAAGTTGCTTCTTGAGAGGCGGCACGTCGGCGGACGACCTGCAATTCACCGACGAAGTCCGGCTGACCGACGTACCGTCGCAAGAACGCCGGCTCGACGCCTCCGCGAGCGACTTGCACGTCGCCGCTACGACGGGACCCCAAGGCGCCTTCGGAGCGACACTCAGCTTGCTGCGTGATGTCCGGTACCGACCAGCTCCGAGGACCTCTCCAGGTTGCATCAGGTTTTTCTTTCGTTTCGGAAGACTTTGCAGACGTCACCGAACTCACGGTCGTAGTCAGCGATGACGGCTGACTCGAGGAAGACTCAGATACGGCTACGGACCACTTCGCCGACGAAGGAATCCGCGGCAGTGTCCTGTTTCTGCCGGTGCTGTTGCTGGCGCAGTTCTTGGAGTCTTGCGACGTCTGGCGCTTGTAGAAAGACAACACGGCCTGCTTTTGTATAGCTTTCAGTTCGGGATCGGAGACCCGATGTTTCTTCTCAGGGTCCAGGAACAACATCTTAGGCGGTTCTTTCCGGCTGGACGAAGAGTGAGCCGTCATTGAGCAAGGAGGGTCAAAGGCAGCCTTTAACTGCGCCACGCGCGAGCACTCACTGGGTCGAGACGACTGCTGCGTTTTAGTTGCGTTGAACATCACTTGGTGCGTAGTAAAGCACGCTTTCGGACTCGTGCCTCTTTCGGCTGCAGCACGCGCGCGCTAGCGCGCCACAGCCGCCTGGCTAGGGCGAGACGAGCCTCTGACTGCCATCGGCGAGGCTGCCATCACAGGAGGACTGGGGCGATAGGCGTCCGCTGTCTGGCAAAGTCGAGTGGCCGCTGTCGAAGAGCGAGGAGCCGTTAGACGCTGAGAAGGCGCTCAGGTCACTGTACGAGCCGTGCCACTTCAGCGTGTCCTGGCTGGAGCCACCGCTGGAGCCAAGCGAGTCGCAGGCAGACTCGCTGCCCAACGCTGGAGCTTCGGTGGCTCGCGGCCAGCCGTCCCTCTCGCCTTCCTGGTACAGCCTCTGCAGGAACGGTGCCTCGCTCCAGCGCTGGTACTGCCTCAGGAACTCGTCGTACTTGCTCAGGTAAGCGTCCGCGCTGCACTCGCTCGACTTTGCAAGCTCGGCCGAGAAGCACACGTCGTTGGCACTGGACACGCCTCCCGCACTGTCGTCTGAAATGGAAGACGACGTCGGCGCTTTCTTGGCTCTGGCTCGCAGGCGCGCTCTAGCACCGGTTGTAGCTGCTGCGTGGAGATCTTGAAGCTCTTCTTGGGTCTGGCATAGCCCTGGGACTTCTCCTTGGGATAGTCCGTCTCTTGCGTCCATGACTTCGATCCGGCAAGCCGTCGATGTCGCCGGCGCTGCCTGGAGTGACTGGCCACGACGGATACTTCTCGTGCGAGGGTGCGGGCGCCGGCTTCCTTTCCTTTAGCGGCGGTGGTGGCGGAGGTGGAACCCTAGAGTCGTCTTCGAGGCTGCCGATCTGAGCGCGCTCGCTCCAGTTGGGCCTCGTCGCTTGAAGCACTACCGGAGAGAAGTCCAGGCCACTCTGGCTGGCCAGAGCGCTGTACACGGTGCCCTTCTTGAAGCGTCGCGTCACCATGTCGTCATCGTCGCCGCTGCCAGGTGCTGGTATTGAACTTCCGCCTCCTGGCGACCTTAGCGACTCGTCGGTGGCGAAGCAGCCTCTCGCACCTCCTGCGTCATCGCCGGACTCCCGACAGGTGTCCCTGGCGCCAGCGCCGGGATTGCCGGGACCCGATGTCCAGGGCCTGAAAAGCATCAAGAGCGAGGCAAAATTAGATACATATAAGCCTGAAGCTTGCCTCAAAAAACGAGAGCGAGCACATTTTCAGTGTTTACATTAGACACTTAACTGTGGTAGCGAGTGTTTAGAGAGAGGAAGAAAGACAAAGGAATGACACAGAGGTTCACCAGAGGCTATGTCCACTTGCTTAAACAACACTCAGGAAAAGGAGGTGTGAAAAACATATGTGAGACAAAAAAGAAGTGTCTGTGAAAGCAACACGAAGTCATCCGATGTCAATGTCTGACTAACACACACGAAATATTATTCGCTGCACTGTTGCCACGCCACGAAGTCTTATAGTAGACACCGAAACCGCAGTACACAATCCTCCACAAATCAATATTTTTTTCTACAGCGATCATCAACTGTAACCAAAGGAACAATCTTGGGCCTTCTGTAACATATATGGCGTATTGCCACGTGCAGGAACAGAGTGCTCACTAGCAAGAACGGCGAAGAAATGTATTTACAGATTATGCATATACAAGGAGCAGCCGTTGCAGCCAAGATGGACGAACAACAACAGCAACAACACGAGCGGTCCCCCAGTCATCGTCTTCGTCACATTTCCTGCGCACACTGCCTCGTGAAGGATGGCGCCCTTTTGCCGAGCAGGAATGCTTCGTAACAATATTGTGCAAGTTTTCTGCTTGTAAAAGATGGAACTGCTACAGAAACAACGAGAGCCACGCACCATAGTTTTGCTTTTATTCTTACTTTTAAGCATGTAGCCAGTGTATAGCATTATACCTTAATTATCAGTCACAAGATCAATTTCGTGCGCGACATGTCCGCGATGAAGCGTACGCTAAAGCAAAAACGGCGCCGTGCTATGTTAAAGATCCAGCACCAGAGAGGACTGAGCACGTGACATCAAGAGGCAGCCAAATCTTTCTTTTAATCACCACGCACGCTCTGCCTTGTAACACAGAACACAATAACGTTCTCAGATGATGAGATAACACCAAACAGGCTCTGATTACTTCGGACATTAACCGCAGTGCTTCGAAGATAAAGGGGAAAAAAAAAGCACATCGAGGAGGCCCGCGCCGCACTCTTTCTAGTTAGCTGAAGTTCACCTATGCTCATTATCGTTCGCGACAGATACCCGGATCATGTTGCGCTTCTCGAACGCAGCAGCAACGATAGAATGGAGAGAGAGAGCTGGAAAACTCCGGGGAACTTTGTGAAATAACGCAGACACTATCGTATCGAACGACAAAAGCGCGTCGAGGCCGAAAAGCGGAAAGTGGAGAGGCACGCCACGCTAATCTTAATTAGACCAGCCATTGATTTACGACAAGCAGGGAGGTAACATCCTTTTCTTTCTTTCCTTTCTTTTTCGTCCTCTTATTTCGCTTAGTTTCTCGGCTGATGGACGTGGGTGTACTCTTTGTGTCTCAATGGGAACGCTCCTTCTCCCGGATACCGAATCAATGCCCATAATTATAAAATCAATAAGCTACGCACTAAACGAGGTCGTTCAGTGGACTTACTACTATATTTATCTAATTTTCCGTCTGCTTTTTTCGTCCTTATTTCTCTTGGCACGTGCGAACCTTTTATTTTAGTCAATGGAACGCTTCTGCGCGCACTTCGTGAAAGCGAGCACTGAGCGCAGGATACGCAAATAAATCTGAAAAGGAGACAGACATGGTAAACACGTCCCCATTAAAACGGCGGAGGTGTTAAACCGAAGTGTCGAAACAGATAAAGCGACGACAGGTTCGCAACGTCCTCCCACGCTGTTGCCAAGTGCCCGATAGAGGTGGACGATATGTACCGATATATACTGATGCAGTGATAAATGTAGTGCGCATTTATTCGTCCTGAGAGAGATGGAAAGGGGAGATGGAAAGAGAGCGAAAAATGCTTTAAAGAAAACGGGGGGGGGGGGGGGTATTTTGTACTTATAAATGGGAAATAGCGCATGAAAGAGTAAGAGAGAAGTATGTACGAATGCAGCGCAATGTCGTTATGACTAAAGTACCGAAGCGTCTATAGCTCCCTCCCCACACAGAGTAGCATGCTAGCGATATTTCAACGCCGGCTAAATTCTCTGCCTTTCAATAATGAGCTCTCTCTCTCTCTCTCTCTCTCTCTCGTCTATAGCTAATACAAGAAGACGGTGGCAATGCCCAGACACTATGTGTGGTTCAGGCAATATTTTATAGCGGCTCGACGGAATTCTGTGCAAACCAAGATCCTAGAATTCTGCTTCCTCTGAGCAGCGGGTTGTCCAGCTGGCTTCGGGAGAATTTTGGAAATTCAGATAGGGATCGCATAGGAGTCATCGCGAAGCAGGCATGACGGCGCCCTTTCTACCAGGCCCAATGCGCGAGTCCAATACGAGAGATGGATTGTTGATCGTCGTCCTTGTTTGACGGGAATACCGTTACGTTACACCGATGTCATGTTTTCGCATTATTTATATAGCAAATACCAAACGCCTTTGCGGTCAGAAGAAGCAGCCGCCAGAAAAAAAAAAAAAGAACACTATATCTCCGCTCGTCTTACGATGCCGGACCCACATCGTAAGACGTCACGCTGTCGCCCAGACCAGCTGTTGCTGCAGAGATGGTGTAGGATGTAGACATCATACTATACCACTGAAGACGTTGTGCTTCTCGTTGTCTTTGTTACAAGCGATCATGACGTCGTCACTGCCATTGTCATGGCTAACGTCGTCGCTCTTACAATTATGACGCTATGATGGTACCGCTGTGGTCGTCCCCGAATTCACACGTCATGGAGACAGTGCCATTTTCTGCTGGACTTGTTCCGTTAATCTTTATTGGCCGATACATTCCTTATGCGTTTGTTTGTAAGTTTCAAACAATAAGTACAACTACAAAAAAATGATGTCGCATCAAAAAGGCACTCACGCTCTCGTAGGCGACTGTATCCCAAAACAAAGGAACGCGCGAAGAAAAAAAAAAGAAGGAAGAACGGGGTGTACGCTTCGACCGCAGCTTGGGTGTCAGCATACCACGAAAGAAAAAGGCCATCAATTAGGTAAGCGGCGCGTTGAAAGAAAGGAGCCATTTCGTGTCTTCTGTGCTTCCTTTCGGCACTGCCCGCTTTTGGCGACCACTGCGCACCGTCCGGCACACAATAGGGCCAGCCGCTTCTGCTCAGTGGGCCCTAACGACCCCAGCGGCATTGCCTGCCGCTGCCTGGAAAGATGGCGTGCCACAGAAGCGTGGTTGCGACAACCGGCGTTCCCTTTGAAGCATAGAAGCACCGGCGACCACGGTCAATGCTTCCAGCAATGGGGGGCGGGCGCGGTCCTTTGACGCGAATGCTTTTGGAGGGACGCTGCACGGCTCGGCAGTCATTGAATGCCTACCCTTTGTGACGGGTTTCTGAAATGCGGCGGCTAAAGAAAATAGAAGACAAAAAAAAAAAAAAGAAGGCGCGTTGCTGGCACACACGGTTACAAGTGTGAAGACACCACTTAAGGTTTACTTAATGCGTGTTCAGTGGCAGCTTGCAGCCATACGTCAAAACCGGGTAAGGAAAAAAATATATACTACGTGAAATGATCTGCTTCCTTTTTAAATTAGCGCTCACGACTTCATGAATCATTTTATATTTATATTCCGGGAGGAAAGAGGGGGTCTTTAATTCGCTCAGTCGAAGTGCCTCTCTCGCTCCTTGTATCCTTAGTTTTCAAAAACTCAGCGCGATCTAAAGCTATACGCAGCTTGTAATACATTAGTTCTGAATATGAACACCAATTGCGTCGAGAGCTTGCACTTATTCATCCCCTACAGAGAGACTGATATTTGACTTAGACTCCTTTTGAAGCTCCTCCAAAGGTAACGCTGCTGATTACCTGAGAAAGGTAAGCAATAATATAAGCAGCAGTCTTACTGACCCAACGCGCACACGTACCACCAAAGTACCTAAGAAAAAGTGGAGGTAGTGTAAGTTTCACCTTTAATAGTTGAACGCGATGTCTTTCACCTGTAAGAGTGGAACGCGATGGCTCGGCGAGCGCCACGTGGACGATGTTTATGCAAGCAACCCACCCGAGCCAGCGCCCTCTCGGTAGATGACGTTGCACAGGCGCACCGCTGTTGGCATGGTAGAAATTTGTATTTGAGTTTCCTCGTGAAAGAACCACGTTTTCTTGTACATTCGAATTACACACTCCGAGCTATCGCGTGCGTGGGTGTTAAGTCGTAGTTTCCCATTTTTCTGACGGATTTTACTTTTAGAAATTGAATTTTTTTTTTCGCTAGCGCATTTGCGCCACGGTGGAGGGTGATCGAGGTAGTGATGGTTCGAGAGAATTTCTTTCCGCCATGTACGCCGGGGCCTACCAAGGGGGTTTTAAAAAAATTCTGGTGTGGAAATTAAGGCCCAAAAGCGAAGCCAGGCCTCTGCCATCTTGGTAGGGGCACGAGAAGACGTTACAGCGCAGCAATAAAGAAGGGAGCGCTTTCCTCCAACGCCTTACTAGTACTGTGCGTTGTCAGTGCACGTTAAAGAACCCCAGGTGGTCTAAATTAACCGGAGCCCTCCACTACGGTCTTTCTCTCCTTCCTATCTCTTTCAGTCCCTTTCCCCCACTCCCACGGACGCTTAGCCGTGCTCCCTACATGGACTGCAGAAATTAGCGTCCTTTCCTAACCTGACCACAGTCATCATCATCATCATGGCCAACGTTTCTGCCGACCAAGGAGGATAAAAAAAAATGCTGGAGTGGCAATGCCTGCTGAACCTTACCGCAATGGGTGAAGCCGGCGTTTGCCTCTGGTTCAGCCGTAAAAGCTTGCTAATGTGTCCAGAAACCAGTATCAGTTCTAGCGTTCTTGATCTGCTAATGTATTTTATACAGTACTTGTAATATAAAAGCGTGTTGTTTTGGATTAAAAATATACCATTGACCGAGCATCAATGTGACGATGTGGCACACAAATTTTTGCGACGTTCAAGTTTCACCCAAAAACGCGTAGCACAAAAAGGCACATCAAGCATTGCCTGTCTAGCAAAGATGGCCACTTTAAAGGTACTAAGCAGCGTGAGGAAAGCGCATTTTCTTTTGTGCTATCTGGATGCTGTTAATCGATGCCTCTGGTAAGATGGCGGCCGCCGGCTTCACATTTAGGAAAAGATCTCCACTCCTGCTGCCGACAGATACTGCTTCAGATGCGTCATTGTGTTACTGGTTTTCCTCGCAAGCCTCAAAGTCCTGGCATATATGTTATTGGAGATCACGTCATTGTTACTCTCCTGGATGCATTAATTTAATCGGGAAGAACAATCTGTTATTTTTACTATGAACCTAGCGCTTACATTAAGTTAGCTAAAAACAGTTGACGTCTAGCCGAGTACCACCTGTCAAGGCTATGTTTCTGAGATAAAGGAGGGGGAATATGGTGGCTTCGCCTTTGCTGGTCAGATCAACGTCAGACATTGCGAGAGCTTCCACTCCATAAGTTCTTTTCTTCTTGTTGTTTTAGACCTCCTTGGAGGCCTTCCTAGCACGCCGACGCCGGTTTTTCTGCGACGCGAGCTCATTAGCACTATCGCGTTAAACGTGGAGAGAGAAATAAGAACATGAGCGGAAGTATTGACACAAAGCCCGCCACCGCAAGCACCCGCCAAGATGACTTAACGGCTGAAGTGTCGCGCTCCTAAACGCACGTACGCGGATTCAATTTCCGGCCAGGACGATCGCATGTCCATGGGCGCGAAATACAATAACGTACGCCCATGTATGTAGGCTTAAGTGCACGGGAAGGGTCCCAGGCTAGCGAAATTAATCTGGAGTCGACCCCTGCGTGCTCATCATCATGTCGTGGTTTTGGCCCTTAAAACAACAGAAATTCTTATAGCCACTGCGACCTGTTTCTCTGCTTAGCCAACGACGTACGGCCTTATCACTTGCTGCTGTAATGGTTTAAGAAGCCGGGAATCACGGAAATTGAAAAATGGGTTTTGTTAAAGGAAAACAAGACATGTCGCCACGAAACTTCCAGCGATGACTGACGCTTAAAGGCCCTGTAACTTTTCTTTTTCTCATTAATTTCAGTGCAACCGCGGTTCAGAGGCCACTCCCATGGGCGTATGCAAGGTTATCTATTAAAAGAAAAAAAAAAGGAGGGGGGGGGGGGGGCAATGTTAACTGAGCGTCCCCTCATCCTCCCAACCCCCTTCCACAGAGGTCATTTCTGTCAAAACGCAGTGCAATGTAAAGATATGGGGCAGATTAGGCGCCGCCCACTTCAGGTGATTAAGGAAGGGCTGCCGCCTCCATCCCCCCCCCCCCCCCCCCCCCTTATTGTGTGCGCGCCTACGCCCACTGTTGTCAAGATAAAGCCATCTCTCAAAGCCATTTGTCGCAATATCTTACATTTGACGGTACTAAAGGATATAAAATTCACCCACCAATGAGATGTGCTGTAAATGCTGTCGCAATATTGCTCGTATATGGACAGATATACCGCACGACCAAAAGGCGGTGCCGGGGCGAGATTTGTAGCAGCAGAGATATAGCAACAAAATGTCGAATTCATGGCGTCCCCTTACAGCAAGCACACTTGCGAAATTTAGGGAAAACGATACGTGCAGTAAGCCCGAGAGTAACGTGGCGTGCATAAATTCAGGTGAACAGTACGAAATCCTGCAAGGACAAATAAATTTAGCCTGTAATCGATTCTCTGTTGCTCTACCAAGTTTATACAGCACGGCAAGCAATCAACGCTAGCAGGCATTACTCCAGTTTAAACGATGCGCGTCTGTGACGCCTACGCACTAGACTACTGACCGGCAGTATTAAGTATATATTCCAAAGTCGGAGAACACAGATTACTGATGATCTAGTTTAACAGTCTGGAAGCTGTACCAGCAAGTTTCGGCACTGAAAACTTATAGACATGCATGACGAAGCTTCACCTTTGGAGCTTTCTGTTTGATACTTGCGTGTTCCTTGGTTGCCAACACGACATATAATTTATTTAGCTGTCCCCGCCGCGGCGGTCTAGTGGCTATAGAACTCGGCTGCTGATACGAAAGTCGCGGGATCGAATCCCGGTGAATGCTGAAGCCTCTGTACTGTGCGATGTCAGTGGACGTAAAAGAGCCCTACATGATCGTAATTTCCGAAGCGCTCCACTATACGGCGCCTCTCGCAATCATATGTCGCCTTTTTGGGCCGTAAACCTCCAGAAATTATTGCATATTTAGCCATATTCTCCTATTGGAGCAGAACTGCGTATCTGAACAGCGTGTATATACACTAGATAAACATCTCAAATGAAAAAATAAATAAATAATACATGCTCCCAGGGCTTGATTCGAACTACTGGCCTCTAGCGCCACTTGCCGATGGGCTAACCACATCGGTTCAGGCCGTACGCCTCTTCAAGCGGTACGGGACACGTTTAAGAATTACCCGCACGCAAGCTCCCAAATTCAGACGCTTTCTCGCTTCTTTAAATAGACGACTCGTACCTTCTCACGTTCAGCAGCTTTCACAACTCGACCCTCGTCCTAATGTCTTTCCCTAGAAAGGCTCCTGCAATTGACACACGTATATAAATATCCACCGACACAGGCGGCGTTATTCAATAGCAGCACGGTCGGATGATCATCGTGACCAACGTACAGCGAGACGTCGGCGAGATTCTCGATCCGACGGCCTCATTTGCAATACGCCGTTATATACGCAGTGCCCATTACGATCGAGGAAGGCACCCGAACTGGGAACGACGAACTTCGCCCCCCAGCCAGCGTCGAAACGACGGGCGCTGGAATGGGCACTGTAGAAGCGCTATGCGCGCCGCCGGGAAAATGGACCGGACGATCATGAATAATATATCAATCCGGCGGGACGCCTTCATTTCCATCGCCGCAGTATCACCCGTCACGCAGGCGTGCGCGACTATCACAGACTATCACAACGGATGATCGACGGTAAACGGCGTCGGTGCAACACACACACACACACACACGCACACGTAATATATATATATATATATATATATATATATATATATATATATATATATATATATATATATATATATATATATATATATATATATATATATATATAAGAGTGAGGAGTGTGGCAGCCACGCATACAGACACTCGCGTCTCACAGCGCGTTTCGAACCGCAACATTTTTTTTTTCGCAGAGAACCTTGAGTGGCAGGTACTGCAGCTGCTTTTCTTAGTAATTTATTTTCTTGCATACGTGACAAGAACCTTGAACACATCCTGTGACTGAACAGTCATGCGATCGCTACGCTAACACGACATCGCTTTGACCAAGGACACTCATCTGCAGAGGAAACCATTTTAGAATGTTCACGTTACGAGTCAGCGCAGCTGAGGGCCACGAGAGCAGTTGTGAAGTTTTAGACACAAATGACGTGCACAAGGACGTCGCAATGATAAAAATTTCAGGGGTTATACGTCCCAAAACCATGATGTCATCATAAGAGACGCCTTAGTGGAGGTATACAGTATCGAGGGCTCTGTAAATGTCGGCCACCTGGAGTCCCTTAACGTGCCTTGACATCGCGGAGTGCACTGGTCCCTAGCATTTCGTCCCCATCGAACTGCAGCCGGGATTCGATCCCGCGACCTCGGGACGGAAGCCGAGTGTCACAGCCACTAGAACACCGCTGCGGGGAACTTGTGACGTCTTGCAATAACTTGTGACGAGCTTGTGTGCGTGCGTGCGCCCGCGCAGGAGGGGGGATTGTGGATACGGCGCCTTGACAAGCCGTTGCGGGAGTGAGGGATAGTGATGATGGGCCTGTATTCTCTCGCACCATTGTCATCAACATCATTATTATACGCCTAACATATGGACACTGCAGGACGAAGGCCTCTCCCAATGAACTCCGCTCTGACCTGCCCTGCGCGAGCAAGTTCTATGCTATGCCTGCAATCCTTCATAATTCCATCCCCACATCTTACTCTCTCGTCCACGGCCACGCTTCCCCTCTTTTGGCATTCGCTCCGCCAATATACTCGACAACTGGTTGCCCCCCCCCCCCCTTCTCACTCCTCTCTCTCTCTCTCACTACTCTTATTTTTGAACCTTTCTCTCCCCTGCCCATCAATGTAAGGCAGCGCAGACCAGATTTGAACTTTTCGGTAGCTTCCCTACCTTTCGCCTTCATTGTTACACTATTTCATGAGTGATCCTCCGTGTAGCGCATTAACCTAGATGTTTAAGCACACAACAAACTGTTCTCAATATTGGTCTCAGGTCTCTCATACGACTCAAGCTTCTTCAACGTCCTGGATGCGCAACACGTCGAGATGGTGCCATAGTTTCTTATTTTATAACACGGCGTAGGAGTAATCAACTCCTCCTCGGCTGCCCGGAGAGCTCGTTCGGTGGCTTTTCTCCCATTTTCGCTGCAACGTCTAGTGGCCACGAAGCGGACATTCGATACGACGACGGCGTCGAATAAAAGACGGAACTCCGTGGAGAACAGAGCCAACGTGCTGTGCGTTTCGTCCGACTCGGCCTCGTTATGTAAGACGCTGGCGGAGTTAGTGCCCAGGTCGTAAACGGGCGGGGGGCCATCTGGCGATTCTTCGAAACCGTAAACGAGTGCGCATGGCGCAATGACGTCTCAGCGCGGGGGCGTCGATACAGCACACAGGCGGCGGGCATTACTGCCGAATAGGCCCACGCCCACAAGTCCCAATGCGACCGCCGATCGCTTTCTTTTGCGACCAGCGACTCGAGATGTCCGGATGGCGGTGGACGATTTGCTCTGCGGGACCTGCGCACATCGCCCACTCACCGAATACACGCAACGGCGAGTGTCGTTAAATAAAGGAGCTGGAAAGTAAGAACACAGGTGGCCCATTGGAGCAGCGGAATAGTGTTGTAGAAATGGTGCGATGTTGCCGAATATTCGTAAAAAAATTAAAAAAAACATAAAGTAAAGCAAGAGCTCTTATGCCCAGGATTGTTCATAAGAGCGAAGAATTCCTGCCAATCCAAAAGCTGGGCAGATGTGAAGTCGCCTTCGTAAGTTTAGGAACCACAGGCTGTGGTAAAAGGCGCTTCGCAGCTACATTAGGTCAAAGTGTAGCTGTCCTCAGAGGCAAGGACAGCAATATCTACAAGCCGGTATCACACCACTCGACAAGGGTTCGGTTCGATATGAAAATATGGTGCGCATAGTATATATATATATACGATCGCCTAGACGAAGAGGAAGAAGAGACAACCCGCGTGAGATTCTGGCAGCCATACTGCGCAGCCTGCGTGTATTTGAATGCACCCTTCTGGCTCTACCACATACCTGTGATACCCCGTGAGAATATATATATATATATATATATATATATATATATATATATATATATATATAAGAGATGAGTAGTAGACCCTCGGAATTGGCAACAAAAATGCGGAAAGCGTTTATTCAACGTTTCAGCCGGAGACCGGCCTTCATCAGGAATGTATATATATATATATATATATATATATATATATATATATAGGAACAACTTAATGAGCAAACAGACAATGACACCTAGGAAAGCATAGGGGAAGTTACTTGTGGTATTTTAATTGTGGAAAAAAGTAGAAAGGAATTAAAGTGGACGAAAAGACAAACCTTGCCTTCGGTGGGAACCGAACCCACGACCTTCGGATGTCGCGTCCGATGCTCTACCAACTGAGCTACGAAGGCGGCCGTCCCCCCCGTCCACATTATTGTGTATTTATGTACATATTATCCTGGGAGTGTTAGGCAGCGCCACTCATGGCCAAGGCCATGATATATATATATATATATATATATATATATATATATATATATATATATAGCCACGGCATCAGACGGGCAATCAAGGTATGAGCCAGGCAAGGCACAGCGTCTTGGCAATCGAGTACACACTGTGGAAGCCACACGGCAGTATTGTATCAATACTCCTTAGCGGTAGACGTGCGTAAAGCGGATAAAAAGGACTGCAATCCGTCGTCTCATGCTTTGCGGTATTATACGGATATGTGATGAATGGGAGCACGTCATCCCAGTCTTTGTGGTCGGAGGAGACATACATTGCCAGCATGTTTGTAAGAGTCCTGTTCGTACGCTCTACAAGGCCGTTGGTTTGAGGGTGGTAAGATGTTGAATGCCGGAACTTCGAGCTGCAGAGACGAAGTAATTCTTCAACGGCGTCCGCAACAAACTGACGACCACGATCACTAATTATCACACGGGGGGGGGAGCCGTGCCTGAGGATAACAAACCGAAGCAAGAATGTGGCAACGCATGTAGCTGTTGAAGATGGTATGGCCGCAGTTTTTGCGTAACGGGTCAGGTGGTCTACACATACGATAACCCACCGATTGTCGTTAGAAGATCGTGGAAATGGCCCCAAGAGATCAATGCCTACTTGTTCAAACGGCAGACAAGGTGGTGGCAGAGGCTGGAGAAGACCCGGCGGAGTAGTCGTAGGACGCTTATGGCGTTGGCATTTCTCGCAACCGCTGACGTACTGCTTGATAGTGTCTCGCATTTTCGGCCAGTAAAAACGCTCCTGTGTTCGGTTCAGTGTTCTTATGAAGCCTAGATGGCCAGAGGTTGCGTCATCGTGCATGGCACTCAGTACGTCTGGTCGCAGACTCTGCGGAACCACCAGGAGAAAGCGTGTACCGTGGCGTCACAGCACCGATCTAAGGAGCGCTCTGACAGCCGACACCAGTCTGTCTTGTACAGCAAAGGGGACTTGGTATGGGTGTGGACCCCACAGCGTAAACGTGGATTATGCCAAAAGATTTTACCACAGCACACTGGACCTTTCGTGATTGTCGATCGGTTGAGCGACTTAACGTACGTGGTGGCCCGTTTAACGTCAGCTGGTCGTCGTTCCAGCCGAACGCAGGTTACACACATCGCGCGTCTCAAGCGGTTTCATCCTGCTGTTTTCCGGTGATTTGGACTTGCCCCGCGGGCTTCGTCTGTGAGCCTGGGAGTGCTACGGCATCAGACGGGCAATCAAGGTATGAGCCAGGCAAGGATGGAAGACGACGAGGACGATATCTTGTCTAGCGGTTGGACGCCATCTTGTCTCGGCTGTACCAATTACCTAGCGCTCCGCGCTCTCCTGTAAATAACCTTAGCTTGACCTTCAACCGTAACAATATATATATATATATATATATATATATATATATATATATATATATTATAATATATATATATATATATATATATATATATATATATATACACGTACGGAGAGGGGGAGTGTTCTAGGCCCTTGTCCCATGGCGACAGCCGCAGCGGGACCGCACCAAGCTTTGCGCGTCCTGGTTGCCGAGGTAGGATTGATAGCGGTGGCCGCCGAAACACAAGCTTCCGCGTCTAGGAAGCCGTACGAGTCATTGACTCCCTGTCTTATCTGGTGACTCAAGCAGTTGCTTCGATGTTGTTTCCTTAAAAAAATCCCAAGTAGAGTTTATCTCTTTCTCGTAATTCGTTTCCAGCTTCATATCCTACCGTGACTGTTATTTCCCTCATTCGATTTTATTTTCCTTTTTTTTATTGCAATGAAACGAAAAATATTTGGTTTTCGTTCCCCCTCCACCCCCTTTTTTTTTTTTTCACTCATTCCTGCGAGCTGATAGGCGTCCGCTCCGCAACCCGTCTCATGTCCTCCCACGAAAGACTTCTACCGCCGAGATAAATTTCCAGATCTCCCCCACCTAACCCGAAACAGCAATACCGTTCGGCGATACCGCAGCGCCAACCGTGAGCGTCGCTGCTCGCTGCTTGCCTTTTTACTTTGTAGCCGCACATGCCCTCCTACATAGACCCTTCTTTTCCCAGCCATTGCACCCTGTAGTCGTATAGGCAGAGGCCCGTGCTTGCCTTATCACTTTTCTCGCATCACTTTCTTCCCCTGCAGTTGCTTCCAACTTTCTTTCGTATTTTATTTAATTTTTATTTTTATTTAGTGAAACGCCAACTTCTTTCGTATTATGCGGGTCTCGTCTTCTATTTACCCTTCGGGCGCACGCCTGTCTCCGTGATAGGTTTTCAGGGACGAGGTCGAAGCCCCGGCTTTTATGGTTGACGTTTACGCGTCTCCGCTCACACATTGCCGCCTGGAGTTTATTTATTTGTTTGTTTATTTCTTTCCCGCCACGTCGGCGAGAGGAAGTTTTTTCTTCGTACCTCACGGGCACGCAGGGACGTGTCAATAATGTATCCGTGTCACCATTTCCTTTAAAAATTTTTTTTCACTCATAAAAAGTAGGACCTGAGCGGCATGTGCCCATTTAAACTGGGTGTTTTCTTTTTTTATGTGAGTACATCGGGGACCTACGGCGTAGGCGACGTCCCAATATAAAGAAATATTTCAAAGAATGTTGCAGCCGTTAAGGAACGGTTCAACGTATTCCCCGAAGCGGGGATACATTAATGTCAGCGTTAGCAGTGAGAAAGTTTCGACGCTAGCTCATATATAGAGTTTTCGATTTCATTGCTTTTGTGTGTGTGTGTGTGGGGGGGGGGGGGGGGGGGCGTAGCTACGGAGATGCCCATTCATTCATGTTTCGAAAGACGACGCAGACAGGTCTCACCACGGAGGCTTTGACATCGATTACTCCGCACATCAGGCCTTGCGTATATACCTTTTAAAAGTACTTACAGTTTACGGGGGTGTACGCAAAATCCCTGCTAGCATCAACTGCGTTCCCGCCTTTCCTTCTCTTCTTCACACATGCGGGAGGTAGTGGGTTCGTCTCCCAGAGCTGCCGGATACGCACCGGTTTTTTTTTTGGTTTTTTTGTTTTTTCAATAGAGAGCGACGTATCCCGGAGATGGCGCTCGGTGGCATGAGTAATCTCCTGTCACGAGGAAACAGTCCTTCTTCTTCCCGCACTCTTGTTTCACTTGGCTTTGTATTTACCTTCAGGACATTACACGTTTGTCTGCCGTATGCTGAGGTTTCATCGACGAAGACCAGCAAAGAAGGGAAGGAGACGGAGAAAGAAGGTACAGAGGAGGAAGAGGAAGAAGAAAACGCCGACGACGAAGAAGCAACGGTGGACGCTTTTATTCGTCATGTTGCGGTATCCGCAAAATACCAATTAAAGGTCGGGATTATCAGGTCTTGGCCGATCCCCCGATGTCAGTATGCGCCATATATGAAGGATCATCATAATCAGCATCAGCATCAACAACATCATCGGAGAACAAGAAATAAAGTAATAACAATAACAGGGAAGGAAGCAGATTATAACTAAAGAGAAGAGCAAATTAGGCCAATGAAGAAGAAGAGAAGGAACACGACGATGGAGGAGAAAGGGAAGCAGTAAATCAAGAATACAATAGAAGTGGAAGAAGAAGCAAAAGAAAAGCGAAGAAGGCAATCGCACGAAATTAAGATGGAGGGGAAGAAGAAGGAACAGAGGGAGAGGACCGAAATAGGAGAACCAGGGAACAAGCAGAGATATCGCGCTTACGTTGTGACTGTACTGCCAGCACTGCGCAGACCTAGGAGCATTTTTTTTCATACTTTTACAATAGCATAGGCAGCTTAAATTTTACAAGGGGCTGGTTACCCAGTCGCGATCGTCTTGATTTTTTTTTTTGTACCTTTAGGTAAGCACCTAAGCACAAGAAATTCTGGCGAATTTGAACGTGTTTCAGAAATTCAGATAATGAATGTATCCGCCAACTTTGTCGGCAATGTGGCAGCGAAGGAAAAAAAAAGGCACGGTCTCGGAACACCCTGCACTGTGCCGCAGTTTATACGTCAATGTAAACAGGTATAAGCAAATCGACTTCATGACCACTGAAACTGCCAACAAGAAAAATTCGTATCGCGAGTGAGCGGCTCTTCCCACAGATATAGTTTCGTAACGCGGCACAATAGCACGCGTCTCTGCTTACTTTAACGACAGTCGACGACAGCTTCCAGCTAGAACCTTTTCCGTCTTTCGCGCAGCTTCAAAGCCGCCACGTACCTCGGCGAAATCCATCAAGAACCGTAAGTCCTTAGCTGTTACGCACGTGTTGCTCTCCAAGCAGCCGGGTTGTATAAGAGAAAGTGTATCAATCGATGCGTACATACAGAAGAGCGGGTGCGGAACGATTGTCTTTGTTCTCGAGTTACAATTGCGTCTCTGCTACTCTGCTCTTTCGCCGTACCGTCCCCGGAAGCGCGCTCGCCGACTCTCCTTGAACGGCATTATAAAACAGAGTAATCGCTTTTCATGCAAATCTCCCGGTGCGCGGAAAGAACGGTAACTCGTTCCCTGGAGACGAGCTCGCTCAACGGAAGCAAAAAACAGAAATGGTGAGGACATTCGGCATTCCATGTACAGGGATATGAAGACGGTTGGCTATATTGGGGACAGCACGGCGGTCGCTGGGGAAGGCAGGAAAGGGTAGGAGGAAAGAAATGGGGAGAGTCCGCTGGCAAAAAGAGGGAGGAGAATTGGGGAAGGAAAATATGGGAATAGTATATATCCAGAAGGAATGAGGGAACTATGGGAGAAACGGGGGAAAGAAAAGAAAAGAAAGCTCACGGAGCTTGTTTCAGACGACTGAAACGAGAAATGAACGACCTGAGCATCGACGATATCAGTTTTTTTTTTTTTTTCTTCAAGTGAGAGTTCTTTCTAGAGGAACACGCAAAAGTCCGTCGAGTGCCTGGAAGCAGGGGATCAGGAAGGAGTTCACCGGTCTGAAGAGAATCCACGGCGATTCAAGAGAAGAAAGTGGAAACAGTTTCCTTCCTTCTTTTTTTTTTCCCCATGAGAATGGGAAAACAATAAGGCAAAATTGGCGATCAGAAGCGGTGAATAGAAACGGAGGGAGGGCGGTAAACCTTAAAAATGAAAACAAGCTAGAGGAAATGACTATACTCATCAAAAAACAAAAAAAACAAAAAAAAACATACGGGTGCACGCGGCGAGAGCTCTTGGGGGCAAGCAGAAAGACTTGTAGAGATTATTGGAACGGTCATGGGAGTACGTAGGTACAAGGCATAAGCGGGCAGATTTATGGGGGAAATAGGGAAATGTGGGACAGGTGGCCGGTGTTCGTGGGCTTAACAACAACGGCCACGGCAGCACAGGCGATGTACTAAAACAAGTAAGTATTTAAAAAAATTATAAAGAGTGGCACTTGCTATTGGCGATGTCTAATACTTGTTGAGATGGGCACTCACGATGGCGCGAAAGGAATTTGGCGATACTTTTACTTCAAGAGCGCCGCTCATAATCTCTAGAGAGATAAAAGAAGCAAGGCTTACAAAAGTCGACAAGGAACGACACACCTGATTTCCTACATAATGAAATTGTGAAATAAAATATGCGAAAGACGAAGCCCGCAAGAGCTGGCATTCACGTGGAGTATTACACAACTAAGCTCACTTTTGGCGCATTTTCTTATAGAATATCATCATTCAAGAGCGCACTAGGATATGAGGGCTGAATGCGTAATGCATTATCGTTGGAAATGACAGTTTATCTTTGGCCGTGGCACTTATGCCCAATAATATGTTTGCTGTCACAACTAGGCCCGAATACTTTATCAGGAATCCATCCACGGTACTTACGCTGCTTATGGAGACAGGGGACTAAAAGCGCAGCATTTTTCGTAATGATGGGAAATTCTATGAAGGAAAGAGAACTGAAGAAAGGATTCGACAAATTGGTGCAGTGAGTCCCGGGACGTGCATGTTTCGATCCCTTAGCAGCGATCTGCACCAGCACACTAGCTCGAGCATTTGTTTCAACATGTTTGCCTTTTCTGGTGTCACTAGCACTGCCCAATGAGAATATTTTTAAAATATGAAAAAGAAGACATTGTTACGTTAAATCTCTTCGTTAGGAGCAGATTCCACACAATAATGACGGCGCACATGTGATTACGGAAGTGTACTCTCTGAAAAAGAAGCTTAGCGAATCTGGGATCGGGACAGTTGCATTGTAAATGTTCCTTCCACTCGCTCGACTCTATTTAATTGATGTTTTACGATTCTTTATTTGGGATAGTTGGTTGATATACATAGAATGGATTAGATAACGCGAAATGAAGGCTCACGCAAAGTATGGCGAAACAATTATGAGACTACAGTTGAAACAACGACGACTGCTGCAACCGCTACTCCTTTAACTGCTGCTGCTGCTGGGACTACTACTACTACTGCTACTACTACTACTGCTGCTACTACTACTACTGCTACTACTACTACTACTACTACTACTACTGATGATGATGATGATGATGATGATGATGATGGCGACGACGACGACGCATAGAAAGCAAATTATTTGTCCAATGGCTCATAACTCAAAATTTGTCTTATTTCCGCGGTCAGTAATTGTTTAGTTTATTTGTAATCATAAGCACTATACAGACGAACTGCAACATAAATAAATAAATAAATAAATAAATAAATAGTACAACGCCTAAAGTCGCTCCGTGGACGATAGCCTTTCAGGTGGCCAACGTACTCAGGTTCTCGAAGTTCAATAAATCTCTACTTTCAGCTTCACCAACCTCATAACTTATTGTCTACGATGCCAGCCAGCTACCGGTGTACTCTTACGCCGCGGAGAATGCGCCTCGCTCTATATTAGATGGCCGGCATTGTGCCCACCGCACACCCAGACTCTACAACCGAACAGTAAGAAGGCCCGCTTTCCAGCTCGTCCGAGCTGGAACACACACACACACACACAACACACACACACACACACACACACACACACACACACACACACACACACACACACACACACACACACAGGACATTCGCAGATAATATTACACTTTATTCCTCTGTCCGTGCATTTCTCTCACTGTGACACCTCCTGGAACTTGTCTCTCATAAGCACTCCTGCGCCACTAGCTAATAAAGCAATATCCAAAGAGAAGCGCCAGGCAGGCACGCCCATTACCCGATGTCACACTTTGGGGACATTATTGCTTCCAAGATGGACATGTGCGCCGATCCTCGCCACTCCACTGAGTTACTTTCGTGCTGCTTACTTCGAAGCAGTCACAGAATGGCGACATAACGTGGTGCCCTTACATGTCCGTGCAATTAAAAGTAGGAAATTGCCCGACACGGGAAGTTCGAGAAAATGTGGCTGAGGGAAGGCTGTAGTTGGTCCTACCAATTACGGCCGCTAGGTAATTACGCCAGGACACCAGTCTTGATAAAACAAATAAATCAGATAAACGCATTTTCAGACTGTCTCTGGGAAGGTGATGCGAAGTACTATCACATGATCAGATCACAGCAGTGCACTTTTTTTTTTTAGAGCAAGGGTATACTGACTTACGCAAAATTGGTTTAGGTTCAGCTCAGTTCACTTTATTATCTTAAAGACACCTTGAGATGGGTATTGCGTAAGGGTTGGTTACATGACCAGTGATAACAGCCACTAAGGTTATTTTTGCAATGCGATAACTTTTTAAAGTGCTCTCAAGTGCAAAAGCGTAAGCATTTCCATACATCATTGTGCATTATTATTATACATTTATTGTGCAAATATGGGCACTTCTTGCAGCACGCCGAGTTAGTCCGAAGAGTGTACTATATAAAAGCACGAAATATGGAACTCGAGTACGGCGCAGATACTCTTCACATCTGTGCTTACTAGATAAAGCATAGATTGAGCGATAACCGCCACTATACATTGCACGCTGAAGCACATGCGACAAGGCAAGAATTTGCGGATAGTTAGAAACAAAAGCCTGCGAGAGAATTTCACCCTGTTGCAACTGCCTAGCCACGATGACAGTGCCAAACAAGCAAACACAGCGGAAAGGACGTGGAATCAGATATTCACATACAAACATATGTTCGCAATGTGTTTAAAATCAACATATTGCTCTTCGGAGCTTAGGTCAAATTCACGGAAACGAAACATCAGCGTCCTAAGATAATCTGTCACATGTCTGTACTTTAACTGCAACCAATGTTTCTTTCTTTTCAATCTTAGCGCTGCCACTTGATTGCGCGAGTTCGCGAAGCAATGATGTGCTTGGACGCGCGTAAAGTAACAGAAAAAAGAAACCGGCCAAGCATTCTTCTCTGGAGATGACACGCGCGCTAAAGCATCGGCCGCACTCATCGCTGCGTGACGTCGCTCCGTGGCAGCCGGAGGCACCAATGGCTCGGAACAAAGCCCGTCGTCACCCCCTTAAAGGAAATGCACCCGTCTCCCCCTTTACTTTCAGCCTCTGCCGCTTTAGCCCCGCGGCCCTCCAGGACATTCGTGGAGCGCTCTTCACCTCTCAACGCGCCCGTATAGTGGAAAAGCCCAGGCCGCCACCATCGCACTTTCCTCTTAGGTAAGATGAACAGGCTCGGCAAATACGGCCCTCCTGCCACCAGACTCTCGGGAGGCGTCGGCGCCAAACTCGGGGTCTTATAGGATAAGAGAATAAAAGAATACAAAACAAAAAACCGAGAACGTAGGAACAAAAGGACAGAGCCGCGTGGCGGCAGCGGCTCAGCGGTCCATCCCCGCGTCTTCACAATCCCATCTTCGCAGCCGCCAACCGACTCAGCGTCGCCCTAGGGGGTTCGAGCCGGCGCGTCGGGGTCTCCGGCTCTCTTGCCCCCTCCGAATGCCTGCCGGTAAACAAACAGCGGCACAGCAAGCACACAAAACAGGCAGCTGCTTCAGCGCGCTGCCCACAAGGAGACAAACCCGGCGGTGGCCTCCTCCTCCTCCCACCTTCTCTTCATCCCGCTTGTTTCCTCTTCTTCGCTCAGAGCAAAACCAGCCAGCGGGGAGCTGCGATGGGCCAGCAGCAGCACGAGCGACAAAGGAACGGACGGCGCGGGCACCTTTAATACGCAGGGAAAAAGCCTCCGGGGCGGAATCCGCCGCCGCCAGCAGTGCCAGAGTACGGCGCGTTTGTTTGTCGTGCCATCGTGCACACGTACGCGCTGTACGCATTACACGGCTCGGGGGCTGAACGGGGGAGCGCGTTCCTCTTCCTCTGTCGTCCGTGACGGGCGCTTTACTCGCCGCCCGCTGTGCAGTCTTGCTTGTTTACCGAGGTGCAAACTCAACGCGCAGGGGAGTCGCGGATGCGTAAAACACCCGAGCACATAATGCCGTCTCGACACCCGCGGCCGGGCGAGTACGGCATTACCACCCCACCAACTCCTCGGGAGAGGCAGCATCGGCAGCTCCCCCAGAGACGACGGGGCAGATGCGGCGGACGTTTACGAGCGACAGAGCGAACCGACTCGAATCATCCGCTGCGCTCTCAAGTCTGAGGAAGGAGACGAGCTTGAAGAGGCAAGCGACGGGAAGGTTCCGTCTCTTCACGACGCGTCAAGTCAGTCAGCAAGGAGAGTCGCAAAAGAAGAATACGCGGCGCCAAATGTCAGCGAAGCGTCGCTCCGCAAAGCTTCTCGCCTGGTGCACCGTGCCTGTGAAACAAAAGCTCTTAAGAAAGTCGAGGAAGGAAAAAGGATAGATAAAGGGAGGCGCTTTGAATGAATGCGTGGAGAATTCCGTACTCTCTCGCTTCCCGATCACCCACTTCCCTTTGTCGTTCCGTCTCTCGGAATCCCTAAACTCCCGAGTTCGGCTCTCCGTTCGCCTTCGGTCCCCAAGCACGAAATAAGTATGCAGCAGCAAACACGGAAAGAAAGAGGCGAAGGGAGTTCGAGATAAACTAAAGGTGGCTCTGCACGTTAGAGGACGGCGAAGCAAACATAGCGACACAAACACTGCGAAGCGGGCAGCCGTTATAGACGAGATTTCGAGGCTAAACTTGGTCGGGGGACCCTTTTCGCCGCCACGTTCCAGCACTTGGCCGTTGTTTCTTTTCCATCCTAGCTTCACTCTTTTCTGAAGCTTTATTTCTCTCTCCCTTACTGCGCATGCTTCCGTCGCGGCCGCCTTTCGAACAGCTCAGGTAGAAAATCTGTCTACGTGTCGCGAATGCGAATGGACGTTGGGAGAATGGAGTCTTGCGTAGTAGGCTTTCTCTTCTTTCGCGCGACTCCACAGGAGGCATTCAGGGGCGCGAGACCTGGACCAGCAACCATCGCAAGCGCGCCTCCCTTTTTACGCCTCGCACGCGGACAACTCTCCAGCCCTTACGGGGATCAGAACCTCGCCCACCCAGACTCCCCCTGCATTCCTTTGCTACAGTGAAGTTGCCCACGCACAGCTGCTGCAGCGCAACCGCCTCGGGGTCGGCGTGAAATCAGCCTTACCGGATAGTGGCGCAACTGTCATTGTGAAGAAGTCGTCACCGCCGGAAAGTCTGCCACACCCTTGGGTTGTTTAGGGCATATGGGCATGTATCCACAATGATATTGCAGCACAGGTTGTTTAAATGCTGGAGGTCACCAAGGCTTTAGCCTGAGGGCGTAGCCAACAGCTCCGTACTTTTGTTTACGTCGTTGCTGTATAATAATAATAATAATAATAATAATAATAATAATAATAATAATAATAATAATAATATAGAAGAAGCCGTTGGTCATACCCACTTTTATGCTATTTAATTTAATGCTGAGGTATTACGTGTTCGAACCGCTATACGATTATGACAAGCTAAATATAAGAACTTTATTTCTCTCTCTCTCTCTCTCTTCGCCCCCAACGAAAATTCCGTCCCTGCCGACAGGGTCGAAGCCTTGTGCGTATGATTAGCTGCGCCTAACAGCAGCCCCAACGCTGCCACAGCCGGCAGCATCATCGTTTAGGAGCAAGAAGATATATTTCTATATAAGACGAAATAGTACTTGCGTTCCTTTAAGCAGCCTCCCCACTAAGCTCCTAGGAAGAACGAAAGAGGGAGAGAGAGAGAGAAATAAGACATAGAAAGGGCACACGACTTATGGTACCGTGCACAGCTATATGTGTTTTTTGTCCGATGAGGAGAATAACGCTTTCGCATGAATGGAGAGATTTGGTGTTGGGGTCTCCAAGCGTTACTGACCCTGGGCTAATGCGTTATTTTCTTTTAGGGGCGAAGCTCCTTAAAGCGGCACCCGTTCGTCCCTCGTCGTAGTCGTAGTCGTAGTCGTAGTCGTAGTGCGTAACCAGTCTTACGCTTTGACCTCCAAGGTGGTGCCGGTGGGAGATTTTTCCTGTGCGTTGTTGAACAATAAAAAAAATTCGCAGCGTGCGCGTTAACTAAAAGCCGAATTCTTCTGTCTCTCATTCCCCATTAGCAGCCATTGGCATGTTCCAGTAGGAAACGTTAGTAGAAGTAGAAGTGTAAGTGTTAGCTAAAAGCCGACTTCTTCTGTCCCTCATTCCCATTAGCAGCCATTGTTTACCTCCAAGGTAGTGCCTGGTGAGATTTCTCCTGTGCGTGATCAAACAATAAAAATTTTGTTCAAAACGCCGTTGATTGATGAAATAAACCAACGAAAGACGCCAGATGTTTTCTAAAAGCAAAACGAAAAGACGCCAGATGTTTCTAAAGCAAAACGAAAAGACGCCAGCTGCTTAACGAAAGACGCCAGGTGTTTTCTAAAGCAATGGTTTTATATTCAAAACCATATCGCGATACAGGTTTGTCAATCGTTTCACGTCAATTTTATCGGGCGAATTAACGGAAGAAATTTCACGGTTTAACCGATGATTACTTCCAGGAGCTTCGCCCAATCTCATCATCATTCACCTCGTGGATCTGCCGTCAATTTTTTCTCCCGGCCCCCAAGGAGAGTACAAAAGAACGCGAGAACGTGCTTATGCAAAGCCGCCTAGGTACCAAGCACTAAAGCTCTCTAAGACGTAAACGAGGAGGTTGCACCAAGATGAGGTGACGAGAGCTTCACTTACGCAACGGCCCAACGCAAAATTAAACCTGTGTCTGACGACTTCGCGAACGTCCTTACACGTCAGAAAAGAGTTACAAAACGCACACTTCATTCATCGCGCAGTTTTTTTCAGTTGCTAATCGTAGAAATTCGCGTCGCTATTAAAATTGCGTGACACGGAAGCGCATCGCATGTAATCACGAAGCCATTACAGGTGCGTTTAACACTGGCGCCTTTCTTTTGCTGCTACTCGAGAAACCACGAGTAACTCCTGCGTTTCAAAGCGGTTGTGCAAACTGCGAATACAATTGGTTCGTAACGTGTAGAACAAACTACACACGACTTGAAGGCGGACAAGGCCTCGTGCAGAGATCACTTTCTACCTTTCATTACTGTTCGCTAGCAGCTCCACATATAAATGCAAAACTCTAAAGCCATGCAGACACGCAAACATCTCATCTGAAGCAATAAGCAAGAAAGAAACTGCATATTTCACCAGCTTCACGCGCGCACTACATACATATACAACATCGCTCAATGTCGACACACAGCCCGCACGAAGGCAAACTCGAAAAGCTTCATCGAAGACTTCGAACCCTTCCCCGATCCGTCTTTTGCGCAAGCGTGCAGATAAAGAACAACTCAACACTCATAATGCTCTTTAATCGCCCGCGAGGTTACGTATCCGCGAGTACAAAATAAACGCAAAAAAGCAAAAAACCGTTTAGCGGCAGGGATTCACACGGTCGATACAGTGCTTTAATAATACTCATCGATTCCCGAGAAAGCAGGACAGAAGGAAGCACAAAATTAAAAAGAAAGAAACATTTCCTTCCTTTTTTTCTCTTTTCTCGAAAAGCAAGCGAGCCTCGTTGATAACCGGTATATATAAGCGTCCGCACGACCCTTCCTATCAATTCGCCCGAAGCCGAAACGAAAGAACAACTTTGCTTTTAGGCGACCACCAGCAACGGTGGGCTACCACGGACTAGCTTCGCCATTGGCTGGCTCTGCCCGCGACCGAGGCAGCTACCGGATTGCGCCACCAGTCCCGGAATTTCTTTCTTTCTTTCTTTCTTTCTTTCTTTCTTTCTTTCTTTCTTTCTTTCTTCTTTCCGCCAGATATATCTCGAATTTTCTTCTTTCTCCCTTCCTGTCCTCATTCTCCCGTGTCCCTGTCTTCTAGTATCTTGCATCCCGCGGAATTTTCACTTTGAACCGAGCTTATAAATTACGCGCATTCCTTGACAAGCGGCCCGGAACAGCCACAAGCGCAGGGCACACGGCAGCGAGGGAAGCGGCGGGAATGCTTTCGGATGCTAAATCATGGAGATGGAAACAAATTTTCTCGGCGGTGGTGGCGTCGGCGTAATGCGACGGCGACGGACGCGAAGGGGGAACACACGGGAACCGGAAGGGGGGGGGGGTCCCGTTTTCCTCCCGCGGAACGGGTGACAAACGTGCCGCCATGAATAACACGGCGGAAAAGGCGGAGAGCAAATAGGTAAATAAAAAGGGAGAGAGAACGCCGTCCGGTAAAACAAGAAATGAAAAATCAATTGCCACGCAAAGAGGAAGATGATGGGGGAAAAAGGGGAAACGCATGCGAGGTAAGCAACGCAAGAGTGCGCGGATGGAGAAGGAGTGAAGGAAAAGTGTAGGGAAAAGTGCGAGCAAACGTCACCGAAAAATTACTCGAGTGAGTGATGGTGGGGAAGATGCGGGGATATCTGGGAAAACGGGGTGACAGTACAGTAAACGATGGCGAAAAGGGGGAGTACGAGGGAAATATCGGGAGCGGTAGGAGCAAGCGGAGAAATGAAAAAAGAAACGCTTATTTTCTCGAATGTAGGGCATGTGTGGGAGATAAGGGAATACAGGGAAAGAACTGGGTGACAGCCGCTAGGGAAAGAAAAGGAGACTGTGGGAAGGTATCGGAAAATTTTAATGAAAGGATGCCAGTGGTCCTCACGAATAAAAATGTGTTTGAATGTAGGGAAAGGAAGGGAAGATTCGAATAATGTGCAAAGAGTATCTTCAAAAAGGAGAGAGAGGACATCTTTTCTGGCGAAGGCGGGCTTCAGGCCTTTATTCCGAGCTCAGCAGAATAGCGCGCTAAGGAGAAAGCAGCTTGTGAATCTATAAAGCATCGCACACTTAAATGAGTGTTGCGAGCACGCATGGAATCGTGGTGATAACAAACACGTGAGATACGTAGGCACTCCTGTTTCACCATTCGTGTGCGCGTATCGCGAGCCGAGATAAGATAACGGGAATCGCTTTCCGGTCGCCACAGCACATCTCCCATGGGAAAAAGCAAAAGTGGTCGTGCACTTATATTAGGTCCCAGATAAAACAAAAAAAAAACAAGTGGCCCAAATGGTCGAGCTATTTCGAATACCTCCGCTATATACGATGTGCTTCATAGCCATGTCTTGTTAATGTGCGCAAAGCAACAAATTAAGATAATGCGAAAAGTGTTTTACAGCGTAGCATCGATCAAGTTCGGGCGTGTGGTGGTAGGCACAGTGGTCGATGCAACACTATAAGTGCGGACAACGCAATAACGAAGAATCACATCATCTTACTTCAGCGCCAACACTCTAACTACAAAGAAAGATAACTGTTTCGCGTTATCTATTTGGATGTCAAGTTACACGCTCCCATGGCTTCGTTGTGTATTTAGTTGACAAAACACGTCGTATTCAGGTATTCGTGTAAATAAAATCAAAATTGCCTGATCATGTATAAAGGCAAGTACGTTCAATAATGTCGCCTGCGCGAATGCGAACAAGATTAAGATAAGTAAAAGAAGTCTACTTCCACATAAACCTATATAATTTTGGTCTTCACTCCTCCCCTTTTTTTCTCACCAGTGCTACGCAGCTTTTAACAGGAAATCTGCGAGTTTATTTTTTTATTATTTCTTTCATCGTTTTTTTTTACCTAAAATGGTAAATACTCAAGCCAACAGCGGTTTGGCGAAAAAAGAGCAAAGAGCGAGCGAGACGGCAGAATTCATCACGGTTGTGAAACAGCGAATTGAGAGCCAGGACACGTGGATGAGTCGATGAAAGCCATTCTACAATTCACCCTCTCTCGTATTACTGCTTCTTTCATTCTTTTCGTTTTTACTTCGGGTGCCTGATTGAACGAAACTAAAACGTTCAAGCAGCAGAACTGCAGACGAGTCAGAGCAGCCTAAAGTCAAAAGACAGAATAAAAGGGGCAACGTTAGTGTAAAGAGAGAACGTTTGTGTCTGGGCAAGGCACATAGTGTTCCAAACGAAGGTAAATGCGTACGACGCAGTTTTATTTTATTGACAGGCGGCTAAAACACGCACGCACGCGCGCACACACGCACAAACATGCGGCATCCCACGAGTCAGTACACATCAAAATGAAGACGAGAAGCGGGCACTCCAAACAATGAATAATTATGGATCGCGTTCCGCATCGTGATGAAAAGAGAAAATGAGCTTGCTCCCACGCCAGCGCTCTTAGTTCTGGGAACCAACACTGGGAGTACTGCTGTTTCTCTTATCTGAACACGTGAACTCCTTTTTTTTTTCGTTCATCTCTATAGTGTCACAGCATGCTCACCAGGATGGATACATTCGCACAAATTCCTAGAAAAGAGAAAAAAAAAGGAGAGGAAAGAAAAGAGGAAGAGAACGAATCAACAAGCCGGAGCGCGAACGCTGCGCACACGACTAAGTCGCGTCGGTATGTATGAACGACGAGACATTCTGCGTCGAGATTTCGCTGATTGAATGCGAGATATTGCGAACAAACTACAGAAGAAAGAAAAAGGCATGCAGTTACACACTAAAAGTGTAACGATTGCTCCAATGCAAGCGCTCATATAATCGCAATAATTTACACTTTTGTAGAACCCTAATCGCAGTAACCACACGACAAAGGTCGAAAACGCATGTAGAAAGCGTTATAAGAAACAGGCGAGTGTTGATACGCTGTTCGAATCAGTAAAAGCCCCAGGAAAGCTCTCATTTGGTTGCAAAGAGTACAAGCACAGCCCGTATCTAACATGAGCACGTAATACAGACTTCGAGCGACCTCGCTTAGCAGACGCAGACTCCAAACAGCGAATATTGCCTCTTCTGAAATGAAGTAGCGCATGCCACTGTAGGGACTCAGTGAGAGGGCCGAATTTTAAATATAAATTCAATTCCGGCGTTTTACGTAGTAAAACCAGGACGGCCTACTGTCTCCTCAAGTCTCCCTTGTCGTCTGCAATCGAGTGTGTTACTGTCAAACAGTAGCGATGAGCATGACCCCGTGATCGGGCTGGCGGACCGGATCAGCTGACTATAGGCCGACAGGCAATATTGGTGGCACTGAACTAATACGAGGTATCATTGTAGCGGATAAGAGGAACGCTACAGTGAGCCACCCTCTCCTGAACATTTCTAATGGGTCAAGCTACATAATTAATGTATCATTCAAGTCAATCTCTATATGCAAGCTGTGCACCGGTGAAGTTCTGCCATTTGAAGCATCGACTAAAGCTGCTGTCAAGCGTGTGCTCTAAATCGAACTGCAATGACGCGAGAAGCGGAACTTAACGACAGGCTGTAACGTCTAATTCGGGCTTTTCCTGCAAGATACCAGTACCCACATCAGTATCTTCCGTATGATGTACTGAATACTGGGCACGTTGGTGCAGCATAGTATGTGGGTTACTAACGCACATTTGCGGGACGAAAATCTCTTGTGTGTCTGTGTCCGCCTCATGCGTACCGTCGGTGTTGCGCAGTCTACCATCCAGTGCTTTCTATTGCCGCAGGAATCGCCAAAATTGAATTTGCCAAAGTGCCTACTACATACTATATCTCCTGCGGGCAGTAATCGAATATCGGCTAGACATTGTGAGGAAAACAGCCACATTATTCCACGGGATCAATTAAAACAAAAAGCACAGTGTATTTTATCGAATAAGCAGATTAAAGGGGGAATACCAAGATAAAATACGCAAGACATTCTTTTTTTCATTATGCCGATAAATAAGCCAACAAGACTAGCATTGAAACATTTTTCATATAGAGTAAATCACGAAAAAAAAAAAGGAAGCCTATACTGGCTACGGCTGGCGGATTAAGTCCCGCATATCACGGGGCACCCTAATTAAACTCCAGGGTAAACTCACGTCTCGGGATTAATCAGGCAAAACATTTGCATAACGAAGTAGGACGGACAGTGCGGCTGGATCGCTATGGCTCTGCGAAATGAAGTCAAACCGCGGCCGAACCCCTTAATCCTTTCGAGTTATTAACTACGCAAGGAATTAAATACAGCGTTACTTCGTCTGCTCTGCGGGTAATTGTGTTCAGCCCTGCTCTATTAGCCCAAGCGCTCCGTACCGGCGGAGAACGTGTACGAAAAAAAAAAAAAATGTGCAGACGTGTTAGCTATCACTGTGTCGTTGACTTAACACAGGAAATCAAACAAAAACGCACTAGCCTGGGCGCACCGAATTCCAAATTTACAAAATTCTTAATTCGGTGCTTGCGCAGCCGAGTTGGGCATGTACGGGCTTGTAACTGTTACCCTTACAAGCCGTACATGTCCAGTCAAGGAGAAATTCCATGTCATTGCCTCTCACTATCGTTTCAAGAGCGCGCGAAGTAATAACGCGCCCACGATTACAGTCGACTATCTGCTTACTTTGTTAAGCGTGCATGGTGGTACAACGGCGGCGTACTCTGATGAATAAAATAAATACATAATAATAAATATCGGCAGGCAGCGGATGTCATCACCAGTTCTCGAGAAACACGCCGATCCAATTATTAACGCGCAGGTCAGAGAGATGGGAGAAAAACGAAAGAAAAGGCTCACATCTTAGAGCAGGTGAACAAGGCCTCAAGACACGGCTTATGTGCGAAAGAGCTTTACATAAGCGGAGTGCGTGAAAGAAAGAGGAAAAAAAAACAAGAAAACGAAATAGTCGAGAAGGGAACAAAATAAAAAAAAAAGCGTGCACGAAGCGAGGGCCGCTCTGTTCAAAAGCGTGGCGAAAATGGAAATCCCGGAGGAACCTTTATGCGGATCTGCAGAGACGCCAAATTGAATAGTACCAGTGCCAACGACAGAACGTTCCATTCCTGAGAGGAACAAGAGAGAGGCGAAGGTGCCCGTCATAAATGAAGTTCGGCACTCGCATGTCAAATGCGAGCGCGCGAATACCGCCAAAAGGAAAAAGAGAGAAATATAGAATAGATGAGAAGTGCCTCCACGAAACAGCAGAGACCTAACGGCGACCGAGAGAAGAGCCCCTACCATATTTCAGTAAAGCATTTAGCAACCAGCGAAACTAGCTTTCTTCTCGGAAGGTTAGGAAGAACAAAAGAACAAAAAGTAACTCAAGAGCGCGCGCGCGCGCGTGTGAGGCCCCAAAGTACATACCGATACGTACTATATATCAATGCACAACTGCAGTGTAACGAGCTATGCAGCGCACGAACGCGCAGCTACGCGTTCAAGAGGGAGAACAACGGGAGAGTGATACAGATGCCGTCGCCGAGAACAAAAGTCCGAGAGGGTAAAAGGAGGGGAGGCAAGAAGTAAAACAATCATCGCGGCGGGCGAGCGTCAAGTTCCCGGGCACACACGGCCGAAACCGAGCGAGAGGCTATATAAGGTTAGAAAGAAAGAAAGAGACGGCAGAAGTCGCAGGCGAGAACGGAGAATAAGACAAGCCAAACAGAGTGAAAGTCATTCATAATAGCCTCTCAATTTGCATTTACAGTGGTTCCCAACCATCCAACGGGGGCTCCACACGAGCGCACTTACACACACACACACACACACTCACGGAAATACATACACACACTGTGGGGGCCAACGGCTGCAGCGAGCCCATTTCCACATCGATGCAGCATAGCGTTCTTCCTTTTCTTTCTTCGTTTCCTTCTTGTGTGCCTTTAGTTCTCACCAAGAGTCTTTTGTCTTTCGAGAGGAGGTTCTCACGTCTTTTTTCTCGCCTCATTTTATTTTCACTTGTTCGTCGTAGAATGAAGGGCGAGAAAGTAGAAGTGGCAAAAGTAATAGAGAGATGGAATAATAGAAAAAAAAGAAGGGGTGGGGGGGTCGAAATAGAGAGGGGGAGAAAGCCGAGGAGCATAATACGGTTCTGACTTCCAGTGTGACTCGCGGCGTGGAAGTCCTCTGAAAGCCCATTTCGGTGCGCGCGTGCGGGCGCGCCAGCGCCAGCGGGCAGGCGCGCTATATAGTAGGGACCTTTATCGAATTTCAAAGTACGCCAGCAGCGGCGACGGCGGCGGTGGCGCGACCCTTCTCCATATTCTTATTCTTGTTGTTCATCTTCCTCCCTTTAACCCCCTTTCTTCCCCGCGGGCAAGGAAGAAGAACAGCCTTCCGTTGGCTGCGAGGCCGCGATTTTTCTTCGGTTCAAGGTAGATAGGGCTCTCCCGACTCGGAGACTCAACCTTTTCGTCTTCCCAACTTAGACAAAAAAGAAAAACACCAGCACGGCGCCGTGCTCGGCCTGCATGCACCGAGTTTAATTAAAAGCGCACAGCTCTCAAAGTGAAGCCACAGGTGATGTTTGCCCATTAGAGCAGCGGTGTGCAGATAAGCGGCAGCAACAATGTTATGCTACGATTGTGTCGTCGTCTAGCTCGCTAGCCCTGCCGGAGAATGTGGATTCAAGTTGTGACTTCAACTGCGGTTTCAATTTCAAGAGAAATGGCATGCACAAACAAAAGTTATCACGACTATGGATACTTCATATAGACTATTTATTATATATGATGCGAGACATTTTTATTCGCTTGTGCGCTTGTTGAAATTTCGCTACACTCTAACATATAGCCCATGTTTTGTTGAGTCAGTCACGGTTTGATATCTCTTTGAATCGGCTTTACCAGAAATTCGGTGCCCGCTTTCGGAAATGTGTACGTTGATGACGGTTTCCTCATACAAATAAACAATATTTGGGGCGATCATTCTTTACTTACTTGCCATTCTAAGAAAGAGAAAGTTTGCGCAAAATGTCAGGCGTTTGGGCGCATTCTCCCAGATCAGAAGCTTGCCAGCAAAACGGTGTGAACAACGATGGTACTCGATCTCCGCTTCACGCAGAACAAGATATTGGACACCATCCTCGTACATCACGAACAACCGGGGCACGCGGTTTTTTTAAGTGGCGCAGGACAATAATCTCTTGCTTTTTGTTTATCTTCTGCCATCCCAACGTTATCCACGCTAATCTTCTTAGAAGAATCGTACGGGTTGCTAATACTGAGTCCATCCCGATGTTTCCAAGGTTCTCCAAAGATTGACACCATTTTTCGCCCCGCACCATTTAGCTCGTCAGAAGTGCATAGCTTGTACAACCCTGCACACATTTAAACAGCGCGCAGCAGTCGGGTTGACACTGGTGGAGAGGGTAATGGATGAGCGAAAGTAAAGGAGTGATGCACGGCCAGAAAGTTGCAAGAGGGCAGAGAGTGGAGAGCCTAGGCTTCCGATTCAAGCTCATTGGCCCGTGGGAGAGAAAATGGGCATTGAGCAAGTCTTGCGCCTGCCGATTTACCGAACAAGCGATGCCCGCGGCCAAAGCGCAGCCCATCCACGCTCGCACTTTCCTACGCCGCTCCCCACCCTTTCTCGCGAACCGCCCCGGGGCAATCCCAGCGAAGCCCGTCCTCTCTTCTCCGAAACATTACACAAGGAGTAAGAGTAAGAGCACCCTTCTTTGACGATACGTCGATGCTGCTTACAACCTCTTCGCATTTTGATCTTGCGCATCCCGTTCCCTAGACTACACCTCACCCTCCTCCCCTGTTCTTGTCTTCTCAGAAATCTGGCGCCTGTCCTTGTTTGAATTGTCTCGCTCGAACATCGTGCACCCGCATGCGGCTCTTCGACTTTCGAACAACCCCCCGCTTCATGAAGTGAGTCGCTGAGCTTGCTTCTCTTTTGGTGAGAAGTGATTGAAAAAAGGCGCGACGGTTTCGAGCATGCGCTAAGCCTTTTAGGCATTACCAGGTCACGTCCACATGTTACTAAACGTAGCGTTAAGGACCGTGTGCGCGAGTAGCGTCTACGTTACGGCCCTTGTTGAAAGTGAAAGAAGCACTGGAAAGTATTGCGCCAGTTTCTGCAGTGTCGTGCAAGTAGTACGGTCACAGCATGCATTAAAGCTTATATGAAATTATTCGAAAACACGTGGTTTAGTTTTGTCAAACAGAACAAAGTGTCATGAATGTCATTTAAACGCACCGAGGCACTATTAAAATTTCCACAACCCTCTTCGACGGCGTCTCTCATTAACATATTATGGGTCCACGATATGACTTTCGTGGACCATCGTGATTTATATCGTGGGTCCAATATATCATCCCACGTCACTGCGCGTCTGATATTGTCGCGTATCTCACTATGAAGGGCTAAATTGCAGTCTTATCTGTGAAATCTTTATGAGTATTCAGAATCCCAATTAATAAATAGATTGTTATATGACATGCATGGAACCATATAAGTGACATACTCTAGCATAGCGGCTGCTGCTGTCTATGGCCAAATGCTAACAGCGCATATAAGCAACATTGGCTTCTCTGCATCAGCACTATTGGTGCGGGAGAGCCAAACAAGAAGATGCAGGGTGCGAACGTTTGTCTCGACCTGCAATGATTTTTTTTTAAATAACTGTAATGTAAGGAGAGATTGATGCCCACTTGCAGCGTCGGCGGCTCCTCTTCTCTTACAGGGTTGTTTTCGTCACAAATTTATTTACAATTTATCAAAGTCAATGAATATAAGCACTCGGACACGGGCACATATTTAGAGTCACTATTCCAGTACAACTGCCCATAAAACGAGAAATTAATAGATGACAAATGTTCACACATCAGTACCGTCCACACAGTCGAGTACAACATGATCACATAACGCATTCTGATCATGTGCAGACGGTATCTTAATTGCTGCACCTTAACCACAACGCTTATGTCCACAGCAATAAATATAGCAACAAGTTGAAGATACACGAAATATTCAACCTATAGTACTTGTTAATAATAGCGATGCAGGCACCAACGTGATGTAGTTTAATACTTTTTCTATATATTTGGGTCCTCCAAGAAGTTCACCAGGGCGCGTGCTGCGACGTATTGTAATTTCTGTGTTGGCCAAGGGCCCAAAATTTTCGCTAATGATAGTGGACGTCTGTCCAAATTAGTTAATGTCTGTAGAAGCTTTTTGCGTGGAGCATGATCACCGTTACATTCAAGAAGAAGATGCTCTATGTGTTCTTCAGCCTCGTCACATGAGCAAGTGGCGGTGCCAGTTCTCCTTATCCTATAAAGGAAGCTCCTAGTATAGGCAGTACCTAGTCGTAACCTATGGATTACTGTTTCCACAGATCGGCTAGCCCCATACGGATTATCAGACTTCATTCCAGGACCTGTATTGAAGAATTGCGGGTTATGTGCCCCACTTAAAAACCAAGTTTCCTCGGACAAACGTCCGCATAGTCCGTTCGAAATACATCCTGCATCACTCGCTGTTAGAAGTAAGAGTGACATATCGTTTTGTTGATGTGCTGCGCGAGCAGTGCAATCCGCTGTGACATTTCCTATGATTGCAGAGTGACTGGGAATCCACTGGAAAATTGTATCGCGATCTAAATTTGTCGCTATGGCGTACGTTTTCTGTATTTCGTATGTGAATGGGCTGCTTGTTTTTCCCAGGCTGATTGCTTTCAAGCTGAGCAATGACGCCTGCGAGTTACTCAGAACAACCCATCGAAGAGGCCCCAACTGGTGATTGTAATGACTAGCGCGACGAACTGCCATTCGAATGTGCCATGTTCTTAAGCACAAAGCGTATACGCAATGCAGACACTTTAACACGCACCTATATGTCAACACGATTTACTTCTTTTTTCGCTAGACGCACTAGACCGTTATGATGGACTTTCCTCCGTAATCCACTGCAGTGAAAAACATGATTGTGGACCTCTTCATCACTTCGCACTTCTGCATTGCGTTATCGTGGTCAAGTGTCATGAGAAAGTGTGAAATGTAGCACTTGAGGCATTCAAACTATATAACTCGACGTTTGCCTTCGGGAATAGCACGGAACCTCTCCTGCTGGCTCTATCTAGCCTACAAAACGTTAAGAAAGTGCTAAACGGATGAGAGATTTATAGACACACAACACAAGCAGTAACTTACAGTTGACGTTGACTTGGAAAGAAACAACTCTGCGCTAGCCGTGTACGTCTATCTGCGCATGCGCGAGAAAACACCTGAGTCCACTAATCAATATTCGGGTAAATGCGATGGTGCGTTTGCGTAACAACAGATAAGAAGCAAGAAAAGTGAAACAGTGGTAGAGATACAAGTGAAGTATAGAAGATAAGACATTTAATTGTAAACGCTAGAACTTTTTTTTTTTGCTTGCAATTTGGCTACTAGCAAACCGGCGTGCAGCTCCTATTTATACACAGAGCGCTAAACATGCCGGATTTATCCAGCCCATCACATGCCGTTTGGCGAGAAGCGTGTTCTTGCGTTGAGCACCCCTCGGAATGCGGCCGGTGCAGCAGGGACTTGAAACTACGATCTTGTTTTGAGCTTGGTCACGTAGTTCATGCCGACCAGCTCACTATTTCTGAGGGCTGTAGGCAGGTGTTTATCCAGTTTCAATATTAAGAGGAGGGGGGAGTCCACCTAGAAGGGGTGGGGATGTTGCATAAATCCCTGGCCGTAGGATATGCATCACCGATGAGCATAAGAAGCGAGCACGTTGCGCATGAGTATGCCACAGCTCCGACATTTCATTTTCCCCCTGCAGGGATGATAATAAATAAATAAATAAATAAATAAATAAATAAATAAATAAATAAATAAATAAATAAATAAATAAAACAAGGCGGCCCTCCATTCTCTCGCAGTGCTGCGAAAGTAAACACCATTGATAATACTAGAAACGCAGGGGGTTCTATATGTGAAGCTAACAACCAAAAACCAGTGCCCCCCGAACACCACCGAAAAATGGAGCGGCCGCACCGAATATCACCGCGTCGCTCGGCGGCCGGACGCGATATAGAAGGAACCCGGGCTGTCGAACTGGGGCCATTTATTCCCGTCAACGGAAGCCATTAGACGCGAAGCCGAAGCCGGAGTCGGTGCGCTAGCCGTCTCAGCACTCGCCCGCGCCGCTGTCGAAGACAGCGAGCAAACAGCCAGCCGCGTTTATTTATATACGGCACGCTAAACATGCCGGCCGTATCCGGCCCATCGGACGCCGTTCGGCGAGAAGCGAGTTCGGTCGCGCGCGTGTTGCGGCAAGATAGGGCCGACGTGAGGGACGGAAGAGGACATATCTCAGGAAACTGTCGCTTTTTTTTTTCTTTTTAGTTCAATGGCTACCAAGAAACAGGTTGGAGGAATGAGGTAAGGCCATGACAAAGTGTGCGTATCGGGCGACAATATTTCGCAAGAAAGGGGGTAGGAAGAATCACCGTTAGTTTCATTTCCCGCGCGAGGAAGTATGGACAACAAGATCAATATATATGTGCCTGCCCGAGCTAGGGCTCTTCGATTTTAAGAAGTGTTCATGAGTTGACTGGGTCCTGCCGGCTATCTCGTTTACTACAGCATATAGACTTGGTACACGCTCGTTCACGGACAGTTGTGCTTATGCATATGTCTTGTCCCTGTTTTCCTTCTTATCTTTCTAGTCCCCCCCCCCTCTCTCTCTCTCAGCGTACGTTAGAAAACCGGAGATCTCTGGTTAATCTTCCTGTCATTACACTCTTTCAAGTGCCTCTCTCTCTCTCTCTCTCAAACGGACCAGAATCCTCGTGCGATCACTTTTTTTTTAACTAACCCAATGCTTGCTGCTTGACCACTACGGTGAAGCGACAGAAGCAGGGTCAGGTAGAATATAGCATGCGACATTTAGTACATCGCGTACCTCATGTGCTACCTCTTGATCACGGGCCTATCGGGCAAAGAAACAGGTAAAGAAATACAGAACAAGAAAAGACCCGACACCAGGCCTAGAAAGCACGCTCAGTGCGATCGGTAGCATCTACTCTGTCTCTAATGTAGCACGGCAAAGGACAAGAACACTCGGCAGAAAGGAACATATCGCGATACAGATCGTCGCGTATCATCGGACGTTTTTTTTTTTTTTTTTCTGTCGGCTCTTCTACTTGCCAAACTGCAACCGAGTAGACACACCAACAATCCCGTGTAACCACCCTCATGGGTCACCGGTACGCCAATTCACACCTAAATATGTACCTTTGTCGCTTAATTTCCTGTTGGTTTAGAATGGTGCTCACCACCAATACGTTGGCGTCCACTGTTACCCAGTAACACTAAAGCTTTGTTGTTGCTTACGCAGAATTTTGTACAGTTCAGCGTAAGCATCACGCACTACATAGAGACAGACACTGGGCGTGCACATCCCGCATTTAGCCAAGAACTCATGACAGGTTCTCTTTCCTCGTTTCCTGCTGGCACTTGCAAGTAAGCTCCGTTGCACTGGGTGTAGGTGAGGCAGAGAGAAGTATACTTCCTTAAAACGAAGAAAGCTACATAAGTGCTCTTCTCCGCACAGCGAGTCTCATTGTGGGAAAACCCGATTTCAAGGCCGCTCTTAGGAAGCTATGCAAGAACGCTACAGGCACCACCGAAAAATCCTCGTGTACGTCGTGTTGAGACAGCATGCACAATCACGTACAGATCGCATGTACCAGTATGTGCGGCCCATTTCATTTTTCTGCACCAGGCCTACAAACCGAACTAGAGTCCTTAAATGTTATTGTGACCTTCCATTGCGCCCCAACCTACAAAAACTTCAGTTCGCTATTACGAACAATAAAAACTTCAAGAGAAGGTACATCATCCGTAATTATCATTATACAAAAAGTCGTTTGCACTGTCACGTCTGTTTCGTTGTAGTAGCTGAAGGTATAGACAGAGCATACATTTTAAAATTATTAGAAACAGCAAAGTGAAGTCCAGCAAACGCCCTGTCCTTTATTTTTGCGTTCGTACGTTACAGTTCTCAACAGCTTAGGATGCGATATATTGATATAAGCGATGCAGTCCGTGCCCGATCGCTGTGGATGGAAGAAAAACACCTAATGCAACAAAAGGACACAAAGCATGCGAGAATAAATATACATAGCCGAGAAAAACTATTCGAAAATATAATGCATTCGCCATTCGATGTAAACGACACCACAAATGAAGGATGTAGTGTAACGCGAGTGTAAAAATCGAGGATAGCGTATATGGTGGCCAGTACCTTTTCACCGCGATGCCCATTGTCATGGGCGGCCTACAAATGCCATAAATGTAAGCACTATCTTGTTACCAAAATCTCCCCAGAAGCCAAATTTATTCTTCCTAACGAATGTGCACCGATAGCGTGTCTATCACTGACATTCTAGTCCTGCGTAGTACGCTCCAAACTCACACGAGTCGCGAGCTATCTCTTTTCGGTCGTGTTCTCTTGGGAAGCAAACACTCGGACTCGAAAAAGCCAGAAAGGTGACACGTTTGGCGCACAGTCGGTGGGAGATGCATCCGCATCGTCCATTTGTCAACCCTATCTCGTCGCTATGGAAATCCTGCATCGGAAAGGGGAAAAAATGGAACCAGGGAACAGAAGAAAAGCGCGAAAGAGGGAACACGGGTTTGAAAGACTACACGAGAAAATCCCCATCGCGACAGCTTTTTTTTTTTTTTTTTCCTACTGGGTGATTTATTTCAGCGCGAAATCATGTATGCGGAGACGACAGGGGAGCAAAGGAAACACGACGCTTCCATAGAAGCGCCTGCCTCTGGTCGCACGCTTTCGTCTCCCATAGGCGTAGCGAGCATCTGACCACCGACGCCTGTCGCGGGAAAATCTGGAAGTGCGAAACAAATGACGCGCCGGCGGCAAGCTTTCGCGAGCGCAGACAGATGCTTCCACGGTGGTCTGAAGGCGCGGTGGGAAAGCCGACGCTCTGTCACCCGCGTCGTGTGCGGCGTTACTTTGGGACTTCGTCACTCAAGCACCCGTCGCACTGGTGGTGACGTATGCACCCCGAGAACCGCGGCAACAAAGTTTACGGGAGATTTTGCAAACGCGTAAGAAAGGAAATCCAGTGTAAACTAGGACGGGACATTACGTCATGCTGCCTGCCTTGGCCGCCTCTTCGTGAGGCTGTCGCCTTCGCGCTGCGTTTTTTTCTCTTTTCGAGAAACACGGCTCAACACTGACGACGAACTAAGAGGACTGAGCCAAGCGTGCTTAGCGTTCGATATAGGTTTTATTCTATTCGATACTCGCACGTTTGCTTTACCAACTGCTGCGTTCATATTTTCGCGAAGTGTGCTAGTTCAGCTTCGGCTGCTCATTGCAGCGTGTAAAGCTGTCATATCCATGCAACTCGTCGCATCCGTAACCGCTTTTTGTTAATATATTACGGCTTCATCTCTTGGCGAAATTCTTGGCGTAGACTGAAGAGGCAAGAAACGTGGGCTGAATTCTGAACAAAATACCTGACACGGCCATTCGCCGCGTCTTTTGGCAACTGCGTTCTTCTATTGAATTTTATTTAAATACACGAAAACATTGGGAAAATTGCTGGGTCGTAATACACAAATGGCGCAACGGGAAAGGAAGTAATATCAGTGACGTGACGCAATGTGTAATACACTGCGTGAAAAAAGTGTACGTTTGTCGCAACTATTGCGCGATAAACGCCATCGTATAAGGACAATAATCATACCCGAAAGGTTAACTAATTGCGAAGAGTGGCACAGGCGCTCCCATCTGTCGCAGTACTGCAATTACGCAACAGAACCAGCCTCGCTACCGCAAATATAAGATGTTTCAACTCGAGAGCGTGACGCAAGTCTGCTGACGTCCCAACTCAGAACCCCAGCAACACTCCGGCACTGCCACATTCGCAACCCCGACGCTTTCGCTGCGTGTTGTCGTCACAACCATGCACAAATAGGAAAGCGCCGAGATAGGCAGATCTTCGCAAATCGCGCGGCAATCTCTCGCGGCGACTGCGTCGCCCGCCGGCGGCCGTGAATCTCGAAAACGCGGCCCGAGCGGAAATTAAGCTCCACCAAACTCCAGCAACGCAGAAAGATAGAGCATAGGGGAATTTGAGCCTCACATCCACATTCTGGGGAGAGGGGGCACAACAAGAAAGGGACGCAAACCAGAGGGAGGGAAAGGGGGGGGGGGGATATGGAGGTTCGTCGAAGACTGAACTGGCAATAACGATGGCTGCCTCCGATGAGTTCTGAACGTCATCCCCCTCGGCCCCCTCAACGAAGCCGGAAATTTGCTCTTCCCAAGAGTTCCGGCGGACTCAACGACAACAGGAAGGCCGTGTCGCTAGAACTGTCGCCTTTCCATTCTCCATTCCCTTCTTTTCCCCCCCAAAAACAACAACTCCCTACAGGCTCTGGGCATTGCACAACTCTTACAGAAAAAAAAAAATGAAGAAGAAGAAGAAGACCAAAAAGGAAAGATAAAACCTTCAGGAGGGTTGCATATAAAGTATATAGCTTGCGTTTCGGGCCTAGGTCGGATTCTGACGACATCTCTGCCAGTATAGCTGCGTCTTCATTTCCGGCAGCTACGACCTTTGCCAACTGTCATGTGACACGCGCCGAACGCAGAGCTTCGTAGAACTCGCACGAGTCGTGACCACGTCGAGACACCCATCCGCAATAACCGAACCTCCGTAGGGTGAAACTAAAACACGGCTTTATTTGCGCAAGTTAAGCCAGACAGTCTGCGTCGACAAATGCTCAGACTTCCGCGACTTAGCATTTGTATGGAGACGGAGACGTCCGCGCAAGAGAGCTGCTTCTGAAAGCGAGACTTTCCTAGTCAAAGACACCGATGACCTGTGAATTTCCTCGCGCATTGGTGAATTACGATCAATTCTTCCTTCCTGCACGCGGTACCTGTATGAATTCGGATATCGCACCATTATTTTTGTAATGACCAGCTACCAAACCAAAAACATAGTGTCTACAACACAAGATGTAAGCAGAAAACGTCTGCTATAACACTCAGCGCTATACGAATACGTGAATATAGCCCAACAGAGACGAGTTATAGCCACCCATCATTCGTTCAGTGCGACACCCTTCAGCTCTAATAAAATGCGACTGCAGTTGCAAGCCTAATCAATACATTGTCGTCAGACGTTGTTACCTCGAGACTCCTCCTTTGCTCACATATGGTACAACGCCAGTCTGACACATTTAAAGAGAATGCATATGTTACCGGCGAACTGGGACACCGACTAAGGGACAACTAAGGGACACGGACTAAGACACAACAACGGCAGTTGTTGTTGCGTGTGCCCAAAGAAAGGAAATTAAGAAAAGTATTGCTTGATCACCGATAACGAAAGCAGTGATGCGGAGCACCTTTTAAGCCCGGATACATGGCCAAGTTCCGTGTCGTTAACAGGTAGCCATCTGACTTTCCAGGTCGCTAGCCGCTAAGACAGAATAAAGTAACGCGTCCTTAGCGCACACTAACTACGAACTGCAGTCGCGAATAAAAAGACCAGACGCACTTAAGCTAACATTCTCATTCCTTCAGTAAGAACGCTTGATGCCCCTACAGACCGGGCTTCCCTGCAAACGCTCCGGCAGAGTGTCGTTGCGCGTCTCTTGCTTTCCAACGAGCTTTAGGTTACAGACCTGACATGGTACGCAGCGGCGATGGGGTCCGCGTCGAAGTGTGGGGCGACAGGCAACGAGAAATAAAAAAAAAAAAAGGAAGAAAATTCCCGACCTGTCTCTCCCTGTCTCGGGATCGGCGGTGTCCTTTGCCCGGTCGACTTGTCTCGGTCGCTCGCTAATTAGCGCCGGCTTAGCCGCCTTCTCAGATCGCCGGGGATAGCGTAATCCCAGCGGACTGCCGTCAGAGGCCCGTCCTTCCCGCTTCTCCTCCGGATGCCGCGCTTCTCAACTTACGGTCCCTTGATGAGCCCGCGCGTGCCGACGAGGCACCCTGTTTCAACTCAGCACTTAATCTGCCACGCCCTAAAGCACTTCTGTTGCTAGTGGTTCCAGAGTATCGTCTAGTGTCATGTGTACAAAGTTCCCACCTCCCTCGCTGTCTCTCTGTTCGGTTGACGCCGTATTTTTTTCTTCCGCTTGTTACTTTTCCTCTGCAGTTAAGGCGATCCTTCTCTATTCAGTCGTTCTCGCCGTGGTTGACGTGTTGCTCGTTTCTACTTTCTCGAAATACGCATTTAATCTTGTCCACAGTAAGCCTCATTCATCAATTGATACTCAGGATGCGTGATTTATGACATCAGTAATGAATATATGTGCACGGTTCTTTTTTTTTTTTTCGTGTATTTACCATCTTTTCCGAGGGAGGAAAGGAAGCGTGACGTGATGAAACAGCGCACTTGATTCCGAAGGCAGCCGTGCTGGAGGCTTCAGCACGCATCTCAATCAGCCGTGGTTCTTTATAAACACTTCTGATAGATTCATATTGCTGTTGAAGTCAATTTCGCGTGGTTGCACGACACATCATAATCTCTCCTTATAAAGCAACTAGACTGGTCGAAACTGACCTGCTGCACCACCTAGACTCATCGCTACCCTCCCCATCGCCATTTCCATCCCATCTCGGCTTTTCCTACGTAAGCCTACTGCTCTTTATCGGCCATGTATTGGCGAAATGCAAGGACATAATTGAACTACAGGCTTCGATAACGCGCACTCATTGTTCGTGTTCTTGCTGAACACGTGGAGTACAAGGCAAGCGCTACTTAATCTTACAGCGCTCCGTAGATGTTCATTCGCAGTATACTCAAGTGCACACACCAGCGAGTAACAGTGCTAGGTCCACAGCTCACTTCGCTTCCCAACAGAACGGACGATCCTCTCAAGCTGGCAGTCACTGCACACATTCAGATGAGCACAGCTCTGAGGGACGGCGCACTTCATCAGGCGCCGCAAGGGATATCACACTGCACGCAACAAACGTTACTCAACAGGGGACGGTACAGCCCGCAGAGCGCACGCGCCCTGGGGAAAAACCAGCAAATCCCCTCGGCGCATGACTTCGTCACACGAGCAGGCTGCGAAACATTGCGTGGCAGAAACAGCAGCAGCTCCACCAACACCACAGTGCGAGTATCAAGACCCAGAGCCGCGCGCGGTACGGGAGGGCGGCGAGTACCGACGGTTCCAATCAGACGGGCGCTGATTGCCTTCCCCGGAGGAGACGCAAACCTCATTTTCGCTACAACGCCTTCGCGAACCGGCGCGGCCGACGTCCCAGCTCGTTTCCGGCGACGCTGCGGAAGTCACGGGTTTTCCTCTCCCTCTTACTATTCTCTCCCCATTTCCCTCCGTCGTCTACCCTACCTACCCGCAGCAACCCCCCAAACCACGCGACAGCCTCGTGCACGGTAACGGTCGCCGCGTAACAAACGGGAACCGCGCGACATGAACGATGGTACGACGCCGGGGAGGCAGGGAACAGAGGATGAAGAAGCGAGTCATCAGCCGCTGCGGCCAGTTGTGCGATGTGCACGATGTATGTATGTCTGTGCAGGGTGTTCTGCTGCAGCAAAGGGGCGAGGGCACGTCGCACAGTCTCGATTCGGCTCCCGTTGTGGGGGGCGGCACCGTGGAGTCCGTCTTCGCAGTCGACAACAATAGCACGTTCGTTTGCGATGGAAGTGGGAGGGAAAAAATAAATAAAAGGGTAAGCCTAGGGCCCTGGAATTAGTTTAGGCAAGCCAGCCCGGTGGCAATCAGGACATCGCGAGAAGGGAGAACGACTGAGACAACTTGGCCACGTGTGCAAAAAACCTTATGTATGAAAAAAAAAAAAGTACCACGCGGCATACGAAAGAGGAGGCGACGTGCATGACAAGATCTTCTTCCACCTGTGTATAAAAAAGAGTAAAGACAAAATGTACTCTTTAAAGCCAGTCTTACTTCTCGCCAGAGTACATTTTTCGGTGAAGCGACTTGTCGCTCTTTCTTTGGGGCTATGTAACGTCGTTGCCCATACTAATACCGATTATTGCTGCTTGAAGCAATGTAGGCGAGTATACGAAATACGCAGCAGCTAAGCGAAATACGAAGGGAATGAACACAGCAGATATACATACAACTGAATGCTATAGTTCCATAACCGATGGTATTACACCCACAAAATTCGGAACGTGTCAACTGACGTGGACGGCCTGTCATTAAATCATAAATCACGGTAGCAACTGCCGTGAAATAATAATAATAATAATAATAATAATAATAATAATAATAATAATAATAATAATAATAATAATCGTTGTGGTGGCGGCGGCGGCAGTGTAGTAGTAGTAACAACCCATTGCTATAGTAGTAGCAGTAGCAACTGCTATTATTCTGCACAGAGCGCATACCTGATGTTTCTCGACCCAGGCTCACGATGTCGGTTTTGCGATTCCCAACTTTCGCACAACCGATTACCGCCCCCCGTGGCCCCATCTCCTTCCCGCCTCACTTACACATGACCACACATTTTGATCCATGCGCATCCGTCGAACGCATTCTGCTCGGTCCAGACCTACGCAAATTGCAGTCGTCGCCCTCCAGCTCTTGAGAGTCGAGACGCGAGATTTCACTAGCCCTAAGACGCGAATGCCGACATGCTTGGGCTACCAGGGTCGCCCATGGCAACAGCACGCGCGCAGACTTACGCGGCCCGGAGCTCTTTTAATTACAAAACACCCGGTCGAGCCGCGCGCGCTTGGTCTCAAAAGGTTGCGACCCTCCGAGAAGTTCCCGGCGCCGCCGATTCAATTCGCACAATGAGTCACAGAGGGCAAAGACGAGGAAAAGGTGCACCGGGTACCGGAGAGCACATGCTCCTCCATCGAATCGCCGGACCTACGCCAACACAGGATTCACAATGAGTTTCCTGTGCGCCACTGATGCGTGTTCAGGCGCTCCCGAAACTCGCCTCTTTGTGCACCTGGCGTTTCAATGGTGGGCGCAATTAAGGGTATAGAGTCTTTTTAAAGAATATTGGGCGTTTAAAGCCACGCAGCGCTTTTGCAAGTGGAATATGCGTGCCACTTGCGGAAATTAGTACGGCATTCGCGTAACACCGGTACTCCGGGAAAGCCGCCAGCAGCGCACTGAGATGCTGGGCATGGTCCTGTTTCTTACGCTCCAATTCAAACACAGAACAGCGACTAGCCAATATTAAAGAATGTCCTTGCGAGCGGTTTTCCCGAATTAGAACGTCATCGACAGCGTTCGCTTAGAGGTAAGCAGAGGCAGCGATTCATACAGTAAGCGAAATGGTTACGATTACGTAAAACTTCAATTACCGTTCCCGGTATGTAAGGGGAGCAGTTTAAATGCCGCGTCACTGCGCTTGCAGTAGATAGCGGTCGCATTCGACAATTTCGTAAGTCATCTATGAAGTAAACGCATGGCGATGCTAACTAAAGCTGCAGTTGTCATGGAAACTAATGTAAGAATGACGACAGAAACTGCTGCGCCGACAGAAATTGCTGCGCTAGACGCGAGTTCAGCGCACAGGCGTGTCCCGCAATCTCAAATTAGGAAATGTGAGGCGAAACAAAGCGACCGTCTCAACATATTTAAAGTGTATACAAACGAAGGCCCACACGTTCTCCTGCTTTAAGCTTTACCTTTGAAAATCTTTGAAGCAGCTCTTACTGAAAACCCGCACTAGGTAGCGAATGACTTAACATAAAGACTATCCCCCTTCCAATTAATTACCCGCCCACCGAGGCAGCTTCAAATTTAGTACTTTCTATACATGCTCTCCAATGTTTACCTTTACTTACAGATCATTGCTCAGAAAAACACGCCGGGTGAATTCTGAGCAGTCGCTGATGACGTTAACGTCATTAGCGACTGCTCAACGTCAAATGCATTGAAATGCAATGGTAAGACAAAGCCAGCAATTGTGTGCTCCAAATAAATTTCTCGCAATGTTTAACATCACAAATCTACTTTGCGGCGAAAAGTAACACCTCAGCGGAGAGCCTCGCCTGTAATCTTGATCATCTGGGATTCTTTCATACAAAGCTAAAATAAAATATAAGCACGCAAGATTCCTTGGACATCAGCAAAAAAAAAAAAAACGACATAAAGGAAAGCAAGTAGATGACAAGAGAGAGAACAAAACAGAGGCGAGTTTAACAATAAGAGATTCTATACATTACAAGGGGGAAGGGGGAAAAAAAAGAAAATGTGATGAAGTAAGCGCATAATGGTATGACAACGAAAACTAACGAACAAAATTCTGAGGGAGCACACATCCATATCCCATCCCCCAGTGTAGGGTAGCAAACCGGACTCCTGACTGGTTAACATCCCTTCCTTCCCTTCCTTATCTCTCTCTCTCTCTATCCTTGAGGGCCCGTCAGACACCTGATGTTAAGGGACACTCATAGCACGTTTAAAGCCGGTGAGACCAATGTCCTAATAGTCCTAATTTGACTTGCTCTCGGAAGTACCAGGTGCCGAGCGCCTCCCATCGCCGTACTCCGTCCTGGCTTTATAACGGGACACTCTCCTGCCTATAGCCTTTCTATCTTTGAGTTGTCCTTTCTTCTTGCGCATCTATTTTCATTCGTTTTCTGTGAGGACCACAAACGTAGCGATGAAACTACTACGCCCCAGCAACAACAACAAAATACTTCAGTCGCTCCGTTCATTTCTAGGTATTCTTCCAATGACTTGGCAACCTTTAATGGCGCGAGCTCCTACAACACCAGAAGCTCAGAACTCGGCAGCTGGAACAATAGATTGGGCTGGTTGGTATGGTTTCATGACGTTTAAACAGTGCTAACAACACGGAACGGAGACAACGAAGCACACACGGCGCAGACTAACAACTGAGTTTATGGGAAGAGAACGTGTTGCTTTTTAACGCCAGACATGCATCACGGGCGCGTGCCCAAGTCACAATGCACACGGGTCAGTGCTAAAACGGCAGTTACGCGGGAGAGCCTGCGGACGGTTATGAAATTAATAGCGCGAGAAAGAACAAAAACTGTCAACAGCAGCATCAGCAGCAGTAGTCGCTCTAAGCGTTCACGAATGCGAAGCGACCGCATTCGCGCCTCTGCCAGAACAATAGGGGGGATGCGACGAGTATTTTATTCTACTAGGCACGCAAGCGCGCTGGATTACACTTGTTCTTTTTCATTCCGCGCATTTCTTTTATTCATTTTTTTTTTCCTTTCAGCGCCGGCTTCATTTGCGTCGAGAGACGACGACAGAAGGTGACCGCTTTAACCTCCCGGATTGAAGAGGAGCCCGAGCGTATCAAAGCGGGGAGCCTGACCTGAACGCGACGAGCGCGCGCGTTTGGCATGCCATCGCTTGCGTGCAAGAAGCGTGGGAAGAAGCTGCGCGAATGCAGGGAGCGGGTGGAGGGGGGTAAGGGGGAGCTGGCGAAGGCATCCGTAGCGCGCGCGAACTAGCAAAGAATGCCGGAGCGATTTCGTGCGAGCGTGGGCCCATATACTACCACGCTTCTCTTAACCTCGCAACCTCTCCTCGCTTCGGTGTACAACCCATCTGCGATCTCTCTCTCTCTCTCTCTTTTGTACTACGAATTCTGCAGTATTCAGCGACACCCCTGCCCTATCCAGCCCCGCCCTCTATTTTGCTGAGGGCTGGAATTTAATTTGCGCGATCCGGGAGCGGGTCCGACTGCCAATGCAAAGTCGAGCGGAAAAAAAAAAAGAAAAACACGAAAACAGAGCTCGACACGGGTGGTCGGACTTCGGGGCACAACTCAGCGACAAAGCTGTGGCGCCTGCGAAATGCGGAGAATCAAACGAACAGAAAAACACGCGCGAGCAAATAATAAAAGCGCCGGGGGAACACGACAGAACCGCGGGGGTGGAAAGGGGTCGTGCGTGCGAAACTCAAATTAATGCCCGCCTTTCGCATCTAAATTCTATCGACAATAACGCGGCGCGCAAGCGCTCGCGATAGCTCTGGCGGTGTGTTCTTTTTGGTTCTTCATCATTTTCTTTTTCATTCTCACATGCGCGCCGTCGCAATAGCGGCTTTGTTCAGCGACGCCGATGCGTCGCACTCGATTGGTGCGAAGGGGTTGTAAGAGCGAGCGCGCGCTTAGAATGGTCGAGCACTGCGGCGAAGTTCGATCGCGGCCGTTTGAAAAGCGCGCGATGCCGTTACGCGCTAAGCTTCGGCAGCTATATTCCGCGCGTTCATGTCCGGCCGCGGGAGTTAAAAGACATTTTTGCCGGTCGGCTTTATCTCCCGCACGTTTGGGGTGTGAGAGCGTGTAAACGTTGTTAGTTTTTTCTCATGTTTCACATAACCCTGACAAGCTGATGCAGCAAGTTCAAAATTCAAGATAACTCCTCTTTTTTATTTTACTCGACCGCGATATCTGAAACTGAAAGCGAAGAGCCAAAGATCGATCTTTATTGCTGACCAGCCTATAAGGACACATTAAGTGCCAACATGAGTGGCGAGTAAGAACAAAAAAAAATAAGGGGGGGGGGGGGGGTGTCGATGGCAATGCGCTCTTTCTTTCAATGATTGGCTGTGAAATCTTCTCGGACCACAGCCTGTGCTTCGTAATTTAGAAAGTCCCTGAAGCTAGAAATTGCTTTATGCATGCAATAGTTAAAGCGCGAAACAGGACCGGCGGCAGTACAGATGATCACTTATAGCACACAGGGGAAATCCTTTCCCAAAGAACTTTAGTTCACCATTCGAATCGCAGTGTTGCATAAAGAAGAAACACCGTGTGCGTGTGTGTGTGCTCAGCACCTCTTTTGCATATTCGTACCACGCATTTCGAAGCGCGCCCATAAACCTAGCGACATTCAACTTCCCAAGTAAATCTTACTGCCCTTACGTGTCTTAACCCGGATTACGACCAAAGACGACATGACAGATACCAAAGCCCTGCGGGGAAAAACTAGTAAAAGAAGCGCGATACAAGCATGCGCGGCTGACGTAAGAACGCAGAAATAACATGCAGATCGTGCGACAGCCTTTCTCATTGTCGCTGCATCGCGACATCTCAATTCCTTCTCATTCTTCGTTAAGTCTGTACAGCGTCTCGACGAGCGACAGATGGACCGAACTCAAGCATCTCCAAAGGTGCCCTAAATCAACCCGCTCGCTTAGTTAAGATCAGGTTCTTCCGAACTCACAGAGACCCAGGAAAGAATATGAAGATAAAACAAAAGTGAGTGAAGAAACGTCTACATTGAGTCGAGGCTTTTCTGCTTCAGTGAACGTTTCCCGCACCTTCAGCCGTCTGACACATGGCTGACAGCAAGATATAAAACTTCCTTTGATTGTGTTTTTTTGCTCTTGTCCCAGTCGACGTTATACTATCGGTGCGATTGTTCTAAACAGGAGCATGTGCGTTGAACAGCGACGGCTTAGGGTACAAAGAAAGAAAAGACGAAGGGGGTTCTAAGACACAGCAACAGAAAGAAGAGACGACCAGCTTGTCAGCCACGCAGCCAGGCAGGGGCCCACATTGTAGGCCTGAATATTTACGAGCCAGACATTTGGGGGAAAGTGCACCGCTCCTGGTCGTGCACGGAGCCGCAGCAGACGGCAGTAACTGTAGTACACGAAAACCTGCGGCGTTCCCGTGTACCAAGTCGTGGATCGCTTGGGGCGTCCGCTTAGTTCCGTGCAGCGTAGAGCGCGTTCAGTGCAGCACACCTTCGTCCAAGCTAGCGTATCTCCGCAAGCAGCACCAAATGACATCCGCCATGAAACAAGCTTTAAGTAACTGAGCGTTACGGGTAGTGAACGAAAGCGCGTCCGGCCAAGTGTGTTCCTCCGCAGCTAATGCAACTGAAACAGTAAGCCTGCTCGAGAAAAACAAAAAGCCAAAGGCGCCACAATGCAGCACTGAAGTCTCTATCGCAGGAGCATAGCAGGGGGTTTATGCTAGCTACTAAGTTCACGGAAACCTAGCGGTTATGCAACTCCGCTGCGGCTCCGAAGGTGGCGGGATCGAATCCCGGAGGCGGCGGCTGCATTTCGGTGGATGCGAAATGTTTGAGGTTCGTGCATACTGCGCGATATCAGTGCACGTTAACGGACAACAGGTGGTCGAAATTTCCGGAGCCCTCCACTACGGCGTATCTCATAATCATAGCGTGGTCTTGGGGCGTAACGGCCCATAAATCGACGAAATCTAGCTACGAAGGCGAAAAAGCAAGGAGACATAGGTAGCCAATCGTTTCTGCGCCAGTTATAAGAGACAAAGAAGTATTACAATGTTAAAAAGATATAATAGCGTGCCGCACGACAAAAGTTCTTGAATGAGTGCTTCTATTTCTGCAGCGGTATCCCTAAACTACAACGAAAATCACGAGACGACAAGCGCGCTGAGTGCGAAGGACCGTAAATACGAGAAAGAATGAATTGGCAGGGAAATCTAAGCTGACTCCTACGCACCGAAACAAACAGAAAGAAACAGTCACGGTCCACCAAGTGTAGTTGTACTGATTAAAACGGGCAGTGGGAGTGAAAGCGTTATGACAAGTGAAGAATACACGGCAAAACACGCGCTAAGGGCTCGGCAACAATGGGCACATGGAAAGCATCGGAACCCCGCTTCCATCTGACGCGGTTTCTCCTGCGGTGCACAAAACTTCGCGAGACGACCCTGTGGGACTAAGCAACTGGGTGCCAGATACTGAGAGGAAAGGGCTATAAGGAAGGCTTACAGGACGCCACAAGAGGAGGAGGTGCGTGATAGGCGAAGCCGTTTCTCGCTGTGGTGGCACACGAAGCACAGCTTTTGGCGGCTGCACGCACGTCTTCGTACGCCAAGCACACTGACACACACACACATACGCCAGTGTGGAACAAGGCAGCCGCCATAAGAGAAAACGGCCCGCATGCGGCTGCTCAATACACCATTTCGCGCCTGTCTGGAAGCGTCTGCAAACACGGCGGGTTGCGTAAAATAAGAGCCGCTACTTCGAAGCCGCCGACCCCGTGGCGGCGGGGGTGTTTCCGCCGGCCGTATTTTGCGCGCAGTGAAAGCCACGCTCTGCATTCGGTGAATATGAGGAAGAAGAAGAAAAAAGGCGAAACAGGCGCGTCACCCTGTCTAGGCCAGCCAGCCAACGAGCCGCCTGAGCCTGGAAAGAACGCCGTCGCCTCTTTGTTCTTGTTCTGTACAAGGGGCAATATTAACGGCCTTCTCATGAGGTCGCCTGCCGTCTGGGATCTTGGCCTCGCTGAAAGGAAAAAAAAAACAGGCGGGCGACGGGCTTCGGCGGCCATTTTTTTCGGCGTGCGAGAGATTCGGGTTTATGCGAAAGGGTTTCGAGACACACGCGCAACGCGAGAGCCTGACTATAAACACGAGGACTTGCAAATGGAGACAGTCCCCGAGTATTAAACGTGGGAGAGGTCGCCAAACGAGTTGAGAAAGATATCAAACTTTACTGTCGCCTTTTCGGTCGGCTCTTCGGCGCTGATGCAACGTTGGTTCCCCTGATTCGCTGATTGTGCAGCGTTAGGGGTATAACAAGAGCACTGCGGCGAAGTATTCCTGCAGTTCATAGAGGGGATACGGTATAATGGACACCAAGAGAAAGAGCAGGAAATGCAGTGCGAGATGAGCTCGCCGGTGGCTTCGTAAGTCCGATTACAGTGGTGTTGACATCGACCACCTGTGTGACGATAACGTGCGGACAGCTCTTTCTTGAGCATGCGTGTATATAATAGCGACAGTATGCTGCAAAGACATGGAAAAATGTGGGCGATCCCTCTGTCATAGGAATCGGTACAACACGAAAGTTACACCTGTCTTCGCGAAGCTGTGGACTGCATAAGCGGAAATCTGGCGAATCGAGGAACGGGAGATGGGTTAGGGTAATCTGAACATATGAACGCTTGCATGCAGAGATCATTGGCACCTTTACACTGCACAGGGATCCTCAACCGTTGTACACAAGCGAAAGCCCTCGAACGACTCGCATTTCTCAGGAGACGGCACGCGCCACTGCACGCGCCAGAGACCTGCGCAAACTGGACATAAACGAGTAGCGTCCGCAAACGGTGAAACCTTGCAACCGACAGTGTGTTGCGGCGAAAGGCGCATCATTTTCTTGACGACAGCCGTCTTTGCGTTCCTGGAGCAGAGCGTGCTTCAACAGAACAGGGCGTAGAAGACAAATTTTGTAGCGGCCGTGGTTGTACTTTGCCCAAGCAACGCGCCGACAGGGCGCCTGCACGCCCCTAATAGCCGCTGCGATAGAGGCGCTGACACTACCGAAGCATCCCTTTCTTTGTGACAGAAGCGCTAACTGCTTCGCTCCATCGTTCGTAGTTGGTGGTACCCCCTCTGCGAACCAAGAGTGTAGTGGAAGGGAAGCGATGTTAGTTTAAGGGTAAATTTGCTTGCTAAACACACTTGCTTTAACCGGACATCATTTAAATGCAAATTGTAAGAGGGTCTAGTGATGATACAAGGCCCGTTCGTTCCCTGTACCTCCAAGGTGTCGGTGATGCGAACAGTAGAGCTTCGAGCTCCTACCGTCGTGTCCGGGTGGTCGTGGGTTCGAATTCTAGCGGGTGGTACCTTTTCTTATCAGATGTCTTTTCATTTTTCAGACATCCACTCCGGTGACGGAAGGAAGTACCTCAGTGATCTCTTGGTGGACCCCGGCATAAAACTATTTCGCTTGAAAAGAACTTCAGCATAGAAAACTTCGAGCGCCGCGATTCCTCGCTCTATAAGGATTTCATGGATAATCGGCAGAATTATTTGACGTTAGTGTCATGGACAAGTCGTCTTTGTCACATGCTTGCAGACACTCATCTATACGCTGCCCAAGGGTGCGTCAAATACGGCGTTTTACAGTACGCCGCCGTTACCGTGATTACCTTGGCAGTTGCCACATTCTTTTCGCGTACACTGCAAAGCCTGTCAGTGTTGCTGCAGCACGAGAACAGGCTCTCGGTCGCCACCTAATCGCCACCTCTTTGTCGCTTTCCTCGTATGTACTCCAATGCATACTTTCGTTTTCCAAAAAAGAAAAAAAAAACGACTGAAAACAGCAACGAAAGAACTGCAGCGAGAGAGTGACGACCGCGACCGCGCTGTTGAGTACACGTCGACTATAGATGGCGTGAAATCCGCCGAACGGTGGCTGTTTGAACGGCGGCCGTTTCAACCACACTGCGCCGCACATCGGCGTGTCACAACCGAGCCAGCCCACACTATACACGGCACGCAACCGTCGACTCGCCGTTCGTCGGCGGTAATGAGCCGATGCCGGCGGGCCACCACGCTCGCATGCCTCCCGCATTAATGTATTCGCGTGCACGGATGAGCCGGATTAATAAGCGGCACCGCTCGGCCGCATGTCCGGACGCCAAGTCCGAGCGCATCAGCTACATACCTCGACGTTACGTGGCACGTGCCTTCCTCCCACGCACGAACGCATGATCCATGAGCCGCTATAGCGATGGCCGTCATTATGAAGTCGCGCAGTCGCGTGCGATGTCAGCGATATCGAACAAAAAGACGGCGATTAAGGGCAAGAGAAGGGCTTATCACGTGCGTCCAAAACAAAACGATGCGATAAGCCGGCCCAGCGCTGGCGTAATTGAGCGGACGCAGAAGAAGCCCCGGGGGAGAGAACGTTCCGTGTATTGCTAAAAGCAATACACGGAACCGCCATCGCTATTGAAAACTGTAGAGTCATGCGGTAGCGAGTCATTGGTAATTTGAATGTGTAAACGTGCTTAGAAATTTCATAATTGCCAATGCTCTCAGGCCTACGGAAGCTTTGAGGGCTTCTACACACATTAGAAATCACACACACACACGTTTGTTGCTTTCATTTACTCATTTTCACTTGCAACAGAAGCTGCAGTGCGCAAAATCGGAGTTTAAGCAAAAAGCGAAACGCGCCAGACAACATTACTTCAATGCCACACTTCCAAGCTTTATCAAAAGCAATCCAAACAAATTTTGGAGATACCTTCGCGAAAAATTATCGCTAAATGACCTAAACAGCTATAATGTCTCCCGCGGAATCGCATTAACAAACGTAATGTTACGTTGAAAAATAGTAATACACCGCTACACGACGCGAAAATGGATTGTATAACGAGGTCGAGGCATCATTTGAAAGAACACAGAGCTGCGTGCTTTGTAGCTTTGAACCCATTACGGAGGCACTGGTAATTATGGCGTAGTGGGTACTTCCCTACTTGGCAAAATGATAACTTATGGCGCAGGAGATACCTACCACTTCTACTTGCACTAGTTTCCTCAAGCGTTTAAAGTGGCCTCTAAGAAAGTAGCTCCTCCTGCTTACGCTGTCACTGTCCTGCAGTTCCGCGCAGGCCTGGCTCTAGCACAGCATATCCCCCTTAAACGCGAGATCCCAGCGTACGAATACAGTGTTTCTCACGCCTTTACATGATGATCGACTGGGCGATTTACGCGAAAGATTCACGGTTTACCGATGATTCCCAACGGAGCTTCGCCCACTCATCATCATTCACCCCGTGGATATGCTGTGATTTTTTTTTTTGTGCCGTAGTTGTCCGCCGCCGCCGCCGCCGCCGGTGTCCGTAACCACTATCGCTGCAAATTTTAGAAAAAATAACCAGGACCGACGAGTATTCCAACTCGTCCTCTGCCTGGATTCGATACTGTTCTACCACTGAGCTGCGCCTGCGGTTGAGAAATCATCGCTAAAAGACCTAAACAGGTATAACGTCTGCCGCGGAATCGCATTAACAAACGTAATGTTACGTTGAAAAATACTAATACGCCGCTACACGACGCGAAAATGGATTGTATAACGAGGTCGAGCAATCATTTGAAAGAACACAGGGCTGCATGCTTTGTAGCTCTAAACCCATTACGGAGACACTGGTAATTATGGCGTAGTGGGTACTTCCCTACTTGGCAAAATGGAAAGTTATGGCGCAGGAGATACCTACTACTTCTACTTGCACTAGTTTCCTCAAGCGTTTAAAGTGGCCTCTAAGAAAGTAGCTCCTCCAGCTTACGCTGTCACTGTCCTGCGGTTCCGCGCAGGCCTGGCTCTTTTTTCGCTGCAATAGAGGCGCTGAGACTACAGAAGCACCCATTTCTTTACGATGGAAGTGCTAACTGCCAGGGCGCATTAGAATGACAATATGCTTCGCTCCATGGTACCTAGATGGCGGTACCCCCTTAGCGAACCAAGAGTGCAGTGGAAAGGAGGCGACGTTGATTTATGTGTAATTTTGCTTGTTAAGATTTGCTTAAACCGGACATCAGCAGATGCAAATTGTAAAACGGTCTAATGGAGATATGAGGCTCGTTTGTTTCGTGTATTGCCAATGTGCCCGGTAGTGTGATCGGTAGAGGTTCGAGCTCCTATCATCGCGTCCCGGGTGGTCGTGGATTCGAATCCTAGCGGGTAGTACCGTTCTTCATCAAGTGTATGTTCATTTTTTTTTAAAACATCCGATTCCGTGACGGAAGTACCTCAGTGATTTCTTGGCGGACACCGCATAAGACTCTTTCGTGTTAAAAGAACTTTAGCATAGCAAACTTCGAGCCCCAATTCCTGGCTCTAAGGATTTCATCGATAATCGGCACTATTTGCACGTCCACGTCATGGACAAGTCGTCTTCGTCACATGCTTGCAGACACTCATGTATACGCGGCCCAAGGGTGCAACAAATACGGCTTTTTACAGTATACCGCCGTTACCGTGATTAGCTTGGCAGTTGCCATGTTTTTGTAGCGTACAATACAAAGCCTGCCAGAGTCGCTGCAGCAGGAGAGAAGGTTCTCTCTCAGTCGCCACCTAATCGCCACCTCTCGGTCACTTTCCCAGTATGTAATAAATGCATACTTTCGTTTCCAAAAAAAAAAAAAGGAATGAAAACAGCAACAAAAGAATCGCAGCGAGAGAGTGAAGACCGCGACCGCGCTGTTCAGCTATAGCCAACGTCGACTATAGATGGCGCGGAATCCGCCGAACGGTGGCTGTTTGAACGGCGGCCGTTTCAACCACACAGCGCCGCACATCGGCGTGTCACAACCGAGCAAGCCCACACTATACACGGCACGCACCCGTCGGTTCGCCGTTCGTCAGCGGTAATGAGCCGATGCCTGCGGGCCACCACGCTCGCATGCCTCTCGCATTAATGTATTCGCGTGCACGGATGAGCCGGATTAATAACCGGCACCGCACGTCCGGACGCCGAGTCCGCGCGCGTCAGCTACATACCTCGACGTTACGTGGTACGTGCCTTCCTCCCACGCACGAACGCATGATCCATGAGCCGCTATAGCGATGGCCGCCATTATGAAGTCGCGCAGTCGCGTGCGATGTCAGCGATATCGAACAAAAAGACGGCGATTAAGGGCAAGAGAAGGGCTTATCACGTGCGTCCAAAATAAAACGACGCGATAAGCCGGCCCAGCGCGGACGTAATTGGGCGGACGCAGAAGAATAAGCCCCGGGGGAGAGAACGTTCCGTATATTGCTAAACGCAATACACGGAACCGACATCGCCATCGCTGGGAAAGCTGTAGAGTCATGCGGTAGCGAGTCATTGGTAATTTGAATGTGTAAACGCGCGTAGAAGCTTCAAAAATATCAATGCTCTCAGGCCTACGGAAGCTTTGAGGACTTCTACACACATTAGAAATCGCACACAAACGTTTGTTGCTTTCATTTACGCGAAAGTGCACGCAGGCCCGTTCTTGCAACAAGTGATCGTTTTGAATAAGCTCGATTTAGTTATAAGAGCGCAAGACCTAGAGGATCGGTGTGCGCTCTCTGCAGACCATCCAAACACATTTCCCTAGAATAGCTTTCTCCGAATTCGATTGGGTAATTCCATAAGGTATTATGTCAGGTCATACGCCTGACGTAATACATTGGTGAGCAAAACACCTTGAGGCGTCGGCACGAAGACTGCTCGCGTTTTTCCGCTAACCATACACGAATGGAATAAACTAAATCCAAGTGTTACTAATGCCGGCACATTATTTGCATTCTGCGCTATGTTAGAAACTAGTCGTAACCAGCCGTAGTACGTCGTTAGTGTCGCGCACTTCTTGTCATTTTACCCCTTTCCTTTTTGCACAGCCCACTGTAACCCCTTTCCCCTCACCCCTCTTCCCCGCACAGGGTAGCCAGCCGGTCTCAGCACTGGCTAACCTCCCTGTCTTTCCTCCCTCCTTTCTCCTCCTCCTCCACTGTAACAGTAAGGAGAGCACCTGCTCAGACCGACTTTCAAGCTTTATTCTGGTAAAATGATCGCATGATACATTTTTGTATTGAATCCGCATTGAATCCATCGCAAGTCAGAGTTTGCTCCGGTTTGTTGCCAGAGATCTGCGCATATTGTTGAATCAATCACCATCATCAGACAGCACTTTATGTTATCTGGAGCGTTTTCTGTTAACTGTTTTCTGTTATCTGGAGCTTCTTATTTTTTTCACGCACAAATAAAATGTGACACAGTTTGCCTGACGTGCATGAAGTGGTGATAGTGGTGCACATTTTGAAAATGTACTAGATATTTAAATATTTTTGTAACAGCGTGTAACAAATTTGGCTGCGAATACTTTTTTGTTTTACATTGTATAAAGAATTGTTCCATGTAATTTCCATGTATTCCATGTATTTTTGCTTATAAGTAGTGTATGTGCAGTTCTGTGCTATTTGAAACGTTATATTGCTTCAGTGAATATTATGTGCATTATGCCCCCTGTAATGACTCCGAAAATGGAGTCGACAGTATCGAAATTAAATAAAATAAATAAAATTTTATGCGAAATTGCATGCAAGGCCCTTTCCTGCAACAAGTGATCCTTTTGAGTAAGCTCGATTTAGTTATAAGAGCGTAAGACCATAACTAGAGGATCGGTGTGCGCTCTCTGCAGACCATCCAAACACTATAATAGCTTTCTCCGAATTCGATTGGGTAATTCCATAAAGTATTATGTCAGGCCATACGCCTGACGTAATATATTGGTGAGCAGAACACCTTGAGGCGTCGGCACGAAGACTGCTCGCGTTTTTTCTCTATCCATCTTATCACCCTTTATCCCTGTTCCGTCGGCGATAGCTTCAGCCATCAGGCTGCTGCATGGTTTTGCTGGGGAGTGTGCATTTCACGAGAAAGGAAAAATGATATCCATAAATATTATCGCTTGGCCTGTCCTCTTCTCGTATCCCGTTCTTTTTTTCTTCTTCTTTTTTTCCTCGCTATGGTTTTTATACAGTACGGTAATATGATCAGCCACGATAGGAAGCTAAAATGGTCGCGCAACAGGCAGCGGCACAAGCGCAAGAAGCGGCTAACGAAGCGACTCCTGCGCGAGAAATGCTTGGGCGTGCACCGCTGCATGAAGCTTTACATCAAAGGGGAAACTAGGACAGCTCCTGTCTTGGAGTAATTATGCCTGATATCATGCAACGAGGAACAAGCAGAGATAATGATGAGCGTGACTTTGGTCGGTGCAGCAGCTTGTGCCGTGCCGTTCGAAGTGCTTCGTAAATATATGTATAAATGACTCTTGGCGAAGAAGGAAAAGAAGGACAGCTGCCGGCGACAGAGCGATAGATTTATTTTGTACTGCTGAATTTTATTGTTATTTCAGGTTAGTTCAAAGACTGCGTGCAAAGTCCAAAGTAGCACTCTTTTATCTATGGAATGAGTCACCGGTACACATAAAAAATAAAAAAGGATCTTGCGCGTCTGCGTCCTTGTTCATCAGTGCTAGGGCCGATCGTCAGAGCACAGCACCGACTGCAAGCACGAGCGGCGTTCCCTCTATTCGCTGGAGACCGTAGCCCACTAGCGCTCCTCTTCTTCGCTACATCAATCAATCAATCAATCAATCAATCAATCAATCAATCAATCGAGCAATTAATTAATACTTAAATTATTGTTAAGTTATAATGTGGTTGCTTACATTGTAATGAAGCAAGCACGGTTTTGGATATGTGCTCATAGAACAAGATGACAGGGGGATTCATATACCACCATTGCCAGGAGTCCTCCTATACGGACAGCCCTTGGAACACCTTGCCAGACTTTGCCTTGTGTCCCGTTATTAACGACGACAAACATCGTCACGACTTATTAAACAATGATGCAAACAAATATTATTGATCTGCGCCAGTGTAACGTTAATATCGCAAGACCGCCGGCAAGACTATAGGGTCAACGTCACGATTGTTTTCGTTCATAGTAATTGTCAGTTGTCGACCCTTTTCGCAGACAGTATATGCCACCTTCATTCCACTTAGCTCGCTTTCTCCAGCAACTGGGTATAACCAGTCTCGCGATATAAGAATTGGCTCAGCTCCGTCCCTGCCTTTCCTCCTTTGCTCACGCAGCATCACGACTGGCTTAAGTTATGTCTTACGATTATTTATAGTGGAGTACAGTATATAGTCACGACTACGACAATTAAAGTACACCAGGCGAATTTCAGCCATCGTCGACGCCGTCATCGTGACGTTCCGCTTAAAGACCACGCACGATCAAACCGCGCCTAGCGCGCTCTACGAAGGAAAGCGTGCGGGGTTTTGTGAACAGTCCTGATACTTGAAAAGCTTTGTGGGTTACATCCCATAAGCGCACGAGCAGGCCACCCCATATGCTACTGTGTTGGAAATACTGTTCTTTTATGTGGCGCAAAGCGACCGCGAAGCACGAGGGACTGCTATACAATTGCATCGCAGAGCCTAACCGTAGTCACGCTGAAATCCCCCAAGGCATACGTATTGCAGACAGGAGGGCCCTTTTGCTGTTTGAAAGCTATAAGCTATCTGTAGTCCTTTTGCTATTTATTTTGCAGGTCCAACCCGGTCGAAGGTTACATTTGCTGACGGTTCTGTTACCGGCGTTCTTCGCAGTAAATAATAAGTGGAGGCGTAACCAATGCTTACGAAATCATCACTGTAAGTGAACAGGTAATCAGTGTCGACGCTGCAGGAAATGTGTTGTAAGTGCATATTACTTTTTGAACTGAAATGTTTTGCACCGAAGTCAGTCTTTTTAAAAATAATGTATTTATAATCGCGTTAGAAAATTTGAACCTACCACACCCTCTTCATGTTACGCAGTTCTTCAGTGTATGCACGGAATTTAAGTTCAAAAACACCAAGGTGGAGGATCGAAGTCTAATAACTGTGACGGGGGGAGGGGAATAAGAAAGATGCAGAAATAGCGCCAATGTGTGTATACGTCTTTTTGCGCACTTATCATTCTTTCCTTTCGAAAACCCCAAATCACATTCTTTGGGGGTGTGAGGGTTTGCCCCCTCCCAGGTCGCTCCTGCCAATTCCCTCACTACAGGCGTGGGAACAGCTGCTTAGAGCGGCCGATCAGCGATCACAGCAAGCCCTCGTGAATTTAGCTCCCCCTGAGGCGGCATCCTAATGCTCAGACTGTACCTGAGCAGAATTTTAATAAGGTTGCTACGACCACCACCACCACCACCAACACCACATTCCTTTTGCCGCCTCAGCATCCTAATGCCTTTAACCGTACGCACTATCAAGCCAGTACTGCAATCTGCTAAAATCTAATTATTCGAAAAACGCCGTGAATCTTCAGAAGCAATCTCGTATTGCTTTCGACAGAGAATGACCCGTATAATCTCTTATTGAAGGTGTTCTAAGCTAGTAGCCACGTTGAAGCTAATTACGTCCTGTATGCTGTCCCGTTTGCGTGTTGTCTCATCGCAGCTAAATCTTGAATTATAACAAGTGGTGAGAGTGCAGGGAAGTCTCGTCGGTGTCGGGAACGCGGAATGCTTTTCGTAAGCGGCGCGGCACGCTTAGTGGCGCCTCCGCGGAAAGCGTGCAGCGAGCTTCGAAGGCCCGAGTTCCGGGCGCGCTCGATGGACGGCGCCACGCACCGCAAGGCGCTAGGGTTCCTCGATGCGCGCGCCCCGGAGGGGAGAGCGCGCATCGAGGAACCCTACAAGGCGCATTTTGCACGGCGTCCGTTTCGAATGGCGACGATGACAAACCCTCCACTCGGAACCTAGTCCGTGCAGTGCCGTCCAATATCACTGCGGGTGCCCACATCAGTATTCGAGCGTCGATACATTACCTTAATATTGAAAACGCAAGGAGATCTGCAGTAAGAACGAAGACGGCCTAAAATGTGGTGTCAAATCACGCCTAAGCAAACGAAGTTTTATTTCCGTTTATTACAAACGGAGGAGCAACAAGCTTTTCAACTAAGCAGCTTCACGAGGAGGCTACCTCCACAAGACGCGATGTCAATGCACGCTGAAGAACGCCAGGTGCGCGGAACTTCTGGGGGACCTCTACTACGGCGTCTGTTATAATAGTACCATGTATTTGGGACGTAAAAACCCCAGAAATTATTATTATCCGTAAATGACAGTCTCGGTAGGCCATTATACAAATACGTAAGACGTGCGAAGACGTGCAAACTGAAACCTATACTGGAATGTCTGTGAAGGTGGACATGAATAATAAATTTTTACATACATGGGTGTGAACATAGGAGATATGAATAAATACGCGAGTGTGTTGGTTCAAGCACGTATGTAAAACAAAGTTATTTTGCATAACACAATTTCTTCAAATAGCACCTTTCCCCTCCACCCCCTCTAGAAATGATAGATGCCCAGGACACGAGAATTGAGAAAAAAAAAAAAACAGAATCCCATCAAGACCGCAGAGCGCAACATCTAGTTTGAGCCCGTTGAATTATTTGTCATCTACATAGCTAAACATTCGATTAGGGGCGCTATGCATTAACAGAGCAAAATATTAACCCTGTATGCGGAGGCCTCGTCTCGGAGACTTCTGTGCACCGGTGTACATGCGATTGTACAGGCGATTTTATGATAATCAACATTCACACCACGCGCACACAACGAAAGAGGCAAAAGAAACCTAACTTCCACTGTCTTTACTGAAATTGTGAGCCGTTACAATTTGCCTAATGACAAAGCGATAACCCGTCCTTCGCCGACTTTAACCTATGGGGGACAATCAACAGCTTGAAAAATACACCGCACACGGAACGAGACAAATGGAAGTACCAGATGCAGCTGAATACCCGTCAAATTTTAGAGCGGACTACGGTGTACAATAACATGACGAAGTCGCAGGAAAAGGAGGGAAGACAAGTATAGAAAAATGCAAAGCGAAAAAGCGAGTTCAGTTACTCCAGTGAGCGCTAACATATGCGCCAAAAGACCCAAATTGGCCCTCCTCTTCAACGGTTTGCCAGACCAAATGAAGAACACTTTTCAAAGAGGGCAGACAGAAAATCCGTACAGCCCCGTTGAATGACAAAGGGACTTTCGTTTTGCGGATAAGCTTCGCGCTCAAAAACACACTCATTTTATTGCGTTGCAGCACCCCAACAACACATTCGTTTTCACTGACATGATAATATTTATCTACCTAATTAAAATATGCAGATGAATCTCGGAGAGTAGTATAGTTTACAGAATAGAAATACTTTATAAAATCGTTAAAGAAGTCGTGCAGAAACTATTAACGAAACACAACAACAAAAAAACGCGAAATACAGAAAACGGACCCGCACAGATTGTGCAAAATGGAAGAGGCCGACGAGTTTGGGTATAATGTTTCCAGAAAGGTGCACTGTCCCGTAGATCCTTCCGGCCCAGTTCCATTATCACCTCCTTATTCTATCAGAGTACCGGGTACTCACTTTTGTACCTATGTATCCGAGTATATTATTGCTACAATACTGTGGACCCTGCATGCAGCGAGCTTTCATACTGGTGCTCCGTGCCGCAGCGTAGCTGCCGCGGATAATCCCCCGGTACGGCTCTTAATTCGCAACGTTGGGCTCGATTACACCGGTCGCCAGGGAGACATCGTGTGTATACACAGGTCGTCGACCGAAGAAGTGCTTCTTTTCATTGGCCACGTTGAAAGAGAGGATAGAACGCCGCGAACGAAGCAAATCGCCAGTGGCGCCTTTCCGATCCGACCGCGCCAAACTGATTCCAACGCGTCCTATAGGAACTCGGAAGTCAAAAAGCCCCGGTACGGGGCACGATCAGCTTTTGTTTCCGGCGTCACGGAGCGTCGCGTCGCGTGACACGGCGCGTTGGCCGATTAATGCACGCAGGCAGAAAACCGCTCCTTCCTTCTTTTCATGCGGAGCCTTATAATCCTCTATACCAATCCCCTCCGTTCTCGCCGGATTTATCGTGGCAGCCCACCGGCATCCGGCCATGCATGCAAATAAACGCGACGTCCACCCTTTCCCCCAGCCTCTACAGTCGCCGCCGAAGCAGCGCACGCTGTAGTTGAGGCGCCTCAACTACAGCGTGCGCTGCTTCGGCGGTACGGAGGTCATTTTGCTGGCGTCACCCGCTCTACGCCGTTCTAAACGGACACGCTCCTAATTCCAGTGTCTCGTTGAAGTGCTAATATGTGACGAACAAGAAACTTCTGTACATTACTATATTCATATTAGCGATCATACCTCACTTCTTTCTTCCGTCCCAGCGAAGGCTAGACAGACAGACGCGCTTTCTTCTTCAAGCTGGTCTTCCCTTTTTCTAGTCTCTCTTCTCGAGGGCTAGCTACATCCCTGTTATTCAGCACCATATTTAAATAGCGGAAAGGTACCCTACCCGACTCTGAATTGTAACAGGAAGCGTTGTACGAACAAAAAAAAAAAAATCAAGTGTTCCGTTTCAGTAATGACGTAGATAGCACCGCAGATGTCAATGAAGCCTTGTATATGCATTCGATCTCAACGTAAGGTTTATGTTCGAATGAGCTATAACCCCGACTCATTTCTAAAGGTATAAATCAGACAGAAAGAGATAGGTTTCTTGATTAGCACAGTCGGACTAACTTAAACACTTCAATCAGACCGCTGTTACTGAACTTCGACGAGAGTTAGCGCAAAAGCCTTCTTCCATGTAAGGACCGGTTCGTTCTGCATGTGAACTGCTTCGAAAATTCCTACTCCCGACGTGCCGGAACTAGCCTGCATCTTTCATCGTACTGCACTGTATTATCACGACAAGCCAATACGGTATGCCGAGAGAGGGAGAGAGAGCACCCGTGGCGACTTGTGGTTGCCAATTCCTGTTGGCAGGTGAGGACCACGTCCACGCCCCCTCGCATAGGGGAGCTGGCAGCCCGGGCCCCGTCGGGACGACCCCGTCGAGAGAAACACTGACAACACTCGGCCGACGACGCGATAAGGAGTTTAGATAAGCCGGACGGAGCAGCAGCACGCGCCACGAAACGCACTACGAGGGATGAACTCGCTGCCAGACGCAATCGGCGGCGGACGAGAGAGAGGTGAGAAGCCACCGTCGTTTCCTCCGTTCGTCGTCCGAGCAGCGACCTTGAAGAAGTACCTTGACCGGAGAGACCGACCAAGGTGGAAGGGGGCGAGGGTAGGTCGCCTCCGAAACAGCAGCAGAGAAGACCCAGACGGCGACCGGAGGCATCGTGCAATGTGTAACCCCCCTCCTTTCGTGAGGATGATGCGAGGGCCGGACGGAATTCCAGATCGGTCACACAGCGGAGAAAAAAAAAAAGATATTTCCGCGGTACGGGACCCCTACGGGACCTTATACCACTCCTCATGTTTTGTCGAGTGTTTCATTTCTCTATACCCTTTTCTTAGCCAGGGACTTGCATTATAAGGGCGTATACAGGATATTGTTTCGGAGAGAAGCGGAAGGGGTTAAACCCTTCTATTTAATTTCGTACGTGTGTTTGCACGAGTGCGTATGCATAAAAGCTGAAAATTTTCAAGGAAGGGTGCTAACCTCTCCCTTTTAGCTACGCCAGTGTTACACTACTACGTTCACTTGCGGTAATGCGCTCACAGCCAGAGAGCAGAAGACAGAGCAGATGTCGCGGAAACAATAGACTTGCAGTTTTCTCTCCTATGCCTTACGTCGCACGCTTCAACTCGAGATATACAGCGCCTCAGCGTGCAAGTATTGCCATATGAGTAGAGCGGACCTTGAACCACATCGCGTGCCAACGAAAGAGTCGTTCCTCACATCTCAGCCTTAGTGGTGCTTCAAACAGTATTTCCGGTTAACGTCCCTACCTTCCGCGCAACATCTCTCTGTGTGTGTGTATCAATGTCGAGATCTGTAGGAGCTTGCCATGCGCTGCCACAGCACCGAAATTCAGGAAGCAATGCTGAGGTTTCTTGAGGTTGTGCAGGAGGCCCTTTTCGAGCAGGACAACCTCCTCCGCCTTCGCGAAGCCTGCGATCATCAAGCCACGACTAAATACACGTATAGTCAATACAAGTTCGAAGTACACGGGCCTACGCACGTGCGTGCGTGTGTGTGTGTGTGTGTGTATGTGTGTGTGTGTGTGTGTGTGTGTGTGTGTGTGTGTGTGTGTGTGTGAGTGAGTGAGTGAGTGAGTGAGTGAGTGAGTGAGTGAGTGAGTGAGTGAGTGAGTGAGTGAGTGAGTGAGTGAGTGAGTGCGTGCGTGCGTGCGCGCCGACTTTCTCTCTATTCGATCGCATGAATTCACCTCTGTGCCAAACACTGCGTGGCGATCTCTCGCTCCGAGCAAGCGAGACGGAAAGGAAAGCCCGCAACGCGGTTTCGAAACATCATTTCCTTCTCAGAGGAGAAGTCGTACGCAGCAGCCCGCGCACTTGGCAGATGTGGACGATAAGGCTATCGCTGCCATACCTTAGGCCTCCCGCGGGAAGCAGTAAAGAAACAATGATAAAACAAGGTCGTCCTGTGGGCTTTCTTCTACGAAACACACCGTGCTTAAAAGAAGGTTCGTGGCTATAGCGTTTCTAGTTTTCAGTGTATATATACTGCACAGCGCACTTACACTATACGGTCGCGTGCGCGCAATGTCCTCATGCGCAATGACCCGGCAAGTCCGGAGCGTAAGCTGCGTGTGGACGTAGTTTCGCGTGACCTGATCGAGATCTGAGAACGAAGAGAGAGTTTCCCTCTCGTCCGGCGTGCATTTCTGCGTGCTCGTAAGAAGCAGCAGCAGCAACAGTGAGGCTACGCCCGCGCTATTTTTTTTTTTTTTTTCTGCTGGGCAGAGACCCGACGCTATAAGAAAGGCGTGATGGCACAAACCACTGTCATTGCTCAACCCTCCTGGGCTGCCATTAGGGCTTGGCGCACGTTCGACACATATATTTTGATAACTGTTTATTTTTTTGCGTATTGCGACAGGGTACAGATGCCGGCTGGCTGTGAAGACACAAAAAGTGGAAAGGAGGACGTAAACCTTATTTCTATCGGTCAGTGCATACACAGTAATGAACTAATGGGACAGACACTTTACTGCGTGATAATTACGGACTTTGAGCGACGACCGGCGGGAGTTCAATCGCATTGCATCGCGTTATTGCGTGCGTTTTCTTCTTTATTTTGGCTGCGTTTTCGCTCCTTCAATCTCTTTTTTTTACCAGTAAGCCTTTCCACAGCGCAGAGTAGCCAGTCGAGATATACACTTGACCAAGCTCACTGAATCTTCATCGCTTACCATCTCTCTTTCTTTGGCGATTTGGTAAAGCTTGCTGTATTACGGTGCTTTTTTAAGAAGCGCAGATGAAAAGAGACGCACGAACTCGACAGTCGTCTCGCAAGTGGATTCATGGAAAAGTTACGTGCAGGGTCCTGCTCTACTGCTGATTAAAAAAAAACAGTTTTTTTTTTTATCTGTCGATACCACCAATCTTTCAGAAACGCCATTCCAGCCTTCGCTGAGTGTGGCATTAGCTTCTCTTATTCCTCTATGCACAGTCAGCTCTCGAGACGAAAAGCACACCCGAGAAAACATAGAATGTATAATGTCATTACCAGCGAATCTTTGAACAGTCTCATGGCTCGATAGAGCTCGATCTCTTCAGAGTAATCAAGCTATGGCAGAATGGAAATAAGCTTACAAACAGGTATTCTTCCTGTTATTTTTAGCCTTGAACTTCTTCTCATCTTGTTGTTGTTGTTGTTGTTTATTTATTTATTTATTTATTTATTTATTTATTTATTTATTTATTTATTTATTTATTTCACAATACTGTCAACTCTCTGCGAGAGTCCTTACAGAGAGGGTAACGTAATAAAAACAAAAAGAACATCACTCGCAAATACACAAATACAGGTTACATTAAGGTCAAGCAGTACACTCGCACAGATAGTCTTCCAAGGTCTGCCCCGCCTCGGTGGTCTAGTGGCTATGGTACTCGGCTGCTGATCCGAGGGTCGCGGGATCGAATCCCGGCCGCGGCGGCTGCATTTCGATGTAGGCGAAATGTTGAGGCCCGTGTGCTGTGCGATGTCAGTGCACGTTAAAGAGCCCCAGGTGGTCAAAATTTCCGGAGCCCTCCACTACGGCGTCTCTCATAATCTGAGCTGGTTTTGGGACGTTAAACCCCACAAATCAATCAATCAGTCTTCCAAGGTCTGTTCAAATTTCGACAAATCATTCTGCTCGACAACACACATCGGCAATTCATTCCATAATTCAATTACGTCCGGAAATTTGTTGTTGTTGTTGTTGTTGTTGTTGTTGTTGTTGTTGTTGTTGTTGTTGTTGTTGTTGTTGTTGTTCAAGGAGATGTTCGCGTTTGCAGACAAAGCCGGATAATCCACATCTCCAACTCGATAAACGAGTACAACACGATAAAGATTTTACGCAAGCAAAAGGACGAGAAGGAGTGACACAGTAACATCGGTTCCAAAGTGCACGGAACAAGCTGTGACGTCCCCGCTGGCGCCGACTGGACCCCGGGCTTGTTAACTCGGACATTTTCGTTCGTTTCTCGGAACCTCTCCTTGGCAAAACGAAGAACCGCCAGAGTGATGAATGCGCGTTCCGGAGCGAGGTTCCCGGAACGAATCTATTGACAATACTCACGGACCCACCGCACAAACACCCGACTATCTGGCGACGGCGTCTCTTGCTTACGGGCTGCAGCTGCCAGGCAACATTCGCACCCCCGCTTTATGGCCCGGGCGCGGCAGAACGCCTTTTGTTCGTCCCATCCATGCGATCGGCCAGGACGGACATTCCGTCAAACTCGGCAGCCCCCGGACTCATTAGCGCGCCCTCCGTCGATGGCCACTTGCGGCGTTCAAGGGAAAAGAAGCGGTGCCTTCTGACGGTGAATGCAGAGGATGCAGAGTTGCAGAGTTGGGGCCCGGCCTGAACATCTGGACGCCAAGCTCCGGGAACCAGGGCGAGAGGGGGCGGCCAGAGGCTTTTCAGCACAGCGCTCTAATGCGCGTCCCCCCCCCCCCCCCCCCCCCCCTTGAGGCGACGCGCTTTGTCTGAGCATTGACATTCTTGGTCGCCCCTGATTCATGAGCCATCGTACAGCTCGCCGGTGTCCCTCTCCAAAGTTGTAGCTTGTATGTTTTTACTTGCTCTACTTTGCTTGAGAGAGGGTTTTGCCACTGGTGTTGGCTGCGTGGGCAGATGCCGAAGCTGTCAGACTTACTGACAAGAATTATATGCCGCGGCAGTAAGTGCAATTGGTTGGGTGCCACGGAAGGATGGTCGCTGAAGCTGACACGCACCGGCCGACAGGAAAATACGTCACATCTACAACTACAATTGGTTAAGGGTATAGGGGTCTCTCTTAACCTTTATAAGGTTGCCATGGGTGCAAGCGGTGGCAGACACTCGCAAGCACAAACGCAGCAGCCCTAACAATTAGAGCTGTGGCCCCTATCCCGCGGTTCGCGTTAGATCGCAACCACGGCGGGTTCAGGCCAGGGGGACAGAGACAAGCCTTTGAAATGAAGGTGTTTATTCACCTTATTTCTTACGCCACCAACGCAACAAGTATAAAATATGCAAGTGCCTCAGCGCGCAGGAGTAATATTCCTCACGGCTGGGCAAAACAACAATACTAGAAAAGCGCACGACGAAAAGGGGCTGATAGTGACTCAGCTCGCTTCGTGTGGCTTTGCGCTCCGACCAAGAATGAAGATCACTCACGGAAGGAAGGGCAGGCGCTTGGTGACGACGGCGGGCGGCTATCTCGCGTACCAGGAGGGGATCCGGTCAATCCCGACGCCTCCGGACGAAAGACACAAGACCTTGCAGAAAGCGGCGCGCTTTCGCGAGGTTGAGCGAGGAGGCATCTCCCCGAACTTGGGAGAAGGGAAATGAGTAGAAAGGAGGAAGCGGGGGCATACCGGTTTCTGCACTGCGACGAGAAAGGCAGCGGGGGAAGCGGCATGAGTGCCCTCTCCCACCGCGCCGCCCTTGCCCAAGCGTGCGCATGTGACACGCAACCGTTCTGCGACCGCTGGAATGCGCATGCATTCCCACAAGGGTCACGGAGGGGCGGCGTCGAGGTCAACAAAAGCACGCGCGGATCAACGATGCAGAACAGAGCAGAAAGGAAGAGAGGAAGATTTGGAGGAGACGGCGAAGAGATGCGGTGACTTTCCGTCATGTTGGAGGGCGAGTCTCGATTGCGATCCCTCGTGTGAGCCGCGCCGTTCGGCTCTCCAACCCCGGAGAGATGTAGTCAGTGCGAGAGCGTGAGGTCGGCAGCAATGATCGGAGATGATCCGTGAGCTAAGGCGTCTTCAAGATCGACGTCCGAGTTACCCGAGCACCAGTCCACAGGCCAGCGACGAGCCGTATACGTCGATGGAGCCCTCCCAGATAAGCGTCCTTTCGTTGCGGCAGCAGGCTTACTTGAGACATTGCGCTTTTAGTTTTACCTTTTGTTTTACCTGTTTTACCGGTAGTTTATTGATGAGTTTGTCTGTCATGTGGTCCCTGTATTGTTCTACCATGTTTATTGATTGTCTTGGTAGTATCATTACGTCCACTAATTGTTAATTGTAAATTTAATCATGTCCGTACATTAAACATCATGTTTTGTTAACGTAACAAAGCCTGTTGCCTCTTTTCTTCCCAGCCCCAGCACGAACCCGTTTTGGGGTTAAATGTTGTTGAGATGTGTGGCCAAAGGGGGATGAGCGGGGTTGGTTGTGGTGTTTTGTTAGAAGCGGAACGGCAGGCGTGGTAGTGAAGAAGTGTTGTGTAGAGCGTGGAACCGCCTCCCCCTTTGCGCTTAGTATTGGGACATCTCAAAGCTAACGAACTAACAAACAAGAAGTCAACGTTTCCGGGCGCAGAAACGCTCGTTTGTTGCTTAAGCGACAAACAACTATAGAGCGCTCCGTTTGCTGTCGGTTCCTACGGCACCGCTCACAGCGTGCCTTGCAGCGTGCGTGCGGTATGTACGTGGCACGCAGTATGAGTCGCTCTCCGCTTTGAGCGATGGCGTAAAACGACGCCAACGCGACGATGTGCGCGACGCGTGCGACGCGGGGGACGAGAAGCCGAATCAACGCAACAAGACAGGCCGTCGAAATGATGCGCGCGGCGACATAGCCGTCCGAAGCGAGCGAAGGCGTCGCAACCGCTGCTGCAGCTCGTTATGGGACCTTTCGAAGTGTTCAAGGTTGCAGAAAATGCTTTCCAACGTTATGTCATTTCGTTACGCAGTGCACGTGCCTTTCCCCAAGCAAAAGCCGTGCGCCTACTGTAGCACACTTACAACTCGGGGGAAGGTGTCGCAGGAAGCGCGTCAACATGTCGTTAGAAGGAGAAGGAGGCAGGGGGAGTCACGCCGTGGCATACGTTGTGGTGCCCGCTTGCTGATCTAATGACCACGCTGTCGTGTCAGTACATCAGCGAGGACGACTGAGGGCCCTACAGCTCATTGCGCAGTTGCAAGCGAATATACGCAAGGCGGCCAAGTAAAGCAGGAAATACATGGAACGTGGTTTCGACATATTTTTCGCGGGCAGCCGTCCGTTGTCGACGCGCTTGGCTCGACCTCGCGACGACCGCACTGTGGACGCGGACGAAATGTGTCAAGTGAGATTGTCGATTGGCCTCCCATAGGAGTACACCACGTAAAACACTGCAGTCACAAACAGCGTGGTGACTGCAAGGCGCGTAAACTGGCGCTCGACGACGCTACTCGAAAAGCCCTCTGGAAATGTGGGCAGCTGCAGCTTTTGTCGAGGCAAAGTGCTCATACGCTGCGCTGACGTTACAGAAAGCCTTCACTCGACCGAAAGGTGCACGCTTAGACTAATAAATTGTAAGCACCACCTCAGAAATGGTTCGCCCCGCCACGGCGGTCTAGTGGTTATGACACTCGGCTGCTGATCCGAAGGTCGCGGGATCGGATCCCGGCCGCGGCGGCTGCATTTCGATGGAGGCGAAATGTTGAGGCCCGTGTGCTGTGCGATGTCAGTGCACGTTGAAGAACCCCAGGTGGTCGAAATTTCCGGAGACCGCCGCTACAGCGTCTCCCATAATTAGAGCTGGTTTTGGGACGTTAAACACCACAAATCAGTAATCAGAAATGACTCACACAGAGTGACGTAGCGATGTAGGTATGTTCAGTAACATATCTACACCGGAAGTGCACCTATACATTTTATTTTCCTAATAAACAAGAATTCGTATATGGTGCAGCAGATTGAAAATTTTAAGCAGAATAACGGCCCCTGCGCGCGTAGTTCATGAATACGATAGGAAAAAAAAATGATAATTCAAAAGTACAATTCCTCGTATTGCCGCGCATGGCCTTGAACCATCATACACACACGTCATAAAAATTAGGTGACAGGGTCACGGTGCCTAGCGGCGGTCACTGTGATTCATAGGAAGTGAACTAGGAGCGCTCATGCAAATAGTGACAGTTTCCATGTAGCAGTGGGCACATCAAGATAGACCGCTGCACTGGAACAGTTAATTATGCACTTTAGTATCACTGCATACACGGGGCTAACCTTACCTGCAACAGCCTTTTTTTTATTATTGTAATGTAACAATTATATATACCCCGGTTTTGGGACGTAAGACCCCAGGAATCAATCAACAATTATATATACCCTCCGCCAGACGCATCCATTGCTGCACACAGATGCGTAATGTCACAGTCGTAACCGCAATGTAATTTTCTGCGCGTAGCCTCAAATGTGTATGCTCTCGTCTGGCACACGCATTCTAAACAGAGATAGAATCACGTAGTCCAACATTCTACTAAGCGAGTCGCACACGCACTGTCCATCACGGATGTAGTACATTATCCGACGCGTGTCCGCGGTCCTGCTAGGAAGAGTGCACCGCTGTCACATACGTTAAGTCACGTGAGCGCAAGTGCTAGCTGTCACACATGCATATACTACATCTGTCACCCTGACATGTCAGAAAAGTGAGTCAGCTGCAAAGAGACAACGCTTTCGCTTCTATAGCGACGAACGGTGCCTTTATGAGCTAACACAGTCGCACGCGCGCGCGCCTTAAGTGCCTTCAAAACGGCGGGCGGTGACTGCGCATTCAACGCTCGCGAAAGCGGGAGGCCAAGGCCGCGACCGGTGACGCAATAAAGGGGACACAGCGCTCACTAGTGAAACGAGCGGCGGGCAGCGCGAATAGCGGCTGGGGCGACGCGCTCCTTTTTTGCGGCTTCGCTCTTTCCCCTTGTGTAATCACCGCGTCTCTGGTTCCGTGATGGGGCGCGGCCGTCTTTGAGGGCAGCGTGGTACTACGCCACCTGGAATACGGCATGCACGATTGCGGGTCCATGCCGAACGGAATGCACAATTAAAGATGCATTAATGTTGAAGAAAGTTTTTTTTTTTTTTTTTGTCTGCGTCATTGTAGGGTTCAGAAGGTACTTTTTCAACGTTTTTATGAGCACGCCCCGCGTGATTTACATTCAAGCTGGTGCTCAATAACAAATAAAGAAATTATTGGCAGGCAACTCAATCAGGGTGATGTTATAACTCATGGCCAATATTATCAAACATTTATAACCATCGTTAGCTAGCACTCGCCTGCATAAGCCGGACGGGCGCTGGCAAGCGAATGATACTTCAATGGTCACGTGGTTTGGTGAGGCGCTCTCTTGGCGAGGGTGGGCAAACAACATGGTTTTGGGACACAAGCGAAAGGCTCCCTTATTAAGCTGATGGAGCGACAAACACTAAACACATTGGGACTTACGGGATTGTCATTGACATGTCTCGAGACACTATAAGGGTTCTTACGCCATCAAAGTGGAACTTTTGAACAAGGAGGTTTAAAATTAAAATTTTTGAAAACCTCCTTGCTTTTGAAGCTACCCGCTGCGAAAGATCTCTGTCAATTTGCAGCCTCCCTCGGTTCTCGGGTAGCACGCCCGCGGTTGTCAAATTCGTGGAATCGCTGCTTAGGATGGACGCTCAATATTATGTTGCGTTCTCTGCACACTCAAGCTTTCCTTGTTTCTGTCGCTGACCGATCACCATTAAAGTCACGCCAGTTTAATATTTGGCAATGCGCTCCGGGAAGCTAAAAAAAAATGTTACTCATAATACCCAGAGGCGAAGTCAGAACTAGGTAGTTCTCAAGTTACCTCAAAACATTAGAACGTTAATAAAAGATGTTTTGAATTACTATATATCTTGTGCGCTGCCAAGCTGGGGTACGCGGCTTCGATTAAACGTCACGGCAGCTGCAGGAACGCCCATGTACTTACATTACGTGCGCGTTAAAAGACTCTATAGGTGGTCATAATTATGCCAGAATCCCCTACCGGAGTACCCATCTTAATCACACCGTGCCATTGGCTTGTGATACCCAGGAATTTAAGGGTTTTTTTTTTTATGTATTCCCATACTTATGACCCTCGAAAGTCACGCTTATTGAAATATTCGCAGCGTCTGCGCCAGCTACAATGCGTCACGACGCTTTCCACGCCACCGCTTTCGAGCTTCCTGAGCTCGCCGTACCACAGCACGCGGCGCTCATATTCGAAACCCGACCCCAAGAAGCGCACACGCGACCGCGTATCGCTTGACAGCCATGCACAGGGATGCCCCGCCAGCGGTGAGCATTCCGAGCGCATTCCTACGGCGACGGCTAAAGGCGGCTGGCTTGCATCTATCAACCGACGTCCTGACTTCTCCCGTCTGCACCGTGCTTGGAGGGGAAGAAACAGGAGAAAAAAAAAAAAAAACAAAGAAAAAGACAGGAGGCGGCGTCACGTGATTACGGTAGTTTCGGCAAGCTAACCTCCTATATGACTCCTTGTGCACAGTGCCTCGCGCGTAAGATCATTAGGCCCACATAGCTCCCGGGCCGCTACAGTCTTGGATGCGGTAAATTTGAGTGGCACTTGACTGGTGCATTAATCTACCGCTTGCTTACCACGTGACTCCGGACAACTTCCCATAATTCTCTCCTTGAAGTTCCTTTATTAGGCCTTGACGCCTTCTCCTGACGTTTTCTCTTCTTTTTTCTTTTTTTTTTCCTTCCTGCATGGTACAGTGCACTGCAGTGGAAGCTGAACTACCTCCTGCTGACGAAGAGATGGAAAGAAAGAAATCAAAAAAGAGAGAGGGAGAGACAGAGAGAGAAGGCGGATGTGTTGACCAGAAAAGTGTCCGATTACTACAGCAATCTAAGAAAGGGAAAAGAGGGCGAATCTGTGCGCGTGCGCGTGGAGCACGCACAGTTAGAAGTGCATAACATATGCAAGGCCATAACCAGGTACGAGACTGTACTTCATGAGTTCACTCATATCTCACCACCTTGGGTTGCTAATTAACGTTTCCCTGTTACGCGATGACAAATAAATAAAGAGCACGGCACCAGATGCGCACCAATGAAAGCGGCCGCCCAGCCGCATCTAGCGTTGCATGGCCGCGTTAGCTTGACGTCACACATACGAAACTCGAAAATCATTCTGAGTTTCGTATGTTGTGGCTCACATCCCATGTCGATAAAGATAAGTACAGCTGACTTAACAAACTCCTTAATGCGGGAAGTCGCTCCACAACTTATACAACTTATTTGTGTCATAAAGTAATCGCAGCTTCCGTCGATACCGATAGGAAATAGCAACACAGTTGACATGTGCTACTGCCCACATTTATAGCTTTTAACCTCTCAGGTAAACGCGCTACCGTGAATGCCTCGAACTGGTGATGCGCAGCTATCGTGCGGTTTTTTTTTTTTTTTTCCCAGCTGCGCCGCGTTATACAGCAAGGACACATAACAGAACCCGAAGAGAAAATAAATACGACCGAACAAGATGGAAATGGGGGGGAGGAAGTACTGAAGGCTGCTCAGATCCGGCATGCACCGCGGAAGCGACGACACAGTGCAGGTCTTCCCGAACAGCGAGCACATAGCAGGTCGACAGCATGCGGGAAAACTCGTTGCGTGGTTTGTGTTACGCGGGCTCTGCATTCGAGGCCCGACCGAATCCGAGGCTGCTGTTCCCGCACAAAGAGGTGCGCTTGTTTGAGCTGCACGCGTCCGGCGTCGCAGAGGCGTCGGAGCGAGCCGGCGCCGAGTGAGAGATACCGCACGATACGGACCACTGGAATGCCGACCTCGCTGTATACGACCGCTGCCTTCTTATATAGCATACGAATGCATACATGGATTTTTTTTTCCTGGTTTGTTTATTTTCCGGGACGCAGTCGACAGCTTCGGAAGCAACAACGGCGAGACGGCAAAGTAGTGCGGATAAGACGTGCGTACATTGCGGACGGTGGTACATCGTAAACAAGGGAAGAAGGCTGTGCGGACGCATTTCGCGAGATTTTTAAGGAGCGCAGTTCGTAAATTTGTGGCTTCAGGAAGCGCGCTGCCTGCCATCGTGGAAGCTATAGAAGAGAGACGGCGGGTGATATCGTACATACCAGAAGTTTTCTGTATCTTTCTTTGAAGACGGTGTCATGTCCGTTTGTCAGTGTGTGAATTCCCTTCTGTGCTCGGAATTCCTCATTTATTTATTTCGGGCGACGAAGAGTGCTAGGGCGCCCTGCCATCGAGGTCTGCTGATGGGAATTTAGAGGCGGTTTCCTTGTGACGACTAGCCATTCGATACCACTGGCTTGCTTCTGTTCGCAAAAAATGGTATGCATCATTAATAGAAATAAGTTCGAAAGCGTTGATAGAACAAAAAGGCTCTCTAAAAAGAAAGAAAAAAAAATTGCTCATATGGAACACTGAGGTTTTATATAGTTACGCTTTCGATGTTCAACATTTGAGCTACGGTGTCTGCCATTTCCTCGTCCGCACGATTTAGAATTTCTGCCTGTATAATCCCGAAAGTGTTAGCCAGCGCCACTCGTAGCCATGACACGAATGTGGAACATTCTTTTTGCCAGCTGGCGTTACGTAACACCTTGTCTCTACGAGGTGGCACATTAACTTATCGGACGGTAGCACCGTCTGTCAAGCGTTCCGAAAAGTAACATTATTCCTAGTATTACAGCGCAGAGGCGCTCCGACGACATACGACGACCCAGAGAGCGCTGTCTGTACGCCGTTGTATGCGTCTACAGTGTACTAGATTAATGTCGTCCATGTGTCTTTGCGCTGCGAAACTTAGAATAATGTTGAACCAACTAGCCCAACGCTCAACCTTGCTGAAAAGCAAGTTGCCACAAAGAGGAAAGGAGAAGACTTACGTTTTAGTGAAACTGCATCGTCGCAATGTTCGTCTCGTAACTGCGACCTTGCACTCCTCCTCAATGAAAACAAAGAATAACGTTCGGGACTTCAGGTCCCCGTTCTTCGCGCCTACCTGGCCACTAATCGACTCGGGAATGTTTGCAAACATCTCTTCGTGCTATCACCTGCAGCACAGCCTCTGCACTGACAACAGTGATGACGTCACCTGTTACCGGGAGGATATAATTGGCAACGATTGGAAGAGACGGGGGCGGAGAGTGGAGAGTGAGAGAACACAACGCATATACAAACGCTGTAGGGGAATATAGCTGGCCAAGAGCAGAATGAAAGCAAACAAAACACCATAACGAAACGAAACTAGAAGCCGGTTTTCCTCTCTGGCGATGGTCGGTCGGTGGGCGAGAGGGCGCGTCAGGCCACCGAAGGATGACTCACGCACGACGCGCGTGTGCGCATCGAGACGCCTTGCCATCCGCAGGCCCTTTGCAAAGCCACGATCCGGCACCTATACAATGGGACACAGCTACAGCGAAGCGACCTGTGCAACAAGGGATCCCCTACGGCCCAGCTTATAATTCGAGCACTATGTTGCACAACCATTACAACGATGTTTCCTGTATAACGAATAAGTGTTGCGCAACCAGAGATAAGGTGTCTGAGATAGGCTTGTCAACGTTTCTATCTTAAATCGAAAGTTAAGTGCAAGCCCGTCTGGTTGAGAACGTGCATGAGGATATCTAAACGGACAGCGACCAAGAAAGTTTACGAGAAAATAAACACGCAACGATGTATTAGCTCCCGTACGGGAGCCTTGTTCACAACGAGGTTGAAGGCTCTTCGTCGATGTCTGTCTAATTGTCAAAAAAAAAAGAAAAAACAGCATGAAGAAAAACATTCAATTTCATTGAGAACAAGGCTCCCCTGCGAAAGCCGAAACATCGTCGTATTTTTATTTCTGTTAGCTTTCTTGGTCTATGTCCGTTTCACCGTTGTCAACAATCCTATCTATGAGGTAGCCGACGTTTCGATAGGTCCACCTATCAAAACGTCAGGGAGCTTATTTTATAATATATTTCTTTTCATAAAACTCTTATGCCACATGCGTTTTGTATACGACCTAGTATACACAGAACGTCCTAAGACCTTCGGTACACTGCCGCTTGGCTGTGCAAAACCAAGGTCGGTATCAAGCATATTCAATTGTTTCCAGAACCAAATTACTGCAGTATGGCACCCAACTTTATACTCTCTTGAGGTGGCTGGGCGGTGCCGGCAAGCCTTGTGATCCAGGGCGTCGCCGCGTGAAAACGCATGCCGGCGCCGCGTTCGAGAACCCCTGCAACGTCAACAAAGACGTCCGGCGGGCCACGGCGGCGTGACCGGCCCCCTGAACGCGGCGTGAAGCCCGCAGCGACACGCCTCAGTGGACGCCCCGTAACGCTATGCGGAGCGTGCGACTTCGGCGCCAGGGAGACTCGGCGATCGCGCGAAGCGTGAGTCAAAAAAGGCTGCCACATTCGAAGGGCGGAAGCAACTCAATCGTTGCCTCAGAATAGAGCAACGAACCTAAAACCACGAGGTCGTGCGAAAGTGACAGTCAGGAGACCGGTAACACAATGACTACTAAATTCGGTGAAGTTGAGCAATGCACGTGAAAGGACGTATTCCATGCGACGAAGTAAAAGCGGAGGTCGTATAACAATGGTCGCTATACGCAGGCGGTGTATAATGTCACGGTTCGCATTGGCAATGCATGGCGTGCGTGAAACCTCGTTCTATGCAGCAAAGCGTGGGGAAATAAACAAAACACAAGGACTACTACACCCTAAAAAGAAGCTCGATCACGAGCTTAGGGGAGTACGTGCGGAACCGCAATTCTCTGCAACACTCGGCAATGAGGAAAAACGGAGGGCGAAGATTTTGTCGCCGCAATCACGTTTGTATATATTCACAGAAACGCGTGACAATTCAGCAGAAACATCCGTTAATAATGCGTAATTCAGACAAACAAGCTCGAGCCGTTCGCGTTACAGCCTTCAGGTGCGGTATTACAGATGATTTAAAGAGCTTCCTTTCGTTTCTGCGTAAGAAGTTCCATATTTCTTCAAGTCCTAGCGCATCTTCGTCACCCACTTGCACATTGAAAACACAAATTACCAGCACAAACAGTATATAGCCAAAAAAAAAAGAAGAACAAGGATAGGATACGATTTGACCTCACCTTGAAATGAATGACCCGTCCCGTTTTCGTGTATCCAGGCAGGCAGCCGTGTAACGTCGGGCGCCTTTGCCCAAGCGGAACAGAGAGAAAGTCGCTCGCTCACTCCAAGCGCGTGACGCACCAGGCGTTGCCGATTGCAAACAAATAAGTCCTCGGCACTTTTCTTTTACTTACACAACCTTCGATCTGAGGTTATGCACACACAACACCACGACGACCACGACGGAGCTGACGCACGCTTGCTAAAGAGTATACAGTCCGTCACAGGCAAACACGAAGCTCCCGCACTAGACAGCCACTGCTGATACCGTCGACGACAAACACCACCACTGGCGGTCGATCGCACACATATATCTAGAGCAACAGGTGCAGCACGGACGACGACTACGACTCTCTCTGCAACTCTCGCCGCTGGAGACGCGTGCAAAAATGACCCCCCGAGCCTTATATCTCGACGGCTAGGAAGGAGCACCAGCGGGGTTTTCCCCGGTTTCGGGGAGCGAAGATAGCACACAGCCTCCGAGGAAGAGCAGGGCAACGCGGAGTGCCGGAGGAGTCGCATGCGACGGCCGCAACGGGACCCACGAGAAGGCGCCGCTGCTGCTGCCCGCGTGCGTCCGTGTTGAGCGGGAGAGACCGCAGCGGGGGCGCGGATGAGCAAGCGCTGCCCCGCACCCTCGGCGGCGGAGCGGTGTTAAGAGTGAAGCGGGGTTAAACACTGACTAAAGGACGCCGGAGAAAGAGAGAAAATCAGCTAGCAGATTTGCGAGTCCTCCACACACTACTGGCGCGCTCGCGATAGACGTCGCGTGCTGTCAAAAACGATGCCGAGGTTCTCTGATATCCGGTGTTCCCGCAGTGCGTCACTCCGGCAGATTTCTCTCCTGTATCATTTTTCCGGCTAAACGCTGCAGATGCGTATATACTCTTCTCTCCAAGCTACGGGAGCTCCCGGGAACGAGAACTCGCACTATGGAGAGCATTGTGCTGACAGCGTCGTTTCATTTTTCATTTTTGTCACCGATTACGGCAACGAGACGAGACAAGTGGACTACTGTCGCACGGCTGCCACATCAGCTTAAAGATGAAACTTCCAGACGAGGCTTCCCTGCATCGTTCTCGAAGCAGAGGTCATAAAACCGGAATTATCAGTATTTCTTTTTCTTTAATAGCGTCATCTCTATCGGCACGTACGGCACTAAGGAAAGCGCTGGCTGCATCTTATCAGATGACAAAAAAAAAAAAAAGAGAAAGAAAGGGAAAAAAAAAAAAAAAGACTGAGGAATGAAGGTGCATCACATTTAAAAGCGGCGAGATATGCCAAACACCGAATAAGTTTCAACACGTAATAACAGCCGGGTATTTATTCTCCAACGGCGAAGAATGAAGGGCTATTTGACATGCCATATCAGAAGTATGGTCTATTGAGAAACATCCTACAGAGCGGAGCGTTGTTGAAAAAGGAAGGTATTAGGAGAGTGTATTGAAGAGCGTTATTAGGCCTTGATGTATGCGATACCCCGAGAGCTTTCAGAGATACCTGTACACCGCCTTATGGAGGCCTTTGAATTCACGAAACCCGCCTCGTCGTTCTGTGTTTGAAAGATAGACTCACTTACGAAGCACCGGCTGCCACGCACGTCACCACTGCATATCACCAACACAGAAGGGTAAATAGCAATGCCCTATGAGAGAATAAACTTTTTCTAATGCAGCTTTAAGAAAGAAAGAAAGAAAGAAAGAAAGAAGAAAGAAAGAAAGAAAGTGGTTTCTATTTAGGAATAGCAGCTCCGAAACACCTGCCAAATTACATACAAGGACTTTTTTTTTTAAATGTTATTCTTGCTGATTGTTCTTCTATCGTTACTTTCTTCTTTCTCTTCAGAGCGACTGGCTGCTTTATGGGTTCACCGCACAACCAGCCAGGCAATTCCAGGAAGAACCGGAATGCGGACGTGAGTACTGTTTCCTCACTTTATGACGTTTGCGGTTGGAGTTGAATGTCTCTTTCTCACGTCCCGCCTTTCCTTACGCAACAAGACGTAACTCACGCATTGAAGCACTCGCGTGCACGTGTAAGATGACGCGCACTTGTTCTCACGCAACTACACTTGCACTAAATGGGGATACGTGACATAGCACCGCGATATATCCCTCGCTTTAACTAAATTCCAACGAGAGCAAGTTTACCGCAAGCAACACCGTGATATAATCAGTGATTTCCTTACATACAGCTGTCTCACGCAAACGCGTATGACATGATTATCAAAACCGGTACTTACAAAGCTTCGCAGGCGAGATACAAATTGCCACCTTTTTCGAACGTTCGAGTGCGACCGTACAAAGAGAAAAAGAGACAGCCACACGTCAGATTAAGGACTATCTAGAGCAGAATTTGCGTAGATAACAGTTTTGAAACGAGAGTTTTCAGGCTATACAATTTGGACCTTCCTTTTCGCACGGTTCATTCCTGTCTTATCGTCCACAGCTCACGACCGGTGGATCCTGTTGATAACGCAGGCTAAACGCCGTTCCCACTACTGAGGAAGAGTGAAAAGGAATGGCATCGGAATGAAGTCGTTCCGCTATTTCGAACAGCAGCCTCTATTTTGTGCGACTGCCTCCTTCGACGTTAAGACGCCCTTTTCTGCTGTTCTCTCTTCGCCAGGGGCCAAAGCGACGGTGCACCCACGTTATCAACGAAATCAGCCGGCTCTTTGCGGTATGTGATAAGAATGGCGAAGAATGGCGAAGAATTGAGATGGCATCGGCTACATATAGCTGCTGCCAACTAGATCACACGAGCGCTTGGAGGCGGGCTTTCTTACCAGTTTCGGCTTGGTGAAATATGCCGAGAGAGCACGCTCGGAGCACTGCTTGCGGGAAACGGATTCTGCGCACGCACACCACCTTGGGGAAAGAAAGCACTCTCGTATATACATACCGTCGTCTCAGCTGGCTTTTTCAAAAGTTGGATCGCTCGCTCTATACGAAGCCTACGAAGGCTGGGCAGCTTCCACGGCTAACTCCTCTACGCGCAACACAGCACACGTTCACTCACCACGCACGAATGGATGCACCATCTTCCTGAGCCGTGCCAAGCTCTCTGTCGTGTCTCGCTGCGCAATGGCCACACTTTTTCTTCGGCGCGCTAAAGCCGCAGTATAAGCGTTCTTTGTTGCTTAAAGCACGCCGCCGTCCATATAGGCGCAGAAACTTTTTTTTTTTCTTTTCTGTTTATGGCTCGGAAGCAGCGAGTGCAGTGCCGACAGAAGGAATGAGGGCCGAGAAAGAAAAAAAGAATAATGGCGGAGATGCGAGGAATGCGAAAGAGAAATGCGTTGCGAGGTGTTTAGTCTAAAAGGGCAGGAACAGCGGCGCACCAGAAAGGCGACCGGTGAGTTCGCGGTGAGGTGAACAGCCCGCGGTGTAAGCAAACAATCCGCGGGGCAAAGCCCGGCTCGCGAAAACCGCCGGAGACGGGCCAAGAAAAACGGTAATAAAATAAGACGTCCGCTTCGAGCTGCAGGATGACGAACGCAGCGGTTGTGCGCCACTGGAAACTGTCAGCACGTTTTGCAAGCGTAACGATAACGAGACACAAGCAGGGAAGCGAAAAGTTCAAATTATTTCGGTCAGAAGTTGGCAGGCCAAGTGGAACTATAGCGTAGCGAACGGTTCACTGTTACCGGGAGCTTGGAAGAGGTTATACGTAAGATAAGGAAACGAAAGATAGATGGCGTCGGCTCATTCGAAACTTCAAAGCGATGTTGTTGACTTCTCATATCTTTCCACCGTCCAGTGTACACAGAAAGAGGCAGCACAGTAAAGAAACGATCCAGAATTTATAGCAAAACTTCCACCGTCATTGTATAAACAAATCCTGACTAAAACAACAAAAAGCCCAGATTTATTTTGCATCCCGGACGATACAAAGTTTGAATATGCCTTCGCTAAAACCGAAACAGTGTTTTCTACAAAGACTAAAAGAGGGAGACGTGTTTTGCAACCCACACCACGTCACCTCCATTTGCAGTACTGTGCGCCGACCTGTTTCGGGCAGAAACGGGTATGCGTTCCAGCATCTCGGCTCTCCCACAGGGTTTCCTTCCCAAGGACTGATCCATCACCAAATGATGCCTGAGTTCGACGACCTTATTGGAAAACCGACGCATTCAGCATGACACAACCGCCTCGCTAAGTGCGCTTATGGCCACGGGTGCTGGTCACATCGAATGGTTAATTAACGAGAAAGGACACCGCAGTGGTGGTGAAATCTCTTCTGGGCCCACGGGCCGGAATGTTGGTTCTCATTAGCCGGTCATCGATCTCTGCGCCGCATTTTTTTTTTTTTTTACGTCAGACGGCGTCAAAGCGATCGCAACCCACGCGATATTCGCGAAAGCGCGTATACTATGTGCGAGGCCGCGGGAGCGGGCGGTGAAACGCGACGGTGAGTTATGTGTACACAGGGCCGTGCACGCATGCATGCTGCGAGACACGCATAACGGAACGCGAGCAACTTCGTGTCTCGACCCACGCATGCATCCGAGCCGCACTTACTCGCGTTACTCCGCGGTTGAACGAGCATGCACGACGCTGATTGCACGGCGAATTCGATAGGGTGCGCGTGCGCGATGGAATGGAACGTGACCCCCGGCGCTGTCCTACACGCGCGCGCAGGCGATTCTATCTTGGATACGTGGACCTTGGGTTGTTCACACACGAATGATTTCCCAGGACTGTGGGCCGTGACCTCGAATCAACAAGGTCATAACACGTCGAGTGCATCCATACAAATATTATTTTTCTTTCGTGCGCATTAGTGCCGGCTTGGAACTGCATACACAAAGCATTTTTTATTCAAAATCCAACGGGCTTCATCTTCAACATGTGCATACAGCCACGACGACGAAGATATCCATCACCTGTTGATTGATTGTCCCAAGTACACCACGCAGAGACAGCGACTCGAACAAGAGCTACGTTTGTTTGATCCAGCGCGCACTTTTTCGCTTGACAAAATATTAGGTCCATGGCCACCAAAGATACGCCACAAGGCCTTATATAGACGCGAGCGGACTCCTTTAGGACTAGATTATGATTATATTTTTATTTTTAAATTTATTTTTATTACGATGATATTACACCACTTAAGCGAAAAGGGGTAGCCGTCACCAAAAATGGCGACAATCCCTAATTTATTTTTTCATCAATAAAAAAAAAAGTGCATTGTAGCGTCAATCATTTAGCTTCTGCATATATGACAAAACGGCAACGTTAAGACGGCGATATCTTAGACGCATTTGTCTAAGAGGGCGCTGCCGCTTTGACGTTCCGAAGCTGTGTGTGTGTGTGGTTGCGCTTTCGAGTCCAGCCTTATAGCGTCCGTAAGCAGGCATACACTTCCTGTCTTCAACGCACTATCCGTACAAAATAAAAGCATTACATTCTCAAAAAAAAAAAAAAATGCGAGCTGTTTTAATATTGCACTCCGCGTGGCGTGGGGTTGCTTTGCAGCTCGTATTATGCGGCCATGCAAATGACCTTTAGGTCAATTGCTATATAGTACCTCCCCTATAAGGCCATTCGATTAAGCAACGGAGGGCAACCATAAACGGTATAGATTTGCCGCGAGCGACACCTATGAATGTTTATTAAAACCGTGTTCTATAGCTTTACGCCCGGGAGTCGTTTCGGAGTCGTCGTGACGGACGACTCCGAAACAAATTGCGACAGCATTGCGACTAACTAATGCTCTTTACTGTTCACAAAACAATAAGAACACGAGCTTTTAAACCCTCTTCTACTTTACATTCTGCCTGCATTAAATTGAGGTCGTCACAACCGTTCTCAAACATTTAACTTTGACCTCAGCAGCAAGTTATCATATAGTTATACAAAACAACGCTGCGGCCGGGTGAAAACCCTTCGTGCAGACCACTGATTGACATGGGATTGGCAAAACAGAAAGCTAGTGAGAGATACGGATAGTATATTTATATAGGGCTATTATAGAAAGAGCTAGTGCACAAAATACAGGCTAATAAAAATAACAGGGCACAATGTACACTGACAATTTTCGTGGCGCAGTCCCATAGGTTGGAGAAATACACGCATGCAGCAACACATGGCCGATTGCTGGCATAGGATATGCTGTGAGTTTATCTGCTTCGTGGAAGGTTCCCTGCAGATCCTGTTTGTTTGTTTGTTTGTTGTTTGTTTGTTTGTTTGTTTGTTTGTTTGTTTGTTTGTTTGGTAATTGCAGTAGCAGCAAATACAGAATCAATACCAGCGAGGATATTCGGAACATGAAAGAACCCAAAGGAAAGTGCGTGTCGCATTTAGAATCCATTGACATCGCGATGCCGGCACAATTGACATTCTACGTAAGTTCTGAGAAAATGAGAGAAAGAGCTCGCCGCGTAATCAATCTAGTGCGGGCTTTTTTTTTTTTCTTTGTGAAAGCGATTACCAGATTTTACGCCAGGAAAAAAAAACAAAAACAAACGAGGGGGGACATTACTACACGATTACCACACACCAAAGCGGGGAAATCCGCATTAATTCTGATGACCTGCATATAAATTTCTTTAACGTGCAACTAAATGATCATACATTGGTATAATTGCATTCAGCCAGCACCGGAATGCGGCCGCCGTGGCCTGGAAGCGAACCCACGCCTTCGAACCAAGTAGCGCGAGCTGCCAAGCCACATACTACAGCGGGTGCGGGTTAAAATAATAGCTTGACGAAAGTTCACTCGCGCCGCCCTGGACTTTCGTTACTACGCGGCGTCACAGACAAAACGAAAGTGCATAACTTACACGTTGCTGCTTTCGCGAACAAAACAAATTCACGCTCCCTTATCGCGCCGTAAACGGCCTCTAAATCATGATCTGTAGATAAGCGCCACGCAAGAAGCGACCAAAGCTCTTAAGTGGCATTCCGATCATATGCGAGCATAATAGCGAAATAGAGAGGTACGGTCTCAGAGCTTACATTTCTGCGTCGTGGGACCGCACCGTCCTAGCTTACGCTTCCAGTCAGACTGCGTGCTTATCGCGTGGCATTCCTTTTCGGGTACCGTCCTCGAAGGGAGTAGGCTTTTGGCGAGATAACATTTCTGCCGGCACTCAGCTGCTGCTTTCACTCCGCTCGCACGATTCAAATTCTGTCCATGGCCTGATACTATGTAGAACTCCTGCAGGATTTACGAAGCCTATAGGCCAGAGGTACGGCAAGAATTTTTCCGATTTCGGAAAAGGATACACTTCCAGAGACAGCAGGGACTTTAAGCGTGAGCCGCAAATTTTCAAGCGGACCATATCTTCTATGGCGCGCGCGGAGATAAGAAAACACGGAACACAGACGCGACGAAGAGATAAAGAGTAAACGGCTCTTTGGTCATTATCGCGCGTGTCAGAGAGTCGGCATGGCGTGCACACTCACGCTATACGCAAACCATATATTCCATGTTTACAATATTTATCCGAAGGAAAAACAGGTGACGGAGTTCGGCTGAAAGTGAATAAATTCTGTCACACCACCTGCGGAGAGTGAACACAATTTGCTTATCTGAAACAACATTATTTCTATCGCACTTCATTATCCTCCACGCTTTCTACGTATAAAACAAGCCGATTCAGTGTAGCGCCCCGCCACGGTGGTCTTGCGGCTATGGTACTCGGCTGCTGATCCGAGGGTCGCGGGATCGAATCCCGGCTGCGGCGGCTGCATTTCGATGGAGGCGAAATGTTGAGATCCGTGTACTGTGAGATGTCAGTGCACGTTAAAGAACCCCAGGTGGTCGAAATTTCCGGGGCCCTCCACTACGGTGTCTCTCAGAATCAGAACTGGTTCTGGGACGTTAAACCCCACAAATCATCATTCATTCAGGGTAGCGTTATCCGCGTTTACAGGGCTGCACGTTAAAGCCACGAAGTGGCGTTGTGGGCGTTCCAAACTGCAACCATTTCGCCAGAGGCGTTGCATACCAATCAGAAACGGTGGCGCCGTGTCTTGTAAAGGGGGCGTTGACATCATCTTTCTAGTGATATGGTCCCGCAATACGGTACATCACAACTCGCGATGAAAAAAGAGCGAAAGCTGGTGACAGTGCGACGAGGCGCATGGAAAAGTGACGACGGGCAACTGCCTTTTATCGCGCACCGCGTATTCACGGAGTGCGTGCTGTGTGGGCAAACAATTGTGGCTCTGTGGCTTATAATATCGGAGAGAAAGCGTTTAGGCACAGCACAAATGTGAGCAAACAGAAATGACAACACTCCAGCGCCCCCCCCCTCTCTCTCTCTCTCTCCCTCTCTCCTTGTCGGCATACTAGACAGCACTGTTGTGCTCTGCGGCAGTGCATCTATTGTTATCATTATCTCCCGAGAAAACTCGTGGCCAAGATAATGGAATAAGCAAACAAGATACGCATATTAAAGGAGTACTGACACCAATTTTCGAAGCTGAGTTTACTCCACCATACAACTCTCCTATATGCGTAGACAACACCGAGCAAATGTTATGCTCAGGAAATGCTGATAAGATATTTTAATTTGACGTCAGAGTCAATTTTCACATGGCGTGCCTACTGACATCGACACTAGGCTATATATATAATACAGTACAAACTTCAGTGACTTCACGCAGCAGTATGGCAAGTTGTGATGACGTCAGGTACAAAAACATACAAAATGGCCGATCGCGCGTCACACGCGGTCGTCTGCTTTCGCCGTTCAGTCGCCGTAGTTAAGAGCGCCCGTGAAGCGAGCGAGCGAGGTCGAATTACCCTCTATCGTCATGTGTGCACGCGTATAATCGGAAGGCAAGGTGGCTATGGTGCCGACATTTTGCCCTTGAAATGCCGCGGAGGTCTCGGAGGCCACCTTAGCTTATCGCAGGCTCCGGAGCCACGCCGACACCCACCGCGCGTGTACGTTGCATCTTCCACTGGGCCGAAGTATTTGCTGTCGTCGCAGAGTCGCTATACAAAATTTTGTACACCGTTGACCCCACACTTGCTACAGGCGCTGCGCGCGAGAGACCACTGGTCGAAAACGTCACGATTTTTTGCGGAGCACGTCACCAGAGGCTCATTACTATGCACATACTGTGTCGTGACGTAAGGCTACAGTAGGAAGCGAAACCAGCTTTTAAGGGCATGCTGTAAATAAATTTTCACAGCGCTCACGCTTACCAGTACGTTTTCTGGGCTCTGGAGGGCTTGGCCTTTCATTTCATGCAAAAAAGCGCCAACTGAAAATTTTCGTGGCAGTACTCCTTTAACTATAATTATTGCTCGTCATCCATTAATACCCCCCGCGTTTTCTGCTTACGCAGCGCCAAGAACTTACAACTTCCCTACACGTCAGTGACGCGATGTCTTCAGCCTTCGTTCTCTCTGCTCCATTATGCCCTGTTTACACCATATTGCCACGCACGTGATGGGGAGTTTTAAATGTAGTGTACTCGAACTGTCCGCTAAGCTGGCACTCAACCACGCGTCCGCCACACGCACATAATACACCTGCCTTGCGCTGTTCGTAAAGAACTAGAAAGGAAGTGTATTTAAACAGGTGCAGGACATGTTGGAGGACTTCTACACGAGCCCACCATGCGGAAATTCGCATGCACCGTGATCTTATCTGTATTCTACAGCGATAATAACACCACTGCACTTGACGCGGAACCAAATAATACAGGCGGGGGTTGGCCTATACATGTGCTTCCTACACGGCGACATACAACAAATTATCACACTCCGGCCAATATAGCCTAGCGTTTCCCTCTCGTTGCGTTGTTTTTTAGAGCAGCAAATAGAGACACACGTTCCCACCTGAATATACACCTGTGGGCACTCGAGAAAAGAACCATGTTATCGCGCACGTATCGCGCAGCTATGGGTCCGGGGCACGGAGGTCAGGTCCAATCATCTCTATACACTCAAAGCGTTCCGACTACCTATAACACCTTCGCAGCTGACCGATAAGAGGCGACTCGAAGACAAGCACTTCGAGGCCCAACAAATCGCATATAGGGCGAATTCTCGCTGTAGTACACACATGCGCGCGATATACTCGGCTCGAACCGAAACCTGTGTTTACCGCCGGCGTTATTAGCTCTCGACGCGACGCCACTCAACGCAATAAACGCTTTCAACGCCGATCTCGCTCCGCAATCATCTTCGCTGCCGCCTCCACCGTGGCCGAGAAACAATGTATAGGCGCAAGCTATTAAAGAAAAGAAAAGAAAAATAAAAGCGGACAACGTTTCGAGCCACCTCGAAAGAAAACTGCCCACAGGAAGAAACACTTTCGCCGCTGCGTCTTCCTCGGCTCACACCCGAAGCACGGGATTCGAGCACACAGACTTCGTTCCAGCGGAAGCAAGAAATATAAAGCTTGAGAAGAAGGAGAGCGTCCGGCAAAACAACGTGCCCCCGAGCACACACCGATGTAATCGTGCTCACTGCTCGCGGACCTTCCCGAACGTAAGAAGCGTCGTCGCGACCATCATCATCATTATTACGATAATCATCATCTCCTTCGTAATCCTAATACGAGTGACCTACTTTCTCCCGGGGCACAGAACGTTCGTCGACATTCCGAGCAGGAGCAGCAGCAGCCCCGCTTCTTTGTGAGTGCAGCCAGCATAATCGGGTGCTCCCCGAATGTTTCTGCCTGCCCCTCCAACGTTCGGCACCCCCGGGGGGTGCATTTGTATGCGCCCCCACTTTGAATGCAAAAGAATAAATACAAAATCAAAACGCCCTACTGCTACTTGCGCCACTCTGTACAGCAAACACTCGGCTTCCCGCCACCACCTCGATTCCTTCATCTATAGTTGTTCTCTTCTTTCTTTTGTTATAGACCCGTTTTACTCTGCCTTCTTGTAAACGCTAGTTTCTCGATGGGTGAACCGGCGCAACTAGAGAGATAACAATCACCCGTTGTTGTTGCGGCCACTGTTTTCGCCACAGTTCTCGCATTCTCGCTGCAAACGCATTTTCCTTAGTTTTGTTTTCCTTAGTCCTTCAGTTCGGTTTGGCCGAGTATTCCGTCTTGTCTCTGCTGTTCTAGATCAATGCATTCATCTGTATATTGTCTGTCTTTTTTTTTTTTTTTTTGCTTTCGCTGTCTGGTGACCTACAGACGCTTCGGCCTTCCCGCTGCAGAAGTCGCGGCGACATCTCGTCCAGATCTCCTGGTAATGGATGAAACTCCGGCTTGTCTGCGTCTAAAAGTGTCACGTGTCCACGAGCAAAGTCAAAACCGCTCAGCACGGCGATCAAAGATGATCGATGGTTCGTGAGCGCAAACAACTTATCAGTGACGAAGTGCACAGAGCTCCACTTTCAGTCACAGTTCCATTAGACAGCACTGTCGGAAAAAGAAGACAAACTATATACGTGCAGAGAGAACGCACCCCTCCTATTGTCCCAAAAGCGGCTGACTGAAGATACCGCAGCGCTCATAAAGCAGTGCGTGGAGCAGCTTAAATTATTAGATTCAGCAGAAACTAGTGGTTAAGGAACAAACACAGAACGTGAGCTGCCAGGCCTGCTGGTTCGCCACGCGCAGAAAAGAAAGCGCCCGGTATGTTTTCTTTTCTGATTGTGGCGCCCCTTACACTGGCTGTATACATCTTCAAAAACACAGATTTGATAGGTTTTGCAGGATCCAGTAGGCATGCTTGGCTGTAGCACGTCAATTTTTAGCTCGTGCGCGTTTCAGGAACTATTAGGTATACCTATTTCCCTCGTTAAATGTTAGACAAGTTATTCTTATTTTGATAGATGAATACGATAAGGAATAGCACACTTGACTGCATACAGCTTAGACTGCGAACCGCCGGTTAAAATAAATCAATTTTCACTATTACTGTCTGAATGTCATTCAAATGCAACATATACAGAACCTGCTTCACCCCTTCATCATCATAGGCGTATACGCATTGCGGGTAAACAGAATTACATGAGAAAGCAAGGCGCAGTTTCTTGGTACTACCGTCATCTGACTGACCACGCGCTTTAGCGAGCGAACTGTGATCGTACAAGGGACTTGATCAAGCGATTTGCGGGTTCCGACAGTGATTTTTGATTGATTTTGTGGGGTTTAACGTCCCAAAACCAGTTCTGATTACGAGAGACGCCGTAGTGGAAGTCTCCGGAAATTTCGACCACCTGGGGTTCTTTAACGTGCACTGACATCGCACAGCACACGGGCCTCAACATTTCGCCTCCATCGAAATGCAGCCGCCGCGGCCGGGATTCGATCCCGCGACCTTCAGATCAGCAGCCGAGTGCCATAACCATTAGACCACCGTGGCGGGGCCTGGGACAACGGGAAGAAGATATAGGAAACACGCGCGCGTGCGGGCCCGTGTGCGTCGCATTTGTATGCGTGTGCGTCGCATTTGTACAGTGATTACAATAAAGATCGAGCATCAGTGGCTGCGCCTTCAGCGTGGACGTTCAACCGGCCAACCTATGACACGGTGCTTCGCGTCAAAATACTCTCCAGTGACCAAACTGATCTGCTCTCGTCAGGCCACTATCATTGTAAGGCCGTTGTGGCTTCTAGAACAGTCGGCGAACTTGCTGCGCGACTAATAACCGCGAAAGGGAAAATTGGCATTCGCCTGTTTGCAGCGCAAAACACAAATCTGCTGTCGAGTCCACTCTCCCATCGAGAACTGCTTTCATGTGCAGTTTTTCCCGTTCATTTTTTTTCCATGTCCATCAGCTTTCACCCCTCCTTATCATCATCAACATAATTTGCTTCTTCTTATATTCCCCTTCGCCTCAACACAACACTGAATAGCTGGCCACAGCAGAGGTCGGGGCTAATGTATTTGCTTTTCTTTCTTTATAATAAATATCCGACCCTCACTCCATCGGAGGCGACTGAAATGACGTGGACAGAACTTGAAAAAGAAAAAGAAAAACGCAAATGGGGCCTCCCACTGTCACTGCTGCGGCATCAACGCTTCTCTATAGGCTTCGCTGGCGGATGTTTGCGGAAGATAAGTAGACAACGCCACCGGGATGCCCGATGGTTTTCGCTCACGCATCGGTCCGCGGAGCCAGGCATTCCGTCAGTGGCCATCAGAAGGCGCAACTAGCAGCATCGGGGGCAACGAACGCCCTTGAGAGGCCGTCGGTTCCCCTCTCCCTTCCTCGTCCCGTGACCGACAAGTAGGCGCGCACGGTGCGGACGCGCCACACGACGACGTCGGCCAGGGCTGGCCGCAGCGGTGAGCAGGCATAGCCTCACCCGAATTGGGTCACATACAGCGCCGGTCTTCGTCAACGCGCACCGGGAGACGTCATCGGTGAAAAGCTGCGCCCCGCGCGCTCGCCGTGCCTTCACTAGGATACGAGGATAGGCGAAATTTGGGAGCAACAGCGGTTCCGTGATTGGAAAACCGGGAATCCCGGCTTGGTCCATGTCCCGAAGCAGTATAGCGCATTAGTAGCAGGGGTGGGCAAAGATACTTTGAAATTGTATCGCGATACGATACAAGATACTCGGGCAAGAAGTATTTCGGATACAGATACAAGATACCACCTCAATAATTGTATCCGATACGATACTTGCCATTTGTATCTTAAGATACTTCGATACATTTATAAATTTCATATTATAGACATATATAATGCAGCAGAAAAAGCCTATGAACAGGAGTGTTTGCTTTAGAATTTCAGAACTGCGACCAACCAAGTTTAACTTGAATGAAACATGTGTTCGTATCTCAACAACTGTTGTTTTCTGGCTATAATTATATTGTTTTCATTCCCAAACAACTGATTGGGGCTCTTTTGGCTGCTAAACATGACAGCTATGTATAAGCTACGCTGTCGGCGGTTTTTTATGGTTTTTGTAATTCATGGAAGTCGATGCTCTACTTGCCAACCAGGTAGTGGTTTCCCACCTAATAACAAAAATGGCGATGCAAAACCTCGGCACGATGCCGCAATTACGACTTTGAGTTTAACCTGGTCCGTACGCGTATACCGTTGGCGCAGTACCGGACCACGGGACAAGTGTACAGGAGTAACAACGCTCGTAGCGACATATTTTGTGACGGATCTTCTATACAGAAAGGACATAAAACCGCAATGACTTCCTAAATTCTAGTTATGTGCTCGCGTAAAGCGCTCGTCATCGACGGATTCACGAATGTCTAATTTTTGTAATAATTTCTCTCTACGAGATAATTCCAGACATCGTAGCGGTACAAAGTGTCGCAGGATACCTCCGCTACTCATACTCTTGACATTGATTGCGCGAATTACCTTGTGATTTGTGACAGCGAAAAAAACAATGTGACCAAGAAAGGATATATATATATATATATATATATATATATATATATATATATATATATATATATATATATATATATATATATCATAGAACGAATCGTGCTGTAACATTATTAGTTACGATGTTTCTCAGCAAAAGGTGTCGTCAGCCTACCAAGTAAGATCACACACTGGAAATTTCACTGCTTGTGGAAAATGTCATGAAAGAGCTCGTGGGGACGGTCACAATAATAATTGTTGAGGTTTACATCTCCAAACCACGATATAATTATGAGGGATGCCGTACTGGAGGGCTCTGAAAGTTTAGACCATCTGGTGTTCTTTAAGATGCTCCTAAATCTAAGTACAGTACTGCACGGGACTCAAGTATAACGCCGCTATCGGATTTCGGCCTTTACGGCCGGGATTCGATCCCGCGACCTTCAGGCCAGCAGTCGAGCGCATTAACCACCAGGACGCCGTGGCGGGTGGTTATAAGCGTTGTAAGCTTAGTGGCGGCAGTACCTGCTTGAGCAGCGGACTTCTGCCAGTATTTCTAGTGTCGCGCGGTGATGTTCCGACATCAGTATCTCGTATCTTAAGATACTCGATACATTCTTCAATGTATCGAAAATACAGATACTGATACACGTCTTTCAAGATGTATCGCGATACAGATACAAGATACTGAAAGAGTATCTAAGATAGTATCTAAGATACATGTATCTTCGATACTGCCCAGCACTGATTAGTAGACTCTCGAATGCGACTCCGTTGCGCGAAGCGGACGGACTGGCAGATATATGGATGTAATTGGATGTGTGGAGTAGGCGGATTAATGGTTGGAATGGTTCGAATTGATAGAATGGACCAAAGCTTGTGTGGAACGGCACGAATGATTGGCGTGTTCAGAAGTTTGTACTATCGGAACGGTTCGACCGAAACTATATAAGCGCTGATTCTGACGAGCCCCCCACTGACAAGAACGAAGACGTAAGGACGGAAGCAGAAAAAAGAGAAGGTTAACACGGAATTTCAGTGTACCGTGATCAGGGTATACCTGTACTCCTACACAACACCATTTGATTTGCATCTTTGAACCCCGTTTCAACTCCACTGACGCCTACAGTTTAATGTGATCGCATGCTTCACGCTGAAGCCACTCCCGTAAAAGGCAAATCAAATTTCGTTGCGTTGAGAAGTGCGATCAAGGTCCACTGAAGACATGTCTATTTTTCCCTCAGCATTTGCATTCAGTGGTTCACTGACACGTCCTTCAACATGCTATCGGAGGCTTGCGCACACGTCACCTGCTGAAAAATATAGTGATCTCATTCCATTCGCTGCCGTCGCATCGGCACGAACTGACTCGATGGGGAGCAAGAATCTGGTTTTATTTTGAGTGGCACACTCAGCGCCGATCTAAGGCGGACGATATATACATACGTTGGAAGGAGGACGACGCAGCGCCTCGCCAACAATGTGTATTTTCCGAGGATCTAATGACCGCCACGTGGCCACCGTGACGGTAACAATACTCTTGTGTGCTACAACAGTGGCCGGAGAGACGACCACGCTTCGGTTTGGGAGCCCGAAATGGGTCAGCACACCGGTTGAGGCCTTCGTCATCTCCACCGTCATCGCAGTCTGGCCGCGGGCCTCCCCCCGCTGAGGCGGCGGGCGTGACCACTGACGCTATTGCTGCTGCTGCGAGCGATTGCGCCTCCTCCTGTTCATATACGTTCAATGCGCGTGCGTATGTGGCGTTGTCCATTGGAACGTGACCCACGCGGCGTTGCGAGTGTGTCTTTTCTATGCTCTGCGAATGGTGTCGTGACTGCTGCGCACCCGCTGCAGCGGCCACCCTTGACGCTCCTCCCCGCGCACTGTCCCTTCTTCGAAACGACCGCAGAGGCAGCGAGAAGACGAGTGAGGAGAAAAGGGAAGAGGGTTGGGTACGTTGATGTCATCGGTGTGACACCAATACGCACATACTTGGCTTGCCCGCGTAACTGTTATGAAATTGAAGGCATAGAGTCTACATGCATGCAGTTCCTGGTAATTTCTTTGTCTTGTCAGCGGCGTTACTTCATGCTGCAAAAAAAAAAAAAAAAAAAAAACCTGCAGATAGGCCAGGGATGAGACAGTACAGCCGCCGTGGTAGCGTGGCGGCTAGGGTGTTGGCTTATGAAACTCAAGTTCTCGGGATGAAAATCCTGCCACGGCGGCCACATTTCGATGGCAGCGAAATCCAATGAAACGCCCGTGTACATTTATTGGGGTGCAAGTTAAATAATTCCAGGTGGACAGAATTACCCCGGAGCTTTCCAGTACAAGGTTTGCCTCATAATGATAGCGCGACTTTGGCACGTATAACTGTTAGTATTATTGTGAGACTATGAGTTGCGCAGGCTAAGTGCTGATGTTGTTCCTGCTGATTGACTATAGGCCTATACGCTGCGCCGTCCTCTATATGCGCCGTACGCGACGTCCAAGCACGTCGGGTCGGGCGTCGTTGTCATAATAAGAGTTAATTCATATATAGATGTTCAGATCAGGTAGATGGTCACTACGCGTTCAACTTTCAGCGACAATCCTACAAGTGCTCAAGAAGCAAACGTCCCGCTGCAATAAATACAAGCGTGAGCTGTCGCAGGGGAGCTGTTAGCGAACACCCTTTACAACGGCCATTGATATCTGTAGGGATTAAGCATCTTTCACAATAAGGTAAACAAGAGCGAAGGAATATTACAGACATGGTTCGAGATCCGTGTCTGGGCTGTCCCTGCAAAAAGGTGAGTATGCTAAGTCATACACAGGGGGAAAGTACAAAAAAAAAAAACGCATAGCGGATACACAGTTCGAAGGTCGCAGTAAGAGCTCTGAAAGCCTCTTTAACATATAATTAGTGTAGGAAAATGGCATCCCGACTGTAATCCCGGGGAACCGAGCGTCTGAAAAAGAAATGCCCGAGTTCTCAGTTTTGCATTCGTTGAACCGAACTCATTCTTAACAGCTTACATCGACGCGATTTCCCTTGCTTAAATGCAAAGGACGCTCGAAGCTACGCCCGCACACGAACAAAAACATTGTTTTCGTTTATTTTTTCCGCTCTGTCGCGCATGCGTAAAGGTAATTGCGCCGTTACTCATTAGAACAAGCCCGGGGCGAAGGCCATCCAGACATGCAGTTGCCTGATAAACGAACCTTCTCGGTAACTCCAAGGAATCACTTAACCAAACGCTCCTTCGGTACCCATATACAGCTTGTTGTACAAAAAGAAAAAAAGAAGAAGAAGAAGAAGAAGAAGAAGGAAAGCACAGCTCAACAGCTCAACAATGCAGTAAAAAAAAAAAAAAAACACCGGCGCATGCAACCGGCTTGGCAAATGGCTCAGCCAGCAGCGACCACACCTCGCACACCTGCCTCCGTTGGGCGTAACGCAATCCACCACGCACGTGGCGAACACTGTCAGTGCGTTAATGCGGCGAATCGATCAGAGGTCAGTCTGGTCATTACTTGCGTGTTGCCCCCCCGCGAGCGAACTGCTGCCGGCCACACAGCGGCTCGCGTGAACCGCGAGCGAAGGTCGCAATCACACTATGCACCTTGTATACACGATCCACGAATGTGTGTTTAGTGCGAGCGCCCCATGTAAGGTATCGCGTACTGATCAATCTACACCTCTGCACAACCGGTCTAACCGAAGACCAATAGCGATTGCCGGACGCCACAAATTGCTTTTCTCGCGCGCGAGTCGTTTCCCAGGAGGTGACCGTGTGTACACAATGGCGCAATACTGCCGTCCGCGCGAGGACATAACGTACGTGTTCCTTCCATGACGTAATGCCACGCCACGGTGGTCTAGTGGTTATGGCACTCGGCTGCTGATCCGAAGGTCGCGGGATCGAATCCCTGGCCGCGGCGGCTGCATTTCGATGGAGGCGAAATGTTGGGGCCCGTGTGCTGTGCGATGTCAGTGCACGTTAAATAACCCCAGATGGTCGAAATTTCCGGAGCCCTCCGCTACGGCGTCTCTCGTAATCAGAGCTGGTTTTGAGACGTTAAGCCCCACAAATCAATCAATCCATGACGTAACCAGTCGTGCAAACGAGCACACATCTCATATACCTACCGGTAAACTAATGAAATCGCACAACCTCTGCACGGACCGTATCCTGCAGCTCTTTTAGAAAGAAAAGAAATACACTTTGTCAGGCGAGTTGGTGTAAAGCTTAAATGGGTAAAGTGGCGCAATGCTCTGCGCCCCTCTGCTCCCCCCCTACCCCCGCCCTCCATATAGTTGCTTCACTGCGCAATTTTATCACCTTGGGAAAATTGCAATGCAGGAATTTGCAGAAGCTCACCATTACGAAATGACGACTAGTTTTCAAAACATCTGAAGATGTAGCTTTAGAATATAGCCTTGCGTAGTTTTCTCAGTGTGGCGCTAATCGCTCACCCTTTTTTAAAGTACAAACTGGTTTTTGTCCCAGTGTACATTATTGCACATCGTTAGCGTTACGGAGTAGGAGCTAAAGGTTACGCAAAAATCTAACTAAACGTCTTCTGGGCAGACAAACTTCGCGTTCCGAGGACGTGGGACTATGTCGAAATTATGCTCTCGTAATGACCTGAATTGTTAGCAGGTATCCGAGAAAAGGTGACAGGCTCTTTAGTGAAAGCTGGAACGTGTTTGCCCAGCAGCACCGCACCGGCAAGGATTGCGAAGTTAATTGTGCGCACACTGCATGTCTTCGAATACAGGCGCAGAAACCGCGCCTGCGACAGGCGACATACTGAAATGAGCAGCTCTCAAAGTGTTTGCATTGTGGGAACGTTTGCCTGAAAGTGCTAACGAAAATTACTGGTTACTTTCGTGTTCGACTTGGCGATTCTCAGTATTGTAAGATAACCTTGTAACATCACGTTCCCGTTTTAAACAATGGAGACGTAGACTTGACTCGCTAACAACAACACAAACTATGTCAGATTTCGCTATACAGAAGTCACCTTGAAGGCGCCTAACCGAAGCTCCCACGGTGCTGAGTGGCTAAGCTCGTTTACATCAGATTTGTATCCGGCTGCACTACAGCCACGTTGTCGTGACCATGAAGGACGCAGCAGAGTTCAAAGCATTGCGAGTCGAACTGTTTACTGGCTGAAGCTATATGCCCGGCAAAGAAAAACCAATCACACAGGAAGACGATAGCGTGAACAATCGTAGGTCGACGATAAGAAAACTGGCCACCGGTGAAATGCGTCGGCTTTTATACATTTGTCACAATGCGCTCTGGTATTATCACTGATGTTTTGGAAAGCACTCAAACATGCACGTCAGGCGTGCACAGTCTGCGAAACGGGTCGACACCATTCGCGAAGCAGCAGGTAAGATTAACGCGACCTGCGCTGCGCTTCACAGGTAAGTGATGACGGCGCTCCCCGTAAACAAATCAAAACAAGCGTGCGTGTAAGATAGATTTCTGGGGTTTACGTCCCAGAACCAATATGATTATGTGATACGCTGTAGTAGAGGGCTCGCGGAATTTCGACCACCTGGGTTTTTTTAACGTGCACCGACATCACACAGTACACGGGCCTCAACATTTCGCCTTCATCGAAATGCAGCAGCCTCAGTCGGGATCCGATCCCGAAAGTGTGCGTGTAAGTATAGTATATGAATTGGAAATCCAATCAGCTCTCTTTAACTAAACTAAGAGGAATATAAGAAAGAGGAATGACAGGCTATCCGGACCATACACTTCTTATGACCACTGCGTACGTGAACGGCGACAAATCACCTTCGATGTGTAGGGATCTCTTAAACAAGGGTAGTCCACTTTTGCCAGCGAAATGCTAATTTTTTCTTCGTTTTTTTTTTTTTCTAAGAGTGCCCTTCGAATGTCCTCGAATGTGAACGAATGAGTGGATTACGCGGCTTCAGCATGAACCGATCAAAAGCTACAGCACACGTCCTTGTAATTTTCGCGCCATTGAGAAGCCAGTCCATCCGTGAGTGAGTGTCAGTTGCCGCCCGGAGGGATAAAGAAAATCCAGAGAGCGTCGGACCTCTACAATGGAAAAGGACCTCGAAGGTAAAGGAGCATTAACGAGGAGAGAGGGAGAAACGCCGTCGCCAATGCTACCAACAACAACAGCAAAGCCTCGAACGATAACACCTGAAAGTGCAGCGTTTAGGAGGTGGTGTTCTCTATGGTCTCCGGCTAGAGGACATAGAGTATGCGCACTCCAACGGGCTGAGGCAGAGAGAAGCAAGGAGGTGTGGGTCAAAGCAAGAAGGAAGCCGAGAACGCGTTTACACGCAACCACGTATACGCAAAACAGCGCGCTCAACTCGACGCCTTTCGGCGTTTATGGAAATCAGGGCATCGTTTATACACCGCGTAGAAGAAACAAAAACTGGAATCTGTCGAGATGCCCGTCAAAAGTAGGTGGGCAGAGGCGGCGTTACAGATACCGACACACAATGGGAGGAAAAAAGCAAAAAAAAAAAAAAAGGAGAAAGCGGGACGCACGCTGCTTTACAGAAAGGCGCACCTTACAGGCTCATAGCCGCCACGCGAGAACAAAAAGAACGCAAAGATGGAATGCGCGAGCAAGGTAGGACGGCGCGCGATTCCGGTGCGATACTGGCGGCTCCGCGGTGCCACGAGGGATGTTGGGGCAGGAGGGGCTGGTCAAGCGCGGCTAGCTAGCGGTCGCGCGGCGGCTACAGACTGACGACTGACCGGGGCGGCCGCCGCCCACTGCCCGACATCGGCACGGCACAACACGCGCACGGGGCCTTCGAAGGGCCCTGCCCGCGTTTTCGCCTTCGACCGTTGCTCACGCCGTCCGTTGTGTGCGCGGCGCCGAACAATACGGCACGGCCGTCGCCCAAGGCTGGCCATCCACGGAGGCGGATAGGAGACCGTGGCTGTCGCTGCCGCAATCTTTGACAAGCAAGGAAGCTCGCGTGTGAGGCGAGAGCGGCGTTATACGGCGGGAAAAAACAAGCGAGGAAGGCGGGTCGCCGACAAGGGGAACAAAAAAAGAAGCCGAGGAGAGACAAAGAGGACGTCTATGGCCGAGAGATATATCGCAGCCACCGGCGGCTCGTGCCGGAGCTTGACGGCTGTAGCTGCGCCTGCTGTGCCTTCCTAGCCAGAACGTCCGCGCGCGAAGAAGACCCTGTCGACGACCAGTCAAAAAAAAAAAAAGAAAGAAAAGCGTCAGCCGTGCCTGGGAGACAGAGGAAGATTATTACGAGAACAAAGGAAGAAACGGGATGGGCACCTTGAACGGCGCGAAAGTCACGGTCCCCATTAGCATGAGATCCGCCATCTCCTTTGTCGACCCATTGTGGCGCGCGCGAGAAAAGTGGGACTAACACATATGCGGACGAGGAAAGGAAGCGATACACGCACCCGATCGCTACCGCCCGAAACGGAGGCGCAGATCCGCGTCAGCGTTTGCAGGAGGGAGATGGCGACGGACGGTTAGTGTGTCAGCGCCGGCAGGCTGGCTCCCCGCCGGGAAAGCAACAGATGGCATTCCCGGCGTGCCACGAAAGACTCTACGCGATTTCTTTAGGCGCGCATCATACGGCAAGGTGGAGAGCGCGGCAGTGCTGAAGGTATAACCCAACGCGCACGATTCCAACGTCAAAGATGAGCTCGTGCGGGAGTTCCTTCAATCGGCATGCCTAGTCAGAGACAATACTCGCTGAAGCCAACTGTACTCCGCCAAAGAGGCATACAGCGTACAACGCGGCTTGCACCCAAGGGCACCGCCGGCTGCGTCCTAAAGCTTTTTTTTTTCTTTTTTGTTTTTAGCGCCGCGGTAGAAACAAACGGCAGCACTCCGCACACCTCTGATGAAACTCGAGGACTTCTCTAAAGTGTGATTGCCTTCGGAACGCGCCAACGACGATTTGGAAGACGAGCCATTGTTGCGCCTGCCGACGGTAACGGTCCCTGATAGCGAGGCGATGACCGGCACGAAAAAGCGGCCGAGTGTGTGGTCTCCCCGGGTGCGGCTCGCGGAGGATCGGGAAGATTTCACGCGCTCAGCGCCAAGAACATGGCGGCGCCAGGTTCCAAGCGAATGAGCGAGCAGAATGCTCGGCAAGCTTGTGAGATGAATACGCAACGTAGCGTGTCTTCGCGTTCTTCTCTTCCAGCGAAGCAGGTGGACCTTTCGATGCTGGGAGCATCGAAAGGTCCACCTGCTTCGTTGACGAAAGGTCGCGGGTGTTCACACTGCGTGCGCTTTTCTGAACTGCATCGTGAGCAAGACAAGATAATTTTTCGCGCCGGCACGACCTGCAATGTGCACTGAAACGGAGCAAGTGTACGTTTGCTTAGTTCGAGTTCATTGCAACCCTTGCTATGTGAACATCGGCGAGACGTGAAAGTAGGTGCGTCAGTGTCTCGTATTATTGTGGAGCATCGTTGGTGCAGAGCGCGCTTACGTATTCACAAGGTCTGGTGAGCAGTCAGTAAGTGTTTGCGGAAGAGTTGCCTAGACCCAAGAAGGCACACGAAGATGGAATGTTTGCAATTGTGTAGGAAGATAAGCTGGTCCTCAGAAGCGAGAAATGCCCTCCGATGTGCAAGCAATTGATAACCTTATAGCGCAGGGCAACGCAAACGTGATTTAGTGCGCCTGGTTTGGTTTTCCGCCGACTTCGTTTCTGCGAAGGTAGGTGCATTTTCAGAGAAGCCAGTCTCCATCCCTATCAAACAGAGCAGACGAAAAGCACCGAGAAAGCAGGCAGACATGGCACGGCGTGTCATATCACCGCGCGGACATCCGGTGAATGGAGTAAGCGTTAAGCACGCCCATATGTAAGTTATTTATATGGGGCTGCACATTCGATTTCGACACCACGTATAAGTTTTTTGTTTGCTTGATTTTTTTTTCTTTTTTACAGTGTTAACCGAAAACCAGGCTATACTTGACGACACCTGGAAATATTTCATCAGACCTGGAGGGATTTCGTTTATGTGGACATTCCCAAAGAGAGCAGCGCATTAAGAAGTTTGGGCGTACAATATAGTTGCATGCGTTCGCTTTGTTGCGGCTGTACTGAATGGGCAAGATAAAGTGCGCGTATAAGTTACAGTTCTAATACATAAAACACAGGGCAGTAAACTAGTAGCGATTGCCGTTATATCTACGTTTCTGCACCCCACGGCCTTGTTAAAACAAGAACACGCGTTTTCGAAGACTGAAAGGTCAGTCAGAAAGGCTGCGACGTGAGAATAACCCGATGTTCTAGCGCGCTGACTATAGTCGGGGCATGCTTTGTGTCAGCCCGATTTTTCTCACCTCCGTCACAACTCGGACGTGACAGCAACGCCAGACCCGCAATCACGTGAAGCCGCGCGCTCTGCACAGCAACGAAACGAAGACCCGTGTGAGAGACCCCACGTTGTCGGGACCGAGAATCGACTCCCTTCCGTGATGGAGCATAAGCCGCTCTCCTTGTATGTGCGCGCACGCAATGCGGTGGTCCCTTCGGACGGGGCCGCCGCGTCGTTGCGTGATCCCGAGCGGCGCGGCCTTGCCCCGTGTCGCGTTGAAACAGAGTAGGCAGGTCGGCCTCGATCACCCGAGATGCTTGACCGCTCGCCACGAGGTTAGCGAGGAACCGCGCCCGCTACCACAGCTCTCGGGTCGCGACGTTGGCATCAGCAGCCCTTTGTGCATGAAAATACACGTGGTGGCCGAGAATTTAAGGGGACACTTAAATGAAAAACATTCTTTCTCGTATTAAAGTCAAGCTTCTCACGATACCAAAAGCACCAATCTTTCGAGAAGGTCTTCGGTAAGCTAGGAAACGCGCAAAAAGAAAAAAAAGATAAAATAAAAATACGGGTGGCAAGCCGCTTTGAAGTTCCATCACTAAGACGCAAGACGTCACAGATATTTGACGGCCTCTGCTAAGGCCTTCATGACTAGTTCTCGGTAAGAAAGACCCACACTGTGTTCCAAGGAAGCCAGAGACTTAAAACAGGGTGTTTCAGTACATTTTATGGAGAAAATTTGGCGAGGATACGAAAAAGAGAAATCAGCTTTCTGACATCATTAGGTACCGCATTCCCGGCGCGAATTTCAAAGACAGAAATTTGACATTAATTTTCCCTTTTAATATTGAACAAAAAATGTCGGAATTAACGACAACCTAGTTCTCGAAATATAAGCCATCATTCTAAAACACTTCACCTTTTCATTTTCGTGTCCTTTTAACCACCCAAGAGCAAAAAGAAATTCGAAGTTACAGAGCCACCTAAGTCTCCTTACGCGCGTTGAATGAAAGCACGCCGCGTCTGGGTGCGCCCATGTCACGTGACATTAGAACATGACGTGATCACACGACGTCACTGGCGACGCCATCGCTAATCGTTATATACTGATGTCATAATAATAACAATAATAAGTGCAGGGGTTTACTTTCCGAAATCACGATATCATTACGGGCCGCGAGGAACACTGGAGGGCTACGGAAATTTCGACTACTCGGCGTTCTTTAACCCGCACTTAAATCTAAGCACACGGGCTTCTAGGATTTCACCTCAACCGAAATGCGACCGTTGCGGCAGGAATCGAACCCGCCATTTTCGGATCAGCTGTCGAGCTGATGTCATCTTAACATAATTATAATTACTCGATATAATCGCTCGGTCGCATGACATTTTTGCGTTATGCGCCGCAACGTCGGACGCTGGGTTTTCCGCCCCGTCAGGCATATAATGTTCTCGAAATAATAAATAAAGCATATCAATACTCAATGCTGTAAGGTGCCGTCTCGTGCCTGTTAGAATCGTTGAGTAATTGGTTGCTCCATTATATAGTAACGTTGGGGTAGAGGACGTGAAAACTTCTAATGATCGCAGTCATGGGTGTCACCTACACAGCTGTACAGCTAAAGATGTCGTAATGCCAGCACTGCGGCAAAAAGAGAAATAATCTGACACAGCAAATGTGCGTCCTATAGAGAGACAATGTGGCGCCTTGACTGTGAGAAGGCGGCTACACATACACACCGAACTTGGTCATTCTTCTTTCGCGGATGCTTTATTTTGCTCTCCTATTTCGTGCCCTTTTGTCTCCTTGCAACAATATAAGCGTGAATTCGACAGAGCAGAAGTTAGTGCGCAATGCAGCACGAGATCAAAACACATTGGGACCATCGGCGCCTACTATAGGATGAGCGACCACTGCAACCGGCATGAGGAGATCTGGAAGGGGCACCCGTATAATAAACTGCCGTATATAGATAGCCTTAAGCGAATCGCGACTTGCCGTATCTGGGACACGCGGAATCTCCACCTCTCCCTCACGCAGATGCATGCAGCGACTGACACCGCTACTTTGCGCTGACAGCAGCAAGCTCGACGGACGGCAGCACCGGCAAGACAAAAGCGCGCCAAACAACAGACAAAACGGGGTGAGGAGTTCGACGCGGTGGCGGGAGTCGTCGATTCGCTTCCCGCCATCGCCGCTCGCGCTGCAAGCAATGACCGGCGCCACGCTCATCCAGCGGAGAAGGGCGACTTCCACCCTCAGGGAGAGAGTGCACACAGCCCCCATGCTATGCCTTGGACGTGGGGTGTCCGTTGCGCCGAGGAGGTGGAGCCGGCCGCGGCCGGGGCCATCTTCCAGAGAAGATGCCCATTCTCCGCGCCTTTTTGGCGGCGTCGCCCCGGCGTTCGAGCTCGACTGCTGCAACTGACGCCGGCGAGAAAGGCCGCCCATCCATTACAACGCCACGAGCTATAGCCGAACGGCGGTCATCGCGGCGGGCACTGGCGTCCACGCTTTCTTCTTCTTCTTCTCCTTCTTTATTTATTTTTATTATTTTTTTGCACGGTCAGGGCAGCGCGCCGGATAATCCAGGAGCACCGAGGAAGCAGGGTCGAAGGTCGCCGTATTGTTCTGTTTTACTTTCCTTCTTGTAATTTCATGCACGTCCACTGTGTGATTAAAGCGCGTAGGGTTTCGCGCAAACGAGAACGAAGTAACAGGTGCCGTACTGAAGGCACCAACACCACTCCGTATTACGACCACGGTCGTGCCATATGCACGTAGATCTAATCTACACGCTCGCTGCATAAGGACCTTCTTTTTGCACGTGGTGATATTCCCACCTGGCTAGTTAGCTAGACTTTTGAGCAGTCTTAGTTTGCTTAAAGCACACCAAAGCATTAAGTGCCTGCCTAATCGATAATAATTGTCGTGTCGGTAGCACAATATTCAGCTAAATCAGATTGGCACTTCAGAACAAACGTCACGTGAAGTTGTGATAGCGAGCGCACTTTTACATACAATTGAATATCATCAACACGATGTTCACGAGATCCGAAAAATAGTGTTATCCAGTTATCGCATCATTCAAAACAACCTTCAAGAGGTAGGAAAAGGAGGCTTACTTAGTGAAAAGCTGGATAGCAAAGCCTCTTGTTATTTCGACCGATACTGCTTGGCATAACTTGGGCGTTATGCAGAGCAGCATCACATGACATCACACGTACCGCAATTATCACATTTTATTCAGCAACTTTATTATTGCTCGCCATCTTCTCGCTGTTTTTTTTTTTTTTTGCAATATCCGTAAGCGACTTCTTTCGTGAGTTAGGCACGAACGCGCTGTTTTCTCACTCAAGTGAGCATTTGCGACGAAATACCAAAGTGTGTGCAACGCTGCTAGCGCCTCGCCATCAGTTCGGCACTGGTCGCCGCAGCTCCGGCAGACGCATTATCCCAGGAACGTATTAAGCGGGATGGTATCAACGGGATGGCACTGTACATAAATAAGGAAGCAGGGCAATAGCAAACTTTTGTCCAGAAAGAAATACTGTCAATTAGGAAATTAGGACTAACAAGCGGGTAATTACTCTCGGAACAAGCCAAAGAGCTCAACTAGAACATACCATGTAATTCGAATAGTACAAGTGTCGACTGACGCAAGCTGCAGCAGCGTTGCATGGTTCCATTGATTTCCTCATACTGGCGCGCTGTTGTTAGGGTCGCATTATCAAGTGACCGAAAAGTCTCGATAACCTCGTTATCATAGTTTCTTGTAGGCGGTCTTCTGTGTTATCGCGATTGCAAAATATACCTGGACGGCGCCGAAAGATGGGTATTTGTCATCCAAGGCGATAACCGCCATAAGAGCCCCTAAAATAATAACAATAATAATAATAATAATAATAATAATAATAATAATAATAATAATAATAAGAAGAAGAAGAAGAAGAAGAATAAGAAGAAGAAGAAGAAGAAGAAGAAGAGAAGAAGAAGAAGAAGAAGAACGGAGGACAGAGCTAAGTTGACCGAGCAAGAAGCGGCTGAAAGGATAAATACAGAGGAAAAGGTTTCCTTCGCCGCACGTTTAACACGCTGCTCCCGATGGGTATAACCGTATAAGGATCGCAGCGTGCCAAAGATACAGACCATACACAGAACAAACCCACAACACTCAATGAACTAAAGTGCGTCAATGAAATCATTGTTTCGGGGAAGTTGAAGAGTGCCTTCCTCTTGCGAGGTGTACAAGCGGCGTAAGCCTTGAGAACGACTTATTGGGCGTACGCTAACTGTTCTGCGCGCTTTCTCAAATGCTAACCCTTCTTCACAGCCTCCGCTTTTCCGCGGCGGAATCTTTTGGAACAGCCGCTTATTGTGACGGCCTTTATAATTGCAAACTCAGAGTGTCGTAATTACATATATATCCCAATAAAAAGAGGATATTAGACACTGTCGAACACTGTATTCTAGAATTAACACGAGGTAAAAGAGTCCACTTGACTGCTATTCGATATATCGAATACTCGCACAGAGCGTCCGTAAAAAGCAACTAAACTTTAAAAAAGTACGCAGCTTCCACCAGGTCGCGCAAGGCCAAATCACAGCGAAGCAAGCCAACTATAATTATCATCGTCTTCTTATTCTATCATCATCTTCTTCGTCGTCGTCTTTTTCTTCACCGTCATCGTAGTCATCGTCATCATCATATTCATGGTAATCATCTTCATCATTATAATCTTCATGTTCTTCTTTAACTTCTTTTACCTTCGTCTTCATCTTCTTCCGGTAATGTGTCGTTGTGACGTCATGTTACGTGGTATATGATGTCGAGGCCATACAAGGATATGCTGGTCGATGTAGTGTCGCTTGGCTGCTAGGCAACGTCATTTCAAGGTCATCGTTCGTGGCAGGATGCACTTATTTCGTGATAGGACGAACTTTGGCTAGCTTACGTAGCTTCGCTGCTAATAGCCCACCGTCGTGTCAGCGAACAAGCGCTATGTGCTTAAGTTAACAAGAAAACTTACACGAGAATTTGAAGGAAACAATCACTCGAATTGCACTTAACAGTCGAATGAGTCCACAGTTCCTCAGACATGTGGAGCCACGCATGCTACCTGAGCCCTGCAATGCAGTCACTGTAGTCGCACATATTTCGAAGCGTTTTATGAAGGCTGTGTGCGTATGTCAATTAATAAAGGTTCCCACAAGAGTTATGTGATTATGTGAGAACGAACCTCTTTCGTATACAATCAACTCACTTCATTTATGTTTCCTCGAAGCGCAGCCTGCCTCATCAATTATCGTCTATCATCGGCGATTCAAAATGCGTCCTGTGAGAGATCACGCTGCGAGCAGCGTTTACAATGCACTCAAGGTCCACCACCAACTTCAGCTGGAGTACGATTAAGCGCAATCGTGAGCTTGTAGTATGCATCGCACGAACGCGAGATTATGCCTTGCGCTCGAACTCTGGCTATTATTTGATCGTCAACGGTCAGCAGACCCAGTTCCTACTGGAGTTACGCGTCAGGAGCGTTATAGCAGCTGAGGTGCCGCTACAATAGCAAACGCCTTGACCGCAATGTTTGGTCGTTTAGCTCAAGCGTTTAACTGCATTAAAATTCACGTACCGCGCCTACGCCGGTAAGATGAATTATTCCCCGGTGCCGCGGATACGGTTACAGAGTCAAGGCACGTCGCGCGTACCACAGGTAGCGGATCGAAGATGTAACTAGGCTAACGTGAACCATGTCAACATTAACAACTCTGTTCGTATGAAACGTCGCTTTATTCAAAGTGTAGTATACAGCTCGCGTTCTCAACAGGATGTCGTGGCTGCAACGCTCGTCCTGCGCACGAAACGTAATTTACTCGCGCATCGGAGCTTTGTATGTCATACCTTTAAATTGGTCGCCCTTAAAACGCTTCGAAGAAAGACATATGAACAATATGAACCCGCAGCTCACCCCCTGCGTTGCAAAGTAATAATTTCAGGGATTGTATGTGCCGCAACCGTATGATTACGAGGAACGCCGTACTAGAGAGCTCCGGAAATTTCAAGAACCTGGGGTTCTTTAACGTACGCTTAAATCCCACAGTACACGGGCCTCTGTAATTTCTTGCCTCCGTCGAAGTTCGACGACCGCGGTAGGGATCGAACTCGCGTTCTGCAGGCGAGAACCATAAGCAGTTTACCACCACGGATGCCGCTGTATTTTAAAGCTTGTTGCCCAAACGAGGTACGGCTATGCCTAAAGATAGTATTCCTTGTCGAAACGAAGGACATACTGTCGCAGCAGAAGTCTAGTGTCTTCTATACCAGTAGTCCCACGCGATGATGTGGAACCACACACGATGTCATAGGACGGAAATAATACAAATATAATTATCAGACGTGTTATTGATATGGCTGGGCTATAATACTGATTACTGTAGGTATTTACTCCTTCCTTTTTAACATACGGGAATCTCGCGCCAGGGATTTATCCAGAATTTCGAAATTGGGGGAGTGTTACCCATTGTTTTACCAGAACGCGGGGGGGTATGGATGCGGAGTTATTGGTTAGCTGACAGGCTTTTGAGGTGGCGTGGGGATCCACAAGAAAAAAGGGGGCGGGGGTCGGCGTGGTGGTGGTGTTAGGGCTGTGTGTGGTGCGGGTGTTGTATAAATACCTGGTTCGCGCATTCATTCGAGAATTCTCAGCGCAGTCCAACCAGAGGTCGGCTTCGCCACGTGTGATCCTGAGGGAAAGCCTACTCGCACGATCAGAACATCCCGGATTTTCCCATTCGACGCTCGTTCCATTGTTTCAGTCTCGCGATGTTTTTCAGACCTTCTTCAGATATCCAGCGTAACCTGGTAGCCGCTATTTCCTGGAGCAACAAGCGGTCACTCTACCCGACGGGATTAAACAAGCAGCCCACGTGAGCAACATAGGCGAAGCGTTAACCGCTCGCGTATTCTTGATTTCATGTTGTACGCATAAATATTGCACGCCAGGTATCGCCAGCTATCGTGAAAAAGAAAAAGAAAAGAAGCAACCGGCACTTAGATCTCTTTCTAGTTTGCCGGTCGAAAATACGGAAGCTACACTCCTTCCTGCGTACGCTTCGTAGAACTCGGGAGAGGAGAAGAGATTCGTAATGGTCCTTCCTCTCTCCTCTTTATCGTTTCATTCGGGGCCAAACAGCGCTACCGGAGCCTGCTAGCTGGCTGCGAGCGTGTACACCGACTCAGAGGCGACAACCTTTAGCACTCCCCTGTGCCAACCCCCGCACGGATCAATAATTGACGGAGCACCTCGGCAGCACGTTGCTCGATTGGATGGTGAGGGGGGGACAACGAGAGAAGAAGTTTGCGTACGTGCATAGCCGGCTGACAATTAAGCGACGTGGCAGCGTATATGCGAACAGGAGGAGGAGGAGGGTGCGAGAGCCGGTTTAATGGTCGCCCCCTTCGGCCTCCGAATGATGTCGGTGTTTTAATTGGCCGTTAACGTTCGCCCCGGGGAAGTTTAGGTACGCGGATCACGGCGCGCGCACATTGAAACCCGCTCGGTAGGATCGACCCGAGCATAGCGATGCTCACGGGGAAAAGGGAGGCGCGTGAATGGTTGAGGGGGGAGACGACTACCGCCGGAGTCAATCGACAGCCGAGTGATCGCGTTCAGGGACACGCATTTAGTTGAAATTCGCAAATGGAACTCCTCCTTGTAGTCGGGTGTGATGCAGAGTTTCGAGAGCGCGACAATACTGGGACGACCGCGACTGTTGCCGTTGTTACCCATTTGAATGGGCGACGTTACAAACGGTCCACCGCGCTGGTGTAGTGGTTTCGGTGGAGGCGAAAATGCCAGAGGCCCGTGTACTGTGCGTTGTCAGTGCGCGTTAAAGGACCCCCCCCCCCCCCCCCCCCTCCTCAGGTGGTCGGATTTCCGGAGCCCACCACTACGGATTTTCTCTCCCTTCTATCTCTTTCATTCCTTTTCACCTACCCCCACGGACGCTTAGCCGTGCTCCCGACATGGGCTGCAGAAATTAGCGTCCTTTCCTTAACCGAACCACATTCATCAACATCATCGTTACAAACATGCGTAAACGCGCCTGCGGTGCCGACAAGTGTCATCCAGTGCCGTGAAACAGTTATTGTGTGCCCGTCGCCTGATTCCATTTCCCCCTTTCTTTTCTAATCTCTGTAGTCCCATTTTTCTCATCCCACTTTGTAATTCTCACTTATCCCCCCGTCGTTGTAGGGCAGCAGACCGCATTATCTGGTATGGGTAACCTTCTTACGTTTCCTTCACCTCCTTATTTCTATCTCTATACGACAAGAAAAAACATTACGATTGCTGCTACATTCCTGCCGGAGCCTTGACTTGATCGCTGCAAAGAGGACCAACGTGACAAGGTCTGACCCGCTACAGGTGCTCTAAGCTTAGTGGCCATTGTCGGGCGAATGATAAATTCACATTTAAGTAAGTGCTCTCTCAAACAGCGCTCGCACATTCAGGTAATGGATCGCTTTGATACCACCAGTTTTGCGAATGGTTAATTTGCATTCCCCTCTGGGCGCTGCTTCTCTAACCGCGTACGGAGCGAGGGACTCAGCTGTAGTACGCTCGTACTTCAGGCAGCCGTCGGATATTACGGCAGGCCATCAGTCACGCCACGCAACGCTCGAATTCCTTTCCCGACAGCTCCCCGCTTTGTATACCCGCACTTGAAACGCTATACACTCGCCGTTCTGGAATCGTTCCAAACAGCCGTTCAAGAAAACAACGACAAGGTTGTCGCACAGTTCGGGCGTTTGTACAGGCGGCTGGCCACGACAAGCGCTTCAGTCACGGCCATTTGCGCCGTGCATATGTTCGAGCACTTGCCACATGATCTCCGGAAAACGTCCAGTTCTTAACGCTCCCCCTTCATCGCTCTACGCCGACCGCGTACTGTATACGCGTGCCCACGTGCAACGCCCCGTGGCGTTGTGGCAGCTGCTCCATATTGCTGATTAACGGGCTCGAAAGAGATAACGTGGCCAGCCGCAACGAAAAATCGCCATCCTTCTTCTAATCAGAACGCCAAGCTGATGGGCAGAACATAAAACATACTGAAAAGGGATATAGGTTACTACAGCTCTTCCTGGCCTCTCCCTTCAATTCTTTCTACGTTACTGGGCTTCTCGGGGACATAAAGGTTCGCGATATACTCTATATTTCGCTCCCCAGCGGAATCCTTATTGCTATATGGCTTCGAAGCTGCGTTCGTTACCTGCGCTTGAAGCCAATCACTGCCCGTACGGGCCCGCTTCCGGCTCTCGTTAACCGCGTGTAGCGAATCGCCGATGTCGACAAAGGAATTGGTGTACGGTGCAGTACGTAACCTGTTAACGGAGCGCCCATGCGAATCCCGTACGTATCTCACGGCGTTGCAGAGGGACCGGCACGCCCGTTTCAGGCCAAGCGATGAGCACGCTGTAATCACGGAGGAAGGAGGGGAACTGGTTCAGTACTGCTGCCGCTAAGAAGTACAACTTCAGATGGCACATACAACTCTACTCCGATTACAGAGCTTGCGCATCGGCCGGCGTGAGAGACGCGGGGACGCTGCACCGACGGTGTGCCGGAGGCATACGCTTCCCGTAGTTTTCGTTTCGCATTGTGCCAGTGTAAATGCGTGCAGCGCCGCGAGCGCCGAAGTTGGCACCGGCTGGCTGGTCAATGTGTTGGTTACAATTGGACGACTATAGCTGAGTAAGCTCGCGCGCATCCACGCAGCAACAATGTTTATAGGCGTGAGCAAGCGCTCGTTTTGCACGTAACTCGCCTCTTGGCCCTGCGAGAATGCAACCAGTATTTTGAACGCTGGTATCATCCCTATGTTGCCACAGCACCAACCTAAATAAACTTAACGCAGGCTCTGCAATGCTGATTGATTCTACTGAGAAATACAACGAAAGAAGAAGCTGAAACGTAGAAGTCGGCATGCCACCGCTTTTAATTCACACCCGATAAATATGCACCTAGACCATGTTCGAAATATTTTTTTTTTTTGTGGTACATTCGCTTTATAGCAAAAAAGTTGTCGAAGACAGGCAAGCACACGCACAGCTCTGCTGCATTGTTTCCGCTTGGCTTAGCTGGGTTTTGTCGCCGTTAGTTGCTTTTCTTTAATATCATGTTCAGAATTCGCAGGACAGTGCGCGTAGCGACCGGTCAACACGAGTAGGAAACAACTCACAAAATATTCTATAGCTTCACAACGACCTTTGCAACACACGCCGCATCGGTTATCCTGCAGCATGTTCTTGTAAACGACCGCAACGACAAACTCGAAAGAAAGAAAGAAAGAAAGAAAGAAAGAAAGAAAGAAAGAAAGAAAGAAAGAAAGAAAGAAAGAAAGAAAGAAAGAAAGAAAGAAAGAAAGAAAGAAAGAAAGAAAGAAAGAAAGAAAGAAAGAAATGGCAAAGAGCAAGCACTCGTTTCTTAACCCCCAGTTACCGAAACCCACAAGACATGTGACGACGATCAAAGGAGAGACGAAACGAGCAGCCTATAGGCTCGTTAGTTGAGCTGAACATTAGCTGAGTTGAACATTAGTTGAGCTGAACGTTAGCTGAACATTCTTCTTCGCATTATTAGCTTTTTTTTCGCATACGAGAACGGGTAAGCTTCGAGTCGATCAGTTCATTTCTTGCGGCCGGGGATTTAAACTGGACGGCCCGGGCGCGGCGCCACAGAGATGATTGCCCGCGCCCGGAGAATGGCGGAGCCCTTTGGCCACGGCCCATAACCGTACTACCTCCACCGCCGCACAACGCACGGCTGATTGGGTCCGGAGATAGCGGCGCTGACCGGTCGGCGGCGCTGACTGGCTCCATTGTTCGAGCCCGGAATAAAGGGACCTCGCCTTAATTGGAAGAAGGCCGCGTGTGTCCATGCGAGGAGCCGTAGCGCTGTCCGCTCGGGCCACCAAAAAAGAAAGACTAAAGAGACGCTTCCTGAACGCATAATTGCATGCACCGCTGATGAGGAAGAAAAGAACGTCGACGAGGTGGTAAGTAGCCCGTAATCGAGAGAACCGTTGGGACAACGGAAGAGCGCGCGCGCACGCTGCGACGGTCATCGATTGTGCAAACTTGCGTGGATCGGAAGACTTCCAGGTTCCGCGCGCGAGTGTGCACATGGTACGACCGGAAGCTGCGCGGAAAAGGAGGAAGGAATGAGAAAGGGGCAAGGATGAAGCGTACATGGAAGAATAGGTATAGGCCGTGCCCCGTTTGCATGACAAAACGAAAAAAATGAAATAAAATAACGGTCACTTCCTGAAGCCGTACGCGCATGGGCTTCCGTTCTTGCTATAAGGTAGTGTACAGTTGCTCTAAGACATAGCTGATGCGCGTTTACGTCAACTGGGGTCCATACAGGAATGAAACGTGTATACGCTGTTGCTTGGTGATCGACAGGGTGGTAAAGATTAAATACGATAACACCGCTGTGGCAACTACGTTTCGGGCCACGTAAGGAGAACACCACCTATAATGGAAGAATGTATCTCGAATAATTGCCGTTCGGGATTCCATGTATTCGCTCACTACATATTGCGCCAGCGAAAATTCTATACTACGTATTATTTGTTGTTTACCACACCTTCGCTTTTTTGTTTGCGCTTCACTGCCACTAAAATTGCCATTGTTATAGGCTGATGTAACTTTGTGGTTATGGACATGCCCGAATGAGTAAGCGCAGGGCTGTATCCGCGCAACCATGCTTGTGAATATCTCGTTATGAACTAGCTCGAAGCGTTCATAACCTCTTGGAGGACCTTCGCTCATAGACATAGACGAATGGTGCTCACACACATCTTGTGATTGCCGGAAACGGGTTTCCCGCTCTGTGATGGCCGGCTACTTATGCGTTCTATCATATATGAGCCCGGTCTCGTTGCTCACGGTGCGTAAAGCGTCTCCTTGAGCATACTTCGGCTCCATGCAATGGTTATAAACCCATCCCCCCCCCCCCTCCAAACGTCGCAGGCGTCAACTTGTCGAAAAACAATATATATTGTGCCAAGCACATCGAAATACACACCGCATGACACTGCGCGGGTTACCAACAGAGAAGAGAAGTGGGCAGCAATAAAGTTTATGTGTCGTTGCTGCTTTATGGAAACCTTCCTGCTACGTTATTCTTTACAACAAAACACGTGTTATGCATCGGAACTCAACTGAACCGGCAGGAGATGCACGGCGGCTTTATGCAAAGTGACGATAAAGTATTCTCGTCGGAGGAGAAGCTACCTACCGATGTAACCTTCTGTACACGGCACGCTCGTCGCGAAAGGCAACAGAAGTGAACTTACGTAGAGCCGCCAGCGCCGACGGGACTAGTTGGGCCGATGCTGGGCGGGCCCGACGCGGTGCCCGAAGTCTGACCGGACGTCGGCGGCGGACTGGGCGCGCGGGACACCCACTCTCTGTTGACGTAGTCGGGCTCTCCGTGAGCTCCGCCGCCCCCGCTGGTCTCGTAACCAGAGTCCTTGGTCAACTTGCGCGGCGAGCGCTGCTTGGGCGGCAGGGGCACGCTCCCGGTCGTGCTGTCCGGCAGGGTCCACGTAGAGGACCACGCCGTGTCCGGCTCCTGGTCCGAGCCCGCGTCACACGATCGTTGCTGCTGATGCTGAGGCTGCTGGGCCGACGGAGGGTGCTGCGGTGCGGCGGCGGCGTGGCGTTTCTCGCGCGACAGGTCCCGCTGCGAGCCCCACTCGCGGCGCAGCGACTGGCGCGACTTGGAGCAGCGCGAGGACGAGGACGAGTCGGCCAGGTAGAGCGAGGCCGGCCGCCGGTTGGAAGAGCCGCCACTACCACCGCTGGCCCCGGCAGCTCCATCGTGGCGGCTGCTGCGGCCTCTCAGGGACTGTCGGAGCGAGGAGGCCTTCTGCCAGAGGCTCTCCCGGGTGGAGACGCCTCCCGAAGACGGCGGTGACTCGCCGTTCCTGCGCCGACAAGAACGGGGGACATGAGAATTCCGCGGGTGACACTAAAGCACACTGGCAAAGTCATTGGGTGCCAAGTGCAAAGATTGAGGGTGAAACATTTATTTGAACGTGTTTGTGCTGTGAAACCCGTTCATCTATATAGTGGTGGTGGCTGCGCTCAGTCCATGATGCTACAGGCGGTTGCTATTATGCGCACCCTGCCGATCAGATTGAGAAGTGATGGTTCCGTTTTACTAATCCCGATTTAGTGCGCATTAGTTCGCAGTAGAAAAAATCGGTGCTAGCCTGTGCGCCCGAAGAGCTGCACAAAAACAGGAAAATGCGGGAGAGACACCGGTCTCAAATTTTTGTGTTCGGCTTCATGGACGCTGGTCATCACGAACGAATCGTAGTTCGCCCTATCCGGAATGCACTGGGTATGACGCTATTAAGGAACTCATAGAGAAGTTTGTTCCAGCAGAATTTCGACTTGGGCTAGTTGGTTCATGCTCTTGAAATCGCAGCGCGACCAAGACGAAGACAGGAGACACATGAATCACACAGACGAGCGCCGGCGCTCGTCTGTGTGATTCATGTCTCCTGTTTTCGTCTTGGTCGCGCTGCAATTTTAAGATCATAGAAAAGTTGCTGAAGAGTGCTTCATAGGAAATCAACTGTGTCTCTTCCTCGTCACAATTTTTTTGTTGTGTAAGCTTTATATATACAATAGACACAACACTGCGTACGAGACAACTTGATACCTAGGAGGCAGAAGGGGCTGGTGTAATGTACGTTGTTTCGCATCGGCTGTATTTTGTCGTACTGAGTGAACCCGTCTATACCGAGCCGCTACATCTCCCTCCCTCCCTCCCTCCCTCCCTCCCTCCCTCCCTCCCTCCCTCCCTCCCTCTCTCTCTCTCTCTCTCTCTCTCTCTCTCTCTCTCAAACACACACACAAACACACACACAACAGTGAAACGCGAAACGAGGATGTTTTGTCCTGCCTTTACCGGCGGCCGAAGTTTCAAAGCACGACCTGCTCAAAAACTAGTCTGCGTGCATGGCTACGTCGCGGCGCAAAACTCAAAGCAGAAACAACAACCGCAACTGCGCGAGGGCGGGCGGTGGCACAGGCATCGATGATGGCATGCACGGGTCAAATGACTCGGGCGCCGGCCAGCCGTCACGCCAAACAAGCCCCGCATTGCATCGCTTACACCCATGCGCGCGCGCGTATTCCGGCGCACATGTGACCTACATTGCGAGGCTATTACGCTTTAAGCCTCTCCAATAACCTGCAGCTGCGGCGAGCCGTAAAACCGCAGGTAATAGCGCTATTAGTATTTATTACCGCGTTGGTGAGCGCGAGAGCCAACGCTGCTGCGTTGAAGAACTGGATCCGCGGCGCCCACAGGAGAGGTCGCAAAAACTGACGGGGTTCTGGAATTTTTTGAATCTGAAATGGCGCATTATAACGGAGAAATGTAGCGAGTACCGAATCCGGTTCCGGTGCAGGGCTCCATAAGCGTCGCCTGGTACGGGATTCCTTTCCACTATACCGCCTGAACCAAGCTCTAGCGCGCATGCGTAGATTGCATGACAGGAACTGCAAGGATCCACAGCATCCCTGAACCTGACCTTATATGCAAAGCAGCCTGTGAACTTCCGGTTCACGACAACGTTTCTAAAGTTTGCGGCGCTCGGAAACAACGCTTCGTAGAATATAACTTAACAGAACTCGTTGCTGCAGGCTAGTTCGTACATTTACTGTGAATAAACTAGACGCCAAATTGTCATGTATGGCTGCTCCTAGTTGAGTTGGGAAAAATCAACCATCAACCATAACTGCTCGCTCGTGATGCCACTAAAGGAGCTGCCGCACAGAGACTCCCCTTCTGACTCAGCCGGGCGTTGCCCGCCATATCTATACTATGCAATACACGTATCATGCCCTTCTTCGCTAAGTGCTCGGCTGCCTTGATTTTCCTGCTGCAATGCATGGGAACACAGCACCAATCACCACAGGAAGACAGAAGAGATCGAAGAATAAAGGACGCCCTCTCTTCTTATGTCTCTTCGCTCTTCGGGCGGCGTTTCGTCGTGTAGTTTATTCGTACGCAGTGTAGTAGAATGATGAATCCAATCAGGGAATAAATTAACGGCGTAGCGATTTAGGAGAGCTGACGTTTATTCACCTCGTAAAACCGCGATCGCACAAGTACACATGATGAAAAACCACGTGCAATCGACACAGAGTTAAAGGACGGATTCCTTTCTTTCATACATAACTGCTCTTTCTGTTACTGTCTCCCTGTTAATTTTTGTGACGAAGTATGAACAGCCAGCAAGCTCAAACATTAACCCTTCTCTCCGGTGATTCTGACTTTTCTCATTTTCTTGCCGTTTGCTGGCATTCCACGACGCATTAGAGCACCAACTCGCCCAAATGGCGACCGCTATGAAATAGTGCGCATTTTACATGACGTCGGGAGCCAGAATACCGGAAAGTACTGAGACTGTTTGTGAAGCAAGTTCCTGTCACCGGAGAATGCTGTATCTTGAACGTATATGGTCCCCTACGGCTCAGAAAACACCGTAAACGTGACTCAAGCAGACTATATAGGAAGTGACTGTCGAAGAGCAGTGCCTCCACGCCGCACTGCCATGGGGAGCCCTGCGTCTGTGTGCCGCAGCAGGCGACTTCCGACAACGCGACCTAAATCGTGGACGCATTTGTCACTCGATGGTTCGACGAACGAGAGGGCATCTGTACGCGACATAGCAACAGAACTACGCGCCTTTTCATGCAAAGCGTACTTTTGAAAGGGAGCTGTATTCACAAAAGCTTCGTAAACGCTCGAACTATTCGCTAATTTCTTTTTAATTAGGGGTGTGCTTAAATGTCAAAGTTTCGAAAGGGGGAAGTGCCGCAGGTTGAGTTAAAGCGGCGGATATTTGGAACTTGTCGCAAGTATTTACAAATTAAGGAGCAGCCTTTAAAAAAAAACCCAGGGTCTGTGTACATCCCCTCCCCTAGGGGTTTGTAAAGAGATCTCCAGCCTAGAATTTTCTGTACGACAAATTTTCAGCCGATCCATACGATGGACATACCGTTCGGGAAGACGCTCAGCCAATGGGAAGGAACACTAGTGAAACAAAACTTTTGTGGTTTGGGCCCCACATTCGGGGTTCGCCTTGCCTTGCCACGTGGTCGAAATCTGGCTTTAAAACATTGAAGTATAAACTACGACCAAGATTACCACAAACTTACAACCAAGGCAAAATGTGAGCTACAACGCTAATTAGTTTTTTAAAGAAGTTTATAAAGAAGCCCTACTGATTTGAGAGTGAGAGGCTCTTATCGGTCTTATATGACGTCGTAATAAAATAATGCATGCCTATTACTGACCGTCCTTGCTTGGCGCAACCCGTAATTGCGTCGCGCACTCATATATATATATATATATATATATATATATATATATATATATATATATACGAAAGGGAAGGGGTCAAGGGCTCGTTCTTTATTTGTTAGAAACAACTTAATGAGCAAACAGCAATGAAGCCAAGGAAAGCATAGGGGAAGTTACTTGTGGTATTGTAATTGTGGAGAAAGTAGAAAGGAATTAAAGTGGACGAAAAGACAAACCTGGCCTTCGGTGGGAACCGAACCCGCGACCTTCGGATGACGCGTCCGATGCTCTACCAACTGAGCTACGAAGGCGGTCGTCCCACCGTCCACTTTATTGGGTATTTTATGTACGTATTATCCTGGGAGTGTTAGGCAGCGCCACTCATGGCCAAGGCGACGTGTGTGGAACACACTTTCTTGCCAGGAGGCGTCACGTAGAACGTGAATATATATATATATATATATATATATATATATATATATATATATATATATATATATATATATATATATATATATATACATCTAACTCCTCAAAAAATTCCGCCTCATTTTTTTCCCCTTAGTTATAAGACCTATATAACAGCATGGAGAAGGTTCGCGCAGCACAGGACGCAGAAAAAAGAAAACAGGGAAGAAGATGCTTCGTGGCATCTCGCGAACGCGGCGAGATAAGCGGCCAGCGTCGAGAGTGAAACCGTCCGGTGGACTGTGGAGGACCACCCGCGGTGGCAGCCGCGATATCTGGGCGCCACGTACCATTACGAGCGCCACTGCTCCCCGATGCTTCCGCTCAGGTATAAACACATGTCTCTTCAATTCCAACCATTTCTCGCGTCGCTCCTTTCTGCCCCTGCGAACGCGGCACGCATGATCCGTACAGCCCTGCCGCCTAGCGTGGCGGCTCGTCCGCTCAAAGCGTCTCTCTTCGACCTAAGCCATTGCTCACGGCGGCGCTTTCAGTGGTATACGACGCCGCACGGTCGGAACAGTTTTCCATCGTCGCTAATGGGCCATATAAACCCGGGCTGCAAGAGCATTCCCCGGAGGATTTCTCTCTCGGCGGACAAAGAGAAGCCGTCCGGCGGCGACGTGGTGGCGGAGCGCCAGAAGCTCACACGTCGTTTCTTCTTTTTTTTTTTTCTTGGACACCGAAAAACGGTGCAGCGCTACGGAAGGTATATGTAGCGGTGATATTCGATCGACCGGCCACGACCACCGGTTGCGAAAGAAGTCTTTCACGTCGCCTTATATATACGATTCAAGAACTGGCGGCGTAGGGTGGCACTTTTGTCGCGACGCACAAAGGTTGGACAAATGAAGCGAAGGCGTTGGAAAAACGAAGCAACAGGCAAGGCTTCCGAGCTCGATTGTGAAGGAAAAAAAAAATCGCTCCTACCCTTTCTTGCCGTTTTGAGTAACAGCTCTCCGAAAGGTATACGTGTTCTTTCGTACTTAAAAAGAAAGGAGGGCGGGGAACGGGGGAGGGGGGGAGACGTTCTCTATTTTTCATTGTACCAAAACTAATGCATTCAAGGCATCGTCAGTAGCTGTTCAGAGCCATCGGTAAGCAGAAAAAATGCGGCTTGTTAGTATCAGCCCTTTCCATTGACGTTAAGAACCATGACTGTGGATGCACGGATACAAGTGCTAGTCGCCCCTGGTGCATGAACTGTTCAGCGGCGCGTCAATCAAGATGCTCTCATGGTCTGGAGCGTCTTTTATTTATAGTTCTCATACAACCTAAAGTCTCTATCATTCTCCCACAACTCTATCCGTCACAATTAAAGTAGTTTATAGTCTTCTGTATATTATCGATTCCGCGAGCAAAGTTCGACATCGATAATCCCGACGCCCCCGAACCGTGCGCCCGCACAAACCAAAGCAGCCCGAAACGAAGCACTACTTTCTCCCGCCCTATTCGACTGCCACTACACGACACAGTGGTACTTCCCTGGGTTCCTCAACGTTGCACCGTTTTCAGTGAGACGGGGCACGCACAGCCAGCATACAAACCGTCGGCGTCGGCAGCTGTCGGCAGCGCGTCGCAGGGGGTTCGTATGCCAGCGGCGGCCGACGCCCATACGGTAATGCGGCTCGTCCGGAACAGCGGCGCTGGCGCAACACACACACACACGCACACACGCATACACACACTGCGTACTACTGAACACAAAACGAGAAAGAAATATAATAAATCCCAGGGTGTGCTGAGCCGACGAATCCTCTCTGGCCGCCTCGAGCCTGTAAATCTGGCAGACCTGCGCCGATGCCCCACCGGCGGCCCTTTTGAAGTGCGGGGGTTGGAAGAACGGCGGGCAGCAGCGGGTCAGCCCGTGCTTTCCCCCATCTCCTTCCTCTGCACGTGTGGTTCGGGCCAACGCCGCCGAGACACGGCGTGTCTCACCTGCTGACGCCTCTCGCACCATAAGGGGGGAACGGGGCTGATGAACCACCGCCGACGCGGACACATGTACATGCCAACGGAATGGACGGGACGCGTACGAGAGGCGGGCAAAGTGCACTGCTGGTGCCAGACGGGGGATGTGAGCTCGCCTTTACGGCAGCGTAAAAGCAAGCTTTCCCGCCTTACGAGGCAGACAGTGCGCCGTGCGTGTCCAAGGTCATGGGACGTAGAGTTCCACTGGGCGTGCGAAAGAACGCTGAGGAAGGTCTGTACGGATGACTTGGGGCTTTGAATATGGTTAGTGTTTGATGTACAACGTCAAATACAAATTCAGACATTACAACGAATGGATGACCAGCCGCTTTCAGTACAGATGCTGCTGGAACACCGTCCCCATCGCTCGACAGCCCTCAAGGCAGTGAAAACACTGTCTTGTTTCCTGAGGAAAGACGGGCTTGTGCGAACGTCTTTAACTGTGTAACACATAGCGCAATGCCCAATGCGTCAGCCCACTATCTGTCACCCTTTTCTTTCTCTCTTCTCTCTCTCACCTTTCGATTACCTTTTCCCCATTGCAGGGTAGCCAAGCGGACGCTTCCTGGTTAACCTCCCTGCCTTTCTGTTTCCTTGCTTCCTCCTCATTGTAAAGCTCCTGTTCGCTCCAAGCTGATACGTCAACCAGTCTACTTTATGATGTCCGCCCCGCCACGGTGGTCTAGTGGCTAAGGTACTCGGCTGCTGATCCGAGGGTCGCGGGATCGAATCCCGGCCGCGGCGGCTGCATTTCGATGGAGGCGAAATGTTGAGGCCCGTGTGCTGTGCGATGTCAGTGCACGTTAAAGAACCCCAGGTGGTCGAAATTTCCGGAGCCCTCCACTACGGCGTCTCTCATAATCAGAACTGGTTTTGGGACGTAAAACCCCATAAAACAACATAAAACAACATACTTTATGATGTCCGTGTAAGAGTTGTCTTGAAGCGCCAGAAAGATTGCGGCAATATAAACATCGCTTATTTTCTTTTCCAGGGCACGTTCACTGAGCGTGGTGCGTGGAAAATATTCATCGAACACGAATATGAGCTGAAGTCGTTCCGAGTTCGTTCGGAAGCAAACACGCACGAACAGCAACGGAGAAGGGCTTTGGTGCTCAAATCGCTTCAAAACGTGCAATACGCTGATCAAAGTAAAAGCACTCGCCATGTTAAGGGGACACTAAAGGAAAATATTAAGTTTGACTAAATCGATTTTTCACCAGTGTTGGAGTCTATCGCCGCTTTCTGCGCGCCAATAAACGATTTTTTTGCGTTGATAACTGCCGCCGAAAGTCCCTGGTGTTGCCGCTCAGTTTGAATCGCCCGCGCCGAAAAGACGAGTTGATGTCAAGATCTTGGCTACAAGAACTGTGGTTAGTGCACGCTTACTTAGCGTAAATGTAAGTCTTTCATTTTCCCTTCATAACACGGAGCAGTAATCGAGTACTCAAACTAGGAGAGCTGACGTCATTTCAAAAATGTACCTACAGAGCGAGACTGTGGGCGCCTCTCCAATTTCTCAACACATCATCATTATCATCATCACCAGTTTCTTCGTTTCTATACCTGATCTCGCCAGGAATGGCCAACTAGTGATCCCACAAACTTAATCTTTCAGCCTCGCTCAACCTAATATTTGCATCTACAGTCCCTTCAAATAAGCAATAAAAACAGCAATACAACGTTCCATGAATTTTATAGCCAAGTACAAGAGTTGGTGGCCAGCAGTAGTTCTTGTGCGATTATAAGACTACCTTACCACAACTGCACTTTCTCGCACCCCCCTTACAAGTCCACATGCGAGGCTTTCCCAGCACGCAGCGTGCCGACAACCGCGGCACGCCTCGCCGTCAACAACAACGCAGGACGTTCCTCTTTGTCGACACATTCCTGTGCCAGCAGGAGCGCTCAACGACGCACGTCGTGATTGAACGCGAACCCGCACCGAGCAGCGCAGCGAGTCTCCTGCATGCATCCGTCCCGAACTCTCCCACCGCTGCTGGGAATGCAAAGCCCGTCAATCGGGGAAGCCTGAGGCCGGGAATTAGTGCCCACTCGGTTCTGCGTCGCTTGCCTGGGGCCACTTGAAATCCATCAGGCCGCTTCATCTCTCCTCTTGTCATGCAAGGTCGGGCACCGCTAAGAACTATACAGCGTCGGTTGTGCTTCTAATCGTTGTCCGCCGTTGTGTACCAGGCGCATAGCGCTGTCAGTAAGATGCCGGGGGGCTCTTGGACGACCGCTATCGATGTACAACCACGATCACAATGGGCGTCATTTGAAACTAGCGGAATGAGCGTTGCGCACCACTCGGTTGCTCGGCATTAATGTGCTTTTCGAAGTATCTGTCCCCCTTGACCGCTTCTAGGTCCAAGATTAATGTTGATAGGAGACATTCGGTGTACGAAATGAAAACAAAACATCACGCTTGCCTTCCTTCACTTTAGTATGGCTACCATGACGTACAACACATGTATTCCGCCCAAACCTCCACGACTACAGTCGATACAAATGCGACGCACACGGGCCCGCACGCGCGCGTGTTTCCTATATCTTCTTCCCGTTGTCCCAGGCCCCGCCACGGTGGTCTAATGGTTATGGCACTCGGCTGCTGATCTGAAGGTCGCGGGATCGAATCCCGGCCGGGGCGGCTGCATTTCGATGGAGGCGAAATGTTGGGGCCCGTGTGTTGTGCGATGTCAGTGCACGTTAAAGAACCCCACGTGGTCGAAATTTCCGGAGACCTCCACTGCGGCGTCTCTCATAATCAGAGCTGGTTTTGGGACGTTAAATCCCACAAATCAATCAATCCAGTTGTCCCGGAGTCAGGCTCTCGTCCCACCTTCCTTCCTTAAACAAAATTTTCATATATTTCCATGGTTAGTACATACATTGTATCTCCTGTGGTAATTAGCTTTACCTCTGACTCAATATCTCCGTTCTTAAGAAGCCTCCAGTAAGGTGACGTGCACGCCGCAGCTAGAGAAACACTTGCGAGCGTCGATCGGCAGAGAAATAAATGGCTGCATTCCACGCTGTCTAAATAGCGCCGGCTCTTCCGGTCTCAAACGCCTGCACCGTTAGACGAAGGAGTTCCTGTCGTGGACCTCATTTGCATACGCTTCCTTCTTCTCATTCTTTTTCTTTAACCTCGGTCCAGTTTTCCCACGGACAACATGCAGTCTCGTTCCGGCGCGCTTAAAGCCCCCCGTCTGAAGTAGGCGTCAGGCCAGAACAAACGCGCGTTCTCTTTTTTGTCCTTCGACAGCTTTTCCTGGGATGTTCGCGACTTGTGTCGGTGACACACCGTGCCGGCCAGCGTAGGTGGTGTTATTTTCATGTAGCTCCTTCCGCGTCTTGGAGCGGAGACGTCGCTGCCGCGTGCCAACCGTACCTTCGGGACGGCGCGTCGAGGCACGGCGACTTTGTAAAAAGAGAACCGCTTTACTATGTATTACATCGGGAAGCCGATAACAGGCCACCCCTACTAGACCTCTATCTGATGCTGCTCTCGCATTCTCCGAAACCGCCACCAGACGTTTCTAGTTTTGGAGGGTCGGTGGTAGTGCCGGGCCACACCGTGACAGCCTCACCTTTTCTCTCAGAAGATATATCTGCGAGCACCGACGCTGTCTCCGATAGCAGGAGGTCCGAAGCCACCGCCCTGGGTGAGAGCAGCTTCGAGTGTTGCGTGCAACAGGTGGTCATGCAAGGCCGAATGCAAACTGCGCCCACAGCAGTACAACTTGCGAGCGCACAGACTAGCACACAAAGATTTTTGGGAAGGCAAAACGGTGGTGTAGTGGGCCTATGATCGAAGCCCACAGCTGCTGGATTGAATGGACCGTACGTCACTTCCGACTATTAAATCTAGAAATACATAGCAGTTAAGGTAATGATTATATGGAGAGAAATGTTGTTGTTGTTGTTGTTGTTGTTGTTGTTGTTGTTGTTGTTGTTGTTGTTGTTGTTGTTGTTGTTGTTGTTGTTGTTGTTGTTGTATATAAATAGATTAGACGCGTAAAACACTGAAGAGGTTAGCTTCGGTTTCACCGACGCTGTCTCCGATAGCAGGAGGTCCGAAGCCACCGCCCTGGGTGAGAGCAGCTTCGAGTGTTGCGTGCAACAGGTGGTCATGCAAGGCCGAATGCGAACTGCGCCCACAGCAGTACAACTTGCGAGCGCACAGACTAGCACACAAAGATTTTTGGGAAGGCAAAACGGTGGTGTAGTGGGCCTATGATCGAAGCCCACAGCTGCTGGATTGAATGGACCGTACGTCACTTCCGACTATTTAATCTAGAAATACATAGCAGTTAAGGTAATGATTATATGGAGAGAAATGTTGTTGTTGTTGTTGTTGTTGTTGTTGTTGTTGTTGTTGTTGTTGTTGTTGTTGTTGTTGTTGTTGTTGTTGTTGTTGTTGTTGTTGTATATAAATAGATTAGACGCGTAAAACACTGAAGAGGTTAGCTTCGGTTTCACCAAGCCCACCTACATCTTTGTCGCACATTATTTTCTTGTTTTCACATAAAGAAAAATCGATATAATAATAATACTAACGCTTGTCATAGGCAGGTTAGTATTGGTATTCGCCATAATCTATAACCTTGCCCACCAATATTTCGGAAACTCATGCGATGCTATGATGCCTGAAGCAACGTCGTGGCGTGGCCGTTCAGAGATACCTGTACCGCTCTGAGCCTTTCTAAATCCCAGTTTTTTCAAGACACTCTGAATTGTCAGGCCTAAGCCTCTTCATAGTTTCCTCTGCATAGGCGGTGGAGGGGGCATCCAAGGGGGTGTAGACAGGTCAAGGACGCTTGCCGTAAGGTCCGCGTGCTGCAGCCAACTGTGGAGGGACCCGGTGTATACGGTCTGCGGTTGGTCGGTTATACCGGTTATATACCAGCGATCCTGTCTGTTCCCAGCCCATCTGTGGACCATCGCCTTCGGCCGCCACCCATAGACAAAAGCTAGGCGATAAGGATTGTACGTGCGAAATGTCTACGTTCTCTCTCGCGCGCGCGCTCTCTCGGGGCCGTGCCGTATCTGGAACAAGAGATTCTTGCGGGCCTTTTTCGAGTGCCGGCCGCGCTTGTTATGCACGTTTGGCGGAAGGAAGCAGGAGCCTTAACAGCGCGTCTTTTTGCACGCACGCCGACGGTGATGGTGCCGCGACCTTGACGGCCCGTTCCTTTGCATAATTTATGCGCCCGCTGTGAGAAAGAAAGAAAGAAAAGGTATACGGCCAAAGCCGACGCGTTCCCTGTAATGCGTATGCGCAAAACGAAAAAACCCGCTCGGGCGGTAGGAGCCCCTGCAGCGTTAGATCGGCCGCTTGAGCCAAGACGTTGATACCTTCTGCCAGTCTGCAACCATTAGAAGTATTCGAGCTGTTTAAAATATACCCGATGATCCCGTAGTACCGAGTCATGAACTGACTTGCTGCCATCCGGATATTCGAATTTCAAGCTACTCCGTGGGCGGCCATTGCTCACTCATGTGCCGCTTACCACGGTGACAAAACAAAACAATATCGACCACGTTTGTATGTTTTTTCTTTTGTTTGTTTCTCGGTACGGATTTATAACCTATACTCCACCCCCCTCCCCCCCTCCCCTCAGCTGCTTCGCGTTGTGGTAACATCATGGGTAACACCGCACACAATCGAAATTCTTGATAAACCCCTGCTTCCCGCGCTTGCGATGACGCACTACGCAACTCCGAACGAGTGCGAGCAAATATCTCAGACGTCACTAATCACACTCTTAAATGCAGCATACGTGTGGAATTAATTACACACGCACGGCGGGTAAAATTTGCTATGACCGGCAAAAACTGGTTGCCCTTTCCCAAACAATGCATGCTTCGCCGCATATCGGTACTGTGAGGCGGCAAAGCTAACTTTGCGTGTGCCACATTGCGAGTTTTTTGTTGGGATAAGAAGAGTATTATTTATTTATTTATTTATTTATTTATTTATTTATTTATTTATTTATTTATACGGTACTGCTAGCCTAAACAAGCTGCAAGCAGGAGTCGAGGGTACAAGGTGCACAAATACATAACTCCGAATACATCATCCGCATGCTGACGTCCACATGACAAAGGATGCGCAAAAACGCGGCGGTTTTCCTTCACCTTATATCAGTGGTAGAGGGCAACGACCCGCGGCAAGCTGTTGGTCAGAAAACTCAAAGCCACAAAGCTCAATGCCAGGAACACTTAGTGCCGCAGCCCCGTGGCCGTACAATCGGGAGGAATGGTCAGAAATATGAGTCCCATGGGAAACAAGGAAGAGCTGGCAGGTATCCCGTAGGTTCACGCAGTCCGTGGCCCCTGTATTTTTATCGTTGCTGTGAAACGCGCAGGTACCGTTTCAGTCCGTTCATCCGTGCTCGGTACTCGCCGTATCATACATAACAGTCCGGCCGGCAGGTAAGGTGCCTAGTTGCTCAGCTAGAGGACGCGGGTTCGATTTCGTACAACGGAGGGCGCGTTTCGATGGGGAGCGAAATGCAAGGAATCCCGCATGTACATAGACATAAGCTCGCTTAAAAGCCCCAGGCGTTCAAAATCAATCCAGAGTCATTCACTACGGTGTGCCTCATAATGAAATCGTGGCTTTGTCACATAGAAGTCCGGGAACCATTTCGGTGCTCAACACCAAAGAACCTTGAACCATCTTCGCAATGTAAACAGCGGATCTGGAGCCAAAGTTAGTTTTACATTGCTTGAATTTTAAACTATCCCTTAACGTTGCTTTTCCAGTAGCTTTCTCTTACTTCATGCCACCAACTACACTGTTTAACCATTCTTCGCGACATTAAGTCGGTGTGCCACGTCATACCGGAGTCTTACAGCAATTTCCCTTGCTCGGAACTCCGTTTTCGCTTGGCTTCTGCCTCTCCCGCTAGAGCTTCTGGATCACCTCGACCTCGGCCCTTTGTCCGAGCAACGAGTCTTGGGACACTGGCCATGTCCATCGTCAGCACGGAAAGCGCTCAACGCGTTGTTGCGATTTTTACGGACGAGTGGTCTAAGGGAAAGACTTTAAGCATTGTCGCGTTTGTGTGCGTGTGTTTTTTTTTCTCTCTTTTTCTTTTTTCTTGTCGTGTCTCCTTTCTGCTATCTTTCATTCCCCTTACCCTTCTTCCCCTGCACAGGGTAGCCAGCCGGTCTCAGCACTGGCTAACATCCCTGTCTTTCCTCCTTTCTCTTCCTCCTTATCCTTATCGACCACGTCGCGGCCAAACCCGAGCCTTTTCTCGACCATGCTCAAGACGAGTGGCTTCTTCTTCTGGGGTCCTCTTCGTCTTCGGCATCTCGAAAAGTTCGAGAACGAGATAGATACTGCGCTATCACGATCACCATCATACAATAGTTGGGCAGAGGACAATAATGTGGTTAGTGGGAAGAGGGCAAGCGTGGTCCGCTTTTCCCTTCTGCGCAACCCGAGTCTTTCTTTCTTTCTTTCTTTCTTTCTTTCTTTCTTTCTTTCTTTCTTTCTTTCTTTCTTTCTTTCTTTCTTTCTTTCTTTCTTTCTTTCTTGTCATTTGCATAATCACTATCATACAGCAAAGTGGGCAGTGTGTCAAGGGCAAGACTTTCCCGTCTGCGTGACAGCTCCGGTGTTGTCAGTTAACGCTTCGCAGGTACCTACCACTTTCTTGGGTATTTTCACCTCGACCTCAAACAGTTTCGGTGCTAAAAATTCAGTGGTATCCTGTATAGCACGATCAGACGGTTTGATGACGAAAGCCATATTTGCGATCTCATAAGGACTCTTCGACGCTTTCCTTTGTTGCTCCTTGACGACCCTCACTTAGCCATTTCTTGCGACATTCTGTTTTCGACGTCTATCATAGCCGTTCATTCATTGACTTAGGCTGTTCATGTTAACATCCATTCACGTGCGGCTCTACCTGCATGTCCCTGACCGCCTTAGGCGGGCATGAGCCCTATGTGGTATTATGATCGTAAATCGTAACGTAAATGGCAAGCACATCAAGTCATTGGCGTCGCGACATATCGGTTATGTTAGTAACACACGCCACGCCAACTTTGGAAGAGCAAGTAAGCGAGACGCTATACTTATAGGTTTTGGTATCCCTGCCGGTAGCACAACTCCGGACGGTCAGGTGGACGTTGACACTCCGAATGACTGCCAGTTGGGCATGCTGGTATAAGTTCGTTCCGCTTCTCATGAGCCAGTCAGGGCCTTCGCCGCCTTATAATGTGTACAGCTTTCGTTATAAAGTGTAGGAAAGAAACGGCAGTACATAGTCCTCTCCACGCTTGATGTACCCCGAGTCAACCTGGTTCCCGTGCCACCGCGAGGCCCGCTCATGCGGTGAAGAACAATACGCGACCTCCCTCGCAGCGGCGCGTCTTCGTCGCGGGCGATGCTACCGAAACTCGGGGGCCACCAGAGGCGATCGTGCGCTCTCAGTCTCAAGCTTGCGCAGCTGATGGCGCATTGTATGAGCGCGATTGTCCTTCGCCGACGGTGTCCGCTACGCAGTACGCTGCCCAAGCTCTTTCGAGCTTTTTTTTTTTCTTGATTTTTTTTTTTTCATTTTTCGCTGATTCCCTGCGCATCTATACGATTGCAGGGGGTGTTGACGATGACCCACGCTGATGCTTCGCTTATGTTTGCATCGTACAGCTACCTGGCAATGAAAGGTTATCCCGCGAGAATAGAAACAAGTTTTTACCTAGAAGGAACACGTCTGCTATAGGACGAAGCATGTGTCCATTCTTGCAATTAAACTGAGTGCGAAGTGCAGGCTGTTGTGAAAATCCGTGCCTGCCCGCGTAGCAACCATTGCGCTATATAAAATTTAGTATATAAGCAACGACCGCTTACTTTCTAATCCATACCGCCCACTCCGCGGGCATCAAATAAAATAAAGGGCCTTTTCGCCACCCGCCGATAGCTGACAGGGCGCCCATGTATCGGCGCATTCGAAAAACTGAAGCCATTTCCAGCCAGGCCAGGCTATTCGCTGCGCTTCGAGAGAGGTGAACATAGAACACTTACTGGAACTATACATTCCCAGGAGCGTGGCAGCACCCACCGCCAGCAAAATTTCCGGAGCCCTCCACTACGGCTCTCTCCTTGCTATCTCTTTCACTCCCTTTCCCCTTCCACGACGGACGCTTAGCCGTGCTCCCGACATGGGCTGCAGAAATTTGCGTCCTTTCCAAAACCGAACCACAATCATCATCATCATCATCATCATCAAGTCATTCGCCGGCCTCAACAGCTGTGCGCCTGTGTGTAACATGGAAGCTACCTCGGGATCGTCATGCGGCCGATTACTGGCGCCGAAGCCGTCACATCGTGCAAGCGTCGACCGGCAGTCACGCTTCAATTGTTCTATATATTCACGAGCGCGGCCGCCGTATCGGTGACAAGCGGCGAAGGAAAGCACGTGGAGATATATGGCGAGCGACGGACGCGACACGTTCACGAAAGGCGACGTACGCCACCGGAAACTTGCACGCATGCAACAGCAGCGCATCTCGTCCGCGAGTCACGAATCTTGCTCGAGTTTCCTGTGCGAGTGAAGTTCGTCCTGAAACGTCTTGCGCAACGACTCCTATACATCTTTTGATGCTCGCGTATGGGACTTGCCTTTTATGAAATCTCGACGTAATTTCGGTCTTCGGGATAAAACGGGCAATGAGGCAACACGTTAGAGGCACGCATGCGACGTTCGGGCTACGTACTTAGAAGGCTGTACTGTCGAGAAACGCGTAACAATGCATGAGAGAGGTGAGGAAAGGCGGGGAGGTTAACCAAATGGAAAGTTGTAGATTAACTATTATACCTATCGGGGACAACGGCAGATCAGTTGTAGCGTTTTAGTACGCGGTTGCTGCAGGCTTATACTGTGAAACGTGCCCTGAAACTTGCAGACGGACGCGCCGTTCTGCAGCGGTAGCTTACTTCCACAAGAAGCAGGAGATTCAAATTATAAGCTTACTTATCTTACTTATGTAGGGACGCGATGACGACGGAATTCTTTAGATTCGTTTTGTGCAACGGGCGTGTGTGGTATGACGGAGAAAAGAATTGTTTTAAGGGAGTAAGTATATAGCCAATCTAATTATAGATTATTGCAACGCAATTGGCGGAGGGCTGGCAGTTACAGCGCCACCCTTCGTGATTCCTCTATTAAGCCCAGACGAGGGCATCAGATATCTTTCTTTTTTAGGTACAGCACAACCGCGTGTAGGTAAACTGATTTCATTGTGGACTCGCATCACCGTGATCAATTACCCTTGTTCTTATTTGCTGTCATTGTTGTATAAAATATAGAACTGTGTTTATTAGACGGTCCTGTTTTAAACATCAGCGATGCTTCCTTGTCTGTCATTTATGTTTTATTTTCTTTCTCTCTCCATCTCTCTAACAGTTTCTATAGCACTATTGCTTCTCTGCAAACTTCGCATCGCCGTCAACCGAAGCAAAAGCATGGCTTTGCTTCAATGCACTCCAATCGATTGATCCCCACCATGTACAGCAGTCTACCTCACTACCTTTTACTTCACATCTCGAAACACGTAAACTAATACAGCTGATCCTTTATTTTCGTATCTAAGGCTTCGAACCTTTAATGCTACAAGGAAACCATATATAGTTCATAACATCTTGGTACAGTGTCCAATCATCAAAATGGCGTCGTTAACGAGTGCATCTATTATTCTTTAGGGTGCTCTGAGCATTAGCTATAGTGCACAAACCGGAAGCCATAGCGACCAGCAACTGGGGATATTGAGAAGCCAGAACAATGACAATAACTAAAGAACTGAATGAAGAAGCAAGAACAGGAGAACGATTCGATGTCGCCACCACTCTACGGGGTCACGAGCAAACCTCGAGGTACTCTTCAGAATAAAAAAATAAAAAAGGACAAAACAATGGATACCAAGTCGAAGGAATGTGGAACGAGTACATGGTGCGCATCGGAGCGGGAGTTCATTTCCTACAGCGGAATCACTACCACGAGGGTCATTCCAAATGCCGTCGTGCCCATCGCGAGACGCACACACCAGTGACCATTCATCCGGCCACCGTTATGCTGTAGCCAGCGTCGGCCCACGGCAGAGCAAAACGGCCATCAGCAGCCAAGCCTCTCCTCCCACTGTCTCTCATGTTCACGGGTGCCGAGTATCAAACGAGCAAAATAAAACGGTGGCAAGGGGGAACGTAAGACCGAGATAGTCCGACTTCCGCTCAGCCTACTGGTGACTACAATTCTGCGGCACAACAAAGGGATGCCGCTTTAGAGAAACAAAACACACATAAAAGAGCAGCTCAGCGCGTACCCCTCGAGCATGGCCAAAAATCCACGCCGCGGTCACAAATACACCGTCCGACTAGAGCCACGGGAGAACAAACAAAACTGCCGACGCCTCCGGGCGATTTCGCGCGCGCGCGGTCATGCATCGGATGGCTGGCTCGCCGGGGCGCGCTTTTATCCCACATACGTACCACACATACACGCAGAGCGCGGATACGATAGGGCGAGGGGGGCAGAGTGGCCGTGGTGGACATACACCTCAGCGCGCTTTGGTCAGGTGCACACAGCAGCGCGGGACGATGAGGAGGACGAGGGGCCGCGGCCAGTAGCGCATTGCGGGCGCGTCTCTAATGTGTTTTCCGGGCGACGACGTAAACGATCGTTTGGCCACGCCGCGGCGCAGCCCCGACACGCGGGTCAGAGTCGTGCCGGTACATACCTTGACGTCGCTGTCCCAGGGAAGGGGGAAAAGGACTCCCTTAGCGCCCGCAGTGGCGTCGTCCCACGCATCGGCGAAGCAGAGAGAGAGAGAGAGAGAGAGAGAGGCGGCGGCCGTCGCGTCACCGCAAATGAGAACGCGCTGACCACACCAGCGCAATGGGTCAAGTCCGAGGCGTTGCTTCCTGAAACGGTGTTCGACGCGCCGTTCTCGGCGGCGGGGGTGGTTACGCGCGCGCCAGTGCCTGCGTAGTCCTCCTGATCCGCCCCTTGAGCGACACACACACACACACACACACACACACACACACACACACACACACACACACACACACACACACACACACACATGCAGCGCCGGAAGGATCCTTCTTTTGGATGCCGCGTTAGCCGTGACCTTTTTATTTCCTCCGAGTTGCTCGCGGGGTGAACAGAGCGACGCTTATATTTGCCTGCACAAGGGGTCACGGGAGCGACTCGGGTTTGCATACGCGGCGAACGACGGGGATCAGCGCCACGGTCGACCCTCCCACCACCGCCGAACCACATCTCTTCTCATAAACGGGTCCACGGCCAAACGAGCCGTTTTCCTGACCGGGGGTGTAATAGGACCGTCTCTTAGCCTAGTCGGGCGATGCTGCAATAACACCCCCCCCCTCTCCGCATGTTGGCCCGTTATATGCTGCGTCCTCGATGCTGTGTGTGATGCGTGCTCCAGCGCTGTTTCCGGCGGGCTAACAAGGCATTCTCCTTCCCCCTGTTCGAGGCTACGAGTCCGGAGCTTTTATTTCAAACTATGCGACCGAGCATTATGAAGCCCGGTTCGTCGGCGGTTCCATTAATCTTCCGACGAAGCGTATATAGCAATCTTTCACGGGCGCACTTTATCACGATGATAGGCACTGTGCGGCCGAAGCAGTACCTCAACCACGCGCCAGCCACATACGGACGTCGGGGACGGCCGCAATGGCTCCGCCAACTCCTCGTAGCGACGAAGTGGCGGTATAAGCGTGTAATTTTGACGTGCTGGAATTTTCTCGACCCTAAAGCATCTGGGGAGTAGGAATACGCGCCACGATATGGTCGAGGCCTTCTGTTTCCGGGTGCGATAAATTGACAGCTGAGAACGAAGAGAGCCCATTGTCTTGCCCGTACTTAGTAGTCCGAGGACTTGCCACGTATCCTGGGCTACACCAAGTCGCACGAGCATCTGGCGGCCCGACTATCCTCTGCCGAGCCACATTGCGAATAACGACGTGTAGATGTAGCGAGAACCATTAGAACACGCAAGACACTGCATCAAATACTTGAGAAAGGCATAGCCGCTACCATGAGCCGCATAGTCAAACATGTAAGCTTGGTAGCATGTAAACTTATACCTAGATGTATATCATATGACGTATCGCTGTTATAGAAGCAAACGCTATCACCTAAATCGTCGCTAATAGTTTTCGGTGCCATAAACATTACCCAGCAAACAAACAAACAAGAAAGGTAACCAGACATATTTATCTAAATCTAGTCTTTCCTAGTAGTCACATCTAAGCAATAAATCCACGCCTCCATACAAAGCCTGCGTGACGCGAGATCGCAATTATTTTCACATAAAGATCTAACAATGCCTCATCACAACACATACAATTTCCTTGGTAGCAAGCTAAATGATGAAGCAGGCGTCACCGGAAATATCATTTAACATTTCTATCTATCTATCTATCTATCTATCTATCTATCTATCTATCTATCTATCTATCTATCTATCTATCTATCTATCTATCTATCTCCCTTGCACATTATAATAAACTTCCTTATTAAGCACATTACAGCAGGAGAGAATAAACACTGCAATAAAAGACGAACACTGCCATAGTGGCAACCATTCCGAAAATAGCGACCGTAGGACAGCACACGATCATCAAGCGACAGCTATCGAAAACTTCATCGTCGGTTGGGTTCCCTTACACAATGAAAAAAAAACCTAAAGAACTTTCCCATTCGAACATTTTCACTAGTGAACCCGATACCGAGCCTTTTACAGATGAAAGCCTTCTCCAAACCCTCACTCGCACGACCGCAGCGCACCTGGCTGTGAAGGACGTTTCTTTCTGCTCTCTTTGCGGAGCGTCGACGCATGGCAGCGCGTACCCGCTGGACCGTACAGACAAAGAACAAAAGAAAACGGCATTTCACGCATGCCTGCAACGCGGCGCTTATGACGCCAATGACCCGGCATCGTCACCGCCTGCGGCAAAGCGGAAAAAAAAAGTGAGCCGTTGTAGCGCATTCTTTCAAACCCGCCTCGCGCCACAGAGGCCGCGGTGAGCACTTTCCAATGTCTATCATCAAAAGAAGAGCCCGTAAGAGGGTGCTTCACAGAGGGTCATGGCGAAAAAAGAAAAAGTGGCGTCCTCGACAGGACCACGCTTGCGAAGAATGACTTCTGTCGAACAACGGCCTAAGGTCTCTCTTTGAACGCGCACACTGGGGACCAGACAGGCAGGCATGCCATCTCTCGTCGCAGCAGCAGAAGCCGCAGTCATATACTGTTGACCTTCGGTCCTCTTCATTAGGCCACCGCCACACGGAGAGGCCGAAGCTCCAAGACCTCACCGGCCTCCTCCTGCATACCGCCGCGCAACAAGGCGCTAAGGTGCGCACGAGAGGGCTGCAGCCAAAGCGGTCGGCGCTCCAACTGGCAGCGGAGCACCCTAACGACCAGCGCTGAATGAAACATTGTTCGTGTAATGCCTAGAAATAACCCGCCGAGAGGGCAGAACAATGCTGACGATTCGTCGTCCGTCCGTTCACGTATGGAACGTCGCCTGTAGCGTGTACGGGGCCGTGCGCTTGCTGCCTGGACTCGCGGTATATAGTATTTCGCGACAGCGAACAGTGGTGCACGCACATAGACGACACTGAAATGCTTTCTTCGTCGTTCCTGTTGCTTGTACGGGTGTCCGTTGTTTTTCCTCGCGCACATTTTCTTTTCTCCCGGTGACGCAGTCGAGGGACTCGCAGAGGTTGCGCCGTTCTCTTGACAGCGTCACGCCCGTTGGTATTCTATTCTTCTTCCCTTTTCCCCCCTCTTTTACGCAACAAAGACCTCTGGCGACGGTGCGCTGCTGTTGGCACATCGAAAAACACGCGTGCCAGTTGAAGAACTTTTCCATAGCCGCAGGGAGGTGGGGTACCCCCGCTTGACTTTTTCTCTTTCTGCGCCGGCTTTGCACTCAAGAAGAAAAAAAGAAGAAATATAAAACAAAAATGTGGGCCGAACTAAGAGTTAATGAATGCAAAGAAAGCGGGAAAAGGAGCGCGACACTTCGCCAGGATGAAATAAAGATGAAAATGTAGACAAAGACCGAATAAAAAAAAATGAAACAGAGTGCGCCTAACAATGGGAGGTCAGACGGCGTCAGCGCTGCGCGCAATTTCCTTCCAGCGTGCCCCAACCGCAGAAGCAACAGCCCCTCAAATTCGTTGAGGTGCGCACACGTTCGATCCCAATCTAGGCGTCAAAAAAAAAAAAAAAAAAAAGCACTGACGCGCGCTCGTGAAAAGAATGGAAAGGGCGATGCGGCCCCGGGGCGAAGTCGGGAGAAAATAAACAGAAACATTAAAATGCGGTAAAACAGAAAAGGAAACTTTCTACGAGGAGCACGGTGAAGGTGCACGCAGTGTAGTATGCGGGAAGTGATTTGGAGAAGAGCAACGTGACGCCTTCCAGCGGTGGCGTACAATAGTAGGCCAGCACAGTGCAAGGCACATCATTGAAATCGCACGCGTGATGTGGATCCCGCACTAGACGCACAACCCGAAATTTCGCTTCGGTTATAAAAGCGTGCATGGGGGCGCGATGCGCAGTCACCACATGTATACAGTAACTACATTTCCTAGATATATTTCATATGCTACATAACCCACGTACACTATATACCATTAATGGGGCATATACTACATATGCTACTTATACTAAATGTTTGCTCATTAAGTTGTTTCTAACAAATAAAGAACGAGCCCCTGACCCCTTCCCTTTCGTTATACTAAATATACTACATATGCTGCAAGACGGGTTCCACGTGGTCCAAGAGACTTGTTCTCTCAAGTTGCGTATGGCGTATGAATACCTCTTGGAGAACGCTACGAACAGTATAGCACTAAATGAGTTCAGCAAGGCTGGTTTAACAGCTCAGCGAGTGGTACGAATTGAAGGTGGAAGAAAAACAAACAGTGCAAGGAATATAGGACACAGGATACGTGGGACTCAACTACACAAGGATCGACCTAAAGACAGGCGCCGCCGCCGTCATGTAGGTCACTCCTTTTCTCTGGAGCTGCTTTTGGGACTGAAATTTTAACTGCTCGACATGCACAAGAAATTCCAACAGTGTAGAGACAAGTGCCGACTGTGAACTGGTTCACCGAATAAACGCGAAGGTGCAGGTAAAACATTCTAAGTCCATTTACTTGTATTTCATTGATACTATCAGTGAATCACCAGATACTGTCTCGTCCATCGTGGCAGGAATAAGCCATTGTACAGCGCCATTGCGATTCTAATGGAACAACAATGCGTCGCCGCTATGGGCGACGGAAATTAAACTTGGCTGACAGTCCTGTATACACCCGAGCAGCTCCCAAATGGCGCACGTTACAGGGCAGAGTCGAAAATGAGTTTACACTGCTCATTATTTGAAACTGATTCCATTCACTTATGTACTGTTGTAGATGGACGCCAGCGAATTCAAGCTGCCTCACTTTTCTTGTGGTGGCTTGTCGACATGATAAATATTTTTTTATTTTGGTCATGTCTTTAGGGCTTATTGTAGGATGGGCTGAAAACTCAATTAGCCAAGGAGATTGATAAGAAGACTTATTGATTCGTGAGGCTTTACGCCGATCCCAAAACCACAATATGATTCTGGGCCACTCCGTGTAGTTGAGGGGTCCAGAAATTTCGACCATCTGGGGTTTTTTAACGTACATTGACATCGCAGAGTACACGGGCCTCAACACTTCGCCTCCGTCGAAATGCAGTCGCCGCGGCCGGGATTCTATGCCGCGACCTGCATCCGCAGCAGAGTGTCATAACCACTATACCACCGTGGCAGGTCCAAGGAGGAAGGTAAGAGAAAGTGAGACCACCCATTCAAGAAATAGTTATATCTTATTTTCCAAGCCACAGCAAGCGTACACGTCCCAGTTTATAGATCTTGTATTAAGTAGTTCTCATTACTGGCGTTTGCGTATTTATGGCATAACATAGAATGATCGGCTACTTGATGATATTGAACAACAGCAACCTTCAGTGAATAATAACAGGGGCGCGCGAATGGTTGTTTTTCAGACCGGATCGAATACCCGTCGAATAGCGGAAGAAGCGATTCGAATAACGAATACTTTTCGAATAATTATCGTATGAAACAGCCCTTCACACAATTAATGTAAATACGTGTTAACGTCCTCGTGTTCGTAACTTTCGCACTGAAAGCACAAATGCAGTATCCGGAGTAAATATAGCCACACTGCTCGTATCCACATAACTAAACATTCAGAAAACACTAATGATCATTGTGTAGAGCAGTTAGACTCACGCTTCCCGAACGAGCTGACCTGCTACACTATACACAAGCTCTATTGTTTTAAACGCTTGTCATAAGTGCCAGCGGGGATGACATTAATCCCCCTGACGCAATACCTTTGTGTTTGCTATAGGTGCGGTTAACATTTCGAAATATTCTCGAGTTATCCTAAATATATTCAGGTTTATGAATAACGGCCGCTCGATTCGATGATTGAATCGAACGGGCACTATTAAATACGATATTCGAAATTTTCGAATGTTATTGCGCTGCCAAAGAGTACGGCGTAGACGCACGGTTCACCCTCTCGCCGTCGGCCGCGCAAGCCGTCGTCGTGACCATCCTCTTCAACGCGGTCGGTTTTCCTGGAAAATCGCTGCTGTCGAGGACGGCCCCCCCTTGAAATGTCTCGCGGAGAAAGGCAAGCGCTTCCGCGTCGGCTGACCGCATCGGCTGAGGCGGACGTGTATCGTGCCGGCGTGCGGCACAACATTGGTGAATTGCAGATCGTATACACACGCCGGCACGGCTTCTTTATCTCAGGCAAACCCCCGACTATGACAGCGTGCTCTTATCCATTCTTCTCGGCGACCTCGTTTCCTTTTCTCCTCCCTCTCGCGATCTCGCTTCTCTCAATTAAGTTGTTGTTGTTGTTGTTGTTGTTGTTCACAAAATAGCCTGAAATGCCTCCTTTATGGATCGAAGAACGTCGACGATGAACGCTTCTTTCTCGTGTGATATTCGCAGTCATTTAAAGATGTGCGGAATAGCACGACGTTGTTCATATGCGAATACCTGCAGGTTCGCATTTGCCAGTATGTGGACGTCACCATCGCGTGTGCGCAGGGCGCTGAGAAGTGTCTCCTCCTGTGGCATTAATTCTTTTGTGAAGAATGCACTCTGCGTAACTGCACTCTAAGCCAAAAAGGATCAACGAGGGCGTAGGGGTTAGTCCTTTTAGGGACTAAATGTGTTGCCACAACCATTGATCCCTTTGGGGATCAACGGGAAGGGGACGAACGGTTAGTCTCCTAGCAGTTAATCTCCTCGTGAACATTTAGTCCCTCCGGTTACTCTCTGGAGGATGAAATGTTCGTCTCTACAATTGCTCCCCAGGGATTAAATGTTACCCGTTAGTTGCTTTCTCTGGACTAAATGTTGGGCTTGCAGTTACTCCATTGAAATCAAACTGCTTATCAGTTCATTTGTTCCCCAGATGCGACTTCTTGCGTCTTCCTTGTATGCAGTTTTTCCTAAAAGTTCGAGTATTTATATCAAACGTGCTTTTGCGGGATAGACATTGTACGTGAGCTGCTCGAGCGAGTGATATGGACAAAATGTAAGCAAAATAATAGACAAAATGTAAACAAACGAACAGTTTATTACTCTTTTTCACTACACCATGCAGCATGCTCGCCGCACGCACTAGTGGAGTTGACCGCACACCACTGCTAACGCCAACCATGTGGCGTATCGAGTCAAATGCCTTCTTCATCCTTGGTGAAAAGTCAATGTCGAATGCTCAGTCCAAGGGAATCTGCATTGCGAGGGCAGAAACGATGGCAACGAGTGAAGGATTCCCACAGGGTGGTACTGTATCCAAACGGATGCTGTCCAGCCGCGTTAAGAAAGTTCGGTATCTTCATTGTGATGCTGAGCATACACCCACACCTTCCATATGGTGAGCATATCTTTAGGATGGCGCAATACCCGGAGTCCTTGTGTTCTGGAAAAAAAATCATTCCGGAAATACTAATTACTTGCGGCAGCAGTGTTCGAATAATTGTTGCTTCATCATATCGAATCAGACACAGTAAAAGCACTTTCAGGGAACCTGGGAAAATTGAATTGAATAATAAGACGTGCTTATGAAGTTTAAGAAATTTGCTGTAGAGTCTAACGTTGCAAGCTTCGACAGCAACATGTTTGTCCGCGCGCTTATTTATAACTAAAGATTGCTTGCGCTTAGCATGTCTCGCCGGCATCATTTTATTGAAACACTCAATCTTGGTATGCAAAAGGCTTTGAAACGCCTGTACTAATGAACACGACACCATGACGTTATCATAAAAATTTATATAATTAATAAACAATTAAGAGTGCAACTTCAAAATTATGCATAACCAACTTCAGAACTCGGACTACCAGCTCGCTCGTGCAAACGATAGCTGCGCTATTGGCACTAAACTTCAATTCACCAATCAACCAGTTTTATTGTGACATAACAAGTTAATTACACGGCATAAAATATACAGACGAGGGTCCCAAAGTACAATGACTGCAACGGGACCCTCGGTGAAGGTTACCGATAAATAATACAAGGTTTAGCAGCAGTATGAACAGTAAAAAATAAATAATGCAAAATACATACCGGAATAAAAACAAGAACGCAACAATACAGAAAAGAAACAAATAATCTGATAAAGAAATACAGGATATAGAAACACAAATATAATATTAATAAAGAAAAAGGCAGATCAAAACTTAAAGCTAGACATGCACTAGGAAACAGCATCATGTCCAAATTGCTCGTATACTTCTAAGTCCCTGTATAAGCGATTATAAAGAGACCTTGAAGTAGAAAGAAGGATACTACGTACACGTTTCTGGTTTTCTTTTTCGGAAGGCTGCAACATTTCGGCATAGACAATGCGTATACATTTTGTACCGCGAATGGGTGCCTTGCAAGTTGCACTAGCTTCGGCGAACGTTTGGCCCCCATAGAGGCTACGCATGTCATGCCGACCCGAGCAACCCGTTAAGCTTTCCTGGTAAAGCAGCATTAGGAATGCTCTACAGCACGAGTTGCGATTAAACACGCACGTTTCGTTGCGAAGATGAGAATGCAGGTAAAAAATGTGCGGTTAACATGACATCTAAAAAGCATGCAAGTGAAATAACAGGAAGCAAGCAAAGGTTTGTTTACACGCACCTTTCAGGCGAGGTCCCATTCAGCTCGTAGTATTCCGATGGCGTAGCACTTCATTCCAACAACGAACCACGGTTAACACAACGCGGAGAAATGATTAAGAACGGCATGACGAATAGCAGCAACACACCAAACGCACGAAAACAAGAATACATCCACAGCGCACCAACATCGCCGCGGGCCAGCGAGGCCTAGCTTGTCACTGCAGCCACTGCAGCACATGTGACGAGAGAACAGGCACGCCGCGCATTGATACGTGGGCATGAGCGAAAATTTCTCGCTGGATATTTTTATTTATTTTTTCTTATTATGACAAATAAACGGCACCACTTCTTTTACACCGCAGTGTTCACGACCGTTCTCACTAAAATAAATTGCTAAGAGCATGTTTTTTTCCGCGGATTATTTGCTTACGCGCATGCTGGCCGTTGGCCGTTCCTAGGCGGCTGGTGCGCGCGCTCGCGGAAAGTCTCCGTGGGTGCAACCGCTTGCTCCTCGCGGTGCAACTGTTGCTCTCTCTCAATTTTCACACGGCACCACTGGCCTACAGTTGATCTCTTTGAGGACTAAGTGGACGTTGTGGAGACGAACGGCAGCAGTTACTCCCAATTCGCTCGGTTTTGGCTTAGAGTGTGGGTAAACTGAAATAAGGAAATTTGTAAGCGAAAGTTCCTACGGCATCCTCTCGCTCGTGAGCATGGACCGCGTGTTCGTTCCCAAGCCGCGGTGACCCTATTGCGATAGAATCCGCAATGCACACACACACACACACACACACACACAAGGAAGAAGAAAATTTTGTCTTGTATTTGATGCCCACGAAGCCACTACTCCGAATGGTCGAAATTAATGCGCAGTCCTTCACTATGCAGCGTTTTTCCTCTCATGGCCCGTAAGTCTGCGGGACGTAAAACCCCGAATACATGCATGCATGAAGTACGGCCTTCGAGTGCGATTTTCTCCACTAATAAGTCGTCTTTTCTCGCACAACGAACGAGCGCCAAATAGGCTGATACGGCACAACTTAGCATTTGCTTTCACTGTCCCCCATACACGTCTCTCATCCCGCTGCGAGTCGAGATTGGCCACTGCATCCTTCGATTTGTCGGCTTGTCCCGGACACATGACGAACGAGCTTGACAGCGATTAGTCCCGAAGGTGACCGGCATAGACTAGGTCCCACCACGGACGTTTGCCTTTACTATACCCGAAGGCTAAAACGGCAGCGCCGAAAAGAGAAGAGAGCAAAAGAGACTAATGTGATAAGAACCAAATGTTTCGCGTACTGGTACGCCTAGAGCGTTTACTGGTGGCATTTGCAAGTGACTGAATGCGTTGCGCACATTGCAGACACGACTTTGCTCTAGCGGCAAGTAAACCGGAGGCACTGACAAAGAAAGAGTCGAGACTGACATTGACAGCGTGAATGACAAGGGCGCAGATATTCAGGGCCACTTTCAGGGACTTAATGCAATGCACGCTCACCCGGTTCCTCGAACGCGCTGCAGGCGAGAACATATACCGAGGCTTCTCCGCCCACGATCGAACAGAAACACCGGCCAAGCAGATGCACGTACATTGTACAGGGTTCGTACAGAATATTTGACTGAAAATTCAAGGAGTTTTCAAGGATTTCAAGGACGAAAAATGGCAAAATTCAAGGAGTGTTAGGAAAATTTCATTTGCTTACAAGACTTATGGAAGCAGCGCAGTTTTCGCATGTATTTCTTTTTCCAAAGAAGCTATCTCCAGCTCCTTTTCTTTAGCAGTTCGATGAAAGCTGTTTGCCTTGACTAAGTAGGTAAGGTCGTTTTTCGCTTCAGCTTCTTCCGAAAAACAGTCCGCAGATTCCAGCAGGCACTTGAGAGTTTTTTGAAGCTTTGACTTCCTTCCGTGCATCTTATCAAGCTCTTGCTCCAGCTCTTTTCTCTTTGAAGCTGCCTGCCATGACAGTGCTTGTTTCTTTTGCTCGTCTAGGTATGCAGCGTACCTATGCCGGGCTTGGCGCACTGACGCCTTCAACTCTTTTGAAATCGGGACGTTCAGCAGGCCACCATGGCTTTTCACAACCTCGCAGATAACTCGTTGAGAAATATACGACAGCTCTGCCAAATTCTCGACCGCAACCTGCTTGTTGATGCTGAAGCCTCTTTCCACTGAGGCCTGCCCATGGCTCAGGAGGAGAAGTAGTTTCACCACAGCCCATAACTGCAAGAATGAAGCATCATGCTTCAGCAGCCGCACGAAAAAACTGTCAAGACGTTCATGATCTTTTTCATAGTTTTGTAGTTCGTGCAGTTTTTCTAGACAAAACTGAATGTACTGTGTGCACACAATGTCGTGTTTGTGCTCAGAGAGAAGCTTGTTGTCGATTAGGCAGTTACGCACAATTTTTAGCTTCGCAAGGCACGTGTCTGTCTTGGACATCTCTGTGGGGTTGAAACATGACAACCCACGAACCACAGGGTACCTCAGGGGACTTCTCTCCATGACTTTCAGGATCATGTTCATGAGGAACTTCCGGCACTCGTACCTAAACTCAAGAATACACTTGGCGCTCGCTTTGCAGCATTTCAAAATCTTCTCAGCTGCACGTCCAACATCCACCTTTTCAAGTTCTGTGTAAACGGCAGCATCTTCAACATATATTCACAGCAGCTTCGTGATGCTGGTGGCTTCTGTCATTACAGAGCACTTTACGAACCTTGACAGAAGGCTCCTCAGAACACTTTCAAGTTCTTTTGCCAACAAAAACGTCTTGGGAGAATCACCCTGAAAAACAGTCAGGAAAGGCTGCACAACCGTGGCAACATTTAGGGAAAAGTTCAGTTTTGCAAATGCAAGCTGGTCATTTAGAAAAGCACTGACGTTTTCATACGCTCTGCATTTTGGCACCGGCAGCCTGCGGCCACTCACTGCTTCAGTGTATTGCTTCAAGTGCTCCCATGTGGCCAGGGCTCTTTCCAGTACGGGCACGTTCTCGATCCAACGGTGAGATACAAAAGGCACTGCTCCCTGTCTCTCGAATAAAATCTTCTCACCTGGCCGGTGCATCATGAAAGAGTGAGAATAAGCTGGACAAATATGTGTCAACTGGCCAGCCCGTTGCGTGCATTCCAGCTTTGTAGGCATTATGCACTGTGTGAAGGCCACACGATCCAATATCCAAACACTGAACTTGAAAGTCATTTTTCATGTGCTGCTGGAACTTGTGGAAAAGGCTCCAGTTGACATTGGGGCCATCCATGGAAAGCTGAACAATTTTGCTCATCGGAAAGGACGCCAGCGCTTCCGTCAAATTCTTCATGAGGTCGTCCGCTGTGCTGTGGCCCATGAATGCCAATGTCACATACCTTGTTGTCACCTCAGAATTGTTCCACAGTCTCACGTGAACATCAAGCTGTTTCTTTTGCAGGTGTTCGTTTAACGTTTCATCAAAAAGGACAACAAAATGTTCAGATTTCTCCATCATGTCCAAGACACTTGAGAAGCGAAAAATGGGCGCAGACCATGGCACGCGACGTACGCGCATTTTTTTTCCGAACCAGTGAAGCTTCTCGCGATATCGCTATCCGGAAACATCTTTCGGAACAACTCGGAAACTGATCCGCTGGAGCTGTATGAGTAGTGTGAAGACACAACTTTCATCGTCCACAAAATTTCGGCTTCAATCACGGAGTCACGCCTTCTGCAGTCTTCGTCAAGGGTCGCAGCTCGAGAGGATGTTTTCGTGTTTTCCCGCTGAGAAGTCATTTCTGTGATGTTTGCCGCTTGCAAAAAACTCGTGACGGAAGAGCAGCCCTCGCCTGCCGCAACTTTGGATCGGTGCTTGGCACTTTTCTGATGGCTCTTCAACGCCGACTCCCCCATTGTTGCAATTTCGACAGACTTCTGACATACTGCGCACTTCGCTCGATAAGGGTCGCTTGTCTCCGGCCTCACCCAGTGATGATATTCGCTGTGCTCCAGCCACGCAGACTGAAACTTGCACTTTCTGCCTGGCATCCTGTCAAAGTAAAGGTGCAGGCATTGCACACAGCACAAACGCGAACTTTCGCCGAGAAATGATGCGCGAGGCCGACACACGGACCGAGGATACAGAGTACCGACTGACTGACCGTTACCATAACTTACGTTGGATTGGATTGGATTTCTGGCTCGCATTTGTTGCCAGACGACGCAGGCGCTGTCGGTTTCGAAACCGAAACTTGCTGCTATTGCTCTCCTGTCAAGACTACATGTTTTCGCGAACATTCCTCAGTAAACCCGTTTTTGAAATCAGTGCGACTTACGGAAATACGTCGTTCATTTGCTATATTGAAGCAAAGTCCACTAAATTTTCAAGGATTACAAGGAGCTCACTTATATTTAAGGAGTTTCAAGGGCCCTTGAATTAATGTTATCAAATTCAAGGACATTCAAGGATTTCAAGGGTCTGTGCGAACCCTGATTGTAGAGATACGTTCAACACAAGCATTGCACAAGGTCGAAGGAGACTTCCGACAGCGCTGAACGAGTCATGCCTATAGCCTCCTCGTGCCTTCGTTCCCTTGTTGAGTGAAAGCGTCACGCGATCACGATCTAACAGCTTAATTAAACAGGAGAACCTTTTTTTTTCTGTGTATCTTGTTTGTTATCCCTCGTATGTCATCGACAAGCTTGCGTGTGCACCACGCTGGTTTAAACGCGAACGAACTGACAGTCTAAAGAATTCGCATAGCAAAACTTAACCAAATGAATAAGAGACACCACTTGCGCTAAAACACGCGTTCATTAGTGCGAACGTCAAGAATAGGAAGAGTGAAAAGAGGGACCGCTTTAGTTACGAGCAAGCTTGTGAAGCCAGTAGACAGATATTGAGACAAGCAAAGCAAAGTGGCTGCTACTCGTAATCGTTACTTGAACTGTAGTAATAATGATATATAGGGAAATGAAGGTGGACGAAAAGCAGCTGGTCGACAGCGGAAGCCGAACCTGCAACCTCCGTATTACGCGGAGGCATGTGATTTCCATGTGTCAGTGACACGGCTACGACTGATATGTGAATGCAAGCCGACCACTGGTGAAGCCTGACGGTGGCTCTCCACGAAGACACCGAGTTTGTCGGTGCTCCGTGAAACATCCGTCTTAACAACGCAACAGACGCTCAAGCGAAACAGTCACTAGCCAAGCACGTCTGTAGGCTAATCAGCCCCTACCGTAGCACCATCACCGCCTTCACCAATTAACAAAACACAGCTTCAAGTTCTGGTCGACCCTTCTATGCTGTCGTCAATGGCTGTTTTCACAAAGGATGTAGAGTACGTGGGGATTCATGATACGTACACGTCGTACGGCGTATAAGTTAACGCAGGAAAGTCATTAGTATGCTGGTCGGCAAGTATACGTCTATCTTGTGGCCTACTGAAATCAGCGAACGAGTAACCCAGCTACTTGCACCTCGCCTCGCGCTGAGCCATCAACGTCGGTAAGTGTCTCGAAGCGGCGAACCAGTTTGTCTATAGGGAGAGCGAGCTACCCTGCATATAATGCAGACGTAGTCTATGCGCTGCGAAAATTTCAAAAAATAAAAAAAGAAAAAATAAACAGACACAGGCCGCGCTATCACGTACACAAATCACTTGGATGTGGAGCGATTCCTCCTGACGCTCCCCCCACATTATTTTTTTTTTCCTCTTTTCTTCCTCGTTTGCGCGAGTGTGGGCAAACATTTGGAGCACGTCGGACAGCGCGACGGACGCAGACGACCTGCTTAGCGTACGCTACTCGTCCAGGCATCAACCGGGTTTCCGATTGTTTGAGCTTCTGAGAGCACTAGACGTCAAGGCACGCACGCTTGTATGCTAAAGCGTTATACTGCGAAAGCCCTGAACGACCGTGATGTGGCGGCGGACAGGAAAAAAAAAAAAAAAAAGACTCGCAACGTTTCCACGCTCTCATTGAGAGGTGGCGTCGATACAGCGTATCACGCAATAAATGCAGCCCTAGAGGGATGATCTCGTTGTAAAAAACCCCCGCACGTACATTGTGTCGTTCGCGCAATCTTTGCTATCCCGATTCCTTCCCGATACCATTTGAAACGAACCAGCTTTGCAGGAACCTGACCGATAAGCACAGTGTGGGAACGTACGAGTGCTGGCATTGACAAACGGTGGAACCGCCTGCTGAAAACAGTGTTCCTTAATTAAACCGCAGTGTGTTAACTTAGTATGTTCTAATCGTCATTTCTCACTTCTCAGGCGGATTGCAAATTAGATCGGCATTCCGCGACTATGTAGCCGCAGTATATTATTTTTTTATCCTAGTCATTCGTGCAGCCCACACATACATTTAACAGACCGGCATGCTTTCGTCAGCGCAGTCACGCTATAAGCGAGTCGGTATCAACGCAAATCACCTTGACACGCATATGCAAATCTGGATTAACCGCTGATGCTGCGCACGCTTGGACACTGCACGACCGGCGCTACATCCGGGACCTCTCCGCTAGATTGGGGAAACAATGGGCGGTGCAGCGTAGCATAATCAGTTAAGAAGCAACACGACGCTCTCTTTACTCGAAGCTATCGTTCAGCCCTGCAAAGAAAGCATGCCTTCAGAATCCTAACTAGCTCAAACTTCCCAGCCAGCAAGATGCAGAAAAAGGTCACCTCAAGGAGACCGGTGGTGCGTTCCACTCCATCGCTCCTCTCTTCGCCTGTAAAGCATTCCGTCATCACTGTCGTCTCCGCGGCCGCGGACACCGCCCCATAGACATGTCCGCCTCGCTTCAGTTGCGATCGGGAGCGCTGATAAGCCGCCTCAACACTGTGTCGTCAGTGGGACGCAACTGCACCGCAGCTTTCCCTATTACACAGACAGCGATGAGCGCATGATAGAGCACGCGTGCTTGCAGGACCTGAGGGCTTCAGAAAGACAAGCATCCCCGCGGAGACGAGAGAGACACGCTAGTCGTCGCCGATGCCACGAGGGCTTTGCCCGAGTGGGCAGGGCGAGACGGGGCAGTGTTTTCCTGGCAACCCCCTCCGGAGGCAGGCAGAGCAAGTCGTCAGTCAGCGAAGAGGACGCCGCCGCGAGAAGCACATTACGGTGACGGTAGCCGGCGCCCGAGCAATTCGGACCTGCAGCCGTCGCTGCGCTCGCTTGTTTCCCTGCTTGACCGAAAAGCTTCATTGTCGAGCGATTTATATACAACAGCCGTTGTGGCAGCTAACTCAAAAGAGTGAAGTGCAGAATACTTGTACGAGAGCGCTAGGCGCCGTGGACTCCGCGCAGGCCGGTAACGAGCTTAAACCACACGACAGGCGACGACACACTTATTGAATTAGACAGTATTTATTATGTATGATGCTTAGGAGATAAGATTGTATGAGGGAGAGAGGAAGAAAGAGAAAGAGATAGGTAAAGGGACTAGAATTAGACAGATGTATGAAGGTGCCATATAAAAAGGGGCATGGAGCTCAGTAACGACAAGAGAAAGAACAGTTCTTTAAATCGGAAAATTTTAAGTGTATTCATATAAGATCTTCGACCGTACTCATAAAGCTGGAGCATTATAAAAGTATGTGATTTCGAACACATTATTAGGCTGCTCAACATAGGCAACTAGTGCTTACGAACTAAAACGTTGTGCCAGGATTTCTAAGAATGCCTATATGCAGAAGCGCTGAACAATCACAATGGCATGCAGAAAAGTGGCCAAGTGCACTGAGCGTTAGTAATTATTCACTGTGGTACGCAACACAAATCGTTCGTGTTGCACGGCTGCAACGTAGAAGTAGAGCATTTGCAGGGTGACAGCAAATGAGATGGTAAAGAAGGCACGAATGTCATAAGATAAGTTGCTGTGGCGTCCTGCTGTAGTCCACCCGCGGACACATATAGGACGTGTTCAGGATATCCACAAATAAGTTATAGATAGTTAAAAAGGCCTGCTTTGGTATTAAACTTGCTGATCATTTCCGTTTTGTTTTCTCGCTTCGACTAGCTATGCAGCCGACAGACTTTGTAGACCAGCCAGTCATGCAAGAAACCCTGATGGACAGACAAAGTCATCTATATGGCTTCTTTAAACTGTCAAAGTAATCTTGAAGTTGACTCTAAGAAAGGCTACTCCGAAAGCTACGTACATTTGAGAACAAAACAAAAATGCCGTGCAAGTCCGGCCGTCGCGATTTACAGCTATCGCCAACTCCTGAAATGCTGCAGGCATTTGTCAACGGAAGAGCATGTGGCTGTCAGTTCAGGCTCGCCCATCACTGGAGGCAGGTAGCCGCCCATCGTTCCCAGCCGAGCTTCGACCAGTCCCCCGTAAACGAGAATAAACGCAGTGTCCTCCGACGCGCAGACATCATTAGTGGGCGCGCATTGACGAATGCATGGTCGTCTTCAGCGTAGGGGCACCTGAGCACTGCACTGCACTGAACTGAACTGAACTGAACTGAAGAAGAAGAAGAAGAAGAAGAACAACAACAACAACAACAACAACAACAACAACAACAACAACAACTTTGGAATCCTTCAGTCACCCAGGGTGGCTGTGCGCCACAAGCTTCCAGGAAGGAGTATGCGTGGATCTACGTCGACATTCATGGAACATTATGCGCTCACTATGATGATGATGATGACAATGTGGTGGTGGAGGAGAAAAAGGAGGAATTCTTGTTGAAGGAACGGCACCTGCCATCTTTATTAAGGGCCAAGAACAAAACAAGCGACAGGAACACGAACGCAATATCCTGTGTGACAGACTACAGCGTGGAACGTTAGCGGCACGGCATCCAGAATCCATCGTAGGAGATAAAATAGAAAGCAAAACGGCTGTTCATATAAGAATGATGCTTGGACCAACAAACCCGCGGAGAACTGTTAAAATCTCCTCTTATGTATATAAATGTTGAAAACGTCTGTTGGACGGACGTCACAAACGCTAATAAAAGGAATAACAACGCGAAGAACATTCGTCATTCTTAGTATATACACTATTTCATCATTAATAGGATTTTTACGCTGACGGCGGCGGTTACCCCATCTGTCCAGCACCCCGATGGCCAGACGTATACGTAGTTTTGAGCAGCCGCAACAGCGCAAATATTTCATGGTGCTATTGTTATTGTTAATGCTATTTGTGTATCAAGCATATAAGAAGTTTTATTAGGAAACAGTTACCGGTCATTTCATTTCCTATAAAGATGGTTATGGCGATGCGATAAGCCATCTCTTCACCTTATTTCACACGATAACAGCGAACACATACGTTTCAGCACTGCGCGCCTTGACCTACGACGGTCGTGGGAGAGCTCTGTAGTGCTATAACGCGTAACAATGAACGCCACGTGTTTGGCGTTGCCCGTCCGCGGAAGTTGCTCGTTGCGTTAAGATTGGCTGCTTCCAGGAGAGAAATATTACGCATTGTGTGCCATCACGCGCTTCGGGGCCGTTACGGAGACCGCCCTCAGCGCCCGAGCTACTGACGATGTTATCTAACATCATGCGCCTTTTATAACCCAGTTAACGTTAATCACTTCTCCCTCGTGACCAGTGCCCCGAAGAACAATGAAAAACCAAAAGCATTATCTACTAATCTGGTTCGCTTTGTCTCTCCTTGTTAGCAACTTGCGTATATAAACTGAAAAAAAAAAAATGAAGTCAGGAAAGCAGGGGCGTTTTGCCAAGAATAGCTAGTCGTCCCAGTTTGCCCATACAACCACTTCCTTAATTCATTGTCCAGTAATCACGATCTACAGAATCTGCTCAGGACTGTAGCAGCAAGGCTCATGCATTCCTCATATTGCTATAACATCAGCGTCTCAGCCATAAAAGCACGGCGTTTATCCCTTCCGCCGTTCCACAGCTGTAATTGCCACCCTCTTGCCTCTGGAATAGTTCGATATAGAGCTCCACTTAAATGCGGGCATTGCATCCCCCCTGGCGTTTACACATCTCTCTACACTCCATGTACGGCACGGTGCACGTTCGTGTGCAGCCATTAAAACATAAATTAGACCGTATACTTTCATAAATCAGCCTGACACCTGAACGGCCTTTCATGCGACATCCGGCCCTTTGCCCTTCGACCTTAATAGCAATTCTAATTAAACATATTGCACAAACATATTGCATGTTACGACGACTGATGCAAGTAAAGTACACCTTAAGTATCACCCCCGCCCTTTTGCCGCGTCCTTAAGGAAAATATTAAAAAATGAATTTCGACAAGCGGACTTGTATTGATCGTTGCTGCTCTGACGAAGTCCCCTTGACAAATTGGTGGACGGCAAGTGCACGAATCAAGCGTACGACCTTGTCATGTTAAGATGCTGGATTACTAAGGACACTGTTGGTTTACATAAAATCGGATCGAATCGGTTTACATAAAGGGATCGAACAATCACGGCGGAACCATGTAATGTTTATGGCGATTTTACGAAGGGATGAGCTCAAGGAATTCCTCGCCGATGATTTGGCGCCCCTTGTCTCTATAGCGACCTCCGCTCTTCCAGGAATGCGACTTCAGAAAAAATCTCCCCACCATTACACAGAGGAGGACAATCACGGGATACGCGTGTGGCGGGACAACCTGTCCATCCAGCAGCCGGGCCGTCAGTGACACGGCGGCCTCGGCAGTCAGCGGAGACTCGCTAATTAAACCGCGTGCCGGGGACCCGCCCCACGTCAGCAGTCACATACTTTTCGATGCGCACGCCATCTAATATCACGTCGCTGTATTGCATGTAGATACACGCTACACGGATCACCAAAAGCCGCGTACTACGTTCCTTCGCTTTCTGTGGACATTGTTGTGGTTGTACATAGCACAATACACATACATAGCACAGAGCGCAAAGCAAAACAAAACAACGCACACACACACACGCCATATCAACGCTAACACGCACACACTGATACTTGATCTTGCGACACCACGAACAGATAGTGTGTGTGTGTGTGTGTGTGTGTGTGTGTGTGTGTGTGTGTGTGTGTGTGTGTGTGTGTGTGTGTGTGTGTGTGTGTGTGTGTGTGTGTGTGTTCTCTCATCCTGTGCATTGTATTATTGACTAGCCAATAACAAGTTCTTCTGGTATATGCATAGTAGTTCAGGATAACAGCAGCCAGTGCCTCTTCTTGATGCAGTCGCTTACAATGGTGTATGGGCCATTCCAATGCAAAGACTTTCGATACAAAGCCACAGAGGAAACAACGCGCTGCACGAGTGTAGTCGCCGGTAATTATGAACCATAATCAAGATCCTGAACGCGGTATATACGCCAAAGAGGGCGTACGTCCGAGTCGTACTGTGTGGCAGATACCGGCCCGTCGATAGTCTCCTACATTCTGATGCGCCTGTGAGCCAGGAGAGTTCGATAATCGATGTATATAAGCAAAATCAAGCCGGGGCAGCAACCTCTGCAAGGTAATAAAACATGTTGCTGGGCTACCTGCATGCTGACAAGTGCGAACAAGACGCTCAACAACCACGGAAGAAAGGTGAAATCGAAAATAACGTCACATCCTCTCTCCCTTTTATTACTCAAATTCTTTTCGTAGTTGTTGCACGCTTTTTCCATACTAGTCTGCAAGGTACGTGAGTTCATCTGTTACACAACTACATTTGTCATTGCGAAGGCATCTTGCAAATAAGTGTGGATGTCGGTTGAGCAACATTCGCTTCGTGGCGGTGGTACTCTTGGTGTAGTACTGCAAAAATCGCTTCCGAACCTATTGCTATTGAATGCTCTTGCCCGCAAAACAATATAACTTATCGGCGTAAATAAACATTTGTTACGCATACGTCACCGCAGCCTATATACAGGTAGCTTTCTGTTCTGCCGCTCGGCAAACATGCTCTTACATATGGGTCACGACTTGTCAATGCCCTGGTAGTTTCCGACTTATCGTAAAAAAAACACTGTAAACCACAGCGTCTTCAGCCAATAGTACACACATGGGTCTTCTAAACTCCATCGCGAACACACAATGGCGTAAAGCGTGTTGCCAAGTTCGACTGAAAGCTCCCTCCGCGAGGCATCAATAGGGTGAATGTCAAATAATCTGGATAGCTCCTCCATTAGGCATTACGCACTGCCAGCATGTTACTCTGGGGCATGAAAGCTTGCATCGAAGTCGACGTCTCCAAGCCTAATTAAGAACACCGACACCGGTCGTCGAGCGCAATCTAGGACTAATGGGTATGAATATGAATAACGCACGGCGACGTGTACTAACGAACCAGTACTACGGACACCCGAACTGCGGTACAAGTTCATTCTGCGCTACTAATTTCATATCCGGATGTTCCAACTATACAGGACTTCGTATACTCCGCGGACCGTATTCACTTCCTGCTACACAGTGTAAACATACTCGGTCGGCGACTGCATTAAGCGGGATGGCCGCTTTATACTCATCCAACGTCCATCTATACAGCGACGTCTCCGCTTCGGACATCGCTGCGGCTCAACCGATCGACGGCGGCAAGAATCAAAGAGCCGCGACCTTGCATGACGAAGCTCGACCCGTCCATGCTGTCGTACGCACGTCTCTCTATACGTTCCTGCGAGGCACGCGGTCGGATCGATAATTAAGGTAGAGGGCCAGAGCGGTCGCGGCAGCAGCACACACACGCGCGCGCGGGTATGTATACGCAAATTCAAGCTCCACCACGCTCGGCGGCTGTAAACGCGCCGCAATGGGTTAATACGGCGGAACGCACGACGAGCCAAGAGGTGCGCGCGCGCTATTTGGCGCCCGGCTTACTCACGCGCTACACGTATATATGCGGCATGCACGTAACAGCTGCAGCTGAGGCGACGTGCGACCGCCCACTCATTCTACGGGACTGCTCCGCGACGCTGCACTTGGAAATGTATGCAGGGAGCCTATGGGTGGCGATAATTTTTGGGTGAACCTGCGCCGAACGTCGTAACGAAAAAAAAAAAAGATGTGCCCGATACACTAATGTGCTTCTGGTATAAGAGAGAGAGAGAGAGAGAGAGGGGGTATGAACAAGAAGTAAGATAATGAAACGATTACCGTAGACTTCCTACACACGCAGCACACAAAGTACTATAGACGAGACCGGATCGAAAATTGACTAATACATCCTGGTCTCCCCTTTACAAGCACCCGCGAACGTGTAGGTCGTACTGGCAAAAATGTTCTCACGTTAAAGCTGTTCTTAAGATGCAGTCAATCTGTGCGAAATAGTATTACGAGACTCGACTCGATCTACTGGCATACGGAAAGCACACTTACATATAAAAATCCTTACAATGCTGGCCCAAGATTATCCAGCATTAGCCATCATCTAGCCAACATTAGCCAATGGTAAGCAGCACTGAGAGCACTTAACGGTTGTGGTTGGCCTGGACAACATATAGTCCACTCTCCGCTGAACGTTCTCAGTTTAAAAGTTGCACTTCTTTCTTTCTTTCTTTCTTTCTTTCTTTCTTTCTTTCTTTCTTTCTTCTCTCTCTCCTCTCTCTCTCTCTCTCTCTCTCGCTCTGTGTGTGTTTCAAGGGAAGAGGTCACGCTAGTTGTACGCAGTACGTGGTGATTGGCGTATATGAATACGGAGAACCCCGCCGTTGGCATAGAGCACTTGCGCATGTACGTGCAGTCTGTTAATTCTGGATGCGGTCTATCGGATGAAAGCGGTGTTTCAAATTCTTCAAGAAAAATGATGCCGTCCACAGAAGCAAACATTCGGGGGAGTTAACGCGGACAGAGAAACTTAAAAGCGCAACATTAAACGGCGACAGTAGACAAAAATACGGGCCTACCTTTCATTCTGGCCGTGCGCCATGTTTTCAAAACTCACTATAGCAATCACCATCACCGTGTGCTATCGCAACTAGTTGTACTACGATCCATACTGCCACCTGAAGCCCTACGCAGCACCAATACAAATCGACGTCGTCAATCTTATGTGGACTCTCGTAATCAATTTTTCAGGCATTCACATTTCATCGACAGCGTGCTAATTTCTAAGATAAATTGAAAGTAATCTCGAAATGCCATCTTTGAAATGCTAGCTCGGTGACAATGAAGTCGCGATACCGTGAACAAGAAGCTGAACACGTTTACAACGCTCGTCGATCGCACCGCTGCCCACAAGGATATGTATATTGTGCACCCACGATTTGCTGTGATTCACACGGCTACACTGAACAAGTTTGTCACCGTTTTCATGGAAGCACGCAATGTTTTTTTCCTTTCTCCTCTCGACATTTCATTTGTCCTTGGCCGCCACCGCGCTGCTAGACAGTCGTTTATATTAGCGGACCACGATGCGCAGCAACGCCCAGTACATAAAAACAGGCACGTACGTGCACAAACTACAGAAATCATCGGAGGCACTCATTCCACGGAGAAATAAACAACAAAAGAAAAAAAATAAAGATGCGGAAATAGCAACGAAAAAGGACGTTGCGTGAAAAATTGCACGCACGTCCGTCACAAATTCTCTCATTTTCCGGTTACCGAGAAACACGCCGCCAAGGTCTCTGCCATTCGCCCGCCAGCGTCTGCTTTACGCGGAACGAAGCGAACTGTCTTTAGCATGAATTCTTCTTCTTCTTCTTCTTTTCCGCACGTATATACGGTTACAAAAAGACCATGCGTTGGTGTTTCTGGCAGCAGGTCGCAGACGCGTACTGATATAAATACTATATACATGCTTACGCACATAATTCCTTGTAACCCACAAACGTGCTGTCGGTTGGCCGTTTTCCTGTACATTAGTTCAGCTTTCGATGCGCATGAACAAATCGTCATTCACTGCCGCTGTCGTTTGCATATAAAACTCGCCGGCAAGGAAGGCCACGCCAGAACGAATCTGGCGTTCTTGACGGTGCGTGGAAATCACTTTGAACCGGGCAGCCCAACTCCTCTCGCTTTTTTTTTATTATTATAATTATTACCGCGCGACGACACTGGCTCGATGGTCAAAGAGATTCTATAAGCGTCACACTCATACATGTATATGGAATGCGAGGAAGTACGCGTGAATTTGCGGCCATCGCACACGGAGGACAGCCGTGCCGTTATGGGTTGTCAAGAGGCGCGACAGCGTCGTTTCCAGGATCGCTTAGATACACGACACTTTGTTTTAGAACTTTACTTTCGGTGCGCATGGAGAAGAATCTGTCGCCTTTCCGAGTCTCGATGACACCAACAAGTCCATTATGCGACGACAGCAAGGCAGGAAATGACATAGTGTGATGGCTTCGTTTCCGTTGTGAAAGGAAGTTATCATTCGTCTTGGAGTTCCTGTAGCGTCCTGAAGTTCCTATAACGACGTCAAAAAGAAAGGAAAGAAAAGAAATGTAATAGCCATAATATAAATTTTAAAAAGAAAGTGGTAGCGATATGGCGATATCGCTGCTACGCTGAAGGACGAAGGAGAAAAGACGAAGAAAAGGCAAGGAGATTAACCTGGACTGACGGGAGCAAGATAACGTTGCAGGCCTAGCTGCTGGTGTTCACCTGAGCTTCCTGCTGGCCACGATGTCGGCGTCACATGCTTCCTACACAGGCTTCCACACAGGTCACATGCTTCCTACACAGGCGCCCAACGTGAGGTTCGAACGCGCAACTACCGGACGTTAGGAATGTCGTGCTATATACCAACCAATGTCTTCACGATTCGAACAAGCCCTATATTGTATTATCAGCTCTGAACACCCTAGCTGTCCGCCAAGCTTATCTACGACTGAACCTGGTTTTCACATGTGCATTTGCTTCGCATGTAAAGCTGCATGCCTGTTGCATAATCAGCCTTCTTTACTTTTAAGGGTACTTGACTGGTCGTTTGATGACGCTCCAAAGATGCTACAAATGGCAAGTAGAAGATCTCAAGCATGAAGGCTCGTTACGGTCGTAAGAATTATTTTAATTTCATCCCAGGCTACTTGTCTAAGCAGCAAAGGTTTGCTGCCTTGCAGGATTACTGTAATCACTTAACATCAAGCATTTTACTCCTTGGTTAGGCCTCCTGAGGAAACGTGAATTGCAGCTAATTGAACCAGGATCCTATTCAATGGAACCATATCACTGTACCATCTACTGAACTTGCTGAAGAACTTCAGCAAAGTCTGTCTTGGACACGAGCCCTCGAAGCCTGTCTAATCAGGAATTTTATCGTCCATAGCTAAGGTAATGCGGAGCGAAGACACACCCAGAGAAAGTGAGAGGACGAAGGCGAGCGCTGAACTGTCCTGAGCACTTGACTTCGTCGTCCGTGTTTCTCTTCGCGCTGTATTATCTTTGTGCCAGCAAGCCCAGCTAATTATGTCGGGCACCACGACTGGCTGGTAAATCGTTTTCCTCCTTCTTGTATGACTCGATTACAGCGTAAGAAAATTAGTGGTGGCATACGGACGCCACTTCTACTACATATACACGTCGCTCAAGAGGTAAATCGAAGCCATAAAAGGGTGCGGAGTAAGTCGCGTCATGACGTCCCTTCCTTCGCGAAACCCGCAAGGAGAGAGCCTTGCAGTCCTTTCTATTTCATCTAACTACCGTGACTACTGCCGAAGCGTGCACGGAACTTTACACAAATCCTCAAGCAAGGCCGCCAAGCGCCCACCTTCACCACCTTGAGGACACAACGGTCCGCATGGCGCATGTTCATTCGTGAGAGCCCACGCGCCACATCGGACGCCCGTCCATCCACGAGCATCGTTCTTTTCGGGTCAAGACCGCGTGCTGCTCGGACAGCCGATGTCCGCGACGTCTACTCCTTGGAACCCCCGCCGTCTCGCCGCCAGCGAAGGAGTGGCCGCTGCAGCAATGCCTGTTGCTGCAGCGTGTTCAACGGCGGCGGTTGCGGTTTGAAAGGGTGGCTGACTCTCGCAGCATCGCATCGCCGCAGGAAGGAAGGGAGGGCAGTTGATGCTGCAAGGAAGAGCCATCGAAGCAGCAGCGGCAGACAGTGCTCGCCGGTGCGTTGCACCCGGCCGCTCCAGCACGCAGCGGGAGGACCATTGGCGGAGACGAGCAAGCAAGCAAGCAAACAGCACTCGGCCGGCGGCTGCAAAGCGGTTTGGCCGGCTGGATCGCCGAAGCGGCGGCGATGGCGCTCGCGGATGAGCATTGCATGGCGCCGGCTTTCCAAACCCCTTCGGCGCCCAGATCTCGGAGCCTTGCACGACAACGCCAGTGTGTACACCGCAACGGTACAGGAAACAGGGCTGCACAGTTCAGCGGCACAGAAAGCCACGCGATACTTTGAAGCGACTGTAAGTGCCCGACTGTAATACGTTACGGCCACGCCCGTGATTCTTCTAACTCGCGCCTTCTCCCTTCCTCTCCCTTGCACCTCCGGACCCATATCCACGTGTACGATACTGGACTTGGCAAAGTCCAGTTAACCTCCCTGCCTTCACCGATGAGACCGGTGAAATCGTCGGGCCTTTGGTCGTATGGAACAGCCCACCAATGCTCCTTCCATATATGTGCATACCGTGCAGTGGCTGGCTGGGATTGTTCGATTGGCGATATGACCGCGACTTCGCGAAGTTGAAAATCAAGATATCTGATCAAAAGAAACAGTGACCAGTTCATATCACTGCGGCTTTTTGGAAGATTTCGGATTAAGGGATCTGAGCGGCGTGTAAGTACCGAAACCAACTTTCCTACCAGGCGTGCAGGCGACTGATCTAGACCTAAAATTATTGCAATTTGCGTCCTGGTTTTTCCTTCGAGATGTTCGTACGCACACTGCCCCAGGTCCCTCCTACGTCGCGTGAATGCAAGGAATGGTGGTGAAACCTCAAAATTCAAAGCGAGTGTTGGGGCAGTGCGATAAAAAAGATAAACTGGTAGACGTTTCGCAACTGACTGCACAGGCTGGCGCTTCTCCGTTGTGGTATTCTGTTGGAACTCTGATTGCGTGCTCTTTCTGTTAGCGCGATCAGCTATTTTATGAGGTGACTACATATGAACACATATCGAATAATGAGGTAAGGCACGCCGAGAGCAGGGAGGTGCAGCGGGCGCCGCCTGCTTCGCTTCGACTTCGGGACTGTCATCACCGACACGGCATTAAGCGACGCAATTCGCTCACAGAAACGCCTCCGCGGGAGACATATTCACTTACGAACTTGTCGCCGAAAGTAAACTTGAGTGTGCCCCACCTCGCCGCCCACTGCAGCGAAAATCTAGATCGTACCAAGAGCTAGGGAGGCCGCTAACGATACACGGCTCAACTGCCCCGTAGTGTACGAACGCACCGCACGCGGTCGTTACCATGAAATGGACCCGCCCGATGGCAGAGCAAGCACGCTACAGCGAAAGTGGACGGCCGTGCTAAAGAGACGAAAAAAAAAATAAAAGAAAGAAGGGCCACAAAAAAAATAGACATCCTTCCGAAAACAACAGTGATCAAGGCATGGCAAGGGGTTCGCCTCTAATGGACGTCTTCCGAAGAACTGCTGGCGAGAGTGTGCTCGCCGCAGGTTCCGAAAGACGGAGCTAGGCTTGAGAGCAAACCAAGAGAGAGGAAGATGACAGGGCGAGATCAGAACGGGCTGAAACCGAGAAAAGAAAGAGGTTTGAAATATCCAGGTGAAAGGAAGCGAAGTGCTCGCGTACGGAAAGAAAGAAAGAAAGAAAGAAAGAAAGAAAGAAAGAAAGAAAGAAAGAAAGAAAGAAAGAAAGAAGAAAGAAAGAAAGAAAGAAGAAAGAAAGAAAGAAAGAATAAAGCGATGACGAAAGGGGGTGTGTGAGTCAGACGTCATAAGGGATGTCGGAGAGAGCGGCAGAGAAGCATGCGTCGAGGCGGCAGGTTCGCACGCATGCAGGCTCGCACACCAGACACAGGTATACGCATACACGGGAGACGCGGCGCGCCGTACTACGTGCAAAACAAGAAAAAAATGCGCTCTGATATTTCCACGATCTACGAGTGGTGCTCACGACCATCGTGACGGGCGGACTACTGCGGCATTCCGCGGCTCTTCGGCGCGCCGATCACTGCGCATGCCGCTCGTCCACAACACGGCGAAAAAAATAATAAATAAATAAAAAAGGAACAAATGCAAAGCTAAGGGCAAGTGACCCGTAGAGCCCAGTCGGTGTTAGCCAGTCAAGAGTGAGAGAGAGAGAGGGGGAGTGAAAGCATCACGCTACACGTAGAACGCAGCAATGTCTTCAACAATGTAGAGAATAAGAAAAAAAAATGGCAATAAAGATGGTTTCGCTGCCCCGGAAAACACACCTCGAGCTACAGCGCTGCTCTTGCCGCGGACAAGGCGAAAGGGTGCGACGGCAACAAACAGAAAGAAGCGTTGAGAAGACAAAAAAAAATATAATGCAAGATAGCAGGTAAAAAATGGAAGAGACGCTGAGAGAAACGACCCCCACCAACGACCAACATGCAGCCACGACAATTACGTAAGCACACGCCGTGCTTGCGCTGCGGCCGACTCGCACTGGCGCGGCGTCGTTCGTTGGCGCCTCAAACTCCGGTCGTGAGACGATCCATGGGACGATCCTTAGACCCCGTCTTCTGCACACACGGCACACTTCACTTTCGTGCACGTAATCGTACCTGGCCACAGCGGAATATCGCGCCACTTTCCTCGCATCATCGCGCTCTCTCTCTCTCTCCCAAAGCCAAGCAGGGAGCCTAAGCAAACAGAGATTTGCGGGAAGGACGTTAGACGGAGAAAGGGAAGACGGACTCGTCATTGCAGGAGGCGATGAAGGTGTTCTACGTGATCTGCTCTAGTCTAGATGAGGGGACGCACCGGAGAATGGTTGAACGTCGTAAACGACGTCAGCCCGCATGATGGAACCGAAGCAGCGCAATGGACGCGACGACACGCCGGACGAGTTCGTGCGCCTTTGCCCACGACTTGGCGCAGGCACGCGTCGTCTAAAGTACACACAGTGCCTCAGAAAAGTCATGACCCCTCCGCTCGACTTGCTTTTGCAAAGACACGCGCAATTCGGCTTAGTAGCGAAAGCGCACCATCGTGTTGACGGCCACAAGGGCCCATATACTCACAAAAACATCTTACGTTAGAATATTTGCGTAAGGTAAATATCTCAGCCAATATCGATAGACATATTATTAAATAAGCCAAGCAGCCAATAGGAGAAAGCACCTAAGAAAGAAAATTCTTGTGAATTCGGGCGTAGAACATGTAAAAAACACCGAAACGCATGCCTCTCACGACCCGCTGAACCTTTATATCAACAAGTTACACAACGCATACGAGCTGAGTACAACATTCCACGCACTGCACCCAGGCCTCGCGAAGGGCCAGTATACAATAGTACACACCCCCAGGTTAATACAGACATATTTTTCCATGCAAACAGAAGGCACCTACAACCGGCTTCCCCCGTGCTGTCTCGCTCCTTACGTCCATAACTGCTATACTGCTCTAGAGGGCCAGCACATGGCTGCATTAAATAATGATCCACCCCATATATTAATGAGCCCAACAAACGTGCTTTGTCTCTCTCTCACTCTCTATCTCATGAATGCAGTTGCCCTATACAGTTTAATTCCCGTAACGAATGAGAAGCTTAGCAACCATTTGTGGCCACGGGTCACGTGCTGCCTGGTCATGCGTACTATCATATTATTCTCAAGTTAAAATAACGTTTGGAACGTTATACGCGTTCTAATACACCAGTGTGGTGCACCCACCGGAGACGATTTCAGTTCTTCACACATTCTCGGCATTCTTCCATGCCCTTATTCATGGCCCAGTTTATGGAACAAACACTTTGCCTGTTTCATAAGGAGATACTGTGATAGATGATTTGTGGGGTTTAACGTCCCAAAACCAGCTCTGATTATGAGAGACGCCGTAGTGGAGGTCTCCGGAAATTTCGACCACCTGGGGTTCTTTAACGTGCACTGACATCGCACAGTACACGGGCCTCAACATTTCGCCTCCATCGAAATGCAGCCGCCGCGGCCGGGATTCGATCCCGCGACCTTCGGATCAGCAGCCGAGTGCCATTGAACCACTAGAACACCATGGTGGGGCGAGATACTGTGATTAAATGCCGTTAGTCGCAGTGTCGCCATATGATATTGGGGGAAATGACCTTACGAGTTGCGTAACTCACCACCAGACACGTCATTTTATTTATTTATTTATTTATTTATTTATTTATTTATTTATTTATTTATGTTTGGTGACAATGACGATAATGACTGAATGCCCTGACACACGCGCACATGTAGATACGTGTCGTAGATTCTCACCCCGGCCGACGTTGAGGTACAAGCCGTTCGAATCGATGACATTGCGCGCCGTTAAGACACGTGGACCGCGCCGAAGATGACAAAAGGCACACAAACGGAAATACTCACGCGCCCATGATTGATGGCCTTCCTGTCTCATCGACAGCTGCTTCGGTGACCGCAAGCGGTGTGCAAACAGCCGCCTACAACAAAACTCGTTTGCAGCGGCTAACACACCGCGTCTTCAGCCATGTTCCTCCGCAGCTGACGCGCGCGTATGCCGTAGGAACGTCGCCGGAACGGCTCTATTAAGAGATAGTACGTCACGTGCTTCAGGCGCACTGAGCGACGCTCGGTGCAGATGAGTCGTGCCCGCGTGATGAACAGCCTGCATGTCTGTGGGGGCGAAGACGCATGCGGCACACGAACGAATAACGCGTCACGTAAAGAACGGCGCCGTATTATCTCCTCGGCAAGCTGTCACGTGCCACCACATGCACGAATCAGCAGTCGCGATTCGCCCATGGTATTCGTATTTGTGTCCGTGCAATTCGTATGCGACATTCGTCTTCGTAGTTGACGTTTCATTACAATTAAGCAACCTTCGTCGTGGTATAACTCTCTGCATACATTGCATACTCTGCCTGTTCGCACCACCTTTGGAATGACGCTACAGTGAACCACTGTTAAGAACTTATGACTATAGGCGTTAAGGTGGCGGTAACGGGGTGGACAGTGATGACTGATTTCTGGGGTTTTAAGTTCCAAAATAACGATATGATTATGAGAGACGCCGTAGTGGAGGGCTCCGGAAGTTTCCACCACGCGGGGTTCCTTAACGTGCACTGATATCGCACAGCATACGGGCCCCAACATTTCGCCTCCATGGAAATGCAGCAGCCGCGGCCGAGATTCGATCCCGCGACCCTCGGATCAGCAGCCGAGTACTATAGTTCACCGTGCGGGGCAGGGCCGGACAGTGAGGCGTGCTGAACGTGCAATACAATTAAAGTACCTCAACAAAGCGGATTGTTGGGCTACTTGGCTTTCCAAGATCAACAAAAGAGTACAGAGCCAGGAAAGGACAGACGCACAAAGGAGAAGCTAGGCAACAAACTGGCCCTGTACTATATAGATAACTATATCTTAACAAAACTGATGTTGGGAATTAAGTGATAATGGAAAGCCAACTAGCCAAATGATTCATTTTGTTAAAACACACTTCGAGCACAGCGCAAGTCCATTGTCTAACCACTCCTGTGTGTGCATCCTTTCTTGCGCTCTGTCCTCTTAGTGATCATGGGGAGCCCACTAATACAACCAGGGACAGCGCGAAGTTTGAGAAAATGCAGCGACTTTTCAAGAATCGATCTTATAAACATGTTCCGAATCGATCACACAAAGTGTTTGTAGAGCGAGGTACGTCTTAGCCAACGCTGCCAGCTTACGACTCACATACCGCGCCTAGATGCTTTATATTGAGCAAGGTCATTACTCCTGAGTAACGAGTTACCTAATGCCGCAATGAGACAAAGAGCGCCGGTCAGTCGCACGGTAAACGCTGGCACGGATGGAGAACGCCCGGCGACTATAGAGCGCCCGCGGCGCACAGCAGGCTTGACCACAACTCAAGAGGCGATCCAGTGAAACAATGTGCCGTTCTAAAGTACGCGCAGGCTCTGGGAACGATCGAGGCAGAGCGGACTCGCTTTTGCCTAATCGCCTCATTAATCACAAGGGGCAGGGAGAGAAAAACTCCGACTTGGATGGTCGCGTCAGTTGGGCAACGCAAACTAAACAATGAAATATCATACAGGGTGAAGCGAACGACCACCGAAAATGTAACGAGTGTGATACGTTGCGCTGGCAAGTTTTTCAGCGTAGTTTATGGACACAAGGGCCCTCGGTCGTCACGGAAAAGAGCCGGCAGCCAATTTGTTTTCTCCGGACCGATTAGGCTATCAAAAGTATAATCCTCGCTATCATTTGTGTCAACCCAGCGAGGTTTCAGTATATCTAGAGTAAGCATATGGCTATAGGGCCGTTGCAAATGCAGCGCAAGTAAAAATCATTTCTTGGCGAGCCCTCAGGCTGTGAAGCAGGAGGTATAGCTTTTCTTTCTTTCTTTCTTTCTTTTCGCGGCATTTACCGGAAATATGATTCGAGGAACGATTGAATGAGTGAGCTAGCGACAGTGAGGAAAAGCGCGAAAAAATAATAAAACTGGGGGAAGGGGAGAGAGCGCTTGCGGCGGTTTTGGACCAGTGAAAGGCCGCGAACAAAAGCCCCCTCGGGAGAAAGTGTTTTCTCCCGTTGAATAAAACAGTACCCTGCGAAGTCCCGTCTGTTGGCAACATAATAATACCGGCCCGGCCATCAAAATAAGGTGGACGCAAGATCGTCCCGGAATTCTCACCAAAGAAATAAAAAAAGAAATCTCTGCAGAAAGCTGCGATGCTATAAAGGGTTCGCGACGCTGTTCGGCACCTCGCTCAGTATAACATCACGATTTGGACCGGGGCAGTGCACAATGGGCGACGTGTAACGCTAGAGGAGAAAGAAAGAAAGAAAGAAAGAAAGAAAGAAAGAAAGAAAGAAAGAAGAAGAAAGAAAGAAAGAAAGAAAGAAAGAGAGAAAGAGTAAAAAAAACAGTCGAGAGATGTAGGAAACAACAGTACTGCTCGCCGAAGAAGAAAGTTCGAAGCGCTCAAGCTCTGACACGCCGGGGCCGTCTCCGCTCTTCCTGGGAAAGCTTTTAGCGGGCTGACCCTTGCATAAGTGAGGCGAAGCGTGGACTGAGGGAACGAAGAAAGTGGACGCCGAGAGCCGGCGCGCGGGCACGGAAAAGACGGGCAATTCCTGTGCCGCAACAAGAACAAACACACAAAAGGAAACGGTACTTAGATGCGGGAAAAAAAAAAAGTAAGTTTGGTCAGCCGCGTATATATATACCTGGCCGCGCGGATTTGCGCAACAAAAGGAAGAGAGCCAGAGAACGAGTGATTGTGTGCACAAACAGAACAAGAAAACGAAAACGGAGATGGAAAGAGGGCCACAGCCCGAAACCTGCGTAGAGCACTGCAGAAACGTCGTTCTCGTCCTGCTTCTCTATTGGTGCTTGTCGGCGCGTGCCCTTTCGAGACTGTCACTTGATGCGTTGCGTGTGCGATAGTGAACACGGAACAGCTCTTAGGTCCCTCTTCTATAAAGTGCTGGCCGCTGTTTACTCATTCATTCCCATTTCGTAAGAACGCCATCAAGAATGCACACCTGTCCGGATACCTGCAGTTCGTCATTCCTTCATTTGCGACAGCAAACGCCCCGTGTGCCGCATCTCTTCTGCAATGCATATACTCGCCGAAACGGGTTTTTGTACGTTCGTTCATTATTTATTTATTTATTTATTTATTTATTTATTTACTTTATTTATTTATTTATTTATTTATTTATTTATTTATTTATTTATTTATTTATTTATTTATTTATTTATCACCTTGCTGTGTGTGTCGACACATGCAAATAATTCACAAAAGAAAAGCGCGGGGTCCTCGCACAGAAATTCCGGAAGCGCCTTGGCAAACTTGCGCATAAGCCACCGGGTTTCCAATTGTACTTTGATGCATTCGTAGATATGTAGAAGCTCCCACAATTCCCAGTATAAACAGACGGCATGCGCACGAAATCAAAGGCGCGCAGAAGTGCGTAGCCGTTAGCACAAGTAGCGCAAGCTCTTCTGCGCCGCCAGAATAAAGTAGAGGTGAAGACGGTGGAAACAAGCGCAGCTGGCGAGAATTTTCGAGATGCCATGTGCATGTCCCAACGTGCTCCTCTGCAGTGGTACAATGCCCGGAACTAGCAGTATACTCGTCGAGAGGTAGCTCGTATACCAACCAGCGCCATCGAATGACCACAATGCGAATGCAGTGCAGTGTAGCAGTGCAATGCAATGACCATATACAAGGTCGTCGACAAGACAAGTCCGGTTCTGTGGGATTCAATTCATTTCTGGGGTTTTACGTCCCAGAACAACCATGGATTATGAAGGACGCCGTAGTGTAGGGCTCCGGAAATTTCGACCACCTGGGGTTCTTTAACGTCCACTGACATCGCACAGTACACGGGCCTCAACATTTCGCCTCCTGTGGGAAGACAAGACTCCTGGGGGAAGTCTGAGTCACATCGGAAAGAAATTGACACCGGACTTTCCCACGAAATGAACATCCGCCCTGACCACTCTCGTGGTAGACGCGCGCTCTCTGACGCGTCGAAACATGTGGCAATTGACAATCGTGTATTCGAACGATATTGGCTGCCGATTAGCTGCCGGCAGACGGCATACAGACCCAATTTCACATCGCATCTAGAGCATAGCTCACACTAGAACCTTGAGGCAGCTTTACACGTTTGAACAGGACGAACGTATGCTGCAGTTTTGCCGAGTCTTGTGCAAAGTCAAAAGTACTATGCCGGGGAAGCCCCAGGGACCTTCGAAGGACACGGAAGAAAAAGAAGATAAACGCATAGAGGTACAAGGGGGAACGAGAGGGGAGTTGCACGCGGTCTTTCTGAAGAAGAAAGACTTTCTCGCATTAATGTCATGCCTCCATCACTGCATCCTTCACTCCCCTCCCCTTTCCTTTTGATTTTTCTATACGTGCTTGGCAGCCCATGATTGGCGCGTGTCAGTGCGTGCACACAGGCAGGCGGAGAAAAAGCAACAGCGACTGCGTTTTCGTACGCACACATACACGGTCGACTTCCGCAGCAGACACAGCGTCGCCGTTTGGCGTGGCTGTGGGCGGACGTCCAGCGAGCGGCGAAGCAAAGGCAAATGTGTAACAGCAAGATGCCACAGCAGCAGGGCACAATCTCGGAAGCTGCCACCGTTGGAACCCAACGGGATAAATACAGAGCGCGCGCTACAGCGCCTCGACGGCGGTGGCAGCCGGGGAATCCGCTCGGCCTTTCGCAATCCCCGGGTTCGAGAACGCCGCGTGCATCACCTCCAATCACCCCCTTCCCATTCCATCCGCTTTCCTTGTCTTCTCGAGCGCGTTCTTTTTCTACCGGGGCCCGTTTGATTCCCGCGAGACCTCCTCGCTTTCGGGCGAAACGCGCGTTCCCGAAGAAACCCAGCGCGGCCTGGTCATGCGGCGGGGACGGCTGCTGGCAAGAAGACAAGGGCGGTCCGGCGATGCCAACGGAGCTTCGCTGGAGAGCGAGCGGCATGTTTCTGTTTCGTTTTTCTTCTCTCAGAGTAGGCGGCGCCAAAGAGGGTCAACGCGTGCCTCTACGTCGCTGCGGCGCGAGAGCCCGATGTTCCCTCCAGGAAGTGCCAAAGCCGCCAGACTCTTCTTCACCGACCGGGACCGAACAGCCGTCGTTGTCTAACGGCAATCTCGGCCGGACTGTGTGCGTCGAACGCGCGTGCGTCCATTCGTGCGCCTCGGGCAACGTCGTGTTCCCGTGGGGCACTCGCGCGCTGTGTCCAGCATGAGCCTGCATGCAGTGACGTACTACACCTGCACGGACCTGCGCAGCTAGCTAGACTGCGCCACTCTTCAGGCAGCCTCTTGGTGCTTTAACCCTCATTCCATTCGTATAGTTTGGACCCCAAGCCACTCGGGCCTGCCCGGAAACGAGGCGGCGAATGCCGCTGCCCGCGCTTCTCCTATCCGGGCCGTTGCCCCTCCATGTCCCGAGACGGAATCTGGCAACACCAACCTGACGCGCTTTCGCGAAATTTTAGCTTATTACCGGACTTCGCGCCGCCTCTACCCGGACCCCGCACGCGGTCTGGAGAAAGCGGACGAACGACTGCTACGCCGCCTGCAGACGAACACCTTTATCAGTCCGGCGGTCGCCAGGCACTTTTTGCCGGAAATCAATGGCACCTGCTCGACCTGTCATGCCCTCGCCGACACATATCACGTCGTAGCATCGTGCCCAGCTAATCCCGTCCTTTTCTCATCCCCTTTCCCTATCCCAACTAGGGAGGCTTGGGAGGAGCACCTGCTCGGCTGCTCTACCTTGGCTGCGCAACGCTCCTTGGAGCGCGCACGGGCAGCTGCCAGCTCCACTGGCGTCCCGGAATAGGGTCTGGCCACTCTAGCACGCCGAAGCACCACGCCGGCACTCTCTAGTAAACTTTTTCTGCAATAAATGTTTTTTACCACCACCACCGCCACTTGCTGGGCAGAGTTGGCAGACAGGTGCGCGTCGAAAGCGCGCGTTGCGTTGGAGGACGCGCACGATCGTGCGAGAAAACTGGCTGGTAACTTACGAAAAGCTGCTCAGACGGCATGTAATACTATAAGGAAAGAAGGGTTAGTTGGCACAGCATTTCTGTAAGGAACGCAGAAAATTCGACAAACGAAGGCAGTACCACTGAACACAAGCGCTCTCTCCTTCCGCACGCTCGCGTTATTTGATAAACCCTTCGTCTGCTGCCGTTCCTGTTCGCTGTAGGTTTTTAATAAATATGAATGTCTTGTTTGCGTACGACTAGTCTTGTAGCAAGTGGCTCCGACGTTGCGAGCAGACAATCCTCCGTTGAGTCATTTGCATGCTTTGAGCGTTTGCTCTTTCGACGATCCTCTGCCACAAACCTTACGCGCGACACGCGCACGCGGAGTACACATTCATCCGATCTGGCATCAATAACAATACTAAATAAAAGTAATACTGCCATCACATTTCCGGCAACATTCCATCAGATGTATAACTCGGCACAAGCGACTACATTTGCTACGCTTCATCCTATGCAGCGCTCAAGCTCTCCTGCGCCCATGTTGCGCACGCGCCTTAAGTTGAAACATCATGCGCTTAAAAAAAACCCCTCCAGTGTGGTCGTGAACTAGCCACGGCCGCTTCACACAACGGTGGGGATCAGCGCATGCAATAAATTTGCTGCATATGCAAATGTCTTTCAGAAGAAAAAGCAGTAACCGTTCCGCGCGTCGTTTGGCGGGTCCAAAGGTTCAATAACCACGGCGCTATCTAAAGGTTTCGTTGCGAAAGGACCTGCACGTGCATACATTTGCGTAGGTCTCGACGTGTTCCTCAGGGCGCGCTAATACGGAACACTTCCAGCGTAGGTATAAGCCGTTTACGTACGCCACTTCTGCAGGCTCGCGATATGGACATCGGCAAAGGGCACCTGAGGTTATTTCGCCCGGAACACTCTCGTTTCTTCAAGACACTTCTCAGGGTTCCACCGTCCAAAAAGACAAAGTGTCATTTGCCGTGCGCCGACGGTCGTTGGAATATACCCGTGCAACGCCTATGCAGCCGGCGTCCAGGCTATAACAGATACCCCCGTATACTTTCTCCCATTGTTTGAACGACAGCCGTCGGCAGCGAGCGACCCCCTCCACTGTATAGTAAATAAAATAAATACATGCACAACTGTGTGCAGGATTCGAGCATTTGAAATGCCTTGTCGCTCGTTGTAGAAGTCGTGGCGAGCTTGTATAGTTGGCATTGTGCAACTGTAAGCGATCGCCATTGTCGTTTCATTGCGAGAGCATGTCAGCGACATGCAGTTACCTCTGTAACAGCACCACGCACCGTGAAGTTACGAGTTCACGCCGCCACGACGCGCCGTGAACTCTAACCACAATCCTGCTCAAATCTCATGGAGCAATTGCTTGCGGCGACCGGCCTTGTATTGTGGAGCGTTCACTAAGGTCACAAGCAAGTTGTAAATTATCGCGGGGAACGAGGTGAGCGAAGTCAGAAACATTTCACGCGTTAGTTGTCTGTTACGTCATAGGTATTATATTTAAATGGATACCAAAGTGGAACACCAAACTGTCTTAGACTGATAAATTATCGTTCCGGAACTGCCTTGTCGCTAATTTCGTTTAGATGTTCAATATTAAAAGAGAAAAAACAAGGTAAAACAAGGTCATACTTTCATTTTTGAAATCCATGCCGGAACATCGAAAAGGTGACCCCAACGCTTTTTTTTTTTTTCGTATACACGCCAGATTGGCTCGGTGAAATTGTCTGGAACACGCGCCCTGTAAAGTCTTCTGGTTCGTTATAGAACGCAATGTGTGTCTTTTTACACATAAATAATCATGTAGGTCTCAGTGGACACCGTAAAAGATTATGACGTCACACGAAATAGTGCGGGAACCTCCGATCAGGCGCCACCCGTTGAATGTTCTTCGCACTTTCTAGCTAGCTAAGCATCTTTTCCGTGCAAGAGTAATGCGCCTGCAATGTGAAAAGATGATTTACTAGTACGAGACAAATAGTTTTTCCCACGTCCTAAACGTCTGGGGGTCGACACCCGGTAGGCTCAATGGTAAACAGAAACGTCACTTTGTAAATGTATTAACATATGTGTTCGCACACTCCTACATAACGATGATTTGTGGAAGCGGTAAATCACTGCCCTGCACGATTTCAAGGGACGCTGCGGTTCTGCTGCACCATGGACGCGAGCAAAGGCGCGCGCTACCGTTAAAGCTTGGAAGCGTCCTCTCAAGGGCAGATTTTACGCATGCGTGCGCTCCAAAGTGTGTAGCGCCTATTCGAAACAAACGAAATCGCCTATCAAGAGTGACCCGGAGGTCGCGGCGCTATCTCTCTTAGAAGGCCATCTTCAAAAGGTAGGTCCCCAGCATAGCCATGCGCCGTGAGCGGAGGTCGCCGGATTCCAGAAGCCGCGTGTCTTTCACGTGGCGAGGAGCTATAGCGAGCAAACAAGATGGGCCATCATGCAGGATCTACACACACCGCGCGGCGGGGCCACCACGGCCAGTCTTTCAGCGGTCATCCAAGAGGCGCGAACACGCTCCATATTCCAGATGCTCCGACGCAACGTTTTCTTTGATTATTTTATGAGCGGAGGAAAGAAGTCGTATAGAAGAAAGAAAAAAATCGGAGTGGGCCCTGCGAGAAGGGTTGTACGTGCACCCAGATGGCCGGCCGTACATATACGTGTACTACGGCGTACACTCCCAGCGCCGGGGCCGCGGATAATCGCCGCGCGAGAGCGCCGCCAACGTATAATTATAAGCACCGGAGAGTCCACAGACAAACGGTCCCCCGTGGCTGCCGCGTTGCCGAGGATACCGGCGAGCCATCGTCAGGCGTTAACCGGATTCCTATGGGGCACCGTGGAAAGCCGCGCTATCTTCCGCGGGGCCAATTTTGTGACGGGCTGTTCGCGCCGGCGCGAGTCCGGGCCACGGTGCGCGACGGATGGCCCGCATAGCGTCGAATGCGGAACGACGGGGGTCCCTCGATATCGGCCCGATTATCGGCGCGCCGAGAACAACGGCGGGCCGCGTCTTCGCCCCGTTCCACGCCCCGGCTCATTAGGGGAGAAAACGGCGCGACCGACTTCCGCATTGAGGGTGGAGGGAGGGGGTGAGCGCTTCTCCTCCCGCTGCTCACCCTATCGCGTTCTCCTATCGCGCTCGCTGCATATCGGGCCCCGTTGGCGGGGCCACTGCCAGTCGGCCAGCTTCCTTCGGCCGAGGTCAGCGGGCGAGGCGGCCGCCGGCTCGCTGACACACTGGACCCGTCGCGCGATGTTCCCCCACCGCGGAACACGGACAAACGCGTCGTCCGGCGTTTAGTGGGAAAGGCACGCGTGCCAGAGGGCATTTCCGATCGTGGAGGCACGCTTCGGAAAGTGGGCGAAGCTCCGCACCGTTTGAACTCGATCGTCGGGGAAGGCAAGACTGTTGGAAACTTTGTCGAATGCTTCCGTTCTACGCTTTGTTTTTCCATGTAGTGGCACCGCCGCTGGGTGTATGGAGAACACTGACATGCGGACGTACATTTAGTACCAGCCCAGATGAAGCTCTATGTTTTTAGGGGCAGCACGGGAAAGGTTAACATGCCAGCTACAGAGTAGCTGGCAGCGTAAAATGTAGTTGCTACAGAGTAAAATGTAGCTACAGAGTAAAATGTAGTTGAAGGATCGCTGGTGGTGAAGTGGCGAAAAACGACAAAAATAAGATAATATGAAAGCCAAGCTTTCCCTATAAAGCTAAGTTAAGCAATAAACTTACCAGGCTTTTCTCTCTTTTTTTAATCAAACGAAATCAGGTCCAATAGGCAAGGAATTAGACCAAATCAAAACCTAGGCTTGGTAATGCACAGGTGACCGCCAGGTTATAAACATGACGGCCGTAGCAATCATCCACCCATCCATCCATCCCCTTCCCTCTAACCTTTCTTCCTCGCACTCCCTGCCTAGCGGCGCTGGGACCTGCTGCCTTATGCAATGCGAAGAATGTATCACCGCCTTTCTTTCTGAAACAATCGTCATTACTAGCAGAGTACTCAAACTCGAACATGTGTTGTGCAACCGTAGATAAGTGTTGTAGGATAGGCATGCATATGGATGTGAAAGGCTTCTTTGACCGTAAAAGACAGTTGGAAGCCTGTTGCATTCCTGCGCAACAAATACGTGCGGTCGCATGCTGCATCTCAGCTTGTCTACAGCCTGTCCACAGCTTGTCAGACCCCGAAACTATAACCACTATTCACAAAAGTAAAGACGCAAGTACAGGAAAACTAACACGCCTGCGATACAACAGTGGTGAAGTTCGAGGCACATTTCATGCCTCTCTTACTTTCTGTAGAACTAACATAATGAACCGTTCGCTTGGCCACCGATGATCAATCAATGACAGTTCTGCTTCTTATTCTTAGAAAATTCTTGCACATTTACGGGTCCCGCCAGGTCGAAGGAAGGCTTTCGTTCGAGTTCTCAGTCAGCGTTTCAGGAATGAGATCTAATACAGTGGGACAAATAGTTGGACGCTGTAGTCCTCAGGCTTACGACATGTATTTTTCGTTTGTACTTTATGGAGAGAACGTGAAGAAGATCGTTTAATCAGGTCGATGAACTTAGACGGAGGCTTCACAAACTGAACATTTGTCCCCCCCCCCCCTTCCTATCTGTGCTTCGTGCTGTGTCACTATATAAAACGTAACCTAACCGAACCAAACGGGCTGTCGCTCTAATTTCCACAGAGACGGAAAATGGCATAGTCCCATGAATGGAAACCCTTGTCTGGCATCAGACGAAACGTTCATCGTGTACAAAACTATAGACGCATACATAGAGGTATATACAAAAGCATCAAGCTGGTACGCGGGTACCACGTATAAACTGTAGTCCTAGACGACGACCCCCAATGGAGTCTATAGCAGCTGGCCAGCCTAATGCTCCAGAGACCGCATTCCCCCGTAGCCGACCGGTCGGGGCCGCGCGTTTCATCGGCCGACGCGGCAAGCGAGCGAGATTCAAATCTGACAAAACAGTGACAATGGGTGCCGTTGGTCCAGCAGCTAGCTCTCTCTCTGATCGCGGGCACCCAAGCCGCCAATGCGGCCTCCTTCCGAACCGAGACGCCTCGTTTGTGCATACACACGCACGCACACAGCGCCGACCATGCGCCATTGTTGCACGGCGGACTGCGCCACTATTACGGGCGGGTCGACGCACGCGCGCGCGCTGATGCGCCACAATGCAAACCGCAGATACACGGCGCGCATCTCCGTGATCGGGCGCATAAATCTGCTACGTAAGGACTCGCGAGCCGATCTCTTTCTGTGGCGCAATGGCCGATTTTATTTTCTTTTCCTCGCCGCCGTTCCGCGGCAGCAAGACGTTCAGGTGAGAACAAGCAGGCACGGCCTGTATGCGCGGGTCTCCGCCAGAACATAAAGCGCGACCACACGCCAGGGCCGTCCCGTAATCAGCGGCCTTTCCTTTCAAGTCTCTTCCCACCGCGCTCACCAGGGGCGCTGCATGCCTTCTATATAAACACGGCGGCCTGGTAGACAATGCACACGCACACACGCATTGTAGCACGCCGCGGTTTGTCCGCGCCGAACGGCGACTCTGGAGTTTGTTAGCGTGTTCGTGTGTGTGCGCGCCAGTGTGTGTATATATAACAGCGGGGAAGAAGCGAGGAGTTGAATCGTGCTCTACGAGTGCTCACGAATGTAGCGAGCTTCATCAGGCGCCTTCGCGCGAGACGCCGATGCTCCTCCGTCTCCTCTTATCGATGGAGCGGCCAGCATCCATCAATGTCCCAGACAAGGGTTGGCCACGCGGAGAAAGGGTCCATTCTCGTCGTCATCGAGCCGGTGGGTGGGTTGGCGGGGATAACATCTTTTCCATCGTGGAAAACGGATGACCTCAAAAGAAGGGAAAAAATGAAGAAGAGGCCACACACAACCCGTTATCTCGGCTTCGCCGCGAGAAGGTGTATATATATACATATACACCGCAGTTAGGAATACGCTCCATCGCGTGAGCATACAAACTCTATATGCATCTTTCTCTGTTACAAATCTTATCTCTCTAGCTCACCGGTTTCTATAAACGCCAGCGCGTTAGCACTAGTTGTCGCCGCCAGTGGCACAACGTTTCGCGACGAACACGCCACATGAACCACCGAATTCAATCTAGGGAAAGGCACTGCACGAACTTGTCATGCTTCCTTTACTAACATATCTTTCGTACATAGGTCGGCAGTGTAGAGGAACACTCACTCACACTCACTCACCCAAATTTTTCCAGCATCCGCACTCACTCGCACTCGCACTCACCTCCACTCACACTAACTTGCACTCACTCGCACTCGCACTCACCTCCACTCACACTCACTGGCGCTCACTCGCACTCGCACTCACCTCCACTCACACTCACTTGCACTCACTCGCACTCGCACTCACTTCCACTCGCACTCATTGACACTCACTCGCACTCGCACTCACTTCCACTCACACTCACTGGCACTCACTCGCACTCGCACTCACTTGCACTCACACTCACAAGCACTCACTCGCACTCGCACTCACTTGCACTCACACTCACAAGCACTCACTCGCACTCGCACTCACCTCCACTCACACTCACTTGCACTCACTCGCACTCGCACTCAGTTCCACTCACACTCACTGGCACTCACTCGCACTCACACTCACCTCCACTCACACTCACTTCCACTCACACTCATTGGCACTCACTCGCACTCGCACTCACTTCCACTCACACTCATTGGCACTCACTCGCACTCGCACTCACGTCTATGAAATGAGTGCGAGTGAGTGCGAGTGAGTGCACTCATGAGTGAGTGCGCCGACCTATGCAGGCATCTGTCGCAAATAGAGTGACACGAGTTTTTCCTCCTGGGTAGAATAAACGGCAGCGGTGCCAGTACACTGCGCAGGTTTCACCTGGTCGCCGACCTAACTCGGCACTACGCGCACCTCTTCAGTCGCGCGTACATCTCGAACTGTGGGCGCTGTCTAATGTATCAGAGACTAGAACACATAGTATTTCGCGACTGTCCCCCATTCGTGCCACAGCAGCAGACGGCGGCCACTAGGCTGGCTGATATGGGAGTGCAAGCTATAGATGAAAGCTGTATTTCACCCGAAATAGGGGACCATACCGAATTACCAAATGCTACAAGGTCATTTTTTCAATAGAAATGGACTGGATGCTAGACGTTCGGTACCACCGCGCAAAGTTGCGGATTATGAAAAGCGACTATTAAACTTAGATGCAACTAAAGTGGCTTCTTTTCATTATGCGACTATTAGACCTTTATCATAATCTTCGAGTGCATTTCCCTGCACAGCATATTCGTCCGACTAATGGCGGCCCCTGTCACGTGTAAAGTAGAGGCGAGGTCCCAGTTACCCGTGCTGGGGTTTGACTATTGCCAGTGTTTATGTCAAGAGAGCCGGGTCGACATTTTCCGCGTCACAGCACATTGTTTTGCAGAAGTGAATAGCTGCCATAAGTTGGGCTAGTTCGTATCAAGCGTAATGAAATATGATTACTGGCGTCCATGTCCCCTTTGCGCAAGCAGTCATGTCTTATTATGTATATACGGATCACTCATTCTTATCCCCATCCTCATGCTTCATCACTCTTCTTCCCCTGTTGCGTTGTCCCCGAAGTAGAGTAGAAGGCCGGGGCGTACTAGATCAGGCCACCCTCTCTACCTGTCTCCAGTGTATTGGACTTCAAGTACGCGAGTATGTAGCTTCATTATGAAACTGAGGTTGCTTCGATGTAACGTTGCTCGCTGTGACAGATTATGCACTGCATTGTGATGTTGTTCATTATAACGATTATGTTAATATTTCATGCGATATTTTCTTTGAAGGTCACTTTGGTCAGTATTCATTGTCATTTGATTGATGCTTTTGGTAGTCTTTTCAAGCTTGCCTCTTTACATCAGCTGATGTCCTAGGCAAATTTTCACTTTGATACCTGGGTCATACTTGAGTTCCTTTGTTCATACTGATTCATTTTATGTGGCGAAGATACTGCATAACATGACTGAAAGCGGCTATCACACAGTCATCCATTATGCTGTCTGTGCTCATATAACAGGATGCGCTGCTCTCATGCTGAGAGATGCATTGTCGTTTGGCTTTTGATTATTGTTACTAGTGCGCTTTCTGTAAGCCTCTAGTCGTTAATAAGTTCCAGATATATTTAAATTATTTCTTCTGCAGTTCCTTTTGAATATTGGTGGTTTTATTTTTTTCGCATTTCTCTTTCTTTTAAACTACCATAAGTTAGTTTCTCAATGAAATGTTGAATAAAATGTTGTTGACGTCATGATCATTGGCAGTGGGGCCTCCTTGTTAGGCCGCTTGCCAAGAAACTTTCTATCCTTAACTGTAGAAAGATTGGTCACTACTGTTTTTGGTAGATTTGCTTCATACTATACAAAGTACAAGCTATATTGATTTTTGTATGCATGACAGCTAATTGTGACCTAAATGCTAAGACTGATGAAGCCTTTGCAGACAACTGTGTGCCTACCTTACTGCACTATTGCTCTGTTGCACTCAATGCTAGTGCTTTAGTGCTTTGACCCACCAGAAAAAAAACGTTCCACGCAAGTGCGACACCAGCACTTCTTCCTAGGACGAAAGTATTCAGGTGGGCTGGCACTAGCCCCCACTCTGAAGCACCTTAAACCTTATGGTGGAGCTGGTAACATAGCGGGTCGCAGCTACTACCATAAGGCAGGGACGACGTCCGTGGATCATGGGTGCCCCCCAAAATTATTATCCCGTTGACACCTTCAGAACCACAGAGTTAATGCCTTAGGGGTGCAAAAAATGCCTTGGCGTCATTTGAACCCCTAAGGCGTTAGCTCTGAGGTCAGATTATCATTTATATATTCTGAGGGTGGCAACCAGACCAAAATTTTGGTGGGCGAGCCCAGTTCCCGAGCACGATTCCTGCTTCTTTTTCAGATTACGGCTAACATTTCAGGAACAGCTTTTTGATGACGCACGTGCAAGTCTTTGAACGGATTCAGAAATCCCGGAAAATGGGATTATTGGAGTCTCCTCGAAGCCGTCGAAAAGACCAGCTTTTTGAAGACGCATGTGCAACGAGCCGGACATCAGACGATATACGACGCATCCAGGACTAAGGCTTCTTACGCGTGCCGTCTGCAACGTTAACGTCTCGGATATCCGTTTCGAAGTCGTCATAAATCCTTTGTATGCTAGCTGGGCAGGAGAGTACCAAGACCGTGGCATGTAAATCAAGCCGCTCATGCCATACACGTCACGATTTTCATATTATGACCTGTCATTTATGTTCGTCATGCAGTCATGTTGTGCCATACTGATTTTCGTATACATCCCATTAACGAAACGGACCAGGAGAGCACCAAGACCGTTTCATGTAAATCATGCATGTCATGATTTTCATATAATGACCTGTCATTTTATTCGTCATGCAGTCATATGGCATAGCGATTTTCGTATACAATCCATTAACGAGACGGCCACGAATACATACATACATACATACATACATACATACATACATACATACATACATACATACATACATACATACATACATACATACATATACCACTCACACTCACTGGCACTCACAATCACTCGCACTCACACTCACTGGCACTCACTCGCATTCGCACTCACTTCCACTCACACTCACTTGCACTCACTCGCACTCGCACTCACCTCCACTCACACTCACTGGCGCTCACTCGCACTCGCACTCACTTCCACTCACACTCACTGGCACTCACTCGCACTCACACTCACCTCCACTCACACTCACTTGCACTCACTCGCACTCACTTCCACTCACACTCACTGGCACTCACTCGCACTCGCACTCACTTGCACTCACACTCACAAGCACTCACTCGCACTCGCACTCACCTCCACTCACACTCACTTGCACTCACTCGCACTCGCACTCACTTCCACTCACACTCATTGACACTCACTCGCACTCACCTCCACTCACACTCACTTGCATTCACTCGCACTCACTTCCACTCACACTCATTGGCACTCACTCGCACTCACTTCCACTCACACTCACTGGCACTCACTCGCACTCGCACTCACCTCCACTCACACTCACTTGCACTCACTCGCACTCGCACTCACTTCCACTCACACTCATTGGCACTCACTCGCACTCGCACTCACGTCTATGAAATGAGTGCGAGTGAGTGCGAGTGAGTGCACTCATGAGTGAGTGCGCCGACCTATGCTTTCGTATGCATGCTCGACCTGCGGGACCAAGTTTTCAAGACATCCTCTGGAAGAGTGAGATTCCTTGGTTACGGTGAAAAGCACGACGTATCACTTCTCTGTCATCGGTTTGAGTAAAACAAAGCCAGGTCAAGTTGAAGGGCCCGAATGGAAGTGAAGGGACGAAAGTCACACAATTTTGTCTTTCCGTTTGCTGCGTTCTTCCGCACGGTCGTCGTAGGCGTGCGTATGAGGACAAGTGGCCCACTGAATGCGGAAATCAGTATTTGAACGTTTCCTAGTAATGAAGACGCTTCTTATAAGGGATAAGAACAAAATTAGCATATTCTATTCTCATGACTATAGCGACGGGACGAGGGATGCCTCATTGCTGTGTCCTGCACATGAAGCAGTTCCTATATACAAGTGACCGTATTTGTATACAACACAGCAGCATGGCCCATTTATTTATTTGTTGTTTAATTCAAATTGTACGATCAGCTTTAGATGTTCGTCATCCATTGGTATGTAAAAGGTACGTCATGTGTACATCCCAGCCGTGCAGCCGCGACTCATGGCCTTATCTAGATATATCCTGGAATAAAGCAAAGTAGATATTGTAGTGATGACGCGCTCCTTTCGAGCGTCGGAGAAAGTACCATCGCTGTATCATGTTATACTGGACGCTGCCTTCAAGTCCACTATGCCGGAAATTGACATGTATAAGAAAATTCATGCCATTTCCTCGAAAGTGAGCCGAATTCGTCGCTATTATTACTTACTGGCTCAAATTTGTGCACGTTCACTTTACATGACCATTTTGTGACTGACTGTAATACGATAAAGTGTCAAGGAAGTAGCCAAATGTGCTGCCAGTGTCGTCTCAGAAAGGTCATCGTATAGCGAAGACAGACATATACCCGTAGCCCCGCCACGGTGGTCTAGTGGCTATGGTACTCGGCTGCTGATACGAGGGTCGCGGGATCGAATCCCGGCTGCGGCGGCTGCACTTCGATGGAGGCGAAATGTAGAGGCCCGTGTGCTGCGCGATGTCAGTGCACGTTAAAGAACCCCAGTTGGTCAAAATTTCCGGAGCCCTCCGCTACGGCGTCTCTCATAATCAGAGCTATTTTTGGGACGTTAAAACCAAAATAACAGCAAGACATATACCCGCAGGCGTTGGCAGAAGGAAACGGGTCTTAAGGCGTCTCTTATCTTTTGAAGATTTGTGTACATGTAACTTGCAGCTTAACATACATAAAAAAAGAACAATGTATTGTGTACACCGTTCACCTTTCGTCGCCAGGTTCTGCCATGCCCACTGTTGCGTTACCTGCAGTATGACAACCTCAATCACCGGGCGATGAGCAGCTTTCAATGCCACTGTGCGAGCAACGATGGCCTGCTGCAGACTCGAAATGAGGGAACACTTGCAAACGGAAATATCGGAGGATTCGAGCAAAGACAGCTATGCTGGCGACGCAGTGGACCGCTAAAAGCAAAGCACGTATCTCCGCGCCTGCACCGCCAAGCATTCCAGCACTGCTAAACTTTTTCCGTATCATTCACCCTTCGCGGCCAGCCGGCATCGGTGATAAAGCAACGGAGCGGCACTCGAAAGCACTGACAAGGCGCCAAAAAGAATAGCGCTGGAACAGAATCGTTGCATTCACCAAGCCCCGAGATGCCTGCAGGCATCCTGCATGGCATGTACCGTGATGTGCCTATACTGGCGCACACACACACACACACACACACACACACACACACACACACACACACACACACACACACACACACACACACACACACACACACAAGCCCGTAAGAATTCACACACGCACATATACGCGCACTACACACACTCACACGACGAAATAGAACACAAACACACACAAAAAAAGCTGCCGCTGCAAGAAACCCGACCACCCGGGAAGCTCGCATCGGCAATCGCGGCGACCTTGACGCGTTTCGCATCATTTCATGCAGTCAAGACCATCCTCGGCGAAGGCTATAGGAAAATAAAAGAAAGAAAGCTCCAGACATGCAGACAAATAAAGCACAGTGTGCAAGGACGATCAAGGTAGGCATGAGGCGTAAGTATATAGACACCTCTTCGCCGCATGCCGCCCTTTGACGCCCGCCGAGCGCGAAGCCTGATGAAACTGCGAGAGGCCGACCGCAGCAGACACGATTGCACAGCGCGGTCCTGCATGCGCCCACCGCGAAGAAGGCGTCGCTCGCGCGAAAGGTCGTTTCTTTTCGCTGCTTTCCCTTCGTATATATACAGCGAGAACTTTTGTGTGTTTCTTTCCCTTCCCGGCTTCGTATATACATAGGGCCCTACCTGAAAGCTCACATATACGCACAAAAAAGCGCACAGACACAAGCACGAACACACAAATGCGCGCACACAAGATCACGCGTATTTGCAGAAAGTGCGAAGAAGGCTCGCCGCCGTCCCCAGACTGAGGGAATTTCTCAAGGGTGATTTTTAGAAAGGATCCGGCGCCGCACGAAGGCAATAGAGAAGGCATTAATGAATAAAAAAAAAACAGCAGAAAAAAAATACGGGAGCAGCGAGGGACGGAATCAAAGAGGGGAAGGGTCCGAGAGAATGTCGAAACAGGCGCTGCTGGCCAAACCAACAGAGGAATGGAACTTTGTATCTATGCGCTGCTGCACGCTGCGGTAGACCTTGAGTGAGCGCCCAGGATGACTCAGATGTAATGTACTCCGCTTACTTCATTTTTTTTCTCTTCATTTTCTTGGAGGTATTTTCTCTTGAGTAGCACGTTCTTGACCACGTTTAGTGTTGATCTTGTCCGAAGGCCGCGTAAGAACTTTACTGCTGCGCTCGCGCGCAGGTAATCCCGCATGTACACGCGAGCGCTGCAGTGCAGGCAAGCACATAAATCACAGTCACTGACTGCGGGCGACCGACCTTGAAAGCGCGCGCGGGGCATGCAATTGCCCGTGCTCTATGTCTACAATGCAGCCGCAATCGGCTATGCACTCTGCGAAAGTATGCCACAGGGCGCGCGTCTGTTATGCGAGGGGACCATTCATCATTGTTGGATGGGACACCCAGTGTTCAGGAGAACGTAATGTTGCCAAAGTGTGGGAAGAGAGAAATTGCCGAGTGGCCAGTTGTGCAAGTACGGCCAAGTCGTTTTAACGCATTCGTGCCACCTGAGTCACGTTGCTATTAGAGAATGGGATGACGGTTCGCATGTAATCATTACTGCCAGTTCTACTTGCCCCAACACTTTGATTCTCACGCCTTTGTTCTTGCTTGTGATGTGCACAGGTACGGCTCCTGTTCCGGACACCGAAAAATTTCGCGATAGTCCGAGCTGGACAATGTTGGTGTTTTGGGACAGTCCTATACCCTGTATAAGCTTCATTGCTGACCAACGAGAGAAAGCAGGGTGACCGTTTTGACAACATGGCCTAATCTGTGTGCCTGCAGGAAAGCTCCCCGGCTAAACAATCATCCGATAAAGACGCTCGCGACAAGGGTACTGGCAAAAACTTCCCCAGAAATGAAAATTTTAAGGGGGGTGAGGGGAGCGGCGTCTGCAGTGTAGCGCTTTAATGTATAATTCTATGGCTGGATCTGCACCTGTACAGTGAGCCCAGCGAATACAAGCACTGATTAGTAAACACTCCTGGATTGCTTCGTGGCCTTACTTGCATTGGAGGCAAGCCGGCTTACACGCGCGTAGTGATCTTTTTCCTGCAGGCCGCATACACGTCGTGTCCCGCCGCGTCCTTCGTTGCTGTTGTGTTTGTTCGCTCTGGCGAGCCAGACAAGGGAAGTGTGGGAACGGACTCCATGCAGGGGTAAGGGGCACGAGAACATCCAGCCCGCACGTTGCGACAGAATGAGAAGGGGGCACCCTTCCGTGGAGGCTCCTTCTCCCATCTCGTAAACTCTCACGCCGCGAAGCTCCATCCCTCGAGGGTATATGAAAAAAAAGAGAATAGCACGGCGGCGGCAACGACGGCGGAACAATAGGAATCTCGCTGCCGACGCCACGGCAGTGGAGAGGAACGACGTAAAGACAAAAAGCTCCCTTGAGCGGCGCCGGATGAGAGGACAATACGAAAGTGTCGCCACGGACGCTCCCTCCCTCTCTCTCGCGTCAGTCTGTCTTGATGCGAAGGACGCGTCCCCGTGAGGCGAGGCTGACTCTGGGAAGTGCCGCTATACGGTTTATGTATGCACGGTCGATACGTCAAATGAGGCGATACCCGACAAATGGGGACTCGCACGATCGAGCACTCGTCGCGCATGTTTAATGCATGCGGAGGATGTGGAAAAGAAGTGTATGTACCGTTATGTACGCTCCCCGCCCGGTTCGTCACGTCTCTTTCGCGCGCTTCGGGAATGGCGGCGATAATCGCATCGACTCTTCCGAGTCGCACGCTGGATGCTGCGAGGCATATAGAATGTGAATGAGAGTAAGTGAAGAAGAGCGAGCGCGTGGGTTGGCATGAGCAAATGTGAGTGAATAAGTGAGCGAGGCATATATACCAGCTGGGATGACTCTCGTATACCACGCATCACTTGGTCCCGGTGTATAATCAATGAAGGCACCGTAAACTGCATGTTCGCAGTCTGCTATTCTTATTTTCTGCGGAGAACGCTTAACACCTGAATGGTGGCTTTGACCAGGAATTAATGCCACTCGCGGGACGTTACTGCGTTTCGTTATAACGGGACTATATGAGCTTGAAGAAGGAAGGAAGATTGGTGCACAGCATACAGACATCTCTAAAACCGTTAGAGGCATTGTTTGGCGAATGATAAGTCACCTAAAATCCACTGCCAAGATTTCTCCTACAGGAAAATGTTCGTGCGTTTACTTATAGTACATTTGCGTGCAGCCTGACGTGTACAGAATAAACTGCGAGTAGAAAGAACACAGGCGAAGAATCTTTCTTCTGCAGATAAGAAATATACTTTCCAAGTGGAGTTCCTAACGTTAGTGACTGCGGTAACAACACAAATTGTAGATTCCATAATGTGGTATCTCACTCTGTAATATGCTTGCCGTGCGAAGTTATTGCAACGATAAGACATCCTCGCAACTATACTCGCGAACGTTGAGATTGACGTAAACTTCGTGGCTCCGATATTTTTCTCATTGTTTCGTGCAGTCGCGTCGTTTCAAGCGCTAAATGAAAAAACTCACGGCCCTACGAAGCGATGCTGTCACACAATACCAGCTTCAATGTGCGCGCTTGCGAGAAATATAGCGCATAAGCAAGCGTAAACGCGCCCACGCATTTGCGCACGGCGATGCCACGCTTCCGCCTGCATATATCAAGGCCCATCACTCTCCAGCCTCACTCATGCGCGAAGAATAAGGTAAACGTTCCTTAGACAATATAGCGGAGCTAATCCAATCTCCATTACTCATCTCACGGGCCTCTCTCGCCAAAGCGTAAAAATTCCAACAGATGCCGATGCCCACGTAGAGGTCATGTATAGACTGCGATCTTCGATCTTAAAGTACAGATACGCGACGCATAATCCGTTTCACACGCAAATTCGCGGGGAGAGCTCATTGTTTTTTCTCTTCCTTCCCTCGTAAAGTCCGAAGAAACAGCCGAGATGGCAAAACCGATAACCTCCTTTTGTGAAGCTATACACGGCGTCGCCCTCTCGCGCTAAAGGATCCTCCGTTCGGCTCGTAGCCAGCCGGCGTTCGGCCTGTCGAAGAAAACAATTCTTCATTCTATTTTAAACCGCCTCGCACGCCCAATGGCCGCATAGCGATCGGCCGCGTACGGTACAAGCGTGGGGATCGTCGAATGGAGGTGGGGGGCGCCCTTCGCCCAAGGTTGTGCCTATCTTGCGAGCCTCGGCCGAAGTGATGTATGAAGAGGTCCCAAACGTTGAGCCGATGGGCGGCCGCCGTGTGTGCAACGCGTGACCCGTTGCCGAAACGTGAGAGCGGGCCCGTCCGTGCGGCCACGAGGCGATAACGAGTGCGTGGCCGATCTTTCAGCGCGATCGAAGAAACTTCGTCCCGGCAACTCGTAAGGCACGCCGGGTAAAAAAAATAATAATAATAACAAGGAAAGCACGACATGCAGTCGTCGAACTTCGCAGTCCAGTGCCGTTATATATTTCACTGCGCATGCGCGCGTACCGCTCGCGAAGAGTCAAGCACGCGTGCATCCTCTCCCTGAACCGACCCGGGCATGACCCGGGATCGCGGTACACTATGCATCCCCTGTCCCAACTAAATATCGTGCAGCGTTAACGGTATACGCGCGTCTGATGCTAGACCAATTAGGAGAGGAATGCGCGTGGAGGAATCCCAAAGCGATTGGCCCATACGGCACTCGCCTGCCTATTACAATAACAGCTAGCTATAAGCACGCGATTTCCGTGGTACACCAGCCAATTACGAAGCGCTCTCAGGAAGCAGTACTCCCTTCTCAGAGGCGCAAAACTGATAACTATAGTTATAGTGAAACGAAAACTTAGGCAGCTATTTCCTGTTCGCTGAGCGCTGTCCGTCTTGAGACGGTGCTAAAGCAAGGTATACGCATTTGACCGCTATTAGAAGAAACGAGATCACTAGTCTTAAGTCCGATGGTACTTGAGCAGTATTCTTAGGAGTACCAGCGGGAGTGGGGCCTGTACGACGCACTGAGCAGGTGCCTATCGAGGAGTCTTCAAGCTATCATGAGCTTCTATAACACTTTCAAGAAATGCTTCCCTTGAAACTGAACTGGGAACGAGGCTTGCCGAAACAGCGACACCACATTGTTTCTTTCGAGTTCTATACACCACGTCCACGGGAATCACCAAGCATCATCCTCTCATCGACAACAGCCGTAGCCTCCGTAACAGTGCATGCAATTAGCGAGCGAGACACACTGCACAGCTGACTGAGCCGCGCACAAGCTTCTCCAAGCATGCGCACCACCGCAGGCGCATTCAGTGGACCGTGCGCGCCTGTGGGACAGAAGGAGCAAGCAGGCATGGAAGAATGAAAGGGCGCGTTGTTCGTTCCCCCTAAAACAAAAGCCGATTCGCCAAGAGAGAGAGAGAGAGAGGCGGGTGGTTTGAACGGGTCGCCCTTGCACCGGCTTTCAGGAATCCTTTCGTTCCCCCGTGATCGGGCAGACCTTCAATGGCCTCACTCGTGCCTGCCCTTGAAACGGGCGAATCGAAAAGCCAATCCGTGCGCCGGCATTGATCTATGCACGGGTGTTTTGCGGTTTCTTTCGTCATGCCTTCGTTCTTTCCTGTAGTACAGGCTATGCAGACCTGCGCGTGCGCTGCGTACACGGAGAACGAAAACGGTCTTTTGTTTTGCTGCAGCGGTGCCTTGTCATTGCGAGCATGTTTTGTGTGCAGGTAGCTAGTGTATACGTGGCTTGTGGTAACCGGCTGGACGAACGACCATATACGATTGGGGAGCGAGCAGCCGCAACCCCTGGCGATATAAAAGAAACGCGTGCGCGCGCGTGCCTACTCGTGCAGCGGAGGAGGCTCGTCACGCAGAACGTTTCTTCATCATCTTCTTCAAGTGACCTTGTCTCCTCGTTACGAGGTGCTACGAGAAGCTTCTGCTGCCTTTCTGTGGCATTGGCTCAAGCGCGTCTCTCACGCGCACCTGGGGTCGTTTAGTGAAATGCCTATTTCCTGACGTCCAAGGACTGACTATATATACGGGCACACCAAAGAGCGATCCTTTCCTTGTGCACCGTGTGATGCAAGGCAAACGTGGTCTTTGAATTGGATTGGACTGCCCTCGACTGTCCTCTTCAGATATAATTAAGTGCCAACAGACTCTGCATTACCCGCATGGTTTCAAAAGCTAATACGTAGGATGCAAAATGTAAAGGCAAACATACTAACGCGCCCACAGTGTCGGAGAAGACAATGAAAACTACCGGAAAATGTTGCACGATATGCCTCCAGCCTAATATCCCAGAAGTGAAGAGCACAGAAATATGAAGTTGTGCATAACAAGCTCGGCGTGGAATTTTCGAAACTATATATGTCGCGCCTGGTACAGTATAAGTAGAACACTCTAACATAACGTCACTCAGCATTTGAGCAATGCATTCTTATCTACTTTCATCTTTCAGAATGCACGTCGGTATACGTCTACGTGGGTCTGCTGAAGGAGATCCCTCATTATGCTACCCAGTCAGGCTCTGTACAGGGCGACCCTGTACAGAGCTCAGAACACCGCGGCTTCTCTATAAGGACAGTTAAAGCTACCACCACGCATAGACGGAAACCCACGCCGCCTATCTGACACCCGTAACATGAGAAAAAAAAAAAACTAGAAAAGAAATAAAAAAAAACACGCAGCGGATCGTTAAGGCGGAACACACCACGAGACGCGTCGCCGACTCCTTGATGACGAGAATGTGGGAATAGAGGAAACTTCGATTCTCCTCCGCTCGCTCTCACGATCTGCCCTCCGCAGGTATACATACGTCCGCACGCAAGCAAGCATGGACAGGGCAGCAGTATATGAAGCACGCGTGCCGGTGGTGAGACTCGCTGGCCTCTTCGTCCAGTCCACAACATGCACACGAAAAGCCAGCGGCGGCGCCGTCAAAAAGAAGTGAAGAAAATGAAAGGGGAGCGCCGACTCACGAGCGCGACTCGCTCGTTGGCCGCGCGAGTTAGATCAGGACGGACGATGTGGTCCTGGCGTCCACGGCACCACGACGCGTGAGGAGGTCACTTTTCCTTTCGGCCTCACCATCTTCCTTATTCTTTTTCTTCGTTTTAGCCCGCCTTCTACGCCAGTCGAGTGGCAGCGGTGGCGCAATCAGAGAAACGCGCCCTCGGATACCAGCGGTCTCGTGCGAGTGTCGACGCCGCCAGGACGACTGCTTCCAGATGACCGCTGCTGCCCGATGCGGTATGTCGCGTTTTTTTTTTTTTCATTTTTCTTTTTTTGCCGCATACATCACGTGTTCTCCACCACCCATGCAACCTCCCTCCGATGGGATCTCTGGTTCTCCTTCCAGAAACGACCCTTCTGACGTGACTGCAAGCATTGTAGGGTCGAGTGACCAAGGAATACCCAGGTGAAGACACGTCCCTGGAGCGAAAGTAATGGAAATGGCAATGCCTTCCACTAACGCGGTCGTGGTCACCGCAATCATTAATGAGAACGACAAAAGTCTTCAGCAAAGGCTGCAGATGTTATCCTGCTGGAAGTTACATGCAGTATTCTCTCCCTCATATGATAGCTGCTTTTGAGAGTTTAGGTGTCGTCGAGTTTATCGAAACTATAAGCCGAATCTAGTCCACATGTCTCAAAAAGGGTCCAACAGGGGCCAACTGATGTGACCACAAATTCGTTAATTCACAATTATCCACCTTACATGCAGGTCCGTCGATGTCGTTCCCTCTGTCTATTGCGTGAAAATTACACAAACGTATACGGAACGACTGTCACTCAAGATTCCAATGAATGCAAAGCGGAAGAAGTATAGGAAAGGGGGTGGGGGGAATGTTTAAAGGGCACTTGTTTGATAAAACTCCACGAGAGCGTTCCATCAGAGTCGTCCGGCGAGCTTTCATCCTGCGCTGAGCAGCACATTTGGAAGAACAGCTAATAATGTTGTGAATTTCGTTGCACAGTTTTTACGGAGCACACGTAACGCTCATGACGTCCTCATACACTCTGTTTAGCCAGTATAACGTTCTTCAACGCTCTCAGGGCGCGCATACTCTTGCTGACGGTGGTCACGAAGAGCATACAGGGGCGCGAACGCCTGGACGTTAGAAGAACGCTGACATTGAGAAGCCCTGATGCATCCCATAGTGGCGAAGACGTAGCTATGGTAGTACATCCCATGGTTAGGAAGAAGTATATGGCACATGCTTTCAAGAGACAGTGAAGCTTCCAGTAAGTTTCAGTTCCGGCACAACAGAAGACGGTACCTCCCTTTTGCTTCTCGTGTATAATTGCAAAGTGAAACTCGTTCGAAAGAGACCAGCTGATGTCGACTCTGTGTCATCTGAGGACGCTCAGATGACACAAATACCGGCTCCAAGATCACCGCGTCACGGCAGGCATCGAAGCAGCAGCTGACTGTACTACCGAACTGTCGGCGCTTCACGTGCATGGCTCACCTTATACTCGTAACTGTCTGCCCCGCGCAGTATTGCGACACTTCCACACAAGGGGCGTGGTTCGTTATACACAGCCAAGTGGTCTCTGTTCGTCACGTTCCCAAGGTCGTGCCGACACCGGTCGGGGAGAAATCGCTCGCTGAGCATGCCCAAATGGCGGCAGCGGCCCCTTTCTTGATTGTCGGTTTCAGCCAGCGAGAAACGACCACGTCCGGCCTGCTGGCCGACCCCGTGGAAGGGACGTCCCAACCGAACCAACGAGTCGAGGTAGCGCCTACGAAGAAGGTGGCCCTTTTGTTTCTGACACTCCGCCACAAGCGAAATCAGCGGCAAGCCCGTCTTCGAAGCCATCCATCGCTAACGACGACACTGACGAGCAGCCAAGGAGGGTGCCGCAAGAAAACGCTCAGTCAAAGGCGCTCATTTGGGCTGCGTGCAGCCTCGGTCGTGATGCAGAGCGCGATGACGTGCTACGTGAAGCCACGGAAGGCAGTCGCTCGTGTCGCGCTTTCTTGCGCGCGGTTTCGCCTCGCTCTGTGTTTATGGCGAAACGGTCGACTGGCTTTCTGCGTGTCCTCTTTCTCCTCTCTCGTGGTCACGCCTGAGACAAAAAAGACGACGGGTTCACGTAAGACGTGTCTTCTCAATCGACGGCGCAATATGACTATACACTGCCGCCGGAGCGCGGTGTGGACAACCTTGCGTGTGTGTTGTGGTGGCCTTATACTGTGCTGCTTAAAGACGGTCATTTGAGGATCGCCTACGGCCGAAGGAAAAGAAAACGCCCCCTGGCAGTACACGGTCGACGGTGACGACGGCTGCAAGTGAACCACATCTTTTAGCTTGGTCCGCCACCTGCTGCCAAGCGGAAATCGATGACCCGCACTGGCTGCAGTTCTTGCCAGGGGCGGCACCACTGCGACCTTGACGACGTCGATGAGAGCGTGTCGCCGACGGAAGGGCTTTTTCCAACGCGACGGTGCGCACGACGGCACTTTGCATGCAGGATTTAACGGGGAGCAGCCATAAGCACACGCCTAAAGACGATGTCACGACGCCAGGAGAGCACGCCCGCTGAAAGAATATGAGCAAAGCAACGGAAGCACGCATGCTGACGCCTGCCAGCGCCACAGAACCGGGCTCGGATTCAAACGACGTCCAAACATCCATTTGCAGATTGGAGTGTTGATTTGTATTTTGGCGAACAGTGTAAGGCTTGTATGACTGACCTTCAAGTTAATACGCTATTTATGATAGTTTATACGGTGATTACAACTAATAATTTAAGCAGTATTACGCCACGAAACTCTAGGGCGTACTGTGGATTTGCTTTTCTAGCCCACTGCTGCCTAGATTTAGTACACCGACGGCTATGCGTGCATTCGACACCAATAAAAACTTACATAACATTTTTCATGCCAATGCATGCAGAGATCAAACCTCGCGCTATACTATACAGAAAAATTAGGCTGAGCGCCAGTTGAGTATAGTAGAATAAATTTAAGGAGCCTGAGGCCTAGTAACGAGAGATGACGTAAAAAAGTAATGAATGAATATGCAGGTACGGCACGTATGCCTGACGTCCCGAGGCACACGAAGCAAAGCTTTTTTTTTTTCTGTGTGTCTCCGTGTGCGGCCAAATTCTAACGCGTACCGTATAGGAATGGATGTTCGAAACTCCTTAATGGTTCATTCTCCGGCATACTGCCAAGTATAACCCCTTTGTAAGTGTTACTGATGAACGCTATATTTTTGTCCTAGGTAACGATAAAACTTTCGTCATACAAGATACCACTCGAATGTCAAGAGGAAAGCGGAGGTACAGAATCGTAAGTCTTGCCATACACAGGTTACTGGTTACAGCGTTCATCAACTAATGTGACTTGTTGAGAGGCGCCGCTACGTATTCCGCCTTATTCCTCTAAAGTGGTAGCCCCGCCGCGTTGTGGTCGATAGTGGCTAAGGCATTCTCGGCTGCTGATCCGAACGACGCGGTATCGAGTACCGGCCGCGGCGGCTGCATTTCGATGGAGGCGAAATGTTGAGGCGCGTGTGCATTGCGATGTCAGTGCACGTTAAAAGAACCCCGGGTGGTCGAAATTTCCAGAGTCCTCCACTAAACGGCGTCTCTCACAATCATAGTGTCGTTTTCGGACGTAAAACCACAGAAATCATTCAAAGCTCAAAAGTCGTGCGTATAGCACAATACTGTATCCAAATCAAGATGAGAACGCGCGACATCAGCAGATAGCCCTCCACCCCCCACCCCTCCTCCCCGCCCCGGAAACATTTTTGAACTTGGCATGCGTAACACAGGCCGTACACCATACATTTAGCAGATACAAGAAATGTATTCCCTACGGCCAACCTCGTACGTCGAAACACACATTCTTCAAGGAAACATAGAATGAATACCATAAAAGGAAATAGGGAACGAGTATCCGTCTCTCTTTCACTCCTCTACAGCGTCACATGATAAGAATGCGGAGAAAGACACGAATTCCCTCGACGACATCGGCGGCGCTCCGTATATCGCGCCCGAAGATCGATGGCACATGTGCCAATATATATAGCATGCGCGCGTTGCCCCAGCACGTAGCAGCCATCATGTGCGCGGCATTTATGAGCTTGTACAGGCGGCGCCACGTACCGACCAGCACTCGCGGCTATATATTGATAATGCGCGCGCTCGTTCGGCGTTCCCTCCGGAATCGGTCATTTGTCAAAGGCGCCGCACGGATTTCCTGCTTTTCCTTGCGGCGCCGGGAGCGCAGAAATAGAGCGCGCTGCTCCATAAATTACCTCCCTTTCCGAGCCCAGCCCGGGAATAACGAAGAGTTATGCAGGAGAAAGAAAGGCTGTAAGGGCTTGACACGATATATGAGAAGCGAGTGCATATGGTGCTCGTGCGGTGCTGTGCTTCCACTCTGTGTTTGGCTGAAAACGTGCTGTAATGTGTGCAAGCTTGAGCTCGCTTCAGCCCATCCGGAACGGTAATGCTTGACAATCTAGCGCATCCCTCCACGGCCACGCTTCCGCAGTACGTGATGTCGGTTTTCGGGCAACAGCGGCTGACGTGGGAAAACGCGCGGTGCCACGATACTATCCATGTTGAACGAATCATGTTTGGGTTTCGTAACATTAACAAGGATGGTGTGACAAATCAATACAGGGTGCTCAAGAATGAGCCATCAGTAACTTTTCAAAGGAAAAGCTATATGCTTTTCGCACTCAAGTGTGGTTCTTATGCAGTTTCATGGTTAACTGCCTCCCAAAGCACAAAATATTTGGGAACAATTAGAGCCACCATCTACATAAGATATTTGTGCAGGTTCGCTTCATGAATTTCAGGATTATAATATCCGATTATACTGGAAGATGGCAGCTTCGACCCAACGCCTTTCGGGCTTATATACTACTACTACTACTACTACTACTACTACTACTACTACTACTACTACTAATAATAATAATAATAATAATAATAATAATAATAATAATGAAGACAATACCATTCGCAACGCTTAGACACCACTGCGTTGAACGGCACTGTAGCATGCATGATTCGACATATCGCGCTCCATTCCAACGCACGGACGCTAAATTGATTGGGGTAAACTTATTCAGGTAGAATCTAAAAGTCCCTTCGGAGGTCAAGCATTAAAAACAACAATCTTTGAGAATTTGTTCCCCTGCGTAATCCAACGATGGAAATCTATCGCGTCCGACCCTGTTCTCCGCTTGTTTCAATCTTTCTTCAGTAAATGAACTGATTCCAAGGTCCTCTCTAATACGTTGAGAACACACTGCCTTTCACGCAAGTATCACGCATTGAAATCCGCCACTGCCTCGTCTGGGCCGTTTCGACATTCGTCAAATGAATCTCGCTCACTTTGCAGTTGCCTCTCTCATTGGTTGTGCTCCCTTTAAGCGCGGAACTGTGCTACCCGCACCACCTATTCAAGCGGGTCATTAGCGCGCGATTGCAAGTGCAACAAGCTTTCCCCGGCCATTGCGACACTCCTTTCAAAAGGGCAGGCAGCGAACTCGACGCGCTCGTGAATGAATGCACTGTTGTCCCTTTTCTGGGCCAACAGCTGCAATGCATGTGGCTCGAGGCATGCTGACGTCCCACTGTGGGGAGGTCGTCTCATCGCAACTTGAACGCTCTACAGTGCGCTGCGTCATCGTACAGGTAGGCAGTGCATACCTCAAACCGCGAGCCAGTTAGTTGCATGGGCAATACACGATGCCACAGTTACGCGATACGTACAGGCTGTTTGCGCGTTGCTCTTGCAATCAGCGAAGGCCGCTCGCTGTTAGACGATCTATCGGACGCCGCTGACAGGATGTAAGAGCACTGCTGACGATAAGTGCTGAGTGTTTGCGAATGGAGCGCGTGTAGTGTTTCACGAACAGAACCTTCTTGTTACAGTAAACCGCTCAACACAAAGTTGCTGCGATAAGTGCTCGAACCAAAAGCGCATTTTAGTCAATGAAGTAGCGTATACTAGAGCACACGATTTGTGTGCACTGTAACACGAGTAACCTAGATTTAGTCTCACCCGGAGGTTTTCTTTTTATTCACTTTTTTTCTTACTAGTACATATTCATTCTCCAATCCTTGCTTGTTATGTTACACTCCTCTGCAGCGACAAAACTGATTTTGATTTATTGTAATTGCTTCTGGTTTAACTTGCAATTTTCTGATTTACGATATAAATATAGGTCGCGGGTCCAGTGTTCTGACCAAGGGACCTGCTCCTGTGTACCGTGTTCCACATGTAAACTGACATGTTTGTGGTCAATAAATTCGAACTCAGACGAGCTTTTTTTTTTTTACATTCCGTACCACTCATATCGCAAGCATTATTTACAGGATCTTCGCGAGTTCAGTGTTCATAAATTTGAATGCCTTCATAAATAATTGTAAACATCTGACGCGGTGTTGGCACGTCCATTTTGATCCTTCAGATCGTTACCTAAACTCGCAGCAATGGAGAAGACGTTCGCTGTGAGAGAATACTGCGCTTTGTCATCATTATACAGCATTTTATCATTACTATAGTGAAGTCAAAGGCTTTTTTGAACTAGTTCTTAAATTAAGCAATAACAGTACACCCGCGTGAAACGGACGTGCCGGCGCAACATCGCTTCAAGGAGGCTGGAAGATGCACATACATGTTTCAGGCCTTTGCTGCTTTAGGGTTGTGAGCGTACAACATAACAAAAACAGCGCATGTATGCACACTTGACAGTGCATACGAAGGCTTATTGTTATATTGCTGCATCAACAATAGAGCAAACATCAATTAAGCATCACCCAATTACCTTCTAGACGCTCTAATTACCACGGAGATGCCCTCACTGCCTCTCAAATCGCGTATCGCACGTTCAGAAAGCCTTGGAAATGAACTCAAAACAAAAAACAAAAAAATGGCACGCGTGCTCAGCTCAGAAACGAAGAATCTCGCAACAGAGCTGCGCACCATGCAGAGTCATCCTACCTTACGCTTCTTAGAATTAATGCCGCGTTCTATGCGCTACTGCTTACTCCCCTGACCAACTTTTCTTTTTTTCTTTCTTATAATCCCGCACACATAGCGAATCCGCGTGCGTTTGTCGCGAAGCCTCGAAAACAAAGGAGTTCCGGTTTTATGTCCGTCGCATGCCACCACACGTTGATCCGCAGTGCACGTTACGCTACGTTGAATTGCGTACACAAAGGACCACGTTAGCTCCTCCCCTCCCCCCCCCCCCCCCTCTTACCTTTACGCCTTATTACGCACGCGTGGTTTACGCGATCGGGTGGAACCTGCCCGATGGTTAGGAGTTGTGGAACGGGCTTTACGAAACAAACACGTTCCGGCACGGTACATATACAGGAGCCGCTGACTCCGGTTCTTATCCACAGTTGCGTATGGGGGCGACGGAACCCAATAATACCGCCCTGGCCAGACATCGTTCCTTCATCTCCCCCCCCCTTCGCTCTCCTCCACACTGCTTGCTCCCTGCATGAAACGCAGCCAAGCATACACTACGAACGCAGCGTGTTGCTTCGTTATTATACTAGACACAGTGAGACGTATTCGCTGTTTTTATATATTTTTTTTTCTATATCCGTGATTTCTTTCATATCCGAGGGAACCGCGGTTCTTTCGGTCGCCCGGCCGGACCATCGTGCGAGTGAGCCGCCCGAGGCCGGTGCAATCAGATACGCCGGTACACGAGGAAGAAGAAGAGGAGGAGGACAGGAGAGCCAGACACGGGCAGGCAAGCCAGGACGGCCGGCAGCAGCAGCAGCCTTTCGAGATCACGGAAAATTATGCGGCGAGGCCGGCTCCCATACCAGGAAAAACATTATGTAAAAATGTGAGGCACTGCCGGCAGTTACGCAGCGCACGCGCCTCCGAGAAGGAGGGATGCAAGGCACACACACACACACGGATGGGCTACGAAGCAGAGCACGCTCTCGGAAGGCGAAGCGGGACGCGCGCGTTGAACGGCCGCGGCACGCACTTCTGTTTGTCACGTGCTTCGTCGTCGTCGTCGCTTCGAACACGTTCGCGCACATTTTTTTTTATTTATTTTTTTTTATTTTTTTGCGTGGAGCGTATACTACAGGAATCGTCCCAACAGTCAGTGTGCCCTAATTCTTCGAGAAAAGCGCGCGAGCACGAGCACTACACAAATCCACGCGTACGTGAAGCTCGTTATGACGAATATTTATATAGCGAATTATCGTTTATAGTGAACTAAATCTGAACACCGGTCCGCCGCGCTTCCTTTACGTGAGAGTCGCCTCGATGTGGGGTGTATAACGAAGTATTTGGTTCGCACGAGGCTCAAAACTCGAAAGGTATTGCACATAATCAAAATAAATGCTGAAATACAATTCACTACTGCATCCTTTTTGAAGAACTTGCGAAAAGGTCGGTCGTCCAGTGCAAGAAAAGCGCATTTGACTGCGCCACAAGGAGACCGGAGTGTCACGTTTATAATAGGTTTGGAGCCCTGAACAATGCATTTTAGTATCAAAGTTCTTGGGCAATTCAAATTGCCAGTTTGTTGGACCCGATCTTCATCTCCATACTGTTACAAGTATAGGATGTAAACAAGAAACTTATGGTCCTGGTGCTACTTCATTAGGACGAGTTTCGACTTCACTGCCCATAACTCGAAGGTGGCCACAGTGGAGTTTCGGCTAGTTCTTCTTTATGAAGAAAATGCTGAACCAGACAGTATAAAACTCTACACCACCTAAGATGGCCTGGACTGCGGCGCTCCTTGACACTATGCATGCTGCTCGCGGTTGGCTGCGCTGCCAAGCGGCCATTCTATAATTAGATTTAATTATACGTAATACAGTGCGTCTACTATCTGCGAAGAAATATGTAGGAGATAAATATTATAAATAGGTTCGCTCGCCGGCCTCGGTAAGCAAACCCTCCGTGAGGCCTGTTTTCTTCACACGGTGTCGACTCGACACGTGGCCTCAGAGTGGCAGCGTATTGGCCGAGTATGTTTGTTCGATTGCGCTGCCTTGCACTGCACACGCGTTCTGGCGTAGTGATCACGTGCTGGGCCGGTACAGGCTGTTCTTGCTTCAAGTATGTTATGCAACACTCCCTTTTAATTCTACCTTCCTGTGTGCGTGTGTGTGTGAAGGGAGGGGCGGGAAGGTCTAGTTTTGTAGCATCTCGTGTAAAATGACATAGCGATCCCCTACTCTTCTGATGACGCGATTCCCGAATTCCCCAAATTTATGCCGGCCGCTCCTTCCAGTCCTGCAAACTATAGAGCTCGTCTACTGCCTCGATCTGGGTGGTGTATGCCTCTGAGTGCTCCGTTTAAATCATCACGTGACAAACACTAAACCGGCTATGCATACAAGCCGTCGAGTGCGACTACTTCAGGGAGGCGGATAATCAGCGCACGCTGTAGCGCACATGCTGTATAGGCGGGTGCACTTTGAACGACGTATATGCGTGTGTGTACCGGCCAATTTCGCAATCTGCGCCCAAAACGCGAACGAGCTGGCTTATTCTGTACGTGTACCATTACACGCGCGCCGCCGTTACGTACACGGACCTGGAAGCATCGCGTATCCCACGAAAAAAAAAATAAATAAAAGTGGGGCGACGCGTGCCTGTGATGTGGTTCCGGGCACGCACGTGGTTAAACATAGTGCCCACTATGCAGGAGAAGCCACACCACGTGACCGCGAAGAAGTGGTCTCGCGGAAATGAAAGTCTGATTGATCGGTGCGGCACGTTGGGGCTGTAAGCAAACTGCGAACCATGAGCACGCCATGGATCGCTACACCCGGGGACAATATGTGTTTGCCTCCCCCACTCTTGTGGCTGCATATAATCTCCCGTATATACCAAAACGTCCTATCTAGTGTATGAGCTTCCGCATCGTGAAGATCGAGTATCAGTCCACGAATGGGCCGCGCTAACGAGGCACTGTGTGCATGTATATGGCTCGAGATGGGCTACTCGGCGTGACCCAGTGGACTATATGAACGACGCCGATCTTGAACACCGTGCTACGAAGTTGGTTGGCGCGCACATAATGAAGACTGCAACGACTAACTATCCGCGTATACAGTGTACGGAGCGATATACCAAAATCACGCATCGTTTCATTCGGGCTATTTCCTCAGATGTTATGGACTAGCGCGAGACTCAATCTCGAGCAGGCTAGCACGCACGCGACTCGCCAGTTGCATCACGATTACCCTGCCTAAGCTATACGCGGCTCTCACGACGTGGTCGTGAATGATCACTTCGCGGATATTACTTCACCTTTCCTTTCACTGCCCGTTTGTAATGATTTCAAGAAGGAAGCTACCCGCATTGTTTGCTCATGGACGCATGATAACATCATAGAAGAATCTATATATAGTCTACGCAGAACTAGGTCGTATGGAAGGCGTATATAACAGCGATGCTTCCAGCAGCATGAGTTTGAAGCACTAGAAGGCATGATGAAGAGAGGGAAAATTGTAGTGTTCCTTTATTTTAGCAGTGCGATGGCCAACTTTTGCAACGAAAAAAGAGGAAAGAAGAACTTCGGTCGTGCAACGTCCAAATGGAACACCTCACGGCCGCTTTAGCGCAATTCGTCTATCTCGCAATTCTCGCCACCTGGGGACCCCTGTAACCAAATCTATGTGCGCGGGAGTTCTTGCGTTTTGCCTCCTTCGAAATGCGATCACCGTGACCAGGAGAATCGAACCCGCATCCTTGAGTTTAGCAGTGAGGCGCCTTGCCTGCATAGTTGCCGCGGTACGCCGTTAGCGCTTTCAGGAACAGGACACTACGACTACAACATATAACTACAACATACTATAACTACAGTGCAGCAAAGTGGATTTCTCTTCTGGATAACCTCCCTGCCATTCGCATAACATCTCTCTCTCTCTAAAGCTTCTTCACATATTTTCTTGACTGCCACTTTAACGACAACACAAGTTGGTTTGAAGTATAGTGTATCTCCCGATCAGTGCGTACAAAACGACTGATCGATTGATTTTTGGGGTTTTACGTCCCAAAACCAGCTATGATTATGGGGGACGCCGTAGTGGAGGGCTCCGGAAATTTCGACCACCTGGGGTTCTTTAACGTGCACTGACATCGCACAGTACACGGGCCTCAACATTTCGCATCCATCGAAATGCAGCCGCCGCGACCGGGATTCGATCCCGCGACCCTCGGATCAGCAGCCAAGTACAACAGTCACTAGACCACCGTGGCGGGGCTGCGTACAAAACAATATAGCTGGACATGCTAATTCATTTTGAAGACCCCATACCGCATTTCTCTTCGGGAATGAACGTTTGGTACGAATGGTATGGACAGCTGGGCGTTGTCGATTAAGATCAGTTTCTTATTGGCCAGGTTTCCTGACTTATCAATACGCAGCCGAGACAGTCAATACATTAACAGGCTTCCGCCAACCTGCAAGCGGCAGTTCTCAAGTCCGCGTTCCGACGGTGGCATTGAGCTTATGAGTAATTGTCATTCCTGGCGTATAGCGACTGTCGGCATTCGCAATTGACAGATAACGCCTGTACCGAGGAGAATGCGGTGTTGCGCGACCGTCGCACATTACGAACGACACGGCGACCACAATCGCGTGATGAATCACCCGCCGAGTCCTTGACAGTGCCGGCTGCCAATAACTCGTGCCGCATACATACGGCAAGGGAACTATAGCGAGCGAAATGAAACGCTTTCGTTAAGACCGTTTCTATGCACATTGTGGTCCCTCTACGGCGGAATACGCCCTCATATCTGACCCTCTGTAGTATAATGCAACGAAATGTCGAAGCAACGACGTTGAAGGTCTACCCCCCGCCTCTCACAGAAGGGTAATTATTACTATAGATTTGTTCTTAATGGGAAACTACAAGCAACGTAAATACTAAACATGTATCTCACGAAGTTATTAATGGCAGCGAGCACTGAAGAAGTAAGAGTTTCATATAATAATAATAATAATAATAATAATAATAATAATAATAATAATAATAATAATAATAATAATAATACGCGGAGTTCTTACGTGACCTAACAAGATACGATTATGAGACGCGCCGAATAAAGGCGTGCTGGTGGAAATCTGACCCAATGAACGGAGTTTTCTGAACGTGTACATAAGTCTAGTTTAATTACACGGACGTCTTCGCATCTGTCCCCTTATCGAAGCGTAGCCACGACGACAACGGCGTTCTTTCGAAACTTCTCTGTCGCAAGTTCTATTTTTTTTTTCTTATTGGCCAGGGGATTTATCTAATAGCATATCCATGCAGCATCATGATTGGTCGGAACATTCCTTCACGAACATTCCTAGCGTAAGGCGTTTTTTACGAATTCGGGCCCAGTTTTCTTTCCGCTACAATCCACGCCTCCGCAGTAGGATTTAAAACTAACCTAACAAAAGAACTTGCGTAGTGCGGAGTGGTTATGCTATATGTAAAGGAATTCAGCAAGAAAGTAGACGCTCGGTGATTGTAAGTGGGCCTCGGCCGTTCTTCCGTTCCCGACAGTCCCGCAAAACCCGAGGCGGTACCAATAGCCAATGAGCGTTACGTATGCGGCCTCTCGGACGATCCGAGGACTGTTGGGGAACATGCGATCGGAGAGGCCCGAAATGCAGCCAAGTCCCATGCGAGGCGGAAGCCAACGGTTTATCCAGGACGCTCGTTTTTGGGGAGAAGGTGTGTTTGGGGGTTGAAGAGTCAAGCGGCTTGTCTCCACTTACTTTTGCTTCCCAGCGGCCGCTCCGAGAAGCCTGTTGAGGACATTCATGGCTGGGACATGGAGGCCCCCGGAACACGTGGGAGGGCCGGGCTTCGAAGCAAGGAAATCCGAGGTGAGGACGCCGATGACGCAGCAACAGGAGCTCCCCAGTCAATCGCGCGTAGCTGCGGTATCACACTGGAGGCAACAACCGTAACTAGTGGAGCAGACCATCCCACTCACAGATTCTTAGCTCATCGGAGGACTGTCGAAAGCAGGACCTCAACGCGCACCCCAAAAAACATCGAAGAGCGAAGAGGAACACACCGAAATCCACACCAGCCGAATGCCCGCGCACCTGTTGCTCGCGCACTGGGCGAGGACTGTGGGACGGATCAAAAAAACAAAAGAAAAGCAGTGGGGGGGCCTCGTCGCGGCGCGCTCGAAGCGGTGAGCGCGGCACGTATTCCGGGGTTCGACACGGGGGTGAACGCACACTGAAACACCGCGCAGGTACGACGGGGCCGTATATACGCCGAAGCAAGCAAGCGGGGCCGCTGCACAATCCACGGCTGGTGCCGCAAACGACGGGGCAAGCACTTGGTACGAAACCTGTTGGGCACAGATACAACTAGCCAGTCACATAATGTTGCAGAAAAAAACAAAGCGACCAAACGCCGGCAAGAATGTGCGTGCGACGTCGGCGGGCGTCCTTCCGACGGCACGCGGTGCCACAACAGACGATACGGAGCACAGCTTCCGATGGGACACCGAAGGACACGATGGCACTCGGCGAAGACTTGGTCCAAACTCTGGGTGGTCTACGAGCGAGCGGGCGTCCACCACAGTCTCGGCAGGCGAAGCTCCTTCGTCACCGACAGCGCTCGTCAAGGGTCGACGGGGCCGAACCCGTAGGCGGCGGCGTCTCGGAAGGGCGAGTTGGTTGCCCTCGGGCAGGACGAATCGAAGCCGTCGCCCGCTAGCGATGAAGGAAGCGCATGTCCGAGAAGTCGAAGCGAACTGCAGGTCCGAGACGTTGAGGAACGAAGACTCGTGGGCCGGATGCCAGAAGAAGCGGGAATCTTCCAATGGTCAGCGGGGAATGGAGCCCACTACTGCATGGCCGCGGTTTCGCAGAGGCGGCGGCAGGAGCGGCCCGAGCAGCGCAGCCGGCACGCAGCACGGTCGGTGGCTGCCGTTGCTCTCGAGGACCGGCCACAATGGCGCCGGCATGCATCGGCTGCAGCAGCCGTCGGGGAAGGGGATACCGGTCGGGGGGGACCCCTCTCCGCTGGCAAGGGGGGGGGGGGGGGGTTAACACAACCGCTCCCGCCGCGCCGCCAGGGGGTCCGTGCGGCCAGCGGGGGCCGACAGCGGCGTCTTGCTTGCCCCCTTCTGTTTTGTTACTTTGCGGGCCGCCGGAAGGGTCGGCCCGTGCACCGCCGCCCGAAGCTTTATCCACTCAAAACCTAATTCCTACCGCGAGGCACATCGCCCGGAGCGCACACCTGGTGCGCCATCCATTGAAAAGTTGGCCATCCACCGGCGAAGTCGTCGTAATGTCGGCTTTTTAAATACCTAAACGGAAACAACCTTGACTGAGGCGGCACTGCCCAATGAACTCTGTTCCTGGAGCGAGTGCCGAACTCGGCGGGCCAACGGGGGCGGGACCAGACCAACATTCCACTCGCCTCTGACAGGCTAGAAGTCACTGATTGGAATGGACACGAAACGCAGTTCTCTTCCCTACTATATCATTACGTGCTGGAATGAATGTTCTACTCTGAAGACGTTTACAGTGGATTAACGGGCGTAGCTGTAACTTTCGTTTTGTTGTTAAACACTAATGTTAAATTTACCGTCATGTTCGTGCCACAATGTGGCGTGTCGGTTTGACCAACCGTCGATACTGCAAAGTTCACACTGGTGATATTACAATTAAGTGCGAACGAGAGGGAAAGGGGGGGGGGGGGGGGTCAGCTCGCACGGGCTATTTCTTCGACATAGCAAACGCTAAGATTTTGACAGCGTGCCGTTTAGCATAGGCGCTAACGCCTATACTGAACCATGGAGCTACCAGTCTTGAAATGAGGCAACGCTGCGTACTGGTATTATTTGGCAGCTTGCGCAAAAAGCTGCTTTGGTGAATTGTTTCTTAGCTGAATATGGTTCTTTAAAGGAGGTCTAGAGCGTCTTGATCACAAATTGCATGCTGCCTCCAACAGAATCGGACCCACAGCCTCGCAAAAGATGAAAAGGGCACCACATCAACTCTGTCAGCCCGTTTCGGAAACAATGCCGCAAGGTTTTTGTTGCATCCAGACCGCAGGCCATGTCTCATCTTTTTTGTGTGGTTTTGAAAACTTGTGAGAAACGTCAATCTTTCTTTTTTTCATACAGCCCCTACTTAATGTATAACTCCGCGTGCACTTATATTTTTTAAATTTTTGTCAAATACTTGGGGTGCCCAGGGACACTGCTTCTTGCAGTACACACACAGGCTATGACGAACGTGTCAGATTTTGTACTTGCTCCCTTTATTCATTTTTATGTGTCGTTTCTGCTTGACATCTGATAAAGAACTATCACATAGACGACGGGTGTCGTTTGATCCATATATAAATCTCTATGAATTAACGTTGTGTCGTTTCACCTATACATCAATCTGTATCTATTACCGTTGTAGCCGCAACGTACCACACTTGTCACCAACGTACAATCCACAATAAAATAACAGATGGACGACTAAAGAAGTTGCGGCAAATTATCCTGCATAGCGACACACAGCATCGACTTGTGTAGCGCAGTTGCGCACCGTAACCTAACAGGACCACATAGTCGGCGATTCCATCCCAAAACAGAGGCGAGGCAATGCAGCGAAGCGTGTAGAGTCGTCCCACTTTGCGCCTTCTGTCACTAAGAGGCAGCCCCGACAGCTAGAGCTGCTACAGATGCTACACTTTTGGAAACAATGGATGACGTCAGTGCAAGAATTCTTCTCCCCGGCGGAAGCGGCCTTCACGCTTTCCCGGGCTTCAAGCGGCCGACGCTCAGCAAGTGGCCGCCGCCCTGCAATGACGGTTCGGGGAGTTTTCGTTCGTCGCCAGGAACGGGGAGGCGATCAAAAGAGAGAGGCCTGCGCGAGCAAGTGCCGGGCTCACAATGGCAAGACGGGAGCGAGGGAAGAATTCCCCCACATACAATGTAGCATCGTATACCTTTCTTTCTCTCCTTTTTTCACTCGCCTGTACATAAGGAAGGCACGCGTTTGCTTAAAAGGCAGACCCTGTTCTCGAAGTCTGTGGAGTGCCTCAGGTAACTGGAGAGGAAGTCCTGCATACGGTAGGCGGAACATGTGTCTGCCGATACATTTTGCAGAGCGCTTCCTTAGAAGTTTTGATAAAACTACAGTACATCCTGGTATTTGTACAGAGTTTCTGTCTAGTAAGAAATAGAAAAAAAATGCAAATAGCGCGAGATCTGCCCTCTATGTCATCATGAAGCAGTCTTCAAACAAAATGCAGCTAAGAATCTAGGGTCGTGGCCGCAGTCTTCCTTGTGTGATTGCAGCATCGGCCGAACACATTTCCTATTGACAGATCAACCGTCAGTATCGGCTCAAGCTTTCTATTAAAAACAATCCTAAATTAAGGTCGTTTTGCGAATACGGACTCTCGGTTCAGAACAACATTGGGCATCTTCCGCAACAAGTTTCATCAGCGGGCAAACTATGTTAAGTGTAAAGTAAGTTGCAAGTCTGTAGGTTATCTCTACAAGCGTGTCTAAAAGGGCAAGGACACCGAGACTCGCCAAAGTCCTGTCATCCACTGGAAACGAAACCATGGTTCAAAGGTACGAAACGAGCAGCCCGCGTACCTGCCAGCATTTCCCAGCTCAGGAACGCAGATACGACAGCTCCAGTTGATGCGGCCTCCCACGGAGGTGTAGGAAGGAACCTATGCGGAGACCGCTTTCCGCACCCTGCGCCAAGTTCCACACGTGGCTTCCAGAAAGAGGCATACGCTCAGAAAGGAATTCCTCCTGTATTCACACACCGTGTGGTCGGATAATCCCAAACAGGGTCGAGGGTTTCCGGCGGAAGAATTCCTTCTTATTCTTAGTCTTTTTCTTTTCTTGTTTTTGTAGAGCTAAGTGACTGCATGGACAAACTGAATGCTCAGGGCGGCTCGCCACGCCGCCTGAGCACCGCATTCCCGATGCGGGGCACGTCACGGCGCTGCAGTGCTTCTGGCCCACACTGGGCGTCGATTAGTGCGCGGCATCGCGGCTGAGCACGGTCCGAAGTATATGACGTGCATCGTGTCTCCCCAAAGATATGCGGTATATCTACGCAGTATGAGCACGTAGTATACGTGCTTGCGTGGTATACTGAACACAGGTCTGTGAATAGAAGCACTTATGTCGGACAAGCCGGAAGGATGTAGTCGACAGATCTTGGCGTAGACGAGAATAACGATCACGCTCACTTGGTCAGCGTGATGCAAGTGCCGGAGCTCCACGTGTAATGCAAGTGTAAACCCGAGCTAAAGAAGTGTACCTCATAGCTTCATTTGTGGCACGCTTGAAGAAGGGATGTTTCGCTTGTTAAACGTTGCATTCATTGTCACTAAGTTCATATTTTTGAATTAGCATACACTGATCAATAATTTGTATTTTTTTCATATTGTTGGTGGTTTAATTATCAGTCACTATCCTCGATTTCTTACTCTACGAGCAAGGAGACGACAAAAACAGAGTGTGTCGTTTCTTTGCACGTCTCCGTCTTCCACGGGGAAAAGGCAATCATAAAGTGTGGCACACAGCAGTCCAATCAGTCCTTATTCCTTTATTAGCAACAAACGATGCGTGGCTAAATGAAGGTCACTGTAGTATTAGGTGATCGGGTGTCTTCACTGAAGCCACAAGATTCAGTTGCAACACGCCGACCTGTGTGTTGTCTCGGGAGGTGTCGATAGGTCAGTAGACGAGCGTTATCGAAAGTGCAGGTGATGTCCGAGCAATTACACTCCTTGTAGGCACGACATCAAGCGATGTGATCAGCCTCCCCGTTTCCAGGAATACCAACGTGGGGTGGCATCCATCGGGCAAAGAGGGACATAGCACGAGTAGTAGTTTTGCCAGCAGACTCTATAATACCGTATCGAATTACATGAGTTGTCAACATCTCCTCCCAGCAGCCTGCTAAATGGGCCGCGCGGGAGTCGGCAAGGATGACGACCTTCAACGCGTTTCATTCCCCCTCCACGTACTTCAAGGCAAAATCAATCGATGCCAGTTCTGCAACAGTTATTGAGGACGCATTGGACATGAGAGACACCCATATGACATTTTATTGATTGATTTCTGGGGTTTTACGTCCCAAAAGCACGATTTCATTATGAGACGCTGTAGTGGAGAGCTCCGGAAATTTCGACAACCTGGGGTTCTTTAACGTGCCCTGACGCCGCACAGCACATGTGCCTCATTTCGCCTCCATTGAAAAGCCACCGCTGCGGCCAACGCATCTGATATTTGTCGAAGGAGAGAAAGAAGCTGCAGATGTTAACGTAACAGAATGTCATACACACACTCGCAAAAGAAAAAGTAGGCGTCCGTATGAAGGCTCCCTAGCATTACTGGCACATATATAGATTTTTGGCAACGGGCGTTACACTTGCGCAAACAAGGCTCATTTAAAGGCAACGTTACGGCTCGTCAAGCGGCGCAACGGTTGGGACGAACTCACCTGGGCAAGGCTCAGCTCAAAAGATAAATTGACCCTTGTCAGTGGGCGAAGAAGACAATCTTCATGTCCTACTTGAGCCTTAACGCCGTTCTTTATACCTCATCCGTCATTTTAGACCCGTCACTTGGCTGCTCGCGTCTCTTGGGGACTCGCAGAAGCGGCGTCGAAACAAAAAATTCGAGCCATCGTGCGTATCGCAGTTGCACAAGGTGAACTCCCTATCTCGTCTAAGACCTGTACTGACTATGGAAAAGACCACGTCTGGCCGGGAAACACAGTTACAACAGACTTCCGTTAAGGCGACCAGTGCTTTCAGAGCAACGAACGTGACAAGCGCCGCGCGTGCACATAGATAGCCTTGGTATATGCGTGCAGCGTTACTGAAGCTTGGCCTATATTTTCAAGCATCATTCAATAACGGACCGAATCTTCAACGCCATCATTCGGAGCTAGTAACGTTATAGTGATGGCAAGCTGCTTGTCTGCCATTCACTAAAGCCGAAGATGTCTGATGTCTTGCTTAAATAATGTTCTTAAGGAAATATTTCAGCCAATCCCTGCTCTCAACATGAGGACAAGCCGGCCAGATAATGGCAAAAGGCATGCACGAAAAATAATATCTGCGAATTCGGACCCGGACTGCCAGGTCAGTCTAACATCGTTCCCTCTCTCATACCCATATCATCACTAAACCAACTCCTTCGATTGACTCCGTCGCACAAGTCAGCGATAGCGACAGGCTGTGCAACCGATTTGTTTGAACCACAAGGACATCTACGTTGGCTGTCACTAATTTCTTAGCTCGACAAGCCGGGTGAACGGAGGCAAGACTACAGCGATGCACCACGGTAAAGCACATTCGACCATTCTCTAGAACGCGCAGCTTGCCTGCGTTCCTGAACGGCCAACGCAACCCAGACTTTTTGATATTCTGCACAAAATTGGAGAGACAGTAGTGCAAGGTATGGCACTGGGCAGACAAGTCAAACTATAGCTACCGTAGAGCTGCACGCTTTTTGTGTCCGCCTGTCTTTTGTGAATTTTCGCTCTGTCCTTTGTTTCCATGCGGTTACCTACTCGCTGTCCAGCTCCGATACATCGTTAACGACGCACGGTTACGACGGGACGACGTAACACACTTCGGTCACCGTACATGCGACCCCCGCGAACCCTTCGATAAGTCATACGAGCTACCGCGGCTCCCTTTGTGCAAACGTTCGAAACGCGTTGCCGAGCATATACTATTTACGGAGAAGGGATCGCCGAGCGCATGCATTGGGCGCAGCGATGCTGCCAGATGCCTCAACAAAGTGGGTCGCTGGCGCAGCGCTCCCGTACAGCTGGCTAGATGGAGTGACCAGAGCCGATGATGGAGGCTTCTGCGGCGCCGAAGCGCGTGCACGTTATTATACGTAGAGGCATCGGGACGAGGTGGAGGGGGAGCTCCTTCTCCGACTGGCGTCGACTTCGATGGCTTTCGAGGCGCTTCCGTGTCGTCCGAGCGACGTTGTTGGTGCTGCCCGATGCCCAGGAAACTACGCTCATCGTTATGCCGCCGCGTTGTGCACCTCATCAACGGCAGCGCGCTTGCCACTGCCCCTCCGCAGCCTTCCTCCAGAGGTCCGGCGTAGTTGTCCCTCCTTTTCTTGTTTCTTCTTGCGTCCCGAACGAAATACCGCGAAGTCTGCGGCTACCGAGCGCGTCCCTTTCTCTCCATCCCATATCCTCCTCGACACTTCAACCTCTACGCTTTAACGTGAACCGACGTTCAGTCAAAATCGGCAACCGCCAGAGCGGCCGCGAGTCATGCGTATATATGAATAGCATGAATACAAATACGCCCGGTCTTAACAATCGTGAACTTCGCGAAAGCCGACGATCGCTCAGAATCCGTGCGCCGTCCTGTCCCAAACCAATGGGAAACGGGAGCGAATGCCTCCAAAAGTCCAGGAGAAAAAGAAAGAAAGAAAAATAAGCAAGACGAAGAAGAAAATACTTGGAAAGACTTTTTGGGGGTGGCGGCTGACGCACTTATACAATTTGGCGCTCATCGGCGTTTTCCGTTTGGCGGTTGCCGAAACGGACAAGGGCGCACGCGCGCGCTTAGAAACGCATGAGAACTGGTCCGTCACTCCGTGTGCTTGCTTACGCAAGACGGATAAGAAGGAAGAAATGTAAAAATGACTCAAAACGAGAAGGTCATGAACACGCTACCGCCCTTCGGCTAACGGCCTCCGATAGTCCGGCTGTCAAGGTGCCAAATGTCATTCCGTCTTTCTTGTCAGGCTCTCCAGCGGCGCGCAAAAAAGAAAAGAAAACAAAACAAAAGCACCGTTTGTTTTCTCGCGGTCCCGGGAAACGCTTATGGTATACGCGGTCATGGCCCAAGGCTTTGGGGTCGTTTTGTGAGCTCACGCCCAGTTGAGGACATTTCTGATCCAAGAATTCTGCTCGCAAAGGTTGTCTTCAGCAAAGAAACCACGAGCAATTACAATATTCTTTATTTCTTTAGCGCCCTTCCCCGTGTTTGGTATGTGGTTTAGCGTTGTAGGATACTCCACTCACTCACTCACTCACTCACTCACTCACTCACTCACTCACTCACTCACTCACTCACTCACTAAAAGAACACGTACAAACACAAATATATAGGCGCATTCGAGCGAATTCTCTCTCTCTCAAACAAGAAGGCAAGACCGATGCGCGCTCAAGAGCGCACACTGACGTTTCTAATAGTACTGAGATATGTAATAATACAACAGACATGGATCCAGATAGAAGCAGACAGCACAAGATAGCTATAACAAAAGTTGGCGCCGCTCACACACTCAAGCTGCAAAAAAAAAAAAAAAAAAAGATGAAGGGAAGCACAAACTTCAACAAAGCGCCGATAAAGGATAAACAAGAGGAGACATGCGACGAAGCTGACCTCGCGAAGTGGTGCACGAGAACGTTCAACGCGCCTGCAACGTCGGGTGCCGTCAAAGCAGAAGCGCAAACATCGGACCAGGAAGGCGAATTCAATTAAACGAATCCTCAAAGAGGCTACGTAATGAGTTGGCCGCTACACGAGCAGGTGGATGTAATGGACTGCATCATGCGGGAGATTGCCGGAGCTCCCGCCGCGCGCGTTTGGTGCTGACCGCCGCCTCCGCTCGTCAGAGGAGCGGCACGTCAAGTGTGCGCCTGGCGCGACTCGCATGGCCGCTGCCTGCGAAAGTGTGCACAAGCGAGGCGGGTATACCGTATGCGAACGTCATGACCCTTGCAAAGCTCGCCGCCTATATGGCTCGACCATGTATGTAGGATTCTGTGCACATACAAACTCACTAAGATACTGAAACTCACTGAAAGTGCTATACAGAGCTGATAACATGTTTCCGAGTCCGCCATAATGGTACGGTATGTAATGATGCTCGACTACCGACCCGAAGATGTACGCGGGTTTGCATCACTGGCCGCGAGTGTCACATTTTCGATGGAGGCGAAAATGCTAGAGATCCGTGTACATATGCGGTGTCAGTGTACGCTTAGAGAACCCCGGATGGTCGGAATTTCCGGCACCATACTCTACGGCGTGCCTCACAATCATATATACCGTGGTTTTCACCCGTTAAGCACCGAGAAATCATTAATAAAATGTATTCGGAGAAATTCGACACAACGCAGAAGGTGCAACACTTGAAAAGAACTTCTTCTTGACCTATAGTTGCTGCTTTCTATATGAAGCGTATGATTGCTGCAATAAAACGATACACAGAGGGCAGAGACGAAAGGAACACCAAGACGACAAAGGGCTGTTCTATTTTGTCTAGTCTGCTTTTCCTGCGACTTCATAGCGATAGTATTGTCTGACAGCGCGCAAATATATACGCACGCTTTTCATCCCAGTCATGAAGTTCGGGCCCAGGACTGGATGGTTAGAAAAATACAAAGCACATACATGGCGCGAAACGCATAGAAATGAAGGAACAGAACACGGCGTTAATGTATATGCGTTCCATTATTCAAATATCTACGGTGCTCTGCCTTGCGTACACACGCTAAACATCGCATGCCACGTCAAAGTCAAATGTGCGTGTCATTGTATTCGACACATGTCTATATATCGCGCTGTGCTAAGAGATGCCAACGACGCTTCCGTAAGCCGCAACATGCCGCATGTGCCTGTTATAAAGGTACCTGACCTTCATTCACTGTAGCCGACTCTTTTAAATTTTTCTCCTATTACCTGTGACAAAGTGTACGTATATATCAGGCATTCCGACAAATTCCTTTGTCGAAGCTACATAATTCAAGCACGGTGTATTTGGAATGCATTGCCGCAGTCCGGGCATATATATATCTTCGTTCCTCGAAGCGTATCCTTCAGCTAGGCAAGCCTTCAATAGAATTGCAGGGTGTGTCTCGGTCACTTAATACTACCTTTTCGCGTCGGTGATTTTTCGTCAACAGCAAGGAGGCGACCGCAGTGCACGCTTCCTTGATTCTCCTTTATGATTGACTTATATCCACTTTTTCAGGTTCGGCCAATGCCACGTCCTGTCCCCAAGGCCCTGATGCAGGTTGCAAGATTGGCACGTTATACAGTGTCTATTCCGCTAAGCTGTTCAAAACGCTTCTTAGAACAAACCTAACCGTTATACAAGGGGATGCGAAGCAGACTGGAAAGACGCCCTCAGTAAAACCAAGGTAAAGAGGGGGTTCCAGAGGATGACTGGCACGATAGCCTGGAAAGTCAGGCCGGCGCGCCCAAAGACCGCCGTTCGTTCCTCATTGCCAAACCCTGCTTATCCGTGTACACGCCGAACTTGATCAATGACAAGCGACCTATAGGGCATGGTTTGCTTACATACTTTTTTTTTTTACCTCCCCACCGCACCTGGGTGATTATCTCTGCGTTTAGTTTTCTACGTGCTCTCTCCTTAATCGCGACAGTATATCATCTTTCTAACCTTGGAGCGAACCACATTTAAAGCTCGCCTTTTTGTTTGAGAAGCACAAGATATATCCCGGCGCCATGTAAGCGTGGGAATCTGCATCGGCGACATCACTCTCTAACCTTCCTGGTTGTGATCGATCAGCCGAGATACGCTATTGTTGCCGATACCACAAAGAGGATAATTTGTCCGGAGAGTTACCGAGGCGTGCGGCATTTAAAGGACATGCGTTAGTTAGCTACAGGACTCGAGCCTTCACTATACGTACCGATTCCGAAACAATTTACGCGCAATCTCTTACTTCAATGCCGGCATCGCAGTAACCGGGAAGCAGCTGTGAAGGAATGCATGCTTAGCTTCCTTTTGTATTTTGATGCTCTTTTGACAACCCACGTGCTTGAGCCACTAAGAGGAAGGGGGGACCAAAGGAATAGCGCAGCGGGGCGGAGGCATGGGAACGATGACCGTAACGGGTCAGATCGGCAGACGGACTCTGGGAGCGGACGGGAAAAGACGAAACGACGGCCGCTCCTACGAGAAGTGTTTGAGATGCGGTCGAGGCAAAGTTTTGTACAGTTTTGTAAATAAGTGTAAGTAAACTTGTACCATTATCGAACTTTGACTTCCAATATCGAAGAAGCATCTACTACCATCGAACACGAAGAAAGAAGACTCATATATCGACCAGCAAGCACCTGCTCTGCCGCTCCTATATCGAGCCTAATATGTTGCATCACTGGGAGTATGCTAATTATATCGAGATCCTGCGGGCAGTTTGAACCAGCGGGATGGCTGATTAATCACGAAGTGTTCCTGATATCGGTGCATCGTGAGGTACATTGACAAGGGCAGAACATTCGGTTCGCGATATCGGGGTAAAGCAGATCACGTTACTATAACAGACGGCCTCACTTGGGCTAGTAGAGATGACCATACTATGTGAACAATAGATGGAACCCACAATTCTCTTTGTCTGTTAGATATTCTTTGCCATTGGGCAGATGTCATCGCTAATTATACGTTCAGCACCAGAAATGGCCAAAAATGTTATCTTGCGAATAATTCTAGCGTTACACCTTTTTTTTTTTTTTTGGCAAATACTGGCAGAGGTGTCCAACAGATGCGATCATCAGCACATTTAAACGCATACACGTAGCCCGTGAAACATGAAGTCCCACTGCCTCAAACATACAAAAACAAACTACATACACGGGGTTTGTTCTGAACTGTTGGGAGTTGCGGTGGGGCGAGTGAAGAAGTGTATATCTAGAAGGCGCAGGTTCTTTGTTCCGAGGCAGGAAATAAAAAAACAATAATTAGGTAACAAAGACGGATAGACGCATAAAATGATAATTAAGATAATCATGATATGGAGGTGATGACGCGCAATGGACAGATGACGCCTGTCCACAATGCTGCACAATTTGTGTGCCCACTTTCACCGCATTTTCCCCGCTCGTTTTGAAATCGCAGAGAGCACAGAGCCAAAGTCAAAGTAAAGTTATTAAAACAGGCGCTGCCTGACAACTATTTACTTTATTTTATTTTATGTTTAAAGACAGCAGACATTTGATACACTTGCACATAGAATACAGACAGGAGTCGAAGAGATAATGAAGGTCACGTTCCACAGACTCTAAGTCGCAAGTGAATTATTGCATTCTAAACGTACTACTGCACAATATAATGAAGAAAAATATTTCACTTTCAAAACTGAAAAATACAGGTTATACTACGACTTTTTCAAACTGTCTTGTTCTCTTGAGTCCCCAAGCTAAACACGCATCATTCGCGTTCTTCAAACGGCCAGGTTTGGCTGGCATCCTTATGGAACAGTCAAAGACGATCTGTACTCTTCGTTTCTCAGTCCAAGTGGGCGTTAGTACCGTGCAACGGCACCGTAGAAAGAAGATACCTCGACAGAAATCGTTGCGGAGCATATATGGACCTGCCCACGCGTAACTACTATATACACCAGTCGGGACACGTCTCTCGGGCTGCTCGCTCACACTGCGTGGGAGACGATCTCGGATCCATTAGTCGGCTTTCATCACCACCGTCGGCGTGAAAGCGGAAGCAACGCACGTGAACCACGTCGCCGCAGCCCTTCTTCCGCATCGGACGCATTCGCCGGCCGCAATGGCGATCTGGCCGCCCTCGACCGGAGGGGACGCCACATATCCGCCCTTGCTGGTCGTCTTCTCTCGGCGCTGAGCCGGACTAGCCGATCTCCCGCGGCGGCTGAAGCAGCAGCAGCAGCAACAGGACGCCACGCTGCCGCTGTTGCTGTTGCGGCGGCGGCGGCGGCGGCCGAAATATCGCGGCCAAACCCGTTTCACCCCCTGCCTGACGCCGCCGCCGCCGCCGAAAAAACACGGGCCAACCAATGTGCCCCCCCGCTAATGGCCCGGGCCCCGGCGAGCCTCACCCCGTGCTCCCGGCAGTGTAGTTGCGTGCACTGGGACGTCACCGATGCTCGCAATCAGTAGCACACGCACTCTGATGGCGGTGACGACGGCGAGCAATCTTGTAAGTCCAGGGAAAGCTGCCTTGAAGCACAGCCCCAGTGACCGAGCCCTGATTCCTTCTAGAAAGTCAGCAAGGCGACGAGAACATGACGAAGACACGGCTCAAAGAAGTGAACTGAGAAGGACAAGGCGGCCGGTGCATATATCATGTCAATTGGCGGCCACAAGTATCTTCAAACGGGTGAACACACCCGCCCTGCATCTTTCGCCTACGGGCGGTGTCCCGTGGACTCGGAGCTAAATATGAGGGTTCAACAGAGAGGTTTGTTGGCGATAGGAACTGATGCTGCGATTTATCTCGTTGCTTGAGAAGGGTAAACAGCAGCGATGCCTTCTTCCTGTAACGCGCGGGTCGACCGCACCTGCAGCGTCTCGAAATGTGTTCAGCGACGACGATTATACGACCTTAATCTTCTTCAATCATGATGCAGTCAATCTCTGTTTTAGAAGTTGTTGTTGCACGCAATTATAGCGAGACGGAGACGGCGGGGATGCCGGTCGTTCGCCGTGCGTCTCGACGGACCTCCCCTTTAGCGCGCGACGTCGCTGATAGAAGTCGTCAGCCGCCTCTCAACGCGAAGGTGAAGCCCATCGCGCAGGGGGGTATATACATTTACACCCCGTGCGAAGCAACAGCGAGCGCGGGCGCGCTAACGGGCGCTGCTGCGATGGGTACACGTGTTACGTGTATACACGTATATGGATGGACGGACGGACAGACGCCGCGGGAAATGTAGACGGGTCGCTGCGGAGCCCGTCCTACACGACAAATAATTGGCAAACAAACGCGTCAGCTTTCTTGCGCCGCTCGCTTCACGCATGCATCTTGTGTGTGTGTGTGTGTATGGCCGCGGGCCGTATAATGCGCGCGCCTTGTCCAAGCCCGATGCCGCTCCTCGCGCACAATTATACAGAAGACGCATACGCGAGGCCGAGTGCTGCAATGCTTGTCACATCTCCCGATAACCAGGGAGACGCGGAGGGAATGCGGAGAGAGCTGTCAGTAATAGAATACACGCATTTGTTAGTCAGCATTCTGTTTGGTTAACCCAAGGACGCATCATTCCCCTTGATGTAAGTTACGGGTTTGGCTTAGCCACGTTCGCTTTAAAGCAGAGGCGTTAAGCTTAGATGAATGATTTATTCCTTGACTACGCTATCTTTGTTATTGTCAGGCTGAGAGGGTGATTTGACGATTAATAGAAAATGGAGATAAAGATTATTTTCTTGTAGTAAAAGTTACCAGAGTGAGCTCAAGCGCTGTAACCGTACGGCTACACGATGAGCGTGGTGCCCAATTAGTGCGGGATTTTATCCTGCCTTCATGCTTCTCAGTTTAAACGGCCTTGTGACGTTTCACAAGAACGTTTAGGTCAGCGGCCTAACGTTTTAGTGAGTGCTAAGTGAATATTCAAGGAATCGAATTATTATTTCAGTGATTCCTCTGATTACGCTTTCATGTAAAGAAAGAAAGATTGTGTACCTTTTATTACTAAAAGCTGCTTTCTGTGAAATGTCAGAAATAAGAACGACGGACTTGTCCCACTTTATGTAGAACTGGGCTCAAGAACTTCCCTAAAAGAACATTTCACCCAATCCTTAAGCTGGACACATCATTACCGATCGATCTATCGATCAATTAATTAGGTACTTCAATCGGTAATCAGTCGTTTATTTACGATGACAGTTGGGACTCCTCAGGGCAAATAGCGCTTATAAAACTCTTTACAGTGCCCGAGGACATAAGTACATGGCAGCGCATTCACTATACAAGTTTACCAAAAGCAAGTAATTTTACACCAGAACAAAAATAATTTTAAAGAGAAATAAGTGCTACAGACAATACAGCTGCAATTAATACATACATAGATTTTAGAACATTAGGCACTCCAGCTGAAACAAGCAATGCCACACGTGAACATCTGTCGTGTAGTTTTAATAAAACATTAAGAGAACCTCATCGTCAACTACGGCTCCAAAGCACGCATAACAATGAACCCAATTATCGAACAGCCTAAATGGGTATTGGACAACGTAGCATAAAAAGATTACGCAAGAGCCAGAAAAGTTCATGCGTTCCCTTTTTGTCGAAGCAATATGATAATACTATGGCCGCTCGCAATGACAACCAGCAATTAAGAACAAAAACCTTTGCGAATCCGCACCGCATTCAATGTACGGGAAGACAACGCCACAGCGTCTTCCCGCGGAGAGCGCGTCATTGACGCGGCGGCGTCCCGAAACATTGTGTCTAATTATCGGTCCTCCGCGGGTATACGTATCGCTTTACGGCCACCGCGCGAGAGAAAAAATGCCGCAAGCCGATAGGGCCGCTACCGCGGTGTCGACCTGTGCGGAGAATAAGAGCCACCAGGAAGTCGGGGCGCAAGCAGCAGAGGCGGCGAGAGCGAGCGAGAGAACATGCCTCGCGAGGTCTTTTGACGCTGTAAGACGAGATAAGAGAAGGCGGCTGCGTTTACGGTCGCCGTAGTCAGTCAGCAATCGATACGTCTTCATTTTCGCCGGAGAGCGCGTGTTCTACCTATACCTCTACCACGGTCGTGTGTCGACGCGTTCGTGGACGTCCTTGAAGGCTCGAGAGATATCTGTCCCGGCGAAGAGGTTTGCGCGGGGGGGGGGGTAGTGGCTCCCGCGCTCCGACGGCGGAAGGCTGGCTTTTCCTGGCGACAGCGGTGTACACCGCTGTTCATCTCTTGCCTGCTTTCGAGGGGAATGATCAAAGCAAATGATGGGAGTGCTTGTAGTCGTAGACGCGAACGGTTTCGCCATCACATATACGCAGTCGCGAAGAGGCGGCACTGGTTAACTATGCGAAAGGAAGACGAGTCCTTTACCAGGACCAAAACGACCGTCGCACACTCACTTGATTGCTTAGTGCGACGAGCTAGACATGCGAGAAACAAGAAAAGGAGAAGAAGCAGTGTTCTTTTGCAGAGTTCGTGAACACAAACGTCGCTCGCATGACGACGTATCGAGAGAGATCATGCGTACTTTTGCAGCTTTTTCGAACATTTCGGCTACACTGTGTGTAACACTATTTCATTTTATGTAACATACATCTGTAAGTGTTCTCGTCTCCCCGCAACCTCTCGACGCTTCGTATAGGTGAAGGAGAGAGAGAGAGAGTCTAGGTTCTTTGCTGGCGCTAGATAAACGCAAGAAACAACCGAAGACGTATACATCCAGGCTGAAGCTATTCGCGTAAACTTGACTCGTACATTGACCTGACGCATCTCTACAAACACGGCAGTGAGCGCTATAAGTACTCTCGACACCAGAGCGTAACTGCACTTAGAAATCAAGCAGCATTGCCTACCCTTGCGTGTAGACGTGCTGTGGCTGCAAGGAAGTTTCTTTTTATGCTTTATCATGATCATATAGACATAATCAAACAAGACTACGTGCAGACACCGCACCTCCCCTCCATCAGAAGCTGTCACACAAACACATCAGGCCTCATCATACCAAATGCGACACGTTTAAATATTCATTCTTTCCGTGGGCTATTGAAACTTGGAACGCATTACCAAATGAAATTGTTGAGTGTCGATCTGTGGATGAATTTATCGCGAAACTTAAACCCTTTTTTGATTGTACATAGGCATGTACTCCGCAGTGTAAATGTTGCAGGTGCTTGTGTAAATGTATATGGAGCTTCTTGATGTCTGATGCCATTTTTGCAAATCTCTGTAGGGTGATACTTATAAATCTATTTTTTTTATAAAACACTATTTACATTGTATGACTAATGTTTCAATTGGTGTAAGCATTCTCTTTTTTTCTTACACTGTAGCGAAGAGTTTCTTATGTTGCTTACTAGAGTGGTTACTTGCCAAGCTATGTTTTGTTTTGCACTGTTATCTAAGTTTCTCGTTCATTCATTTCTACGATTCCCATGCCCATGTGTACTTTTTTTTCAACCACTTCCTGTATGGGCCTGCACAAAGGCCTACAGTATTGTTAAATAAATAAATAAATAAATAAATAAATAAATAAATAAATAAATAAATAAATAAATAAATAAATGTTAAGGGGGCAATACAGCCTAATTGCGTCATTCGAACACTCATGCATCGTAGCAGGACGAAAGATTCAAAAAGAGACAAACATAAACACGAAAAGCGTTTAACGGCGCTTGTCTTGTATCAACGTTCATCGTTCAATCAGTGCAAGATGAAGAGCCCTTATTGTTGATCATTTTCTGGACAGCTTTATCTCGCATAGCGTGTACGTGCTAACCTGCTTCATATGTCAGTCGCGTGTATGCAAGCCCTATCAAAGAAACGTTCACTGTGCGAACACAAATTCTTATTCCAGTGTTCCCAAGGAAACCCCACCAGCAGGCATAATAACCGTGACGCTACAGTTTGCTAGGTATGAGAGCCTTAACGAATGACATTTATAAAAGAAGCGCCACTTATCGTTGATCATTCAATACACGCAGTTACATCCTAAGTGTTCGTCTCTATTCTCTCTCTTTCTGCTCTTACTGCACCACTATTGCCGTCGCCGGGCTATAGATGGCCAACCTCAACTACCTCTGGTTAATTTCCCTGCTTACTCAGAATTTTTCTGAGGTATAGTACGGAATGACGACTTTGGTTTTAGCCTTTCAAGCTCCCCTTCGCGCACATCCACAGAACTCGTTTACGCTCTTTCTACACTTTCACTGACCACTGCGTAAATCATACGTGTATCTCCAACCCGGCGTAGCATGCTAGCCCATCAGACCAGGTAACTTCTATATGTTCCTTTCCTTCCTTTAATGCCAGCATCTGTGCGCCGACATCAACGGCCGCAAGGATTCGTAGACCTTCACGCATGCATACCACTTTGTTTCGTGCTCTTAGAAACCAGGTTGTATATATATATTTTTTCCCTTTCGAAAGGAATTCCTCCACATCAGCGCAAAAACCTCGCTTATCGCCATTCGTTGCTTTCTCTGCGCACTTTCTCCGGATCAAGTCCAGAGGCACCGGATCCACGGGCATCCAGCCATCTTCCGGGATTGCGTGGCAAACTGGACGGTCGAGTCCGCTGAATATATATACTGTATACTCTCTCGCTGGGCAGCACTCGCAGTACAGCCGTCCTTCCCACCAGGATTGGCGCTGAAAATACTGCGCAGCTAGCAAAAAGGGGATGTTTTCCGGTTCCGTGGGCCAAATGCTCTCATCCACGCGTAACATGCGCTGAATTCGAGAAGTACAAAGGATAAATAATAAAAAAAAGAGAAATCGCCAAGGCCCTCCCTTACCCTGCATGTTATCAAGGTTTTTGGTGTTTTTTTTTTTCACATATTGTGGATAGAGTGTGCAAGCATAGAGTGGAGTGTTCAACGTAGAGCGTTGAAACATAGCGAGGAATATTAAAATGTAAGAAAACAATGTGAGAGAAAGAGAAAGCTTGGAACAATGTCTCAACCTATGTCGTGTGTGTGTGTGTGTGTGTGTGTGTGTGTGTGTGTGTGTGTGTGTGTGTGTGTGTGTGTGTGTGTGTGTGTGTGTGTGTGTGTGTGTGTGTGTGTGTGTGTGTGTGTGTGTGTGTGTGTGTGTGTGTGTGTTGTCACTCCGATCTTTCCGCTTCGTTCGGGGAGCAAGTTTCGATACCGCGCAGTCTGAGAAGCAAGAAACCGAAAAGAAAGCAGCCGCAGAGGGTACACGAAACAAAATGAACCGGCAAGGAAGGAGAACTCGATCGTCCGAGATGGAAAGAAGGCGGTGTGGTGGTGCGGAGGAGGAGTCGTCCTGCCAGGGCGACAGCGACGCAGTTGCGGGGCCATGACCTTCGGGCTGAAAAGCGAAAAGCGCCGCCGAGCGAAGCGGCATGCGGGGTTCCGAGCGCGACCGCGCGACGGCTGCGACACTTGTCGCTGCTAGTCGCTGCCACGCTCGCCCACCGCCACCGGAACGGCCGGCAGCGCAGCTGAAGGTTTAACGACCCGGCCGTGGCTGATCGTTGCGTCTACGCCGCTGCAGCAGGCAGCGTGCGTATTGCTGATCTCAGCTGTGCGCGGCGTTCGAATTGCTGCTGGTGCGCGTGGAGGAACAGTGCTATCTGCAGCGCGGACGTGCTCTCGCTTCGGGGTGGTTGCTCCGTGATAACGCGACACGTGAATTCGGCGCTACCAAGGTCCTGTGACGACGGCCAGGTTCACTCGTCTAAGCGCTGCACGCCCCAGTTTGGTACTGAGAAGTATGCAGGACACACGCACGGACGCACGCACGCAGAACACACACACACACAAAAATAAATTAAGGCTTTCCGCAAAAGACTACGGCCCTGGTGGATGCGCTAGAGCAGGCCACCTATAGCGATGGCAAGATAGAAGTTCCGGGTGATAACCCCACGATGGCACTCAGGGAAAGAGATTATGTTCAATGAAGAGAGGGGATGAGAGGTCGACCTGGAGAGCGTGTCTCTATAGCATGCTACTTCTCACCGGGCTGAAGGGAAGTGGGAGAGACAGGAACAGATAGAGAGGCAGATGAAGGTGACCATCAGCACAAGAGGATATAACGTGAGGAAGCCTTCTAGCCTTCCTCACATTATATTAAATTATATTATATTATATTATATTATATTATATTATATTATATTATATTATATTATATTATATTAGAAGTCCGTCCTGCACCATACATGTATCGCAGAAAGCATAATAAGACAATGACTTTTTGCTGTACACACTATGGGAACGTTTCTACATTCCGGGCTTCCTTTATACAAACTTTCTGCAAGTGAGTCATACCTCACCGGAGACAGTAAACAGAGCAACAGTAATTTGCATTAGGCTATATCTTTCTTTCAACATATCCGTGGATGGGCCAGTTTGCTCAAAGCAGTAGTAAAAACGGGCAGTAAGCCTGAAATGGTGCCTAGAAATACTGCGGATATCGACACCCAAGTTAGACGCTCCTACGCATTCACACCTCTTTTTGGAATCATTTATACAGCATACAGCTCTATAGTACTATGTAGGATCCATCATCCGGCGTTCTCAGCATGTATACAACAGTATATACCAATGTATAGATATGAGGGACTTTCCTGTCACATAACGCGGTTCCCACGGCTCTCTAGAGCTTCCAGTCTCTTAATAACGCCCTCACTTGATCGGAAAGACATGGAGAAGAAAAAAGAAAAGAAAAAGAAGACGAATAGAGGCAACTGTCACCACATTTCACCTTCCCATGGAGCGCAATGTTCCCACAAAAAAAAAAAAAAGAAAGAAAGAACGCCGTGGTAAACATCTCATCCACCAGTTAAAGTGCGCGACAAGGAGACCGTAACAGAGGGCATCATCATCATCATCATCATGGTCATAATCGTCCCTTCAAACCAGGAAAGAAGGTAGACATCTTTCCGTCTACACTCCAACCGAAGGCCTAATGCAAGTGGGCAAAAAGAAAAGAGAAATGAAATAAAGGGAAGTTTGCACGCGCATTAATTAGGTGTGTCTTAGCTTCACGACCCGCACCTTTTTCTTCTCAACTCGTTGCCCGAGGTCTTGAGCATGTAGACTGCGCCGCTTCCAGGCCGAGTTTTTGCTTGTGCCCGTGACTTCAATGTCCGGTAACGGGATTAGTTCCATCTCGAAGGGGCGCCGGAGTTGTCGAAGTTCGCACGGCGTGGCGATCAACATGTTCGGCAAAGGCACTGCACTCGAGGCCATTGTTCCGTACCTCGCCTGCGCGGTACTTGATCCTTCTGGAAGAACACAGGCACCGCCAGATATTGTACACACGCGAAGCGTTCCCCGCTAACCTCGTATGTTTGCTCGCTTCGTTCGATTGTGCGTGTCTGCCTTTTCTGAGACTGAAGCTGGAAGTCAACTATATAGATCACTCATACAGTTCGGAAACTCGCAAAGAAAAGTGTCGGGAATGGGACGGCCGAGGATTGAAGACCATTAGGAGTAAGTGGCGTAACATAGCATTCTTAATATATAAGTGACGAGCGCCGAGTTTTCAACAAGGGAAACGCAAGCTAGCCGCGGACGGCGATTATTGTCGTAACTGACACCGAGCATAAAAAGAGCATTTTCACCACATGCTCGGCTGCACGCGTCATATCTGTTGCCGTATATGCGTAACTTGCTTGCCTTTACAGACATGTAGACAAAACAGCAAGGATTCAGTACGAAGCCGCGAGGCGGACCTCTTGTGGCAAAATGCATACGAAAGGAAATTTGTATATACGAAGAAGGGAAGTTAGAAGAGAAGAGGACAACGCATAAGAGGCAGTCGATGAACCAATCACACGTGTTCTTTGTTTATAAATACCGTCTGTAGTCCATGAGGGGCTACATGCAGTCCCTCATGCAGTCCCTGCGAGGTAATGCAGGAACGGGCTTTTGGGCAACAAATAAAAATAAAGCAAATTCAAGGCTATAAGTGCTGCGAAACAGCGACGTCTGACACCGTTCTGACGTCTTCCAAGAAGGTGCCCTTCACGTTGTTGAAGTGTTGTCTCTGTTGACGTGAAGTGTACGGTCCGCAGTTCAACAATCAGTACTGTACAGCGGCACAAAAGTTATTCGGGCTGACAGACTGTGCAGTACGGGAAGAGCACACATATCCCGCCACTTCGCCCTCTTCCCTCCACCAACCCTGCGGCGCCCAGATTGCGAAGAGCTCTCGAATGACGACGTGCTTGGCCGCCTCAGTGGGCGGAGGGAGATGGTTAAAGAACACTTCGCCCCGCATTGACGAAATGTAGGTACATTAATAATAAACAAACAGGTCACAGGGTAGAGAACAAGAACACTTAATTGTGCTTGGGCGATGCTCCACAGACGGCAGTGAAGCAACGTGTGCGTCCGTGGACCGCTCTTCATGAAACCCACTGCTGTGGACCAGTGACTTCGCGAAGCATTTCAAGCACAAAAGGGCCGTCGCCAGCAGAAGAGACCGCAAGCATTTCATAAGCGTTCTTCTCTTTATGATCTTGAGCCATAAAAACTTAGTTCTGTTGCCTAGCTATGAGTACAGTAAAACAACGAATAGTTATCGGGGCCATACAGGAGGCAACCTCTGCTTTAAAGCATACTCTCTAGAATGTCAGTGACAATAAAGCAGCCATGTTAAACTTTTTAGCGCGCACAAAAGACAAGGACAAGAAAGACACACGAGCGCTAACTCTCGCTCTAAAAAGTTTAATATGGATACATACCAACTCGCCCAGTTATCAGCCTTGCTACCATAAAGCAGGTCTACAAAATGATCCGCACATTTAGGCGCAAAGTATAGACCTTATGCGCTCGGGCTGTCCGGGTGTCTCCTGTCGTCTTCGTCGTCGTCACGGTGAAGCACCATGGTAAGAGAAATCAACACGGAGTCGACAAGGAAGAGTACCACTCTCTATGATTCGAACCCACAACTACCCTGGATGCGACGATGATAGCTCGAAGCTTTACCGATCACATCACCGCTACATTGAATGCAGGCGGAACAAACGGGCCTTATACCTTCGCAACACCGCTTAACAATTTGTGTCTAAGTGATGTGCGGTTAAAGCAAAGGCGTTAAGCAAGCAAAATTACACTCAAATTACTATCGCCCTCCATCCACTGCACTTTTGGTTCACAGCTAAATCGTTCACAGCTCAATCGTTCCTAGATGACGGTATACCGTCATCTAGGAACGATTGAGCGAAGCAGACTGTCGTGCTAATGCGCGCGTCATCGGTGAGCCGATTCTGGAGGCATTGCAGTCAGACTGTGCACGTGTAAGGTTCTGTTAAAAACGATTTTAACAAATTTCTGTTAGTAAGCCCAACCTGTCAGCGTCTAAAGTCGTGGTCGTGGCCACGGTACAGCAAGCCCTTCAACAGAAACAGACGTGTTCCCGTTAAAAACACCGGCGCATCACCGCATGCTTCGCATCTCTCTAGGTTTAACGTTATGGAAGCAATCATGATTTTTTTGCCGTGGCTATCAGTCGCGAAAGCGTACCGTTTGTTTTATATGCAGGCATGTATTGTAGACCTATGTTCAGGAGATCCCTCTCAGAGGTCGCCTGATGCTCGTAGCACTGGTCGATACCTGAAAGCGAAGCGGGTGGCACACTTATGACAAATCGTGAAACGCGTCTTTAGGTACACGGGAGAAGTCTCGTGAGTCAGGACCTTGGTATATTCAGCGAAGTTGCAGAAACAGGCTCGTTAGCATACACTGCGCGTATAATACAATTGCTGGTGTTATAGGTTTACACTCGGGACAAACTCACCTTCTCCACACGAGTAGCGTGAGCGTGCTGAATGCGCTGTCCACCAGCTGCCTTGCCTGGTCAGCGCGAGAGCATGGGACCTCGTTCACGCATAGCACCAGGTCGCCCACCCGAATGCGACCTTCGGCCTCGGCCTTTCCTCCGGGATCCACCTGCAAGAAAAAAAAAAGAAAAAGAAAAACGCCTTAGGTACAAAAGTTGCGTTGTTGGCATACGTGGCTGCTGTACTTGCGAGGCTGAATTTTCACAGATATAGTTCACTACGTAAATAAAAACAAAACAGACAAAATAAAAGAAAAAGGAGGATTGGTCGACACAGTGAGCGTGCGACTGATATATGAAAGAAGCGCACCAGGGTCAGCACCTTAACAGTGACGCAACGTTGCAGCCACATGAAATTATGGAAAGTTCATAGAATCGTTCCGTGGATCTCGTTCAAGTGAAACACGCACGGATGTGATATAGTTGCTGCCCCATAGTTCAATTTAGCTTTACTGACTTTCAATTTCAGGAGCATTTCCCCGAGCAAAGAAATGTGTCGGTGGCAAAGCATGTGATAATGAAGGGAAGGCATGCCACCCGCATACGTCCATCCATCCATCCATCCATCCATCCATCCATCCATCCATCCATCCATCCATCCATCCATCCATCCATCCATCCATCCATCCACTCATCCATCCGTCCCTCTGTCCGTCATCCGTCCCTCTGTCTGTCTGTCTGTCTGTCTGTCTGTCTGTCTGTCTGTCTGTCTGTCTGTCTGTCTGTCTGTCTGTCTGTCTGTCTCGGACAATTCCCGCCGTTTCTAGATTCAGGAAGCACTGCAACAACTAACGCTGTCAACTCGTCCTCCTCAGATACATCGGCATCGAAACAGTGCACACGATTTGGTCCTCATATTTCGTACTGTGTCAGCACACATCGCCTTGTTCCACTCGCATTCTTGATCCGGCACGGAGCGAGAAGATTATCACGTGCGAGTGTTCAAAGGCGGCAACTTCCAACGGACCTAAATCAAGCTTCGTGTTTTGAAGCCTGTCTCAGTACTATGGCGACCGAGCGGACAGCGCGGCCATAAACATGGTTCGTTACAAAGCCCGTTGTTGCATAAATAAGACTTGACGGAAAACAATGGGTGTTGTGGTATCGCCATCAGGTGACAAAATTGTTGGCCGCTGGCCAGAACTTGACGAATTAGACCGCGTGTCGGTATAAGTCAGGTGACATGGCGTTGCATTCTCGAAGCGTGACGCCTCGCAGCGACAAAGAATGAGGAGGTGGACGAGCCGCCCCTAAGCGGCAGCGTTGACCATTGTCTGCATAGTTACTCATCATAGCTAATCTTCGAAATTTCAACCAACCAGACAGACAGACAGACAGACAGACAGACAGGCAGGCAGGCAGGCAGGCAGACGAGGAGTGCACAGGTGTTAGGCATACACAAAATCTATTGCATTCGTCTGGTGTTTTCCGTCCTGATAATTGACGGTTGCTCAGCAGCAGTAATGGACAATCGTTGATTGAATAAAGTGGTTGAAGAGCAAGTTGGCGGGTTCCACAGTCCAGGGCTCAACTGGCCTTTGCGGCTCGCCGTGATTGGTTGAGGAAGGACATAGCTGGATCTCTCCTTCCGTTCTAGAGAGTCATGCGTCTACTACCGCCTGTTTCTGGGTAACTGTCCCAATTTGGGGGCACTAATATTTCAGGCCGTGAATAGCATCCACACGGAATACGGGCAACAGTGAGCCGCTTTCCCCACCACTGGCTGATGTCCGCGCCAAGTGGAGCTTATACAGTATTGTCTATGAAGATTTCTGCGCACATCCCAACCCTTGCGTGTCGCACATCTCTTGTATGTCCGCATTACAGTAAAGGCAAAAAAAGAAAAAAAAAACATGAGCAGACGTTTCGTCCTAGACAAGGATAGAGAGCACTGCAAGAGGCTTTCGTCCAGCAGTGGACATTAGATAGGATTATTATTATTATTATTATTATTATTATTATTATTATTATTATTATTATTATTATTATTATTATTTAGGCCTTAATCCCATCCGCATGTGCCGCGCATGAGCAGAGGACTGTGGAGTAGTGAGATGAATTTGAATTGGACAATAGTGGAGTGTGAGGATCAATAAAGAGTCAATCTGGGTTGCGATAGCACTGTGACGTCCAGCAATTAAGTCACGCAGGCACGTTAAACATATAGGCACAGGCATGATAGAGTACATAGATTAGCGTTAAAAAACAGCAAACGTAGCATATGGCACCACAAATATGGAGTAGTGAGACTGGTGAACGTGAAGATACAAGTTGACTCAGGGGGTAGTAATTGGAGGAATCTGCAAGTGACTGTATGCACTAGGCGATCGTCGAGATCGCCTAGTGCATACAGTCACTTTAAAACCGTTTAATCTCCCTGTCTCTCCATTATCTCTGCATCTCTCTCGCTCTCTTTCAAGGACTTATGATGATGAAGGTGATGAAATCTCCCAATAAAGAACAGCGGCCAGGGACCGCTCACCACAGGAGAGCACGCCCCAATAAACCAAACAAGCAGTAAGCGCCTGTACTATCGCAGACAAAACTGAATATCGCGAGTGACGAGACGCGAGGCTATCAGTGACGAGGCGCAGGGCTGTCTCGCCTCGCGGTTCATCACCTCAGAAAATTGTGGGAGTGTAGCTCTTGACGCTGCATCACGCTGGTGAAACGCCTAGACGGATTACCTCCCTCTATCTCTCTCTCTTTAACTGCTTCCCTATTCATCTCTGTAGGCGTACGATAGCTAATTGGACAAATAATTTTCTGTCTCGAAAGGAGTCCTCTCTCTTCCACTCTCTTCTGTCACACCCTTTCCTCTCCCCCCAACGACGCTCATTCTGTCCCATCTCCTACCTCTTCCCCTGTAAGCGCTTATAGTTGTCCTCAGTCGAGAGACAGTCACCCTGCTCTACGAACCGAATCTTACTTCCTTTCCAAAGAACCTCTCTCGATAACATCCAGTGCCTTTCTTTCATTCCCTCTCTTACCCTCTCTATTTCTGTCCACTCTGTCCGATTTTTTTTTTTTTTTATCAGCTCGCGGCTGATATAGTGGTCAGGGCCTACTACGTATATACATCATTCCGTGCGAGGAAATAAAACAAACAACACACAACAAATGTATCTTACGTTGGGAGAAGAATTTCCTCGAGCTCGCACCACCGGTCCGGCCGCCGGTAACCGATGGCGATCGAGGCGGCGTCTAGTTAACGCTTCAACGTATCATCTCTGGTTAGTATGCGCGCGCACGCATGCGCGGCGGCGACACAGCACGCAGGAGGGGGCGGACGGCGGTGGTCGGCGTTGGCCCGCGCACACACTGCGTTTCCCGGCGGCTGCGAGCGGCAGCCGCGTATGCGTACGTGGTCCAGCGGAGCTACGGAAGGCGAAGAATGATAGAGCGGTCCCGCGCTCGGCCCGAATCAATCATAGCGCGGGACGTCCGTAATGGCGGAGAAAAACGACGTGACAGGAGCCGCCGCCGAGATGGACGGCTTTGTTAAAACCGAGGCGCGCACAGGATGACATGCGCTCTGTGCGGAAGCAATTCCTGCTGAGCGCGCGCAAGCGGACCTGCTGCTGGTCGCAGTTCGCGCAGGATGGGACAAGCTGCGAGCGTCTGCAGGGGCGGCGCTTTTTTCAAGTTCATTGCCCTTAATGTCACGGCTGTGCCGAGAAACGGAGCCGACCCTGGCCTCACTGCGCATGTGCACCTGCGCGGGATAGATAACGGCACCAGTTTCGATTATAATGCGTCACGTATACACGGTGTCTCGCAGGGTAAGTTAGCCAAAGTTAATTTACGAAACGAGAACATCGCACGAAGCACTCGCGCGGTCCCCTTGTATAAGCAAAATAATTATTGTATACTAATTGCTTTGCTGAATATGAGATAGAGTTGAACATTATATAATTGTGAATAAGACATTGAACAGGTTCCAGTACACTTATTATTTTGCCCGTTAAGTTGCGTGTCGCGCACTGGGAACAGGTTCTGTCGCTTTGTAATACTTCTACCATCAAGCCTTCCGACAACTATACGTATTTGCTCTCAAAACAAACTTCAATGTATCCTTAAATTGTATCATTGTTAACGTCAGCTGACAAGCCTTTCTTTCCAGGAAATTTGGAAAAATCGGCATTTCAAATCGGCATTGAGATGGCGGGTGGTCGCTGCAGTGCCCAATGCCCCGAAGGGGATCGTCTGAAATGTCAGTCAGAACTTTGTATCCTGACAACCGTTAAGCCTTTCTGCTCTAATTTCAGTTACGATATGGCAGTATTAGAAGCTACACTCGCTGCCGTGTTGCCTTTCATCCTTGAACCAGAACACTCCTGCGTCGTTCCGCTTGCAGCCGTAGCAGTTCCCTAAAGCTAGTTTCACTGCATTGCAAAGCTACTACGTTGCGAAGCATGCCAAGACTCGGAAGGGCCACCGTTGGAACTCGGGGACTCTGACTACTAATAACACACAGGGGAGCCCGCTGCGTCATTTCACGAAGCCTGCTGGATACGTGCCATTGAAGCATATTAATAGATTAAATGTCGCTATGAAGGTCTGAAGCAGTCTACATAGCCATCGCATTGTGGTTTGTGTGTGTGTGTGTGTGTGTGTGTGTGTGTGTGTGTGTGTGTGTGTGTGTGTGTGTGTGTGTGTGTGTGTGTGTGTGTGTGTGTGTGTGTGTGTGCGTGCGTGCGTGCGTGCGTCACTATTCCGCAGCCCTCCACATGGATCGGCCACAGCATCTTTAAATAAACGAAAGCTACTTAGGCATTTGAAGTCTCTCTAGCAAAGCTTCGAGAAGCTCATGTGCAAGATGAATACGCAATTTCTAGCAGCTCTTCTACAGCGCACTATGTTGGCGGCGAATCCACATTTCCTGTTGCTCGAACAGCGTCAATGTCCAAGGCGCCCATGCGATCGGTACACAATGGGCTCCATCGCGCGACCTCACGTGCTGTGAAACCACAAACCACGACACGCTCGGAACACGTTGCGTACACGCTTCGAACGTTTACAGAATGTCGTGGCGAACACGGAACTTGGAATAAAGTGAAGTGAGCTGTTGACGACTTACTGTGCCTTCTCACGAACGATATCAACGAAGTGCAACGAACTACGCGGAAGACGGAATAAGCAGAGAGCAACGAAAGAACAGAAAACAAACCAAGGAAGTATATATGGTGCTCTTGAAGTGTCCGTTTTCTGAATATATACAGAAAGAAACTGAACTTCGGCGTATGTCGTTGATATATGGCCCATATAACGCAGCGCCTTGCCTCTACGCCTAACCTCCTTTCCCCTTCCCCTCCTACGCCTTCCCTCTCGCTCGACAGCGCTAAGAAGAGGTGAACAGAATAAACGTTACAGTCTTCAAACCAAAGTGCTTTTGCGGATAGGTGCTCGCAGCTATTAAACGCTTTTTTTATTTGTTTTCTCATGCTGAGCTTTCAACCACGCACGCGAGGATCTAGCTGCTCCTTCCCCACCCTTTCTGTCTTGTTTCTTTTTTCTGCCCTATAAGCCACTATAGCAACGTAAATATTCAGGGACCACCTTCCCACCCCTACTTCTCGTGTAGACGAGACGAGACGCGAACTCGTATCGGGCGCATAAAGTCGAGGACGCTTTGCGCCAACTGGCACGAACGAGCATGTACTCCTTATTATAGCGCCGATGATTCATGATTTTTTTTTCTTTTCGTTCTGTCACGAGACGCAGCTCGCATGAGCAAGTTCGCTAGAATCCGTACACCAAAACAAGCAGGCAGCAAAGTCGAGGATCCTCGTACCTCCATCCACCTTCTTCCTCAAAGCGTATCCCGTCCTCCAAGAGCCGTCGTCTCCCTTCCCTTCTCTCTTTCCATATTTCTCTCTTATTTTCTCATTCCGAGTTCGCGAGTGTCTGGCAATGCCGCTTTCCTCGCCATTTTGTTCACGCTCGTCTCCGCCTTCGTTCCTTTATACTTATGTGCTTGCGTCGCCTTTCGGGCTGCGTTTATTTCGGCGTGAATTCCACGGAGCTGCTGTGTCCTCCCGTCCAGCCGAGAAAGGAAGGAAGCGACAACAACACTCAGGGCCGACACAAGAACTCCGACCCACACGTACACAACACACGCGGCCCGCGCGCACGCACATACGCACGACCCGAGTTTCATTCCGTTTCAGATCACGTAAGTCGTTGCCGCCGCCACGGCAACTTCACCTACGCGCGCCTTCGCAGGGCCTGCCCAAACGCAATGGCCGCGCCGCCGTCCAGTCAGCAGCAAGTGCAGCTCTTCGCATGCAGTTAAGCTGTTTTGTCATGCGTGCTGGAAGCGCGACGAAGACGACTAAGAGGCGGCGTGCGGAAAAAGGCAGCCCCGACGAGTGTCTTCTTTTCTTCGCGAGCGCCACAACCGCCGCCGAATGAAATGGCCGATTTATAATTCTAGCCCGCAGGTGCGCGACCCACAGCGCACCCTAGGCGGTCGGGGCCAGACACACACGCCTTTGGCGTCGCCCGTTTCGGGCCGGCAGCCGCTCCCACTTTCATCGTTAGTACTGTGCAGCACAGTGTGTGTGTAGAATTGCATCAGACCTGGTAGTGAAGAGTTTTCATGGTGAAATTTGCAGTGTGCACAACAGAAAGAGACACAGTGAAGGAAGACATGCATCAGGTATCGCTTGTAATCACTTACAGGGAATTAACGCTCTTGAATTCTGCTGGAAAGTTTGTAAACTTTCTGTGAAATCTGATGGCTCGTTCTGCACGTGCCCAGTGCAGATAACTGGTGCTTATTTGTTCCTTTCTTTTTTTTTTCAGAGATGAGCTGTCGAGAGTAACACTTCGCTTGTCTTCCCTCCCTCTGTGTTTCTGTCCATTGTGCGCGCTACAAATTTCACCACGGACGTATATACAGTTGCCCACAAAAGTCAGACGACGTCTTGGCAGTTTAGTGCATGGTGGCAACAACAAGCGGCCGCCTGCGCGCCTCTCGTAAGCCTTTCTTACGTGCGACTGCGCTTTTTTTATCACCTGCTGCTGGGTGCCATAACTTTCATGATACTGCACAGTTTTGCCGGGAGAGAATATTACAGGTGCGCTCGGTTCTTTCTTTCTTTCTTTCTTTCTTTCTTTCTTTCTTTCTTCTTTCTTTCTTTCTTTTCATGTCGTGTACGCGTGGCTGAGCCTCTGCACCATCGTCTCTATACACGTATACAGCCGACCAACGCCGTGTTCTGACATGCAATAACAAAAAATAACTGACACCACCTCGGGGCCTTTCCGCCACCCGGCGTATACTCCATGGTATCCACGACACCGTCTCCGTTTCTCTTCCTTATTTTGCAGTGCCCCGCACAGTTCGGTTCACCGGCATTGCTCGATCTGCCTGGAATGCCGCGTGGCGTTATATATGCGGAACAGTATAACGACACAAAAGGGAGTCAACGACCGCTGTTGTCGTGGCGCACTGTATGGTGGCGCATTGTCGACTTTGTCACGGTTGAATGCCACTACAGCGGGTTAGCTAAGGCCATTCGATGCCGTGTTTCGCATGTGTCTGCACTGGCGCTCCTAATCTGATTGGTTACCGATGGCACGGACGGATTGCATGTGCACGGTGCTAATGGGCCCCTTAAGAAGGAACGAATCCCATAGTTCGCGACGACCATACCTCTTCGATGCTTTTAGTTTTTTAATCACATGTCAATCTAAGTGGCCGATCCACGCAGCGAAGCGGCGTACGAGCAACCGTCAGTAAAAAAAAAAAAGAAACATTTGTAAGTCACAACTGTAGATCACTCTTTGCAATAAGAGAGAGAGAGAAAGGAGCAAGGAAAGACAGGGCGGTTGATCAGACGTGGGTCCGGTTTAGTATACCTGCGCTGGGGAAAGGTATAAAGGGTGAGAGAGAATGGAAGAGAGAGAGAGAGAAGAGCACCAATCACGCACACGCTTGTACCGGTACATTGTCTAGAGGCGGTCGCATGAGACCTGTCGACTTCAGATACATCAGCACCTTCACTGCCGCCTTGTGTACCATCGAAGCATATGGCCAGGGTCCAAGAACCTTAACTGCTAGAAACGGTCTCGAGTCCAGTCGGTTGAGTAACATCTGAAGTTCGTATCGTTGGTCATAATGATTGCAAATACACAGCACGTGTTAAATAGTTTGTACAGTCCCGCAAAAGTCGACAAGGATACAGCGCCCCACAATTTAGCGATAAAAGTGGCACACTCACGTTCTGCACTAGAATGCGTTGTCCTCGAAATGAGCTGTGTGCTCGGGACCTGCCATCCAGGATGGTACGCGTGCGATACCGGCACCGAGCCCATTAGAGACTGCAAAGTGCACACAGTATCGTGGTCGAGCGAAATCCGGTCATCGCCTCGGCCTTCTTCGAGGCCCATATTTCTCTACCCCCGCACAGTGTTCGTTCAAACACCAACAATAGCTCACCCACACCATACACCTAAACCGCGACTCCTCGCTGCAGAAAAAGGATCATCACGGCACGCAATATCACGAAATCAGCTGATCTCACGCAATCACCATCGTTGACAGTACTGCATAATTTATATAGGAAGCGTGCGCTACCTGTTTGTTTTAACTATAACCAACGCGGCGGCAGCCGCGTCTATGCACCATACATCTGACTGTTCTTTCTTTGCTGTTGCGAGCATGACCGGAAGGCGACCGGTATATATGGTACACAGCGGAACGGTCACGTGCGGTCGGGCTCAACTAGGCGCACGGAGAGTTCTTACTCAACGCTGCACTCAGGCCGAGAGTACGGTCGTAGGTACTGTACGGGCACGCAGCTTAGGGCAATTTCGAGCGACCCTGTTATACCGTACACTTGAGTAATGCCCGTTGTCTCACACGAACGTTCATACTTGCGCAGCGATCGAGAGAAGGCGGCTCATGAACTGCGCAGAACGTGCAAGGGCAGTGCTTCGCGGCGGCTCGCCAGTGGCGCATATAAAGCACGCTTCTTAGTCAATGGCAGTGCTATAAAGGCGCGTAAGTATAACAGCCGCCGGTAGTTGCAACTTGCAACAGAGAGAAGGGCGGATCGGGTCCATGATGCACCGGTCCGATCGGAAAGAGCCCCGGCCGGCGGCAGAAGCAGCATCATAACACTTGACCCTTAACAACGTGAAATTGCTTGTCTACAAGTTTTGACCGCGACTCCGAATAGTCGGTGAGGGCGTGGCGCCGCTCCCGCGCACTTCTCGCCCAAGTTGCGTGACCGGCTTCTTCGGCGGTGTAGGTGCCGCGTTCACTCGCCTATACGCACAAGGCGTTCCAAGTTGACGCAAAAGTGGGGAGTCGCATTATACGGAAATGATTAGCTGAGCGATCCTGCAGCTCCGTATGTTTTTCCATACGTTTTCGGAGAAGCACTCCTGCGGAGAAGACACGAATTTCCATGCCGATTCCGCAACAACATTCGTCATTGTCTTTGCGTATATGTATCGTCATCTTGGACTGCACGCGAGCCGCTTTAGCGTGTGTACTTCTGGGCTTGAAAGTAAATGAAGCAAATCTCGAAGATGGGTGCATATGCATAAGGAAGTTCCAAGGTTTTATCATCGCTGCGGGATCTCCTGTGCCAGTGAAATCAGTAAATATACTACGTAAGCAACGAAGTGATTGTCAGATATGAATTGGCATCAGGTTAACTCAACGCCACCTATAGAGGAAATGAATTACTTCCCTGCTCATCCTTTGCCCTCTGTTTTTTCTCTCGTTCACTCGCTAACTTATGCCATAGGGCCTGACTTTAACGCAGCGGCCACGCTGTCATGGGATCTGTTTCTCATTTTGACGATCCTGTCCAATGGCTATCTCTTCACACTCAATCGACCTTGCTTGAAACGACGCACTTTAAAAAAAAATAACATTCACTGCAATACGGTCTCCGCGTGGCGACAGGCCGTCGCTCCTTCGTTCACACCTATTTTCTTTAGGTTTGCTCCGTGCCTATATAGAAATGGGGAGTCTTCAGACTCGATGAGTTGCTCAAGAACGGGTTATATTTGAGAGAACGCGGTATCTATGCGGCGATGCAGGAAGCGCCGAGGCGCTGGTCCGGTCGCCCCATCGGCTGCCGTTGCGTGGCTCCTGAGAAGTGCTGTGCTGCTGCTGATGACGACGATGCGCTGCAGCTATGCGGTGCTCGTGACACGTGCTGCATATTAGCCATTCTCCCGGGCGCGTCACGCAAGCTCGCGCCATTGGAGCCGTCAAAAGGCCGCACGGCGACGACACACATTCTTTTTCCTTTTATTTCTTTTTCCTGCACCTATCGGCGCGCACAGACTGCGATCAAGCCGCTGCTGACCGAACCAATCTACTGGCCGAGACGGTCACGGCTTTGGTACATGACTCATCACGTGGACGCCGGATGGGCGGCGTAGCGTATGAAATGGCACGCATTATGTACTACACGAGCGGCACTGCAAGCACTGCAAGTAGACCAATTGTAGACACAATTCACGCTTGGGGACCATATGGGCGAACAGACATTGTCCTATGTACTTGGCCAATAAAGCCCACGTTCGATTGTATGATGGCTGTGCAAGAGTATAAGCGGACCGGCGATGCCATAAAAAAGCAGTTTTCTTTTTTCTGTTCAAGTACAATTTGCAATTGAGGCCTACAGTCCAAACCAAATAAGGACATTTAATTCGAACATTGCAGCTCGCTCATATATAGGCCTGAATTGCGAAAAAATATGGGCGCGCGCGCGCGCGTGTGTCATATTTGTCCCCCTGGTATGAAAAAATAATCAAATAAAGGGGCTGTAGCCCGTGCCACCATATAAGGTATATCGGGCTTAAAGCCAATTGCAAAATAAAAAAATATAAATAAGGGGAAGTAAGTTCCAAAAAGAAGACTTAGCCAAATGAAAAAAAAAATTATTCGGAAGCGAAGCCTGCAGTGCGTTTATTTGTGTAAAGATGGCAGGAGATGAAGACTGGAGATGTTCGTGCGTGCGTGCGTGCGTGCGTGCGTGTGTGTGTGTGTGTGTTCGCCCAGTGTTGTTTGTACATGGGGCCCCTTCCGCCGCTGATATATATGCATGATGCGCGCGAACATTAATACAATGAAGAATATATGGCGGTGGCAGGAAATTATAAACAACTTTTGTGCTAAGAAGGACCAATAGGGCCGCATGAGCAAGTAGAATTAGTATAACCTAGCCTGCAACTCTTACGGGCATATTCGAAGAGAGAACGAATGATACGAACTCGTTTAAGATAGAAATAAGGGAGGGGTGAATCGCATTGGCCGTGCTCGAATCTTTGAGTCTCAACTAGTCTAGAAAGCAAAGACAGTATGGACAAAACAAAACGATAACTAATACTTTCAGACAAGATTGCGTGGCAATAAAGACCTGCGCATGTGTTATATAGTGCACGCCAAGCAGTTCGATAGCGTTTGATTGGATATGACAGAGATGACATCAAAGACGCGGAATTGAGCGATGAATATCACAAATGCAACATGTGGAGCAATATACGAGATTATAGCAATCCCACCACGTATGAAATAAGGCGCGAGGTGTGGTTCGACGCCGATTCGGTAGTTTTATACTGCCGATAATCACTACAGGTTATAAAGCACTACAGGAGCCAATGGCCTTTGGCAGGCCATAGCCCTATACGGACATTATTGCCGAGCATCATGGGAGGAAGAGTAAGAAGATGGAAACCACGCCGTGTGAAGGCATATACTATATGGCCCCAGGCTCCTTACAGGCATTGCGCGTATAGGAAAGGCCGTCGCCGTGTATACGTGCGCCTTTCATATGCAGCAGGACCGCCCGTGTCCATCGAAGAAGGCGCGGGCCCGTCAGGCGGGCCCCGCAGGGCTCGTTTGGTCGGTTACGCAACGAAGGCCTTCCGGACACCACGCTGTCTAGCAAGAAGCAACAGCAACACGGACTGCGCGGGGAACTTGACGCCGGCGACTCCGGCACGTCTTTGGCGCCGGTTGGAAGTCGAAAGCGCGTGGCGCTTTCTCCGCACTGTGTGCTGCAGAAGTTGAGGCCCATCCATCACGTTACCCGCGGGCCGCGCGCTTCTCTCGTTCTCTACGCGCGCCACCAGCGGCCGGAGTGTTTCATTCGCGAGCACACCCATCATTGCGGAAGACGCGTTGCGATAACGAACGGCGACTTCGATTAACCGGGACGTGACTGCACGTCCACCCCGCGCGCTTGGTCCAACTCACTCATACATAGTCTAAAACGGTTCAGCGTGCTGGACGCTAGATTCCGGCGGCCGCCAATCACGCCAGCGGGCATGTGCAACGAGAAGTACTGTGTATTCATACGCGGCACACACGTAACGACTGTCCCGGCGTCGTCTGCTGCCGCCCCCGAAGACCAGACGACGGTGCATCAGGCAGGGCGTGACTCTGAACTGCTTTCTTGTGTTCGCATATGTCTGACGGTTACAAGCATGCAGCAAAAGTCCGGAATTACATTGTCTTTCGCATTCATTGTCGGATTACAACGCCTTCGCATCAGCGTGAGAGCACACTGCACGGCTTTAGCGAACCGCGCTGCAGTGCGAAGCGGTCACTGTCCACCACACGCCCTCCCGAGGATCGACTCAACGTGCGCTGGCGACGTATGACGCAATCGCGGGGATGCCAGTTCAACCGCGGCGTCTCGCCTGACGGCGGGACAACGTCCCCTTCGCTTTCACTTCGAGCGAGATCAATTAAACTTGCGTCGACAGCACGTGACGACGCATTCGTCGAGAGAGATGCGTCATCGACTGATCGCAATTCTGCTGAAGATGACTTATTCCTTTCTTCTTTTTTTCTTTCATCCACCAGAGTAATTAAACTTTCTCGGGCACCCCTAACAACTTTCACTATTGTGTGCCAACGCGTGCAACTGACTGCCAAGTCGCAGATGGCATGCGACCTTCTTTTTGAGCGCCCGGTTTAATATTAAACACCGTTGGCTCGTGTGTGAAGACGAATGGGTCGCGATTGATGTTTTTCATTGACAACACCGTCATAATTATTAGACACGTCTCGGGGAACCACACTGCCATATAATTATCCAGTATAGTTAAGCGCGAAACATCCGAGGTCAAATAAGAAGCTCCCGAACAGCTTATGCGAGACAGCCTGGGTGTTGTTCAGCCATCATGAACCCTTTAACTCCGAAATCCCATAGGACAATGAACTCGCTGTCGTTGTTGTCCTTGCTAGTGCCGTGCAGTGACACACTGGATAACTATACGCTAAGGCGTCATGTTTCTTTGTGGATCTAAGAACCTGTTTCCTGCGCGCCCTCATGTGTAAAGGGCGCATGTGCCTTCTACAACCTATGTATCGGTAACAACGCTTGAATGAACTATAGTTGCATTTCGATGGAGGCGAAATGTTGAAGGCCATGTAATGTGCGATGTCTGTGCACGTTAAAGGACCCCAGGTGGTCGAAGTTTCCGGAGACCTACACTACGGCGTCTCTGATAATCGTATCGTGGTTTCCAGACGTAAAGCCCCCGAGATTATTATTAATTAAAAACTAGTGGAAAGAACTCTCCAATAGCATACTTGAAGGAGCACACAGGCTGGCTTCGAAACAGGCTTGAGCTATGGCTGTACTGTGGTACGTCAGAACATGAATCAGGACATGAACAGGATACGTCATGATTTCAAATAATGAAACCCCAGATGCACTTCGATTAAGCCACCGTACTTCAAAAACTAAATAAAATTGGTTTTCACGAAAGCAGTCAATCTAGGAAAGTATACCGTGACACAAAGGACGCTGGTTCGATCCCGGCGGCGGTGGTCGCGCTTTCGACGGACGCGAAAATGCCAGAGACTCGTGTACTGTGCGCTGTCAGTGCTTGTTAAAGAACACCAGGCGGTCAAAATTTCAAGAGCCCTCCACTACGGCGTTCCTCTCCTTTGTACTCTTTCATTCCATTTCCCCTACCTACATGGACGCTTAGCCGTGCTCCCGGCAAGGGCCAAAGAAAACAGTGTCATTTCCTTAATCGAGCCACAATTATGAGGACGTAAGCAATTGCTGACCTCCGTGTGCACACTTTGGGGGTCCCCACTGAAACAGCGTATAGACCACTACTCGAGAAATGCTGATGATAAGTGACACTCGTTTACTGATATACTCAAGAAACTCGCATGTTGAGTATAGCAGAGAGCGCTATTCAAACACATTTTTCTATTGGCTATGGCCTTAAGTTTCACGCAAGACGCGTGCTGCGCAGAAGACAAACATCCGACATCGATGACGACGATTATTGTTATTATGATGATGATTGTGGTTCGGTTAAGCAAAGGATGCTAATTTCTGCAGCCCATGTCGGGAGCACGGCTAAGCGTCCGTGTGTTATAGGGGTAAGTATTGAAAGAGGTAGAGAGGAGAGGAAGGCCGTATATAGTGGAACGCACAGTGCACGGGCCTCTGGTATTTTCGCCTCCATCGAAAATGCGACCGCCGCGGCCGGGATCGAACCCGCGTTTTTTGAGTGGCAGCCGAGTACCGTAACCGCTATACACCACCGCGGCGGACCATACGACACCGAGAGATCTGAGACGTATATGTAGCATTTGCGCGCTCTGTACGGGAGCACCGCTCTAACGCAGCCGACACAGTTTCAAGGCTGCTTGCTTTTAAACCACGAGCAAGGCACTATTATAGCGAGCTTTCAACAGCTGGCACGTGCATACAAGCATTAGACAACGTGCCTTATAACCACGGTTTAGTAACCCGCGAAATTCGCGAAACGTGATGATTATACAATGTGAGGAAACCACGGAGAACAGTTTCGAGAAAGCGCTCAGTTTTCGTCAGTCACGGTCGGCAATTCGACGATCTCCCACATACCGAACAACGGATCCTACATCACGGATGGGAGTGCCCCGCTCTCGCTCTCTCTCTCTTGGTGTACGTATAAGGCGCACGAGGAATTGTGCACGTCCGGCACACATCCAGGTTCGCATGGGGAACCGCTGTTCCGCGAATGTGCGAGAGCCGAGCGAGAACAAAGCATTTTCTTCTTTTTTTTTTTTCCCTTTGTACATCATCACCGCCAAATGCGGCAGTGCGTCCGTATCTCGCGGAAAACGCGCATTGCAGCGGTTTTCCTATTCTTCTTTTTTAATCTCTGTTATTGTTGTACGGGCATGTGAAACGAAGCCAAAAGCCGTTATTTTCCTCCTTGTGAACGAGTGTACCGTGCTCGCGCCGCGCCTCTGCCAACAGGTTCTGCAGCTCGAAAATCTCCAAACGCGGCCTCCGAAAGCTCACTATAATATAATCCTTCAAGAATGGCTGAATGACCGTACACGTTTCACGGTCATCCATGCACACAGCATTGCGTTAGTTGGCGTCTCGTCACGCTTTGTGACTTTCTTAAGGAGGCTCCACCACTTCGCGAAACCCGAAAGCTTGGCAGGCGTGAGACCTCCCCTAGCTGTCTAGCGTATGCACGAAGGGAAGCGAAATAATCGAGAGCAGAGAAGTAATTTCGGCTCGGAAAGTTTGCCTTGAGTCCAAAACGCAGGCAACAATAACAACCAACCAAAAATCAACCAAAAGGAAAGTAGATACGTACAAGCGACGTATGTGAGGCGTCCGCGTGGCGCATTATATCTTATTATATACCTCTCCAGAGCCAAATAAGGGCTAAAAGCGTCCGGCATTTATCTTGTACGCAGCGGCGCGCGCGACGCGGCTCCTCATTGAGCGTATTACGCACACCGCGCACGCTCACTTTGGGAGCGAGCGCTCCACGAGTTCTGTCAGAAACGGGGCCCGGCACGATCTTCCCAGCAGCCGTGTATAGAAAGATTCACCGGAATGCACGTCTTGCTGGACGGTGGCGTCAAGTTCACATGCAACGGCTGTATATACACTGCGAGTAATGGCGTAGATGCTGGAGTTTTACGTGCTGAAACTACGATATTATTACGAGCACGCTCTATATATTTAACCGTGCGGTATTTTTGCTACATTACGAGAGCAGCGTCAGAACACATAGCTTATATAGCGGGCAGTCGCAAGAGGACGAACATGCTGTCAGGCAAAAGGTGAACTGCCCTGCATTGCATAAATCCGCCACAGCGGTGGTGGCCTTCCGCTAGACGAGTGGTTCAGGGTTCGATTATCCCAAGTGCCATAGTTGCATTTCAACGAAGTTTGAAAGAGGACTTAATCGAAGTTGTTATCCTTATAGCACAGCGCCCTCGTTGATAGACCCTGCTATAGCGCTGGATGACGTTCTCGAACACCCCGCGAACGAGCCTTAGCCCCATGAGCGAGCTTTTTTCTAAACGGACCAGTCCTACACGAGATTAGGCTCCCAGTTTGAAAGCTTGGGATAGGTTAGTGTTCCACGTAAGTATATGCACCACAATTACCACTGAGTGGACTTCCATAGTGCTTCGTTTTGGCGAGATGTCTGCAGCACGCACGCCCCAGCGTTAGCCTCATCGGAAGAAAACTTGAGGTTCTGTAAGATAATAGACTAGCGAAGGAAAATATTGCGAGATCTTACACCTCACTCGCAGGTCAGGACAGCTCTACGATGTAGTACTCCGTTGTTTTGTGGACCAGGCGCTCTAGCGAGTCTCGTGGTGTTCGTATTGCCGATTTCCGAGGCGTCCTTTATGCGACGTCAATGCATGTCAAAGAAACCCAGGTAGTCGAAATATCCGGAGTCCTCCACTACGGCGTCTCTTATAATCAAATCGTATACTTTTGGGACCGTAAAACCCCACAAATTATTATTATTATTGAGGTATAACAGATAGAGCTCCTAGACCTTCCCATGTTTCTCAACTTGTGGTGTTCATAGACGTCCACATAATTTGTAACATTGCGCTAGTGTCACTTGAAACACGGGGCGTCGCTTTAACCAGCCAGCAGCGTACACGTAAGCTCCTATGCGGTCCCACCCAGCCGTTGTCTACGGCTTATTATACACCAGCAGACAACGTTACGTCCATGCGGCTCCCGTCCGAGCAATCCCGGATTACCTCACCTTACCACACCCTCACAAACCGCGCAACATCTGCACCAAGGGGAACAGAATATATTAATCCAAGAACAAAAACGAGAAAAAAAAATTCGTCGTCAAACAAAAGCAGAACAGCGAGAGTACTGCGTACAAAGCTCGAAACCACAGGTGGGCGTGCGCGTATTTTACGTCTACTATATGCACGACGCCGTCTCCTCAGTAGGAGCGACAGGGCCAGACTTTCTTGGGAGGAGGAGGGCGCCAAGTGAATGCCACGAAAGACTCGACCGGGGACCAGAACTCAAGAGAACGTAACGTGCGGCGAGGGAGGTTACGAAACGAGCTGCACCGAGAAGTTGGATGGTGTCCCTTTTTTTTTCTTCTCGCTGAGAAATGCGTGGAAATAAGAAGCACCTAGTGTGGCCGGCAGCTACTACATCGCCCGCGGCCACTGCACTGTATGCGTCGAGACAACGAAAGAAAAAAAGAAGATAGAGAGATGAGAGAGATCCTAGACGGGAGTACGCGGTGAGAAGCAGAGGGCAGCTCTGCCATCTGCGCTCCAGCCGCTGCGCATCATCTGCATGTTGCCTCACGTGCACGTGCCAGAGGTGCCGCCAGACAAGTCTGTCCTGCCCTCTGCTTCCCTGCGTCAGAGGAGAGAAGGAGAGGTTCAACGCCCTCACCCTCGTTCGCGCCCTATTCGTAACCTCAGGGCGGCAGCCGCAGGGCTTTGTGTCGTGGAAGCCAGGGACTGTGTCCGGATAATGGAATGGTTATAGACAAGTCATTCATGTAGGAGTGAGAATGAATAAAGGCGATATTGCTGTTACATATAAGATAGCCAACGTCAGCCAACACTTAAATGTCGTTTAGCTATCATTTGCCTAGAATTATGCACTAGCTGGCCAACATTAGCCAGGGCTGTAACCAGTGCTAGCTAAATGCGAGTTCACAAGTCTATGAAGTTCGGTAAGAAATTATTGTTAGCGTCATTAAACGCCGTTACTGAAACTGGTGCGGAACTCGCTTCTTCAGTACGGTGAACGATTTGTTACGGTTCATATATATTATAGCTTTAAGAACCTGTGCGCTTGTATAGATACGCAGTTATAAATAGTTGTGTTAGCTCCTATCTGATAAACGCACTGAAACTTATGTTCGGTTTGTTTTAACAGCGGAGCCGTTTAAGGGTCTGAAATGTCTGTCCCCGGACCCAGTCCCGTCCTCGACCCACTAGACATGCTCTTTGCCCTTAGCAAACTGCTATATTACGGAGATTATGCGAAGGGCAAGAAAGAAAGAAAGAAAGAAAGAAAGAAAGCCTCGTCGTCCGTATTCTGTTGCGGGTTACAGCTAGAGAAGGGAAATGCGGACGCGCTCTTGCCCTCCAACTAATACCCACATCCTTGGCCTCAGTCCACTGCTACATGTTAGAGCAGATGATCGAAACAAAATAAAAACACAAGATCAACACAAGGGACACACAGGATAATTCCAGCTCCGCTGTTTACTCAGATTTCACAAGCGTCTAATTGGCTTCAGTTCTTCTTCTTCTTCTTCTTCTTCTTCTTCGTTTTTTTTTTCTTGTTCATGAGTTTGTGTTCAAGTTCATCATCATCATCATCAGCCCATCATTAAGTCCACTGCAGGACGAAGGCCTCTCCCAACGATTTCCAATTTGCCCTATCCTGAGCGACTTGGTTCCACTTTATTCCCGCGAACTTCTTAATTTCATCGCCCCATCTAATCTTTTGTCTGCCTCTGTTGCGTTTTCCTTCTCTTGGTATCCATTCCGTCGCTCTTAATCTCCATCTGTTTTCTGTGCTCCGCATAATATCCTCTGCCCAGATCCACTTTTTTCTTTTAATTTATATAAGAATATCGGCTACTCCTGTCTGTTCTCTGATCAAGTGTTCAAGTTACGTGAACAATTAAAGCTTCCCTTTATACGTCGAAAATGCCCAGGAGTCCCAGGTCTTCATAAAATGCCCAGGTCTTCATAAAATCAGTATGCTCTAGGAAGGTTTGTAAGACCGAATTGCAGCCAATCCTGGTGCGAGACATTATATTAGCGAAGGTGTCGAGCCGTGGTATGGAGATCATAACTTATTTCGCAATTCGTAAATAAATATGATACATTATAGTAATAGTATGCATGTCTAAGTGTACCTACTTTAGGACATTTTTCTGTAAGCTGTTCATACGTTTTGGAGCTTCACTAAATAATTGTTGTTGGTCATTGATTGGGGAGAAAAGCAGCCCCATATTAGCGTGGTCCTCTCCTCGCTTCGCTTGCACCAAAAAGGAATCAACTTCTCCAGTGTACCACTGTCTTATTTCTTTTTACTTTTTCTGAATTTAACATCGCGATATCTCGCTGTTTTCTTTTTCTCCCCTCTGCTTTAGTAGTTCTGGTGTCCTCGAATAATAGCAGAGCGCAAGGGCGAAATAATATGCACATTTTCAAGGAGCAAAAGCTACATTGCTCTCTATTCCGTTAGTGCAACAATTTTATTTTTCGGTGTTGTTAAGAAGCGAACAAAGGAGGAACAAAGGAACAATCGTGCTATTCTTCTTCTTCTTGAAGAAGAATGAAGAAGAAGAAGAAGAATAGCACGATAAGTCTTAGTGCTACGTACAGCACCTATAGCGTACATAAGATCGCCACGTTTTATATGTAGAGTGAATGCACCTCAATTGTGCGTGTGCGCACTATGCTAAACGTGCTGTTCTTACGTAGGCAACGCCGTTACAAACGATTCATACGCAGTAATAAAACAGTACGACTCCCATTTCGAGTTATGCTCCGATCATTTCCGGTGTAGCGATCGGCGTACTGCGAGGGTATCGATGCAATGTAAACGCGCGGCGTGTGTCTATACGATTGAGGAACCCAACGAATTGAGCCCGGTTGCTCTGTTGGGTCGTGGCTACGGCCGCTGCATTCTGTGTCTAACATGAGGTGGAACTCGTTTAAAGATGAAACGCTCCTCTTAGGCGACACCCATCGAAGGCGTGCCCAGAGATCGTAACAAACCAAACGCATTTTCTATGTCAAAGCCGGCCTGCCGCTCAGGAACACCCCGAAAGGCAACAGTCGTGGACCCTAAACAGATATAGTCGCAAGGGAAAGCGGTCTCTCTTTTTTACACACGGCAAGATAAGGAAAGAGAAAGCTTTTTATACGCATTATCGCTAGCAAACCTGCAGCTCGGCAGAGCGAACACCTTCTTTTATTCGACAACATCAATTCCGACCGCATGCAATGGCCAAGCTCGTTAGCGGAGTCGGCCTTGTTTATTGCAATCAGCGACGTCCGGCGAGCCAGGGTATGTAGACATCGGCCATATTTCTTCTCCCTCCAAGTCTTTGGGAGACCCCTATAGTGCCGAGCCCGGTTCTTCGAGAGTTAAATGAGAGCGCGGCTTGGCCAGGTCTTTCTTATCGTGACACGAAGAGTGGAGATAAGCACGCCGTTCTCCCGATTCGAGACACAAAAGAGCAAACAGCCGGCCGCAGGGTTTCGTGCGTCGATACACATCGTTTTACAGATTGCTCGCAGTGGCACCGACAAATGTGCAGGCCCCAGCAATCATGCGATGCGCACATAGACGAAAAGGAATTTAATAACAATAATAATAAAAGAAAACCACGTATGGGTGCTCCTGAGTGATACCACAGTATACATGGCATTGCAGGCAGCACGAAGAGCAATGCATTAAATTGATTGCCGGTCGAGATAATGGCTGAAATAACAGAACGGAGCGCGCCGCACCGTCCGGAAATGCGTGCCCGTTGATGTAATGGCATTTCGCGGAATCTTTGCCGCACGTGTATGCACGGGTAGACGTGCACGCATGCTATAAGGGCAGCGAAGATCGCTTCTACCGACGACGTTGTTTTTGCGTTTGAGCTTCTTCGAACGAGTTGCCACAGTTGGCTCTCTTCCAGCGGTACGAAGATTGAATTTCAAACGGGTTGAGAAGTTCGCGTTGCAACTCTCGGCGTCTATATGCAGTGCGGATAACTATCGGCCGGTGCCCCTTTCTTTTTCCTTTGGCCTCAGGATAGCGACGGGGTAATGCAGGCACAGTGCAGACAAGAACTTCAAAGCAGAGCCGCGGGGCTTTAGCTTCTCTGCAGTATGTATATAGTATAGAGTCGAGAATACGCCGACGGCTGTATGCACGTGGTGGTCGTTTCGAGTTCTCCGAGAGTGGTTTTTATTCGAGAACTAGACGGAGCGGGACAGGTCACCCGAAAAGTGCCAGCTAGAACCTGGAAACCACGAGCGCCACCTTCTTATACGTATTCTCCGTGAGCAGCGTACGACACAACGCCACAGTGTGCGAAAAGTTGCACGTTAAAACTTACGCACTCAAAAGAAAGAAAGAAAAAAAGGAAGGAACACGCCATTCCGGCAGTCAACTCGGCTATGCATACTTGCCCGCTTCGTCTTCTTGCACGCGAGTCATGTTCCCATTTCATTTTCTTTCTTTTTTTCAAAGATGGCGTCAAGAATTCCGACATAAAGCGGAAGAAGGCATACGCACCTCTTTTCTTTATCGTGCCGTAAAGTGAAACGTGACGCGTAAAAAAAAAATTAAGAAATACGCAGTTCTGGCTGGCACAAAATACGGAGACAGGAAGGGCGCGTATATGGTTGTCTCTCGAGCAAGTTCCGTGGCAGGTACACACTACTCGCATTGTCGCATAAAAGTGCAGCGGACGCACGTACGTTGGTGTCGCAGTGTTCCCAACCGGAGAAACTGTCGTCCTATGGCGTAGGGACATAAAGCAGCGGCGCTAGGGAGCAACGATCTGTCGTGTCCTCTAGGGCCAGGCTGTTACGCATGTTTTTCCCCAGATCAGCAGAACAGAACTTCTTGTCAGAGATCAGTGCAGTGCACTTTTTGGCACTGTGCGCGTGTTTCGAATGCTTCTTGCAATGATTTCTGACAGCACCAACAAGAGGCCACGCCTCTGCAGGAACAGCGCTTCGATGAAGGTCAGGTGATGCACCTTCGGTTACAAGGTCCGAAGAAGACGGGAGTCCAGGAAAAGATGGAGGCTTCACGTGGTGAGAAGTCGTCTAAGAAAGGAAGTGGGTGGAGTTAGCGTGTCGACAAGAGTATGCCGTTCTTCGACAGCGTCAGTATACAGAATTACAGATGCCACCACGAAGATCGACAAGTCTCCTTCTTGCCAATATAGACCCCTTCGGCATTCCTTTTTCGACTTCTCATCACTCCATGGCATAGCGACGCGAAACATGCAGATTAACATAAGGGAGTTAAACATAAGAACACATGAACGCGCCCGAACAAACACAATGAGGTGGAGCACCTATGAGTAACGTTATCACCATCGCCGCTGCGTACCCGTGGCTCCCAAACAAGACATACATTCATACATAGACGCTGAAAAGTCGCAAGGTGCTCATCAGACAACAACAAATAAAGACTGTGTGCTTATGCCTCATCCGCTTTCGCTGTGACACACGGAAATGAGCGAATGCAACTTCTGGTGGACTTACACAAATTCTTGTGGCGTTGTTTTTTTTTTTTAATAAATGTAATTTAAGGAGAGGGTGGTGCCCATGTGTGGCGCCGGCTACTCCTCTTCTCTTACAGGGTGGCTTACATCACAAAGTTACGTACAGTTCATCAAAGTTCATCAATACAAGCACTCGGGCACGGACACACATATCACATCACATCACATCACACATATAGGGTCACTTTTCCAGTACACATATCACATCACATCACACATGTAGGGTCACTCTTCCAGCACAACTGTCCATTAAACAAGAAATTCATAAGTTGCCAATGTTCACACATCAGTACCGTCCACACTGTCAAGTTCAACATGATCACATAGCGCATACTAATTGTAGACTCTCTTAATTGCTAGTGATAAACATAGCAACGAGTAGAAGATACAGGAAATATGTACCCCTAGTGTTTCATAATAATTGCGATGCAGGCCCCAACTTGATGCAGGTTAATATTTTTCCGGTATCCTTGAGTCCTCTAAGAAGTTCAGATGGAAGTGTAGCTTAAGTTACATTGCATTCTTAACTAAAGATGTAAACTGTGTAAACTAATGACTACATAGATCAAATGCAAAGACATTTGTGCATTTGTCTTGAAAAAGGGACTGCGCAGTCTCTGTGTCTGGTCTACGTGGTCATTAGTTTGCGCAGTTCGAGCCCTTTGTTAAGGGGAACTCCGGCGGTTTTTTCACCATATTCTGACATCGCTGTTTTCCAATGGCACTGATAGTCCTGTGGCAGGTAGGGTGGTCCGATATGCATGCTCAGAAACTCAGTAATAATTTTATATAACCGAATGAACGTTGTGTTCAAACCGAAACGGGTAGATGTTTCGTGCAGCGTATATGAGATTACGTCCCAGAGCCTACCCGCTATCACAAATATGTAGCTTGTGCCCGAAAAAAATGAAAGCGGCGATGTCATCCGACGATATATAGAGTTATGCCAGCTCTTCTGAACTTGACAGCGATGATTTGAGCGCTGAAGTATCACCGTTTTGCTCTTTAGCGCCCGCTGCTAGGATAGGCAGCGTTGAAGGTGACGACGTCAAAAACACAGGGTGGCCCGCATAGGATTCCGCTAAGAATATTTAAAATTCAGTTTCAGGAAAACTAAACGACTTGCAGCTGCCCGGCTTGGCATATATTATCACAGAACCGAGGAGGACATATGTTGAACATTTCATCGAGATCCGTGAACATTGAAAAACCGCCGGAGTTGCCCTTTAAGGTGCGCCAACTCGCCCAACAACGAGTTATTCTAAACTCGTCCTTAGTTTGACATGAACGCTAGTGTCTCGTGTAGATGTCCGTGCAATGAACGAACGGCGTCGTCATGGAGACGACGCTCGTTCAAAGCAATCCTAACATGTAATGTGCGTGCACCTTATAAGGGAACCAAGTTCGGCCATTCTAGTTCGGTCCTATCGAGCGCATACTTTCGTCTTATCGTCCCATTCCATTCATAATGATCTCATTACACGCAATACACGCGTACGAGCTTGCCGTGACTGCATGATAAGCAGCAGGCCTGAGCAGTCAGGGTCGCTCCACATGTCCTACGTGGAGGGCGTGGCTTTCGAGGAGGAAGAAAACGTGACAGAACGCGACCTCGTCAACTTCGATGGAAACGGCGAAAGGCACGCCACCGTAGCGCCGAGGCCGTGCCTCTCTGTGTACGTGGCACTATTCTAATTGATATATGCCTCCGCGCGGCGTGTGGACATGCACACATACGCGCTGCCCGCGCAGACACGGCACTTTCAAAGGGACACCAGATTAAAACGTTATCGATACTGTACTGACCCGAGACATAGTTTGAGTTTTCATGGTGATAAGTGCGCAAACTCAGCACACGGACACAGCAAGGAGAAACAAACGAGCTGCTGAGTGCTGAGTTTCGCACACTTATCACCATGAATGCTTACCAACTGGCCCGATTATTCCGCTCTTACATAGTTTGAGACAGTTCAGACGTTTTGAGAAGTTTCGAGATTCCTCGGGGATTTCACCATTTCCTCGACTGCAAAAGCCGAAGAAACGGCTCTTCTTTCTTCTCGTTCATCCGTTTACTTGGTGTGCACACCTTAATTAAGCATATCATTATATTGTGCTGGCATAGCTTCGCGGCGGAAGAGAGATAAAATAAAGAAAAATATGTCATTAAGTCTTCAAGGCCATCACTACACGAGCTAGAATACATAGAGCTATTTCTGTCTACTTTATCGTCCGCTTGATTGGTCTACGTCGTCCCCGCTACTGCACGCTTTTTTCGTTAACGTCTATGCCTTGTGCCTTTCTTTTCTCCTCTCTTGTCACGCGCCCTAGCGTGCACAGTCGCGGGAACGAGAGCCCAATCAACCTTGAGATGCTAAGCCCTCGTATTTCATCGTAAAAGAAAATGATGAATTCTTATTTTTGATCCGTCTTTTGCGTTAAATTCTAACTATATGGCTATGACGGTCCGTTTTATGACAGCAATATTAAAAGAAATTTTTAGACAAAGGAAGTAGCTAATCGCGTGGCGTGCGGATAGCCGAGCTCGCTATCTGCAAGCACGAGGAAAATAATATTAATAATAATAAACAATATTAGTTACACCGATGTATGGTTATCCCGCCATGGTGCGGAGCATTCCCAACGTGATTGAGGCATGAAACTGTCTCAAATATTTCTTTTCAGGGGATCATATTCACAAGTGAGGCAATTTTGCTTTTTTTTTTTTCTTAAGGAAATGCTTGAGCGAGACAAAATAGACATTGCGTCGACCTGTATTGCTGGCCCCGCCACGGTGGTCTAGTGGTTATGGCACTCGGCTGCAGATCCGAAGGTCGCGGGATCGAATCCCGGCCGCGGCGGCTGCATTTCGATGGAGGCGAAATGTTGAGGCCCGTGTGCTGTGCGATGTCAGTGCACGTTAAAGAACCCCAGGTGGTCGAAATTTCCGGAGACCTCCACTACGGCGTCTCTCATAATCAGAACTGGCTCTGGGACGTTAAACCCCACAAATCAATCAAACCTGTATTGCTGATGCCCGAACTAGAGAGTTTGAGCTTGTGCGCAATCTGACCGCGCTACCAGAGGCGCGAACGTGAGCGGCAGTATTGTGGCGCCGTCTGGTATAGCACCACGCTCAGCAAAGCGAACACAGCTATTATTGGCGCAACAAAGAGGAGCATGACAAGCTGCTTCGCTGCTGCGTGGTGCGAGTTTTCTATAGACACGTATCAGCGAACGTGTTGCCTTATTTTTTTTTCTTCCATTCGAACATTCGTTCGACACGCACACAGAGACAAACGCGTCCGCATTTAAAAAAAAGAAGAAAAATGACACGCGTCCGCGTGTTTATGAGTGGAGTTAGAATCAGAAGATATGATTACCAGCACCGTGTAAGGGAAGATATTGAGCCCTTGCAGACATAGATTACAGTACATCGCAGAGATACACGCAGAGAACAAACGTAAGGAGTACTGGAATGCGATAGCTGAAACACACACACACACACACACACACACATACACACAGAAAGGGTTGAAAAAATAAAAAAGGAACAACCTATATGTGGCCTACTGGTCGCCAAAACCATCCAAAGGGGATGCTATTAAAAATCACCAGTCGCCAACGCGTTATTCCACCAACTTCATTTCATATACTGGAACACCGGACACGCTAATGTCTCTAATAACAAAAAAAAAAATATCGACCACGAAACCAGATACACCAGCAGAATCTACTACGGCTTCCTCGAAAACCTGTCCAAAGCTATTACGCAACTCGGGCACACGCCTATCTGGGGAAAAAATACCAGCAAAGCTGAGTCTCGTCTGCTCCTCGCAAAAACACAGCCTATAAGAATGGGCTGGCCTATACGTGTTTCCGTAGACAGCGAGTCTCCCCATGCAAAAAGCTTCGATAACAAATTCTGGTCGCGCAAGCGCTGTTCCCGCTCACAGGCGCGTCGTGTACGCTCCACTCCCCGGTCGAAGCGCATATCGGGGGGATCATCGGCGCAAGTGATCGAACGTTCGCCGCAAAGTCCCAGAATCGACGTTTCAGCGGAAAAACGAGTGGGTTGGTAAGAACTTTTTTTTTTTTTTTGTCCCTCTGTAGAAACGAAAAGAAAAGCAGCCAGCCAGTGAGCGAGACCACCGTAGTACATACATATACCGTGCACCGCATCAGCGCATGACTTCAGAAGCGCCGACCACTAATAGCACACTCTTTCTTCTCTCCAGACAAACGCCGAATCAGAATAAAACCCACGGAAAATGAACAAAAAGCCTGTTTGCACTTTATAAACCACTGCACGCCCACATCCGCGCACGCGCGGGCGTTGTTCGTCTTTGTTATATCTTTGACTGCCCTCGTGGAGCCTGTTTATAGTGCGTATATTCGTCTAGCATGTTGTCCTGTTAGAGTGTGCGTGTTTGTTTGTTAGGGCAAGCGTCCCCTATTCTTAGTGAGTTCGCTTAGTACACGTTCTCAAGAAAGCAGCGGGCCCTTCTACAATTCATTTCATGTTCGCTTAGTGCAGTGTGGGCTTGCTCTGTTAGTACGTGCTTGTCTGTCTGTTACTGCGACTCTGATATATACGGCGTTCGCCTACTATATAGTATGAGCCTGTTTTCCTAGGCAGCGTGTTGGACTCATCCCGTACGCGTCCGGTGCGCAAGAGCTGGTTGCGTATGGTGGCCGTGAACACAGCGTGTAAGCGGCAGCCCGGCGCGGTGTGTAAGTAAACGTGGGCCACCCACGACGAAGCAGATTCCACGCCGAGCTTCCCCGCTTCGCGCCGACCGCGCACCAGCCTCGTACGTGGTCGTGGAGTGAGGCCATATCGTGGTACAAGTGACGGAGCACTGATTGTGCCTCCTTATCTTTCTCTCTCTCTCTCTCTCTCTCTCTTCGTTCAATTAATTCAAGGACTCCTACCGCGTGCTTTTGTTACCTTGATTTCTTTTTCCAAGGTAACACTATACCTTTCGGAGCCTGTGTACATTCGTGATCAGAGCAGTTTTGCGATCGGCTCCATGACTAAAAGGCAGAAGTATGGGGAAGTCGCCACGGTATTCGTGTGGAGGCGACATAAATATGCACACCAGAACACATCGAATATCGCATATCATGGACAATTGCTAATAAATTAGCGAGATGAATAGGATACAACGTTTAGATACCGAAATGTTCTATATGTATATAATATTTCGCCATTTAAATGGTGTCTGCTATCCAACTCGGAATCGTGACAACGTCTATTAAAGGGAATTGGTTAACTTCTAATAAATCAGCCAGAAGAAACTAAGAGTTATGAAAGTTGAAGGTTTATGATATATCCTAATGTCCCTAGATCTATCGCTTTTTCGAGAAACGGAAAAAATATCTAGGGACATTAATATATCCCGCTTACAATGTCTTGGCTGCCACCATTGCATAGGGGACGCAACCAAAACGGGGCTCCTACTTAAACTACTAGACTGAAGTGAACTTAGGCTGCTGTGTCCGCGTTCCCGCGTCTGAGCGTCTTTACGACTTCAACGGTGCTGCGAACATTCAAACTGGTCATATAAAATACAAGTTTGCTTTAAATTCAGCCTCGAAATTGAACATGCAGAACAGTGAAAGAACTCTACCATTGTTTCACAACGACTGTCGACGTTTTAATGCGACTAGCGCTTAAGCAGTGCAGCGACACTCCATCGTATTGCTGAGGAAAACCCTTACACATGTCTGTAGTGGTCGTTCTGAAAGTTTCGTATACAATACAAAGCTTTGGGTTCTTGGACTTTATCAATATAAAATGTTTCATTAAAAGCAACTAGCCAGCTGGGGCCAGTTTTGTCGCGCTGGTGCTGAATATTTAGCGTTCGATCAGCTGGCTTCGAATGAACTACGGCGCGAATGGAACAAGTTACATCGTCAGAGCATGCGACTAATCTTTATCATGACACAAGAGCGGGACGTTTTCACACTTAGAGCTCATTGTCTTTATCACGCATATGCGTTTCACGTGCCAAGAGTCTCAGAACGTCTGTTTGGGCTAATGAATGCAGTTGAAGGTGTCACGTAGAAAGCGTAGAGCTTTCTAGCCGAATGTGGCTTAATTGGTGCCTACTCGGGCTGTTGTGAAAAAGGAAACAGCCACCAGAGAGATGAATTTCGTTTAGCGAGCTAGAGCGACCTTTCTAGGGCTAAATGGCAGAAACCACCAGCACGGCAAAACGGTGCGTCTATAGACCACATTTAAATGCGACTATAGTCGCATTTAAATAACCTTACAACAGGGCGGCTAAAGCGACAACCACGAAGATTACAAATACCTCTCTACTACACATCGTCTACGCGATAACTGAACCTTCGCAAACCAACAGTTCCCCCCAATAACCTCTGTACTATGAAGCCTTATGGACGTAATCACCAGCGAAGACTGACAGTCACATTTGGGCCTGTACGGTGAGCAGTGCGTCCAATATACTTGTACGGCCCGTCCTTACCCCGTCCCACTGGCCCTTCGCTGAACATTCAAACATCACTCCTACACTGTCTTTTATGCTTCACCGCTCAAAGCGCGGCTGAGTACACGACCCAAGGGTGGCCACGTCCATCACGTGGCAGCGCACGCGAGCGAATAATCGCAGGTCCTCCCGGAGCGTCCTCCTATTCCGCGAACTATTAGCGAAAGAGCGATCTCAGGTGGCGCCCCACGGCGTCGGTTCCAGGCGCCCTCCGGGTGCGCAGTGCGAAACTTCCGCCCCATCGTCGTCGTCGGTTCGAGAGCCCTCCCCTGCAGTGACTCGAAAGACTCCCAGTGAAAGAAAACAGAATAACGCGAGGAAATGCACACTCGAAAAAGGAGGAAACCAGGGCGGTAGGGGGAGGAGAGAGAGAAACATCGCTAACGACGACTAATCAGGGGGCTTTTCCTGGAGCGAGTAGGCCTAGGAACGCCGGATGCATGCCTGAAGCGACCGTATACAGTTTGTCTCCCCAAAAGGTGGTGCAGTGTTAAGGAAGCGGGTGGCAGCTGGAGATGGCGCCGTCCGATCAAAAGTGCGACCGTCGCAGACATGTCGAACAGCGACGCGATGCATTCCTTCGCGCACGCGCCCCCTCTGTAGACGTCGCTGCGGAGACGCACCGCATGACGTCAGAGAGGGAAAACCCCGTCAGTTTGAAAATAGCGCTAGTGCTTCACGTGAAATTCGAATAGTATAGCGCACGTAACACACGGATATACCCATTCGTAGTATTTTCTTCATAGTGTTTCGCCTATAATTAGAGCTGCCATTCGAATGATCGTTGACTAAAAAAAAAAGAAAAAATAGGTTTTATGTGTGTTTTAGACCGATTAACTGAAAGCTCATATGGTCGGTATAGAAATGCGGAACATATTTCTTATTTATTTATACCCAACATGACATCTGACGACGCACGTACGCACGCACACACACACAGTCTTACGCTAAAGGTACCGCTAAGTAATAGGATGTTTCAGTCAATGACGGCCGACCAATGCGAGAATTACGGAAGAGAAGTTACAAAAAAATTTGCTAGTGTCAGTGCGTCAGCAACAGTTCTCGGCGACAATATGGTGCCATCTGTGGGCATAACCAACGCTTCAATACTTATGATTATTCGTTTGACTAGCACATGCAAACCGGGCTTCAGATAGACACCTGACTGTTTTATTGTACAAGCTATTTATTATTTTAATTGAATTAAACAGAATTTGCGGGTGTTGCGCGAGACCAAAGAAAAACCTGCACAAACATCTTGAAAGCACTTGACCACCGTACAAACACGCAGACATAACGGTAGCTAAGGGGAAAAAAACTGCAATGCATTTTACATGATATACACAAAGGCATAAACATATGTATACACTAAAGGAGAAACCTCGCAAAGTGGCTGGTTAGTTACCCGGCACTTTCGGCAAAATGTGACGACGAAGGGAAGAGGCGAAGCATTTATTTGCAGCAATATTATAAGCACGCGCAACATCGTGAATACACATATGCGCACGACTTCAGTCGCGCCTTCTTCAATTTCTTCCGTCCTCGAGCCCGTGACATCGCTCTGTGCAGAGGCACTGTAGCGCCTTTGCGCGAAATTAAATACACTATGCCTTCCTTTTCCTCGCTTTGTCTACACAGTACATCCGTAGTCCTCAGGCAAAGAGGGCCGAATACATCATGCACATTACACACGCAAGCAGCACAAACAACCAAAACGCTTGACGTTGACGCACAAGCATCGCCTATACGCCTGAGACCTGGGACCACCTTAGCATCTGCCAAGCTGAGCTAGTGGATCGAGCACTGCTGCACTGTTTTAAGGGATGCCCGCCCGGTGTTTAAGACATGAAGGGCGGCCGGATGCCGCGGGGTCTCGGGGCAGGGGGAAGGGGGGCAAACCGTAGCTCCGCACGCGTCAAGGGGACGAAGCGAAGGCTGCCACGCAAGCGTTTCAGTGTAGCGCGTGTTGTGCTCGCAACTAATGGAGTCTTTCAAGTACTGTGAGGAATGTGGTGCGTGCGGCATACATGAGCGGAGCAAACCCACACAGAAATACCTTTGGCTCTGTATGCCACCCAGGAGCAGAACACGCAGGTCTGAAAATATGGCTTGGCAGAGTGAACGACTTTCAGTTCCACCCAGTCAGCTACTATGAGCGCTCCTCAATAACACGACAGATGAACAACACAATAAAATAATAATAATAATAATAATAATAATAATAATAATAATAATAATAATAAGAAGAAGAAGAAGAAGAAGAAGAAGAAGAAGAAGAAGAAGAAGCACGAAAGCGGAGGGGGCTATTGGACGTCTCAAACAACTTGTTCCCGATGCAGTAACTATTGTACTGTTTAAATGCCGAAGCTTCATACCGCGTTTTGCTGTAACACGCGTCTTTTCAACTTTATTATTTTCTGTTTAGTGGGGAAGGGGAGCTAAGAGTTTGTGTAGGTACGCATGTTTTTTACTGCATACCTCCCGTGCACGTGGCCGTAACGTGTCCGGTGGCCACTGACCGAAGTCCCGCTGCGCCACCTGTCGCAGCTGTCCGCAAAGGCGCCGGAGCGGCGCGAAGCGGGTCACTGCGACAGGTGGCGCGGAATGCAGCCGTTGATTTCGGCTATTATTTTGAACCTGGCTTCTTCGTATTAACACGGCGCTGCCCGCTGTATGGTGTAATTCGTAGCTAATTTGCAAACATTTCTCTCTCTCTTTCTCTCTCTCTCTCTCTCTCTCTCTCTCTCTCTCTCTATTTTTTTTTTTTCATGGGAACATATGTACACACACAAAAGAAAGTACATGGCGATACTCCGAGGATACACAAGAAGGTAAAATATATATCGCTCGGCGGTATACTTTATTGTATTACATTCAAGAGCAATAGACACATAAGCGAAAGGCACGGATGTTAACCAGACTGGGTCGAGTTGGCTATAGCGCAATCGGAAAACGGGACTGAAAGATTATGATTATGATAATGACGACGACTGTGATGAAGATGACAATGAGGAGGAGGAAAGAACTTTGTAGTATTACGTTGTACTTACGAAACAATAGCCTCTACAGCACAAAGGCCGACTTGCTAGATTCTAAATATTAAATGCGAAGCATTTCTTGGCGAACTTGAACAACTTGGCCGCATCTATCTATCTATCTATCTATCTATCTATCTATCTATCTATCTATCTATCTATCTATCTATCTAATCTATCTATCTATCTATCTATCTATCTATCTTTTCGGTGCCCTCTTGGTCGTCTCGTTAACTTCGTATGCATAAAAATTGGCATGGCAGGGTATCAATGTATGACGAACATGAATAATTGGTCTGGACACCGCTAAAATCACATACTCGTCATGTACGTCACAATTAAGGACGATACAGTCACGTGTGGCTCATACTCGTAAAGCTGGGGTCGTGGTAGGCGGCCATGCGCCACAGGTGTCGCGCCACAGACCGGTTTATGCTCCACATTTCAGCTTAGTTAATCAATGACCAACCAAAATAGCTATAGAGACTTTTTTTCAAAACACAGTTTGTGTGGGTTAAACAAAGCAAAGACGCATCGCTTGTTGTAGCTTTCGATTGGAATGCAGACATGAGAAGCAGACAGACAGGTGTTCCTTAACAACTGAAGATAACCTGCCAGGCATTAGAAGAGTAGGAATCGAACCCGGGTACCCAAGGTGGCAAGCAAGCACGCTGCCACTTGTCCACGCCGGTTTTCTTTCTTTTTTGTTTTTTTTTTTTATTTAATGTCTCGTGCACGCGGGCTCCTCCCACGCGGTACATATCGTAAATAAAACCATCATCAGTTGTGGCGGTGCTGCTCTGACGTCAGTTGCGGTTCTATAGTGTGTGGATCCTATAGCTCCTATAGCGCCTGTGACTCCTATAGTAATGTAAGGGAAGATGCACGTTCAGTACTATTACTCAACATGCTTTTGTCTAGCTTTTCTGGACCCCGTTGGAATACTATAGCAAATGACGCTTATGACGCGCACATTAGGGCGCCGTAGCGGGCAGTTTTGCATTACAGACATTTGTACACTGACGTGAGTTCCGTCGTTATACGTCGTACTGTGAGCTACCATTCAATCGCCGAAATGCTGTGGACGCGCTTATAGTAACCAACGTTACGCTTAGAGCTGTTCAATCTGCGCAAGGACCTTGATCGTGCTCGCAAGACCGGACTGAATGCAAAGCAATTCAGCACAGACAACTTTCTTGCTGACTGCTTCGAATGACATCGATTCCCATTTTTGTCTCTCGCGCATTCGCAGAAAGTCGGCGTTTACATATAGTGTGTCCTGCTACTCCTTCCTCCCGAACTTCTGCGCTGTAATGTTAAGTATCATGCCAAATTGCTTTGCTTGGTACATTTCTGTCAGTTTATTAATTACACGAGCGTGGATGCAGATTTAGGCAATCACTTATGACGACTAGTCTTCTGCATGCACTCACACATAAAGTGGCGCGCTTATGCTGTCTACCCCACCAGGGTATCTATAGTTACTGGCTATAGCACTCGGCTGCTGATCCGAAGGTCGCGGGATCGTATGCAGGCCTCGGCGGCTGCATTTCGATGGAGGCGAAACGTTGAGGCCAGTGTTATGGCGTTAAGGAACACAAGGTGGTCGAAATTTCCGGAGCCCTCCACGACGGCGCCTCTCATATCGTGGTTCTGGGGTGTAAAACCCCAGATATTAAATCGCCTTACGCTGTCTAGACGGAACTTGAACGAAATATGTTGTTTGAACCTACATTTACTCACAGTGTGTTAATAACATCAGTGAACACTCCACTACAATGTTCCTGTCCTTATTTGAAGCAAAGTTTCTAGTAACGACACGGGTGAATTATTTAGATTCATTAAATTACTTCGTTATAATCGTGTACTCTTTTATATCTTGCTGTACAACCTACAGAAAAGAAATAGCCAATGTATCTTTTACCTCGGTCTTCCAAAGCAACCTATGTGCAAAATATTTCTGGATCACCACAGATTCCTTGCTCTAAGATGAACAGATCGCTAAAGACGCTGTAGAACAGGGAATGTCGCACGAGCCAGCGTTTCCTGTTCTACATCGTTTTCGGTTCAAGCCTCCATCTTCCACTGAGTTTCTCTTCTATTTTGCTCTAATATGTGTGAATGAGGGATCCGTAGTGATCCCGACGCGTCTAATTGTTTTTCCCTTGGCCAGTGCACTATCTGCCGCTTTTCCAAGACTACACATGATCAGACGCATTCAGTAAAACTCGAGAGAAAAACAAAAAAAAAAAAAGCAAACGTTATGTCTGTGATCTTGCGAACATAAGATACCACCTTTAGTCCCGAATCACGAAGCAAAGAGGGGAAGGTGATGCATTGTCACCCGCTTTCTCCCAGAGTCTACTTAAATTTGAGTAAAAACTAGGATAAGCGCGTCAACCTTCCCTCTTTGTCGCAACTTAAACCATGCATGCAACCTAGAGGCCTATACGTCGCTGCCGCGTCAGCTTTACACGGATACCACTCCACTTCGTTGCGAATGCCGTGTGAAAGAGGTCCGTCAGAACTGTAGCCCCGGAGACACACTTGGATAGCGCCCTTGGATAGCGCAATTAAGTTGCAGGAGCGTGCTGACCGAGGCCTCGACTTTATCGCTCAAACGCGCAGTCGTGCGTAGCGATCTTGTAATAATAATAACAATAATTGCCGGAATTTAACGAACCAAAACCACGGCATGATTATGAGGAACGCCGTAACGGAGTGCTCGAGAGATTTCGACCGCCTGGGGCTAACGCGCACTTACATCGCACAGTACACGGACATCTCGCTTCCATCGAAACGAGACCGCCGAGGGCCGGGACCGAACACGTCTTTATACAGTAATAATTAGCGGTGTGCAAATATAGTAGAATGTTTCGAATGTTCGCCGGATATTGCATTTTTATGTTGTGAGCAATGTAAATACCCAAGCCCCGCTACCCAAGCCTCGCTACACGCTTGGGCTTGGGTAGCGGGGCCCGCGGTTTCGGGACAATAAAAGGAAGAGTCTTGCGGCTTCAACGCTGTCTCACAATATTCGTATTCGCTCCGGAAATTAGGTGTACGAAATTTTCGAACATTCGCGAACATCGGATATTCGATACTGTCATGCTGTCGAAAATGATCTCCCGCGTTTGCTCTTTATAGGTGCTGAGACCGTCGATGCCTGCACAGGTCAGCGTCGCGGTGGCACACGGAGACGTGATGGCGGCCAACGGCAAGCACGCCAGTACGCACTAATTGTCTCCGCCAACATGTACTATCACTATAAGTCTATTAAGCGATGTGCTCGACAACGTTGTTGGTGTTCATGTAACTATACGCTGGTGTACTGCACGCTTTAAAGAGGCAATAAAAACGCACTTTTTTGTCATTCCAATCCGTCTCCTTGTGCAGTACCTTTTCAGCGAGCACTGCAGCGGTCTCTTCCATGTGAAACTAATATTTCTTCATGACATCCCTTAGAATTTGTTACCTTCTACTTCACGCGCTGATATTATACAGTATGATTGAAATATGCCTATACAGTTGTCCTACATAGAGTGTTGTCCTACATAGAGCTGCAATGCATATTCCGCGTCGAGAGGTTATTTGTGCAGTTTGTGAACACTACTTTGCTTTAACTAAAATATTGTTACCGAAGGCGCATTTGTGCTGCGTAACATTCGATATTCGATTCCATATTCGAACCCGGATATTCGCATTCCATTCGTATTCGAAAAATTTCGTATTCGTGCACCACTAATAATAAGTGACGTGGTTTTATGTGCCAAAACCAGCATGATTATGAGGCACATGCGCTCTTGTGGAGGGCTCCAGAGTAATGTTGACCAACAGGAGTTCTTTAACGTGCGCCTAGATATTAATGCACAGGCGGTTTCATTTTTTTTTTGTCTTTGGCGAAATAAGGCCGCCGTGGCCGCGGGTGTCGAACCCGCGACCTCGAGCTTCGCGAGCCAACACTTATAGGGTATACCGCGGCAGGTAACGCGCGAGGACGTTTTTACGTCAGTAGCCGAACACTATGACCTCTGTACCACCGGTGGCACAACTTCGTCGGAAGACATGAAAGGTATGGAAGGAAGGGGGGGTAGACGTACGAAAGTAGTTTAATACAAACTTTCAGTTTGTCCGTGGACTGACCGTCCTCGAATAAGGGTTAGCAGACACGGGTGCAACAACGGTGTATAGCGACTAGCGACATGTGGTGATGCGGATCCCAACCAGAGACGCACGAAGCTATTATTGCATCGACTCGCAAGATTTATTTAACTGCTGGTGTATAAAGGATTGGCAGTAGATATATCATCATTAACACACAGTAGGTTTCTTTTTCTTTCTTGCTTTTTATTTCGGCGAAATAACTGACACGACCGAAAAGAAAAATCACAAGCATTGTAGATGGACAAAACGCAGTAAGCTCTGCTGCTGCCGGTAACGGCTCCGACAATCCGCTATCTGCCAACGTTAAATAGTTTAAAAGGACAGAAAGTTGAGCGGGTTGGCAAGGGTCCATAGTGAAAAGAACAGGCGCGCAAAACACGCGCACAAGGGGAAGAAGTGGACAACACGAACGCACGAACGCCGTTCGTGCTTGCCTTCGATCTAACCTGTGTTCTCTGACGTACCACGTGTTTCAATAAACTCAAACTCAACTGACGCTCCGTACTCTTGCCGTCAGCTGTCAAGAACACCCAATTAATCTGAATCGCTGTGTTGTCACAGGGAACTCGTAAACCGATATCGTGTCAGGGATAGACGAAAGAGAGGGGTGAAGGTAAGCAGCAGCAGCAGCAGCGTGTCTGCGCCCCCTGCAGTTCTCCAATAGCCCGGTCTAGTACTGAGGCCATGTTATCCACGCAAACTTCCTTATCCCATCTACACACCTCACTTTCTTGCCTTCTCTTTCCCGCTTGCCTTTTCCGGCGATATGTTCTGTTATACTTAATGACCAACGGTTATCCTGGCTTCTCATTCATTACATGCCGTTGCCACCGTCAATGAATGACAAGAAGGTCAACTAGACTTTGTACAAACGGAAGGTAACAGAGAAGGGGGACAAAGCCCTCTTTTTGCAAATAACTTTCCATCTTTCTCCCTCTCGCAGCTCAATATCGCGCGCGATTGTTTGTAAGGTGGGCAGCAACTCTTCGAATGGCATCTGAAATCGCTACATCCTTGCCATTCTAGACGGGTTCAACGGCCCTCCCACCGGGCCGGCCAGATTCTCCCACAATACAGAAAACGAAACCCCCCCCACACATGCAGTTATCTGCCGCGCTGCGCGCAAGACGGTCTCGCCCACCGACGCGTCAGGTCGAAGGCGTCGATGCCACGCTCTGGCTGTGTATGCGCGCGCGCGTGCTTCAGTCGTTAAATTCCAGCTGATCTCCGCGACCGTCCAAGGCACCCGGCACGACTCCTCTCGGTCGTTGGGCTCAACCAGCATACCTCGGTAAGAGTGACCGCCCGTCCGACCGCCCGCGGTTGCTCAATCAGCGAGATTACACGTGTGCCCGGGCTTGTTTCCTAATTTTCCTTCCTCCTATACAGCTTTCGATACACACAAAGACTCGTATACATGTGCGGCTGCTCGAAGAGCAGTGAAAGCGGAACGCTTTCGTCCGCTTTCGCTGCAACTGACACTCGACGTGGCCGTGCGGTGTTTCTCGCTCTCCAAGTATAATCGGCAGCAACGAATGTCGCAACACATACGTGCAAAGGGGAAGGGGGGGAGTCACTCTGTCTCTCTCCTCTCTCGCGTTCCGCTAGCATATATATATTTTTCTTATTTCGCGTTGTTTATTTTAGTTCTCGTTTCCCGCATCTTCGTCTTGCCGTCGAGGACCCCCGTTTTCCCCCCCCCCCCCCCCCCCATCGCAGAGGCGCAGCCGAGACGACAGGAAAAACGAAGGTGCGCTTCAGCGCGGTTGCGCGATCCGGGACGACGCCAGCGCGTGATGCTGGCGACCGACCCTCACGAAACGAACAGGGGTGGAGAGGCCCATCTGAGGGAAAAAACGCGCGCCCAGTGGGCAGTTGGTCGGTTGCGGGGTGGAATCGGCGGCGCGACCCCTGCATGTCGCCCGAAGCTACGCATTCCCTCGCACACACACACACACTACGATGCATCTGGCGTGCTCGCGTCCGGAACGTTGCTTTCTCCTCTGCATTCGACGCGGACAAGTGGGAGGAGAAGCAGGCACGCGCCTTGAGAGGAGGAAGATGGAAGCGCCCGCAGATTCCTCCGATTCTCCAAATCACCGCCCTTCTCCCGCCGCTTCTTGACTTTCGCTCTCTCTCACTCTCTCTGTCTCGCGCGCTTGATACGACTCTCCTCCCACAATACACATCTCCACCGCTGACCCTGCTGCTAACCCTCCAGCACACGCGGCTGACCGCAGGAATGCCAGAGCCGCGTATCATCCCTGATGACAAAGAAAGAAAGAAAGAAAGAGAAAGAAAGCGCATCATAATACATCATAATAATCATCATCGTCATCATCATCATCAGCCTGTTCTAGGACGAAGGCCTCTCCGGGAGATCTCAGATTTACCCTGTTCTTCGCGCGTTGAGATTTCGGGCCTACAGAACTCCTTAATTCCATCGCTCAACTTTTCCTTTTTTTTTTCTTTTCTGTCTGACAAGGCGGCATTTTTCAACCCTTGGTAACTATTCTGCTTCTCTCACTGCTTCCCTCTTAGCTTTCCTAAGCGCGTAACGGCACCTGCTGAGGTACACTTCTCTTTTTCTGATGTAACTAACGGGAATGTCATCAATTGAAGTTTGTTCTCTCATCAATTCGGATGTCGTTCTGTTTCCTAGCGTCATGCCTATAGCTTTTTTTTTTTTTCCTTTCCATGACACGTTGCATGGTTCCTCTCAAGTTTCTTATTCGAAACCATAATCCGAAAACGACACTTGCGAAGTTACAACGTACGATCGAGCGTCGGCTAGCTCATTGATCATTGCGGACACCAGCGGTTATTTATTTATTTATTTATTTATTTATTTATTTATTTATAACACCCTCGGTGCCATATGGCACTGAAGAGGGGGGGGGGGGGGAATAGTTTTATCAAAAAGATACAAAGCAAACAAATGAGTGAGTTCACATAATTATTCGCCGCTACACAAACAAGTGCAGACAATGAAGTTATATCAAAAAAGGCTGTAACGTAACAATAATTTTCAGCTTATACAATGTTGGCATATAGGCAGGAAAATAAAAGAAAGTGCTGAGAAATCGCGCTCTTTTCGAGTCCTCTATCTTAGCCTCGGTTTCCTTGGTCAGCTAACTGAAAATGAAAGCTCACGGATCTGCCCCTGTTTTCATGCGTACACCTTTCTTTTTTTTCGTTCTGCCCGGAGGTGTTATAGAAATTTTCTATTTTACAGTGGTTCACCAGAGTCATCGAGTCGTCGTCGATCTAGAAGATTGTGAGAGTGTCGATGATGGTTTGACACATTGCGTGCTCTCACAAAACTAGTTCTGTCGGGGCACATTGAGGGATCGTAAACGTGCTGCGTCTCTTGTCGTAAACATTTTAAAGCTCTTCTTCATCTATTTCCTGTATCTGTCTTGCAGCACCACCCCGCCACGGTGGTCTAGTGGCTATGGCACTCGGCTGCAGATGCGAAGGTCGCGGTATCGAATCCCGGCCGCGGCGGCTGCATTTCGATGGAGGCTAAATGTTGAGGCCCGTGTACTTGTGCGATGTCAGCGCACGTTAAAGATCCCCGGGTAGTCGAAATTTGCGGAGCCCTCCAATACGGCGTCTCTCATAATGATATCGTGGTTTTGGGACGTGCAAACACAGAAATCAATCATCGACCTGTTTCTCAGCACCATTCCCGCTTCCAAAGATACATTCTACTCGTATTACTCGCGCACTCCACGGAGTCCAGCACTTCCCGCGGTTATACAGTTAACCGTTTTACAACTTCTAAAGTTGTAGTAACACAGCCGACGCTTTCGCGCCGGCAGGCAGGCACCGAGAAGTCTCAGTTAAGCAAAAAAAGAACAAGAAAATCAGAGAAAAGAAAACATATCTCCCATTTTCCCGCGACGCACAGCGGTGTTCGCTTAAGTGGTCTCCGCCAGCAATGCGACCTAAATAGAGTTGATCCGCATTCACGAACCTGCCGAATCCGGCTTAAAGCCGGGGAGACAGCGAAGCGTGAGTTTCCTCAAGTGGACCGGACGCTCATCCCCTCCGCACAACAGATTTCGAAAGCGAAAGCGACAAATTTTGCGCCCGGAATGTGGGAAGGTCGACGATACAGAAATCTACAGAAAATAGCAAAGAAAAAAAATGAAACAAAGAAGAAGAGAATAACAAACAATCCTTATATGCGAAACAAGACGTATACACCATGAAAAAGTCGAAAGGAGCAGGTTTCTCGCTCACGCTGTGTAATGTGACTTGGGACTCCGTGGAGACATCTCTTCTATCCGGGACCACGAGATGGTACCAATGTACAAAGGCATGCGGACGACGCCGTCCTGTCGGGGACATAGGTTGTGGAGGGGGGGGCATCGGCACCGTCCGATAGTGGTCTCCTCTGCGCGCGCCAAATAAATGAAAGCCCCGGCCGAGGGAAAGACGTACCACCGGAAGCCGAGTGGGAACGAGATAAAGACACGAAGAAGACGAAGATGTGGGTGCTGCGGACCGCGTTTCCACGCGGTCAGGTACCAGGACCGGGCTTCTCCTTCTCCTACTCCTCCACGTACACAGCGCCGAGGTGACGCCGCGGCGACCTGCGCTATACGGCGTCGTTCGCACGCACAAGCGTTGTCCTTATGTTTGTATCTACACAGCGTTGGCCGCTGCGCCTACCTGCCGAAGTCGTCCAATACTTTAGCGCTGCCATCGCTCAACCTCCCCGCCCTCTTCATGTGCCGTCCTTGCCCCTTCACCTGGTCCCACTATACGAGCGTGCTGGCGGCGGCCTCTGCATTTCGAAAATCCTCTAGCGCAGCGCAGTTGAACGTGCTATGTGCACACGGCTGGAATGCGTCGGTGTCACTGAGGAATTCCACGGACATCTCGTCTCTCGGAAGTTGTACGCCTGCTGCAGCGGCGGTTGCGCTTCGATACTAAAAGAGCCTTAGTATAGGGGATTCGAGAGGCCTGCGTCCGGCTGATGGTTTCCAGCAAAATTAGTTCTGCACATGTTGGTTTGCGGGGTACGCAAGCCGCTTGCGTTCTATAATCTACAAAAGCTCTGTACTTGGAAGCTCGCAGGCACACGTGTCTCTCGCTTGCCGCGTGTGGCGCCAAGCGGTTACGGAATCGGGCACCGCAGGAAACAAAACGAATTTATATTAACAAAACTGCTGCATATAACCATGCGAAGGCGGCGTACAATGAGGGCAATGAAATTACATTTCGTCTAGTTTTTAAATGAAGTACATTAATTACGAGATACGTACCTGCCGTGGTTTTGCGGATAAGGACGTGTACACCTTTCTTTAGCCGCTATAAACTGCTCAGCTCGAGGTCGCAGGGTCAACTCCCAGCCCATAGACGCCGTATTTCTATGTGCGCGAAATGCAATAGCATCCGTGTAGCCGGACTCGGTTCACGTTTAAAAAATACGAAGTGGTCTCTATCCATTGAAGTCCTTCTCTATACAGTGTGCGTCGTGGTCATATGGTGTGCGTCGTGGTCAACAACTTGCCGCCGGCAGTAACCAAGCCCACGACTTCTTACACTACGCTTACTAAGCACTACACTTGTGCGACTGCGGGGGGTACCTGTTCTCCCACCCACTTTTTTGGGTATTTATGTATGCGTAACTGTAGGAGTGTTACATGTGAGCACACGCTGATCACAGTCAAGCTACCAGGCAAGATTATGCTAACCTGCACTGGAATAGATTGAAGAGAACGAATAACTAAGCTATATGTGCAGGTTCGAAATATGTGGGCATTGTTCCAGAAGAATTTACTTTTCGTAATTTATGTAGGTAGCGCATGTTGAGTGTACGTCTTTACCGGCCAGAGACCGTAGGGCGTGATTTCACGGCAACAAATAGGCACTGTACAGAAGGACAAGTTACTGGTGCAGCTAAGGTTAATATCGTCTTCGGGGCTTATATTTCTCTAATAAGTTGGCTTTCCGAACCTGCGATTAGGACAAGACCGACGTAATTAATTAATCGCTGTTAAGAAAACTATATTTGCCGATTTAGCCCCCCTTACCGCTTATCGTACATTTATCGACGGATGACCATTAAAGGAGGAAGAGGCACAAATAAATACTTGAAAACAAACAGGACATCAGCTGACAATAAAAATGCAGGTGGTCTAAAAGCCTTCAGTTTGTACTCCGGTGAATTAAAAACATGTGTGAAGAAAAAATAATACTTTAATTATATCCGTGACAACGGCCCGACGAGGGTGATCCGCTCCTTAGAAACGGAGATATCGAGGAATAAAGGTTTTTGTCATATGCACGCCGTGACGCAAACACTCAAACGCAGTAGTGAAGCGTGTTGAACAGTTGCATAGGTTAGTACAAAAGAGAGCAGAATTGATCTTTCATAACAGCGAACTACAGATAAGTCTCCTTCAATGATCGAACAGTGTCTACATACAGAAGTAACACTGCTCGTTCAGATATAGTTCGACAAAACGAAGCGCCTATACGTTATTCGGGGGTGCGTTGACCGATTCAGTAAAAGGCCAAGGATTATGTAGTTGGTTATCTCGTTTAATGAGAACAGCTACGTTCGCGCACATGCAGCATCGTTTACACAAGGCAACATAGTCCCCGCAATCTTCGTAAATGCTGCCCCGCAGCTTAATACGCAAGCCCGGTAGCGGCGCACTGCATGGGACGCTTTTCGTGCCTTTGTGTTTTCCACTTGTACGCGATTTCCCACTCAGACAAACTTCGCGAAGATGCAGGCCACGGGAAAGCAGTTCGCACTGTCGTTGCTGCGCAAAGACTGGGTGTTCGGGTCGTCTAAATATATCGATTCTTAGCATGCCAAGCACGAAACCGCTGCTGGTGCGTGTACAGACGCCTGCTGTTCGAATTAAGCGAATTCAATATTCGCGGCCATTTATAATCTCCTGTCGCTTCGCTAATGGCTGTCGCGAACACAACATATACAAGGCGCCAACGTACAATGGCACTACGGGGATGATAAATGGGCGAGGGAGAGTCGGCAGGATCCGCGACGATGTTCTGTCGATAACACCGTATCAGTTACTGGTTTTCCGTTCTTCGCCCACGACTATTTCGTACAAACTACACTATAACGTGCTACGGGCTACGCTTCGAGCTCTATATGCAATCACCCCCAAAACGGTTGATACACGCAACTCGAGACTGAAATGTAGTTCTTGAGCGCATTCGAAGCAGGGGTGCGCGAACGCGGATTCAATGGACGAATCGAATTCAGGGCGGTGATATGCAAATGAGGCGGCGCCGGCGCGACCGACTAGCCAGTTATCTGAAAGGCAGCGGCCCCTCTCTCAAATCTGCCTTCAAGATGCGGTCACGAACGCCGATTTTATACTGCTGCGGAGTCTCGCGAACTGAATACGCGACCGACGTCGAAAGTCGGGATAGGGGTTACGTGGATATCGCTCGCCGCTAGCGGATCCCTGAGCACGCGAATGTTTGAGAGCGAGCCATCTGTAATCCGACCTTAAACCTCATAAGCTCCAAAATCCAAACGCGGTCTCGATCCTTTCGCCCTCTTCAATTAGGTATGCCCTCTGGCCCGTCTCAGTGACAGTGCGCGCGCACTCGCTGGAGATAAGGAAGCCCTTACACGCGTAATATCGGTCAACCTGCTCTTTTTTATTTTTTAAGCTTAGCTGGGCTTGAAGCGTGAATGGACGGAAAACGTAAGCCAAGTTGCAGGCATGCCCTAACGCCAGGACTGGCACTTTTTTCATCAGTAAGTACAAGTACGGCCCCGCCACGGTGGTCTAATGGTTATGGCACTCGGCTGCATTTCGATGGAGGCGAAATGTTGAGGCCCGTGTGCTGTGCGATGTCAGTGCACGTTAAGAACCCCAGGCGGTCGAAATTTCCGAAGACCCCCACTACGGCGTCTCTCATAATCAGAGCTGGTTTGGGACGTTAAACCCCACACATCATTATCAAGTACAAATACGTAGGCGGACCTCGAGATTTCCGTTCGCATGCTACCTGTAGCAAACTATACAGCCACCTGCCACGTCGCCGGAAATTGGCCTAAGCACGGAGCGCTGGAATGCACCTATACGCAACGAAGACTAAACCTTAAGTACAGGCCTGCATTACAATAAGCAAAATCAGGAACAAAACCGTTAAAGAGACACTCATTTGGCGTCTCTGAGTTAGGCAATCTTATGGATCCACCATGTTTTTTTCGTCAATGCACGTGAACAGAAGAAAAAGAAAAGCTTTCCTGGATGTTGTAAGTATTCCTTGAATGTGAAGAGCAGTCCATTGATTGATTTGTGGGGTTTAACGTCCCAAAACCAGTTCTGATTATGAGAGACGCCGTAGTGGAGGTCTCCGGAAATTTCGACCACCTGGGGTTCTTTAACGTGCACTGACATCGCACAGCACACGGGCCTCAACATTTCGCCCCCATCGAAATGCAGCCGCCGCGGCCGGGATTCGATCCCGCGACCTTCGGATCTGCAGCCGAGTACCATAGCCACTAGACCACCGTGGCGGGGCGAAGAGCAGTCCATACCCGGACTTCACTCTCAAGTTGTACACTGAAATTAATGTTCATGAATGAGCAACGTAAGGTGGGAGAACTATAGGAGTAACGATCAGGCCTGAACGATTACATACATGTGTTTACTTAGTGAAAAATAAAAAAAAAATTACAGCATATCCACGGAGTGAATTATGATGAGTGGGCGAAGCTCGGGAGGTTCATCGTAGATCGTGCCGAGTTCCGGATTAATTTGGTTAACGCGCATGCTACGAATCCTCATGGTTCAACTATGCACAAGTGAAATCTCCCACCGGCACTTCATTGCAAGTCAAGATCCAGTGCCTATATATATATATATATATATATATATGGGTGGCCGGTGAACGGTTCTCCAGCGCGAGCAGTCGGTATTTTTCAATCAAGAAGCTCGCTAGAAGACGCTGCCTGCGCCAACGTTGTCTCTCGCGGGTGAGAGCGCGTTCTCCTTCTTTGCGAGCTGGTACAGCGTTCATCGAAGAAAGAGCGTTTCCATAGTCAACGCGCGCCTTTCGCTCTCTCTCTCTCTCTCTCTCTCTCACAAGACAGCAGATGGAAGAATGAGAGAGCTCGCGCGCCGGGAGGCACGCGCCGAGAGCGAGCGCGAGCCTCCCGGCGGCGCGAGGTGGCTACATACATACCACGACTACTACTACTACTACTACTACTACTACTACTACTACTACTACTACTACGACAGAGGAGGGAACGACCCACACCCTAAGGAGCTTCGCCCCTAAAACATATAGCAAAATATCCCAAGAATATTACGCGTCAAGTTGCGGCCATTTTTCCGTTTACAGACTTAGGCCTAATATACGGTGCAATGTCAGATTAAAACTCTCTCTCTCTCTCTTCCTCTTTCCTTTCACCTTTCAATCTCCCCCGTCCCCTTCCCCTCGTGCAGGGTAGCATACCGGTTGTCCTACACTGGTTAACCTCCCTGCCTTTCCCTCTCTATTTTTTCCTTCCTTCCTTCAACTCCCGAGGGCAAACTTAAACAACGGCATCTTGCCTCACATTTAGAAGCGTCGCACGCGAAGACGCGTTTTGACCTTTGGAAAGGGCTGCGCTTGTGCGCGTCAGAGAAAGAGAGAGAAAATGATCGTCATTCTTCAACAGAGCCAAACTCCAAGCACTCCAAGCAGCAACCTGAGGGCGCCGTTGCAATCGCCTAATTGCTGTGCGATCTTGGTCACAGTACATACGAGACATAGCGTAACGCTTCCCCATCAGTGTCCGTTAGGCGTATAGCTGACAGTGGGACTGCATGAATTCACGGATGCGTTCATTACGATATAGCTCTGCCGAGGGACGGGCAGCGAGCGGGAACGAGAGGAAGATAGATAATGGTCGAAGTCGCTCAACGTAAATCTCAGAAAAGAAAAAGAAAGAAAGAAAAAGAAGTAAAAGATCATGGTTCATTCCCCTTGCAAGGCCGCAACGAGAAAACCAAAGAATGGACTCAACAGCGAAGACGGTATCACGCGGAATGCGATCACTAGCGCAAGAAAGAAAGAAAGAAGAAAGAAAGAAAGAAAGAAAGAAAGAAAGAAGAAAGAAAGAAAGAAAGAAGAAAGAGAAAAGAAAGAAGGAAAACACGTCACAATGAATCGCCCATAGAGCGGCATCAGGGCATTTTCGGGGCAGCCGTCTTTTTGTTGATTTTGCGTTATCCTCCACAGGAGGTGCCCCGACCGAATTTTGAAATATGGAGCGTCACGTGACACCGCCGCGCGCTTTTAAAATGAAACCAACCGAAGCAGGAAAAAGAAGCAAGGCGACAGATCCACGGTCGGTCTGTCGAAGGTTGCTGAGGTTATAAATAGTCGGAATAGAGCGCCTCCGTGTCTGTGTGTGTCGTTCCGCTCCAGTAATCGGGAAGAAAATCGGCCGTGTACAACATCCTCCCGAGCAGCCACATGCATTTTAGTATACACAAGATGCATTACCGGCGGCCGGCGCTGCCCCGAGAGTACGCGCGACTTTCTACACATGACTGAGTCCACGAGGATGTCGCGCTCTTTTGAACCGCTGCACCGCGGACACTGAGCTCTTCGTCCGACCACAGATAAAGGGCTATGATGTGGGCCAGGTCAGGTAATATGCTACCCAGGGGATCAAGTGCAGGGCTAAAGTAGGCTGAGGCTACGATATACGCGATTTTATTTTCTAAATATAGCTATGGCTAATTGATAGCATTCGTATGCAGTCTTCAATGCAGAGCGGATTTAGCGCGGATCCTGCACAAAGTGTGAGCTGCAGCGTTCGAGAGGAGTGGACGTAACACTGCTAGAGAGATTATACAAGCGACAATTTTACGCAGAGCGCTAATTTATATATATATTCTTGCGTCTGTTAGCCCGTGTGCGCGTACATATATTGACGCGTTATGCGGAAACGAAGGAATATACACGCACAAACTGTAAAAAAAAAAAAAAAAAATCGAAGGAGGGGAAGGGGCATTCGAACCCGCTGTACGCCAAGTACGCCGACGGCTTGAGAGAAAGGAGGTTCGATAATGCTGAGGTAAAGTATTCGAGCGCGTGAGGGAAATATTGGAGACTTTGTTACCCATACACCGGCACCGACACGGAGCACAAATACGAGTTATGTTGAGCCGGTTTGTCGCAGCACGCTTCCCACAAAAACATGCAAGAAAACGTCATATCACTTTGATCTAACCAGTGAAAGGGCGCCCGCTGATGACTTCTATAGCGACGGTAAATAAAAGGAAAGTTCAATAAAAAAGTGATATCCAGTAAAAGGATGCAAATATGGCATTGAAAACGGCATTATTCTGTTATTTCGGTATTTATCGCAGTTCATCTTTTTGCTAGACACTAACGGCGTAGCTGTGACGTTATTTTTGTGTGCCATTACTGTAGCCCAAAGATACAGTTGATTACTTAACTATTCAACAAGAAATTAAACGAGCAGGTTTATTCCCTATTACTTTTTACAAGTGAACTTAACGAAAGCAGTGTCAGGAGTTCATGGACGACTGGACAACTTCTTAACAGTGACGAACGCATCAGATACTGACAAATATGTTAAGACTGCACACAGACAGTAAGCCTCTCATGCGTTGCAGCGTTGCATACCAAGAGGTTCAGCAACGTAATGAAATTAACGGATGTTGTAACTTGTTTGATAAATATAATAATTCCCTTAACAAAACAAACTAGAAGAGGAGCTTATGGGAAGTGGAGGCTTAAATCGATGAACAGATCGTTAAAAACAATGCAGAACAATGAATGTCGCCAGAACCAACGTTTCGACCAAGTGGATAGCAACAAAAAAAAAAAAAAGAAATCCACGCATATCCACGGAGTGAATGATGATGAGTGGGCGAAGCTCCGGAGGTTCATCGGTCGCGCATCGAACGATCTCGAACGATCGTTCCATCCAATGAGAATCGAGCTGAGATGCGCCTCTAGCGATATCCGATTAAACGAGAGCAATGCATCCTCCATCCAATCAGATTCGAACACAAAACGCCGCCATCTAGCGCTCTCCTATCACACTATAGAGCACGCAGCGAGCGCCTCCGCCCCATCTATTGATCAATTCACGTACTAGCTAAGCAGCACCGCAGCGCTCGGACGGACGGACAGACAGACAGACAGACAGACGGACGGACGGACGGACGGAAGCTTAGCCCCACTCATCATCATTCACTCCGTGGATATGCTGTGAATCCGCAGCCGCCATCTAGCGCTCTCCTATCACACTAGAGCACGCAGCGAGCGCCTTCGCGCCATCTATTGATCAATTCACGTACTAGCTAAGCAGCACCGCAGCGCTCGGACGGACGGACAGACAGACAGACAGACAGACGGACGGACGGACGGAAGCTTAGCCCCACTCATCATCATTCACTCCGTGGATATGCTGTGAATCCGCAGCCGCCATCTAGCGCTCTCCTATCACACTAGAGCACGCAGCGAGCGCCTTCGCGCCATCTATTGATCAATTCACGTACTAGCTAAGCAGCACCGCAGCGCTCGGACGGACGGACAGACAGACAGACAGACAGACGGACGGACGGACGGAAGCTTAGCCCCACTCATCATCATTCACTCCGTGGATATGCTGTGAATCCGCAGCCGCCATCTAGCGCTCTCCTATCACACTAGAGCACGCAGCGAGCGCCTTCGCGCCATCTATTGATCAATTCACGTACTAGCTAAGCAGCACCGCAGCGCTCGGACAGACAGACAGACAGACAGACAGACGGACGGACGGACGGAAGCTTCGCCCCACTCATCATCATTCACTCCGTGGATATGCCGTGAATCCGCAGCCGCCATCTAGCTGCTCTCCTATCACACTAGAGCACGCAGCGAGCGCCTCCGCGCCATCTATTGATCAATTCACGTACTAGCTAAGCAGCACCGCAGCGCTCGGACAGACAGACAGACAGACAGACAGACAGACAGACGGACGGACGGACGGAAGCTTCGCCCCACTCATCATCATTCACTCCGTGGATATGCTGTGAATCCGCAGCCGCCATCTAGCGCTCTCCTATAACACTAGAGCACGCAGCGAGCGCCTCCGCGCCATCTATTGATCAATTCACGTACTAGCTAAGCAGCACCGCAGCGCTCGGACAGACAGACAGACAGACAGACAGACAGACAGACAGACGGACGGACGGACGGACGGAAGCTTCGCCCCACTCATCATCATTCACTCCGTGGATATGCTGTGAATCCGCAGCCGCCATCTAGCGCTCTCCTATAACACTAGAGCACGCAGCGAGCGCCTCCGCGCCATCTATTGATCAATTCACGTACTAGCTAAGCAGCACCGCAGCGCTCGGACAGACAGACAGACAGACAGACAGACAGACAGACAGACAGACAGACGGACGGACGGAAGCTTCGCCCCACTCATCATCATTCACTCCGTGGATATGCTGTGAATCCGCAGCCGCCATCTAGCGCTCTCCTATAACACTAGAGCACGCAGCGAGCGCCTCCGCGCCATCTATTGATCAATTCACGTACTAGCTAAGCAGCACCGCAGCGCTCGGACAGACAGACAGACAGACAGACAGACAGACAGACAGACAGACGACGGACGGACCGGACGGAAGCTTCGCCCCACTCCTCATCATTCACTCCGTGGATATGCTGTGAATCCGCAGCCGCCATCTAGCGCTCTCCTATAACACTAGAGCACGCAGCGAGCGCCTCCGCGCCATCTATTGATCAATTCACGTACTAGCTAAGCAGCACCGCAGCGCTCGGACAGACAGACAGACAGACAGACAGACAGACAGACAGACGGACGGACGGACGGACGGAAGCTTCGCCCCACTCATCATCATTCACTCCGTGGATATGCTGTGAATCCGCAGCCGCCATCTAGCGCTCTCCTATCACACTAGAGCACGCAGCGAGCGCCTCCGCGCCATCTATTGATCAATTCACGTACTAGCTAAGCAGCACCGCAGCGCTCGGACAGACAGACAGACAGACAGACAGACAGACAGACGGACGGACGGACGGAAGCTTCGCCCCACTCATCATCATTCACTCCGTGGATATGCTGTGAATCCGCAGCCGCCATCTAGCGCTCTCCTATAACACTAGAGCACGCAGCGAGCGCCTCCGCGCCATCTATTGATCAATTCACGTACTAGCTAAGCAGCACCGCAGCGCTCGGACAGACAGACAGACAGACAGACAGACAGACAGACAGACGGACGGACGGACGGGAGCTTCGCCCCACTCATCATCATTCACTCCGTGGATATGCTGTGAATCCGCAGCCGCCATCTAGCGCTCTCCTATAACACTAGAGCACGCAGCGAGCGCCTCCGCGCCATCTATTGATCAATTCACGTACTAGCTAAGCAGCACCGCAGCGCTCGGACAGACAGACAGACAGACAGACAGACAGACAGACGGACGGACGGACGGAAGCTTCGCCCCACTCATCATCATTCACTCCGTGGATATGCTGTGAATCCGCAGCCGCCATCTAGCGCTCTCCTATCACACTAGAGCACGCAGCGAGCGCCTCCGCGCCATCTATTGATCAATTCACGTACTAGCTAAGCAGCACCGCAGCGCTCGGACAGACAGACAGACAGACAGACAGACAGACGGACGGACGGACGGAAGCTTCGCCCCACTCATCATCATTCACTCCGTGGATATGCTGTGAATCCGCAGCCGCCATCTAGCGCTCTCCTATAACACTAGAGCACGCAGCGAGCGCCTCCGCGCCATCTATTGATCAATTCACGTACTAGCTAAGCAGCACCGCAGCGCTCGGACAGACAGACAGACAGACAGACAGACAGACGGACGGACGGACGGACGGAAGCTTCGCCCCACTCATCATCATTCACTCCGTGGATATGCTGTGAATCCGCAGCCGCCATCTAGCGCTCTCCTATCACACTAGAGCACGCAGCGAGCGCCTCCGCGCCATCTATTGATCAATTCACGTACTAGCTAAGCAGCACCGCAGCGCTCGGACAGACAGACAGACAGACAGACAGACAGACAGACAGACAGACAGACAGACAGACAGACAGACGGACGGACGGACGGACGGAAGCTTCGCCCCACTCATCATCATTCACTCCGTGGATATGCTGTGAATCCGCAGCCGCCATCTAGCGCTCTCCTATCACACTAGAGCACGCAGCGAGCGCCTCCGCGCCATCTATTGATCAATTCACGTACTAGCTAAGCAGCACCGCAGCGCCACCTCGTGATCATTCTGAGACCTAGAGGCGGCTACGACGACGACGACGCCGGACCAGCCTATGAGCTTCGCCCCTAAAATATATGACAGCGTTTTGATTCAACTCAATTCAATCTTTTCTTTCACAAGCTTGGTAAGTACATGGGAAGGAATTATACAGGAAACGGAAGGAAGGATTACACTTCCTTTTGAAGTCGTACAATTAGAATCAAACCCACGTTGAGCCCATCTAAAAGGAAAACGTGAATGCTGCATTCTAACGTAATTTACATTGCCATCATGACTTGTAGATTCAGTGGAAACATAAACCTTGTGGTCTGTTTGCCATAATAAGGGTTTACTTGCACACAATTCAATCCTCCCTCTCCCCTCACTACAAACAAAAAAGGCGTTATATTCTTTGTAACACTTGAAGGCGAAAGACTAGTGCAAATTAATCCACTGGGTTGTACATTAGGCAACACATCCCAAAATCCAGCAGGCTCCCTATCAAGTCACTTGTGGTGCATACTCGCGTATCCCGGGCTGTGGTATGCCGGCAGGCGGCACACTTGATTGGTTACATGCATTTATACAGAGTCACATGATATTCCTGCACCACATATTGCGTCGTACGTGGCGGCTCCAAGGCCGCTCACGTGTATACCTCATGCATCAAATGAGGCTGTCTCGCATAATAACAAAAGCTCCGAGCAAAAAAAGAAAGCTAAAGGCAGTTCGACGTCTGTGATATCTGAGTAAGCAGCGAAGCTGGGGCAAGGCTGTCAAGTTCCCCATCACTGTCATAGCGCTGTCATTATCGCCATCATCTAGCAGTGGGCTGAGAGCAAGGATGTGGGTAGTGGGTTGAGGGCAAGTGCGGGCCCGCTTTTCCCTTGTGCGTCACAGCGGACATCATGAGACACAGGGACAGCGGACATGGCGGGCCCCTAAAGAGTTCCGCCGTTAAAACATGACGTGCATGACGTACATGTACTGGGAATAACGAAAGGGAAGGGGTCAAGGGCTCGTTATTTTTATTTGTTAGAAACAACTTAATAGATATGGGACGGCTACCTTGTTTGAGTCCAAAAGGGCAGAAGTCTAAGTCTCCCAGGTAGCCCCGCCACGGTGGTCTAGTGGTTATGGCACTCAGCTGCAGATCCGAAGGTCGCGGGATCGAATCCTGGCTGCCACGGCGGCATTTCGATGGAGGCGAAATGTTGAGGCTCGTGTGCTGTGCGATGTCAGTGCACGTTAAAGAACCCCAGGTGGTCGAAATCTCCGGAGAACTCCACTACGGCGTCTCTCATAATCAGAGCTGGTTTTGGGACGTTAAAGCCCACAAATCAATCAATCAATCAAGTCTCCCAGGAGTGCCGAAGTGCAACGCTTCGCTAAATCACAAACACTACCGTTCCTGCGTGAGACATAGTTCAGGTGAGAGTCATTCCCGCTGCATTAGTGACGCGAGGCCTTTGACAGCCGACCACTTCCAAGAACCACGAACTCACCCGAGTACAACCAGGAAGTCTCGAATTTCTGGACCCTAAGTTCAAGACCCGTCCAAACATCAGAGATAAGGGAGGCACTCGCGAGAACGATAACGAATGACATGACGGATGCACGCCGGGAAGGTCACGGTCTGCTTAGCATGCATGCATGCAAGATACGCGACTGTATACCGCGCCGTATATCTAAGAGCACGTAGTCATCCCCTGCACGAAACGCATTTATTTCTTCCTTTCCTCTGACGGAAGCGGGTATCGAATTCCACACTGAAGCATTCTGCCGCCTTTCTTTTGTCTCTCAATTAATTTTTTTTTCGAGCTCTGTACGGTACGCTTATGAAATACCCTCCTAACTCCAACTAAGGCTTTCTGCGCGGTTGATTTGCATCCAAAGAGTGGCTGCTGGCAATGGGCGAGCAAACCTTCAGTTAAAAGCGAGTAAAGGGAACTGGTCAAGGTGGCTCGATCGCTGTCCACATCAAAGAAGGGCTTGACCAAGAGCCAGGTGTTTTATTTCTTTTTTTCTTATCTGTTCGGCATTGATTAAAGCTGACGTGTATACAACGCACAGGCGCCCCACCAGGAGAAGAAAAAAAGAACCACATTTTTTCGATTAACGCATTCGCCGAGAACGCTATGCAAAGTGCGAGGATGGACAAGGAACGAAGGACACGCTTAAAAGTCAATGCATGTGCGGCCAGGCGTCCCACTGCAAAAGAAAGCAGCAGCGCCTCGAAGTCGGCGAGGATAGCTGACCACTTATGTGACGCCATCGAGGTGTGTATCTGCGGTCTTTTCTGCGACCATCGTCCGGGCCGCTGCGACTATTCGCTAATGTAAACGGCGCTGATCTGGGGGGACTAGTATCGGCTGTATTAATCGAGCCATTACTCATGTCACCGAAGGCGTTAGGTCATGCAGGCTTTATACTGTGATATCGCCGGACTGCATGCATCGCGCTGCGCGGTCAAGAAGAAAAAGAACTTGGGCGTTCCTCCCTTATCGCTCTGATGACGCCAGCTGAAGAGCTTGCCTTTCGAATGTAACAATAGGAATTTAAGAGCTCGAAACATCACTGCCGGAAATAAACTGCAAGGTGAATCCATATATCACCTTTACTTTAGTCTTTCCAGCAGGCAGGAAACGGTCGTTCAGCGGCATCTCTGTGCACGGCATCTGTAGTGGTTGCACCTCAACCACTTCCAATACTTCTGCCGACATACTACGGAGACCCAGTAGAGAGATAATGCGGATAAAGCACTAATAAACAGCTAAGTGGCGCTAGTTGCCAGCGCGATTCAAAGGGGTTCAAGAGGGGTTGCTGCTAAAATTCATCCATCTATCCATGAAGCACCCCCAGTACCCAGTGACACAGTGCACTGTGTTACTCCACCATGGTGGAGTGCCCACGCGACCAGGGACTCAAGAGACTTGTAGAGGCCATATAAAAACCAGGAGAAAGCATATGAGAACCGTTAGGAAATGTAGGAGGCTTCCCCCGCAGCTTCAAATCTGAAAGGGCAGCACAAGCTGCTGAATCAGGGAAAGGGAGCAGGGATCTCCGATGAGTTCCTGCAGTATACATAAGGGAGCCGCATGGGCTGTGGAAGAGCTCTTTTACACTGATTGTTTAAGTGAATGTTCACACTCTTATTTTATCTCTCTTTCGCTTTCTGTCTCTTCTTTCGAAGATTTAACAATTGTTTTGCGATTTACGCGACTCAGAGGTGTTCATCTCGCTTTCCTAAACGGAGATGACATATCGGTGCGATATAATGCGCAAATCAGCGACTTTGTTGTGTCAGGCAAGACCAGGCAAGATCAACGAAAACGATAACTGAGACTAGCTCATGCGAACGTAGAACGAGAACGTGCCCCACAGCAACAAACTTCAGCGCAGGCCCTACAGGTTGTCTTGACCCTAAAGCCGATGATCTTTAATTATGCATACTTGTTATAGGTACTGCGAGAAAGACCTCAACAGCACTCGCTAAATGAAAAACATCTCAAAAACGACCTCCTCCGTCCGTTACAAACTATAGAGATGCTTGAACTTATAGTAGCGCGGTGGTGCATGGTCGCGGTGATGAGGCAAGGTTTGCCTGGCAGACCTTGCCAGCAAATGATCTGCCTGAGCGTGTGTTTCCACGCAGTATGTTTCACCATGTGTCACTTAAGACAGTCTATCGCTCTTTGACGTCAAGTTCATTTGTTAACGAACAAGCAGCTCATCAATAACGTTTAAGATAACTGGTTACAGAGCGCGTCTGCTTGTCCTAAGATAACCGAAGCCATCAGTCTTTCTGCGGTACGCCATCTTCATTTACTTGTTCCTCTTAAGCAGTATACTGCGCAACGTTTCCGGTTGGCGCACCTCCTGCTGAGTATCACTTTAAAGTGGAAACACCATCTGAGTAGTTGGTTACTCCATCTTGAGACCGGGCCGGCCTCATCTGCGGCCATCAGAGATATCATCCATGCTGGCGTGTGCGAACTACTGATAGAGTGCTTCAAACGATGGAACATGATAACCACGCGTACAAAACAGTTAACCAAGAGCGCTGCTTGCCCTCCGTTTATGCAAACAGCTTGCAGAATAGTCCAGACGGTTGGCCAAGAAGAACGTCGTGAGCCAAGGGGAAAAAAATAAATAAACGAGAACGTGGAGGAGGCAATGCCGGCATTCAATCACAACGAAAGAAAGCACGCAAGCCACGCGCTTTCGCGCATGCACCCGGAATGCATCAGCGTTAACGATTGGGCGGAGCCTTTCTCTTTTCTTTCTTTTTCCCTTTTTCTCACAGAGGCTCTGCATGCTGGCCAGGAGAACAGAGACCGAAAGCCGGTCATGTGGTGGCGTTGTATAACTTTGCATAACCATTCGCAGAGCCCCGCCGACCACCGCCGGCAGCAGTCGTCCTTCTTCTTACGCATTTCCCTTCGTAAAATTTTTCCTTTTGTTGTTTTTTGTCTTTTTTCGTCATGCGCGTGTTCTTTCCTTTGCGTTTTTTTTTTTTGAACATTGCCGAGAAAAGAAAGCGACCCGCGCCAACTCGTACAAGTCGTGCGAGATCCGCACACTCACGCGCGGAAAAAGTAAAATCCCCCAGTCGCATTTGGAGCAAGGACGTCCGTTAAGAAATAAAATCAACAACAACAAAGCGGCGAAGGAAGGAAATTAAGCGAGCCTCGAGCACGTTTGCCGAAGCACGCGAGCGCACGCAACGCCTCGCGGTGCTTGCCTTGTCGAGCGACAAAAACAAGGAAGAATCGTCGTGACAAGAGGCGAAGGCGCGCGATGAGGCTCTGTAGCCGGTACAGGAGGCATGCCGCGTGTTGTCATATATGCACTGCGCGCGCGTGTGTGCGTCAGTCGACCAGGAAGCTGCGAAGGAACGCAGTTCGGGCCGCCTCACGCACGCACGCACCTCGCATTGAGCACTTATCGTCGAGTGGAGGACCTAAAAGAAAACGACCCTGTGCTTCTTCTCTTCAGTTTTAAGCGCTTCTCTATACAGACAATGACGCCACTGAGTAAAGAACGTTGAAGGAACGAAGGAGAAGAAGAAAAGCGGGGTCATTACGTGTAACGGGAGATGTGAAATTAAGAGTTGCACAACCTTGCGAGCTCAACGACCGCCGCGCATGAGCAGCGTACAGGTACTCCCTCTATGTATGCGCACGTGTGTGTGTGTGTGTGTGTGTGTGTGTGTGTGTGTGTGTGTGTGTGTGTGTGTGTGTGTGTGTGTGTGTGTGTGTGTGTGTGTGTGTGTGTGTGTGTGTGTGTGTGTCGTACATTTCCCGGCGGCTTCTAGTCAGTGACAACGCGGCGTTTGTTCGGTGCAGCGGCATTCTCTTCCAAACGAAACGAATTCCAGGCATGCAGGACGTCAGTTGACTGTGTGTAGGCAGCCTCGAACAAACGTTGGGGCAATTATCTGCATAGCTGCGCGTTCGGTATGCGCAACGTGTGAAAAGAGAAATGTTGCGGAGGGAAAACCGCTTAACCGAGCCGAGCCGGCTAATCAGTTTAGCGGCCGAGCTCGTGGGAAAAATGCGAGTAACGCATTAGCTGTGTACTGAAACGGCGTTACGCGCTCGAATGCTATCTTATGGCGAGGTCGCCCGCCATCAGCAATGTATTTCCTCTCACGTGGCTGCGGCGTAGACGTAAATGTCGTTGCTCGGAACTAAGTGCTGCGGAATACATACTTTGTCGTTTCGAGTTCATCAGAAACACCGCGTAATGAAGGTGCTGCGGAATACATACTTTGTCGTTTCGAGTTCATCAGAAACACCGCGTAATGAAGGAAGGAACCACAAAAAAAAAAAAAAAGAAAAAAGCTGAGTATATCTGCACAGGAGTTTCGCTAGATCAGCAAGTCATCCCACGTATGGGGTGAACACTGCTCAACGTGGATTACCAACCCTCACCCAACTTTGTTCTTTATGTTCTAAACCCCTTTTCCCACCCCTGTGTTTATCTACTTTCATGTCGTTTCGCAATAAACCCAGTTGGTAGTTGGTGTTTGTGGTGCCGTCCTCGTCAAGTATACGTCCTCCCTAACACAGTGTGCCTCGTAAGTTTAGCGCAGTTTAAAGACAATGAAGAACGAATTAGCCCAATACCTTACAGTGCTTGAATGATGATGGTCGGTTAGGTCAGTCCGTGTCCGCCGCGGTGGTCTGGTGGTTATGGTGGTGCCTCGCCGATGACGCTATACGTGTGGGCTCGATCCTGCTCCGGCGGTCGCTTTTTTTCGGTGGAAGAAAATGCCAGAGGCCCGTGTACTGTGCGTCACCAGTGCATGTTAAAGAACTCCACATAGTCAAAACTACCAGAGCCCTGCACAACAGCGTGTTTCATAATCACATCGTGGTTTTGGCACGTAAAACCTGAGCAATTGTTTTTCGGCCAGTCCAGGCCGATTACGGAATTTATAAAATATCGCTATAATAGTAACATAGGTAATACACAACGTAAACTGCGGGTACTTGATGATTGTTCTGTTCGACAGTATAGCAAATGGAAAGCGATGGGGGAAAACCGGAATTAATTATAGGCTGCTCTGTTTGGCAGAACAGCTGCAGAATTACACCTGAGCCGACTCGTTCAGACCTGCTTGGACTCAAACCGACTTGCGAATAAGAGTGATATACCGGATGAGTGGAAACCTGGTAACACTGTATCTGAATAAGCCAAGCTAAGGGACGTTCCAGTCCAAGTGCAGAGCCCGGTTGAGTAAGCTGACCAGCGATTCCGAGTAGAGAAGGTCTGCCAACATTGTCGTGAGTATTATTCCGAGCCACTCCGGCTAAACCGACTTCCGGTGAGTGAGTGTGCGTTAGGGCAGACGCGAAGAAATTCGTGAGCATGAGTACCGGTAACCTGGGATGAGTAATACTTTGGTGAATATGAATTCACGTGAGCCCGAATGAGTAATACGTTGGTGAGCCCCAGTATACGATTTATACCTATCGAGTACAATTTTGGTGGGTATGGGTATGAGGGAACCCCGCTAGGTTTTTCTCCTTTCTTTGTTGTGTGTGTGTGTGTGTGTGTGTGTGTGTGTGTGGTGTGTGTGTGTGTGTGTGTGTGTGTGTGTGTGTGCATCTGAACGAGTGTGTGTTCCGTACATTTTGACACCCTATGGCCGGGCAACTTGCGCCTCTCAATTCTGCTTTGCATCTATCATTTTTTTATCCAGAGGGTGAGTGAGTGAAAGATAACACATCGGTCACGTTCACAATGGAATATCGCATCATGCTTGCAATTTATCGCTGAGGTTTGTCGCTTTCAGGTAGCGCGGAAACACTCGCGTGGTGTTCTAGATCATTGAGAACGTATATCCAGGCTGCCAGCATCTTATAGTTTCAGTCAAACAAGTTATGAGAAACGTTTAGAAAACTGCACCGGCAGCGTCCGCTTCGAGGCGTTTAACAAACAGAACGCATAAAAACTTGCGTAACTGTCAGTGCAGCACGGCGAATTAGGATGTTTGTGACAGCGTATTCAAACTCGGAAAGACAGTGGAATATCAGCATATATCTCCGTCAAGCAGGGAAGTTGGAGTGAATTATTGGTCGCCAATAGCAATGTGTCCAGAACACACTTGAGATCCGCCGACGACAGCGTTACCAGAATCCAACAAAAATAAGCTCATTAATGTAGTGCCTGTATTCAACTGCTGCCTGCTTGCATATGTCACTGTGATGCGGACGCCAACCAAGAAGGCAAAGATTAATCGGGACGTTAACCAACTAGAGTAACATGCATGCTAATGGCCGCAAAGCGAACGACGCAATGGAAAATGGCAAGCGATGCCCTCAAAGTGCCAGACATATGTGTCATATATCAAAGACGGGCCGATGTGTTCAGAACGACAGTAAATAGAGGAGTCGGGTATGCCGTGGTATCTTTAAGAGCACATGGCCCTTGCTCTGTTGACTCAATCATGGATGCTAAAACAAGGTAAATGTGGTAGCACCGCCGAACTACGGGGTGCAGTGAGATAAGCAAATCTGAAACGACAGAGCGGATATGATTGATGCAGGAGGAGGGTTTCAGTGAAGGGGTATCGCTCTATCCATACGACGACCAATGTAGGATAGATCGACATTTTGTGACGGAAACTGATAATAAAGCCAACTTGATGACGTTTTAGTTCATCAATCGCGAGGCACACTGAGTGTCACAACGAGTATAACAATTGGTAAAGGATAATGTTCCACATCAGCCACCTTCTCCAATAATAGGTGCGTCGTAGTGGTTCGGGTACATGGCGAAACACTGCACTGCGAAGCAAGGTTGATGAAGCCCTGTATATAGCAGTGAACGCAATGTTTGGTAATAGTTGCAGTGCAGTGTACATTAACCCATAAGAGTTACTTACCTTATTTAAACAAGTTCAAGAGTTCGTTGTGAAATACCGACGTACATTTCTTACATATCAATAGAACTATCGACCGGACATCGGCTAGGCGCAACACTGCCCCCAAGAAATGTCCATTAAACAGTCGTAATCCCCCGGCCGCACGTATACCACATGCTTTCTTTCATCAGAAGACCCGTATACGCACTGACTATATACTTGTGGCGTATGTGTATTCGAAAGCCGGAGAGTATTCGCAAAATACTTAAATTGGCGATTCAAAGCTTATTAAAACGGTTACACCACAGGGCCTGGAACGCTCACTACTCATCTTCGAAGGGGCACATTTTTTTCAAAACGTCCTGTGCTGTTAATTCTATGGCATTGCGCAAGCACAGTTTTGCACAAATTGCAGCTTTAACACATACATCCGCAGTGGTAAGTGGAGAAAATTATCCTTTAGGTACGATAACGTCGTTAAATTCGACATTTTAAGTTGAATATTCGAAGAAAAGGTCACAGTTATATTTTTGAATTTCGCGCCTAAACAAGAGTCCATGACGTCGCAATCTCCAGTATTCGATTTTTGGTGTTCTGAGAGCATATAGGCTCAATGAAATTATCTGAAACACGCTACGCTTGAGGCTCTGGCTTCGTTAGAACTTAATATCCATGTAATTTTTACCGATAAATTAATATGCAGGCCTTAGATGACGTCACGCGCATTAGTGCGTGAACCGCAGATTGGCGTCGCCACCTGTATTGTTTTCTTTTTCTTTTTTTATTACGAAATGGCTTACCCTTAAGGCACAGTTCATGGTGTGTGTGTGTGTGTGTGTGTGTGTGTGTGTGTGTGTGTGTGTGTGTGTGTGTGTGTGTGTGTGTGTGTGTGTGTGTGTGTCCTGTGTTGTGTATGAACTGAAGCAGTGTACCTGTAATTTCTTGCTAACGCGTTTTCCTGCTCATCAAGCGTCTTTTGCGCGCAACGACGGTGCTTTTGGCATTGCGACTGGAAAAGTAATGTACTTACACGAGAAAAATCGTTTTTCACTTTAGTGTCCCTTTAAGCAGGTAAAGTATCACGCTGCTAAGCTAGAGGACTCGGGTTCGACTCTCGGCCACAGCGACCACATTTCGATGGTGACGGAGTGCGAAGACATCAGGGTATTTAAATTAAGGTGCGCATTAAAAAAACCCACATAGTAAACATTAACCTAAGGCCCCTAATACGGCGTGCCTCATAATCATATCGAGGTTTTGTCACGTGAAATTCCGGAAATTATTGAAGATGAGCACCTTCAACACATAGATAGCACTTTCGGCATCACTAAAGCATCCAGGCATATCTTGAAGAATCTCTACAGCCAATACTACATTACGGATTGCCAGCCTTACACCTGACATGCATGCCTGCTTCACCACATTATTGAGTCGTCGACCATTTGCTACGTATATCATCTTATCACAATCGGACAAACGCACAAGGATGCTGATAACAGTATGTGGCAACCATATCAAGCTCCTTCTGCAAGTATCCAATGAATCGACCACACTAACACCGGCCAACTTGTATCACCTTGTATAGCTCCGTACTAAGGGACGTTGGCACTAAGACGGATGACCTACACGAATACGAGTCCGTGTGACATTAGAGGACAAAAGTGAAATTCGCGGGAGATGCGCAGTGCCATGCGCCGACTGACCTGGGACACGACCACGGCGGGCAGTCCCCCGGGCGCCCTGTCCTGCAGCTGGAATCCCCAGGGGGCGCCTCCTTTGAGCACCGCCGACCGGCAGCCGGACGGGGGCGGCAGGTCGCGGCCGCCGGCCTCGCACCACCACATGGCCGCCGCGTCACAACACGAGTCACAACACGACGCGCGCACGCGCCAAACACCGACGGGCCGGGAACAGCGGCGGCGCCCATCCACGCTTCGTGACCGAGGCACGTCGTCTGGGCTTCCTGGGCGCCGGCCGGTGGGAGCACGCCGTAGCTGCTGCAACGGCCATGCCGAGGCGGCATCCGCCCGAGGCCGCTCGCGGGGTCGAGGACGTCGTCGCCGCTGCGTTCCTCGCCGCCGACCACGTGGGCCCGCACGACGACGACGGTGGGCAGCCGCCGCTTGCCTGCTGCCGTCGCTGGTCGCACGGTAGCGGCCGACAATCGGGACGATTGGAACGGCGCGATGCGAGCTGCCAAAACGCTTGGGCTGGTGTCCCGTTGCGGGAATGCGAACGAGACGTGTGTCGGCTGCCAAGGCGTGAGGCGGCAGCTGCTGCCGGCTACGCGCACCGCCGCCCTCGAGGGCTGCCGCGAGTGACAGGGGGGAAAGTGCGCGCCGGGGCAAGGAGGGGGGGAATATAAGCGGCGCATCGCAATCACCAATAAACAAACTGGTTTCGCCGGGCTTGTGGCAGCGCCGGTGTTGTAGGGCGCCGGGAGGATGTCTGCTGCATGCTGCCGTGCGCTGGGCCAACCGGCGGATTCGGGTCCGCCTCTGGCGACGGTCAGAGATCGGCGGCAGCGGGCTTGTCGGTGGAGGCATGCCACTTTTCCTAGAGGAAGGATCGAGGACAACCCCTGTACACGATGCTATTTGACGGGTGCTCGTGCGTATCGAGATAAGGAGAAGAGAACAAACCCCCGAGTGCTTCACTCTTGCTTGATTAGACAGGATGGCACCGCGGAGATCAGTGACGGGGTATAGGTTCGGTGCCCTCACGTTGGACGCCAAACATGGAGCCGCGGGTCACTATATAGGCTTAACTGCGGTCTTTAAGGGACGCTAAATTGAAACAATCAATCAGATTATAAGGATAAATTCTCCTATCGGAACATTTTGTGCTTTCGTCAATTTCGTGATTACAGGTCTAATTATTGAAAATGAAGGTAAGGTAAACATTTTTCTTCTTTTCCCCAATTTCGCACGTAAACTTCAGCGCCTGAATTCAAGAGTGTAAGCACGGATTTGAAAGCCTTTCCTTGTATTTTGGCGACGTTTCTTCATAAAATTTCGTCATACTTGCCGCACTACATCTCTGGCTCCCGTAGAACAAAATGCAATTATTCTTTACCAATAAATAATTATAATGCAAGCTTTATCAAATGCCGTAAGGACTGTTATCTAACGGCAAGCTCGTGCGGGAAGTTCAACGTGGCGTCGCCACCTGCACTTTCATTTTGCGCGTCCTCTCTTTTGCGAAGAATTTTCTCGCGGCAAGTAAGGTGCTTTTGCTATTGCGGAACAGTTATGTACTAATACGAAAAAGTTTGTTTTTCTCCTAAGTGTACATCTAAAAGCCGACGCCGAGACAGCAACGGCAAATGTACGTGCAGCCTCTGACATTAAAAAGGACCAGTGGACTCCTGTTGGCGTGGCGTGAACTTAGGCTCACATGTTTGCTAGAGAAGAATTTCAGATGCGAAGGACACCGTGCACGGTGATTGATTTTGATTGATTCTGGGGTTTTACGTCCCAAAACCAGTTGTGATTATGAGAGACGCCGTAGTGGAGGGCTCCGGAAATTTTGACCACCTGGGGTTCTTTATCGTGCAGTGACATCGCACACTCACGGGCCTCAACATTTCGCCTTCATCGAAATGCAGCCGCCGAGGCCATTATTCCAGTCCACGTTCGTTGCAAGAAGGTTGCGAACCAAGGCCTTCGGTTCTTCACAAAGATTACAAGGGGCCATGCAACACCTTTTGAACGTAGTATGAGAACCGTGCCACTAAGTCGTGGAGACACCTGTAAACACGTGAGCCAAGTAAACTCCTCTTATCAAGCATATCAACAACAACGTTGGACGAAGGAATTGTTTTAGCACATGTGCTCATAGTACACAAGACGTATAGCCCCGCCACGGTGGTCTAGTGGCCATGGTACTCGGCTGCTGATCCGAGGGTCGCGGGATCGAATCCCGGCTGCGGCGGCTGCATTTCGATGGAGGCGAAATGTTGAGGCCCGTGTGCTGTGCGATGTCAGTGCACGTTAAAGAACCCCAGGTGGTCGAAATTTCCGGAGACCTCCACTACGGCGTCTCTCATAATCAGAGCTGGTTTTGGGACGTTAAACCCCACAAAACAACAACACAAGACGTATAGGTAAAGTGGTGACAACTGCGCGGGTGGCCCTCGTGAATAAAAACAATAAGCGCGGGTGGTAATCGGGTACAGGACACCCACCATACGGAGGACGTGTTCCTTGGCTGTTGTGCAGATGAAAAAAAAAAAAGAAAGAAAGAAAGACACCTCCTTTCGAAGCCATCGCTCTGGCTGTATAAGACCGCGGCACAAAAGAAACGGGGAGGTTTGCTAAATAGCCAACTCTATCGACAATACAGAACTATAGCGAAGGTTTTGCAACGGGAAAGGGTGTGTTTCGGTTCGGCGGTTGGGCTGCTACTGCGTTGGCCGCAAAGCGGCACAGTGTTTGCTCGAAGCCATATACGAGGCAGCATCCAGTATATACGTACACTACCCAGCTGGCTTTCCCACTCGACGGGCGCGGCAAACAACGGCCAGTCGTGAGCGGGGAAAACAAGGGCACGCGATTGAAATTCAGGTTATACGAATGCGCATATACAAAAAGCCGGGCGTGACACCCACGGCAGCATATAGACACGTTCATGGAAGGTTTGCGAGGACGTGCAGCAACACCAAGGGCTTCCAGGAAGTCGCGCACGGGCAAACGCGTCGCCTCCACGATGTGCCTCACCGATTTGGAGACAAGCCGGGAGAGTGCCAGGCGGAATGGGCGACCGAGCGCATGTATATGCGCGTATGCTCAGACGCTTTTAATCGTTCAGCGTATAGCTTGCGCTTCGATACAAAAGAATCGGTTCGTGCGTGGGATGTGGCTTAAGACTCCCACGTGAGTCACTTGCTCCCGGTACAGCTAAGAAACTGAACGACCTTTTCTTTTTTTTTTAAGGAAACGCAGCGACATCTGCTTTTTAAAAAGAGGTTGTGTCAATGTAAGATAACATCGTGTTTCCCCAAGATTGCGAAGAACAATGGCGGCATGGCGACATGGGAAGAACAATGGCTTCACTGGGTCAACCCGTTAACTACATCTATCCTCGATCACCAAACACTAGCCCCAAGTTCTAGGTCAGTACATTACATCCGCACCGTTCAGCTTAACTTTAAGTAAGCCAGCGTCTCTTGAATAAACACGCCAGGTGCACAGCCGGTGCACGTTCACTAAGTTCACCGTTCGCAGCGGAAGGCCACAGATCCATTGACTTTTGATGCAGAGCGAAGGGTATCACGTGCAGCGTAGTTTGTTGGGAGACAATGCAATTTGTTACCGCGCAAGTTCTGGTGTATAGCTGCCGTTAGGTACCGTCTTTAAACCCAGACACAAAGAAAAGGTAAATATTTGAGACCATTCGTCAATAACTGAGTCACACAAAGAACAGCGGTTGTTAAACTCAGTGTCAAGTCGTTCGAAGAACATGCATGGTGTCGAGTTAATCTCCCGGACCAGGGAAAATTCTCCTACTTCAGATGTTCGTGGCCCTCTGCTGTTGTAAATTCGACGATGTGGAATTTCACAGTTCATTTTCACCTCGCGCACATGGACAGGTTTCATGGTGTCATTTAACTTCCAGAGGGCAATAAAGAAGGGAAGCCGTTTTGAGTGTTACAGGGTTGGTGATTGCTACTATCCTACGCCGCATCTTACAAGCTATAAGGGAGTCCGCCACCTTGGTTATCTATAGGTCAGTCTATAGGTGTGCAGAGATGCACAATTTCAAAATTTTCATGTCATGCTTTCAGTGTGTCTCGCGCACAACGTACATGACTATTTTCGGAACAGGTCTCAAAGCACCGCTTGCTCTTTGGCTAGGCACGGTTGTTCGCCTCCGATAAAATCGCCTATACAAGAGAAAAAAAAAAAAGAAAGTAAATCAAACTTCAGACAAGGAAAGCGAACCCTGGGGAGCACGAACGAGGTCGTTCAGCCCGCTTTCACTTCATTCGATAAAAAGAAAAAAAGAAGAAGAAAGAAGGGAACTATACTTCCACAGTGTCTTGGATTCCCTCTAGAGAACTTGACAGCCAAGACTCATGAGACATGCCATACGAGCTCTGGAAGGGACTTGCGCCACAGATTTCTATAAGCGATAGATACCTACATCGTCTCGTTCGCGTACAGTATAGCTATCCTGTATACGTATGTGCACTTTCACTCTGTTTCCTTTTCACGTTTGAGTCGACGATGCGATATCTCTGCGCGACCTCCTGACACGCACGAACCCGATACGAGCGCAGTGCTTCAAAGAGTTCGTGCCCTGCACTGAAGTGGCGAACAGCGGGAGATTTTATTTCACTTTCGATGGGTGCTAGCGTATAGCACGTCCTTCTATAGTTTCGCAAAAGCACGTCTTGCACTTCGTGCGATGGTGGCTCTAATCTGAAAAGTGCACGAGCCGTTTAACTTGTCCCTGTATTGATAGATCCCGTACTGATGCCGCCCTGCAGCAACGCGCCAGCGAAAGTCGCAACCAAGCGCAGGAAATGCAAACTCAAGACATTGGACGTCAACGAGAACAAAGAGCGCATACGCGTCTCAACATAGCATAATACGACGAGAAAACAGTAGCTTATGCCTATACTCTGGTTTTTATTTTATTTTTTCATTTTATGACAGGAACTTTGCCTTCTGATCAGGCTAAGGATAATGACAGACACCAGAATCAAGACCTTCACGACGACACGTTCGACCTCGTTTATCGACTGCAGCGCTGCTGTGAGCAGATTAGGTGAAAGTGAGGATATCAGCAGAGAAATCAAAACAATTTGGACACTCAAGAAGCACGTTCGGCCGCGGTAAGTATGCGTAAAGTTATAAGCAACGCAATGGAAGGCCTGCACGATACCGTCAGCCACTCCGCAACCATTAATAGCAGCGAATATTTTCATCGTTAAGAGCAAATTGCGAGAACATGAGCTTATAACTTGGGCCGAAAACTACACTGGGTTTGCTAAGCTAAACGTATGATCAACGGACACTTAGCGCGCACACCCGCGCGCGTTCTGGTGATACGTGTGTTCATTATCAAAAGTAAACTTATGTACCAATCTTAACGCAATATATACTATCCAATAGAGATACAGCAAATCACTATACTATTTTAATATTTCAAATTGAGAAACGCGAAGGAATTTCCAAGTGAGTGCCAAAACGAAAGAACAACGCCAGGGAAAAATCACATTAAAAAAAAAAGTAACACGTTCTCAGCTATTATGAAAATGACTTCATGCTTCGTGATGACCGTGCACCACGTCGTGAGCTTCGCGAAGTAAAGGCCACGGGGGACCCAGGTCCCCGGCGAAGTCGTCCATGGACAAGTCCCAAACGGCCAGCCCCGCCGTCTTTCGTACCACCGGGCGCTTAAGACGTAGACTGGCACGGTCTTCGAAGCCGACCCACTGGTCTTTCCAGTAAGCCACAGAGCAGCGAGAGAAGCCGTGAGTCACACTGCGCCACGACGAGGACTCGTTGCTTCGCGCCAGTGCTTCGACCACCTCGTAGTAACTGACCAGGCCCGAGCTGTTGGTGTGAGCAAAGGCCTTGCCGGGACCGAGCGCGCGCATGCCCACGCGAACGCCCTTCATCCAGGACCGCTTCAGGGTGAACGTGGCGCCGGCGAACGAGACGCTCAGCATGGTCTTGGCGAGCATGTGGTCGGTCACCATGGACAGCTCGTCGAGCACTGAGGACAGCCCCAACTGGCCGTTGTGATGCGCCCTGAAGACGGCCCGCATCGGGCTCTGGCACGTGGTCACAGGAAACGTGACCGGGTCCACGGTACGGTGCGTGTCGACGACGATAAGGTCGAGCCGGCTGTACAGAGACGACATGAAGTAGCCGTCGCGTCGCTTCGCCGTCTCCCAGGGAACGATGACGCTCACGCGCAGGCCCCTGTTTTCGAAGACGACGCGCATGGTGTTCACGAATATGCTGTAATTGGAGCGGTACTTCAATGTCGGATACTTCCAGTAGAAGACCAGGCCCGCGAGTCCGACGCGGCGCGACCAGGCCGCCGCGTTGTGCACCAGGGAGAGCCGCGTACGCTTCTCTTGCACCACCTTCCGGAAGTCGCGAGAGTCCGCTGGCTCTCCGCCGACCAAGACCCAAACGGGCGTGGGAAGAGACGCCAAGTTCAGGAGAGTCTGGGCGTCTTCGATGGGTCGCCTGAAGCGCGCACATTGCTGCCGCGCGTCCAGACCGACGGAAACGAACACGATGGCATCGCAGAGGTCAACCGACACGTTGTCCATGACGAATCGGTGCGGTGAACCGGGCGCAGCTGTGAAGTTGACGAAACAGAAGACGGAGCGGATCGCACCGTCCGCCGCGGACTGTCGCTGTATGACGTACTCGGCCGAGGAGTCGCCGCGCGCAGCTTGCCGTTTGCGACCGCCGACAGGACTTCCACCGGCGTCGGCAACGCCTTCTGCGGCAATCGGTTCGTCGGAGTCGATGGACGTCCAGAAGTGCTCGACCACTGCGGCGACGATGGCGACGCACGCGCAAGACACCGTGAGCACGCCGACGATCAGGAACACGACCAGGAAGAGGTTCTGATTGCGCAAGATGTAACGTAGTGATGTCTCGTCGTCGTCGTCCCGGCGGCGACGACGTCTGGTCGAGGTGCTGCGGTCGCCAGAAGCCGGTACGTCGATAGAATCGCCCATTTCTCGGATGTGGCCCTCGCAGAGAATGCAAAACGTTGAGGTTGTAGCGGGCTGCGACGGGCTTCCGCAGCGTCTATATTGTCACGCCAGAAACGATACCTGCAGCAGCACGACAGGGCTTTTGGATGACGCTCGGTGGAGTCGTAGCGATCTTCTTGGCAGTGTGCGTGCTTCCTTGCTCCTCCGCTATTGGCTGCTATGGCGGCTTGAGAACCGTCCTCGTCAGCACGTGACGCAACATGTGCGTCGTTCTTTTCTTCGCCAAGCTATTATACGAAGGCACGATGAGATAAAAAATCGTCATGAACTGAACGAAGGAAAACGTGACGATTTGGAACTTCTACGGAACAAAAATAATTTCAGCAGTTAAGCGAGTTATTGATCGATTGGTTCTCTTGACTGAAACAAATGACACTGGGGTCCCAGTGTCGGCAGGTCGGAAGGAAGGGAGCAAGGAGAAAAAGCATATGCGCTTCCCATCCGGTGATCGAAGCGGCTCCAATGTTCCAAGAAAAATAATGCTAAAACATACCCTTTGATATATTGATATGTAGTGAAGAGAATCGGTTGTTTCTCCAATTTGAGAATCCTGCTCTGAGGGATTATTACCTCGCCTTTAAAGAAGTTCTTGTAAAATCTAAAGGAATTCCCTGCTGAACTGTATAAAAACTGATCATTTTCAATTTCAGTATAATTCAAAATATAGAAGCCCAGAAATTTCAATCTTCAGTATATATTGAAGTTGTGCGCGCACTCCGTGGTCAGTGCCCCAATGTGGGTTTGAGCCACGTTTAGGACGGCGCAGCAGCGCCAGCTGAAAGCGCAAAATAGCAGTCGCTATTGAATGCAATCGCGGATAGATACCTCCCCATTGGACCGACGCACGAAGAAGATTATCCGCTGATCGAGTGCGCGACAGTAGAGGACTTGGACGCGCCCTTCACAGAATCGGAGATCAGGGCGGTGCTCCACAATTTAAATAGCATATCAGCTCCGGGTCCCGATAAGGTTTCTAACAGGCTATTACGGAACCTGGACGAAAAGGCAGTGGAATTACTAACTAAGGAGGTCAACGAGGTATGGGATGCAGGACAGGTGCCCGACGATTGGAAGGCGGCTACGGTAATACTCGTTCCAAAATCCGGAAAACCCTTAGATCTCGATAACATGAGACCGATATCATTAACTTCGTGCATAGGCAAGGTAGCGGAGCACGCAATTTTAAACAGGGTGTCCGGGTACCTAGAGCGTCAGGACCTCTTCCCACATAATATGGTAGGTTTCCGGCCCGGTCTATCGACGCAGGACATTATGCTGATGCTGAAAAAGCAAATCTTTGATAACAGCACTAGGGATGTGAGAGGTATTCTAGCCCTGGATCTAGCTAAGGCGTTTGACACATTGTTGCATCGGTACATACTGCAGGCCACGGCGGGGATGGGCCTAGGAGTCAAATTCCAGGCCTTTGTCAGGTCCTTTCTCATGAATAGAACAGCTACAATTCAGGTGGAGCAAATACGATCAAATGTGTACGAATTAGGTGCTCGGGGTACACCCCAGGGTTCAGTCATCTCACCCCTGCTGTTCAATATAGTCATGAAAGGTCTTTCAGACAGGCTGAGCGGCCTTCGAGGCATAGGCCACGCACTCTACGCCGATGACATCACAATTTGGTGTCCAAGTGGCTCCCTAGCAGAATTAGAGCAAGCTCTACAGGCGGCCTTGCATGAGACGGAGGCTTATCTAGCGGACACTGGTCTCAAGCTGTCTCCGAGTAAGTCGGAACTGTTACTTTACCGACCGGCTAGGCAAGGAGTTAGGCAACTCACGCCCCCTAAGCCAGCTACCCTTGGAATTATACACGCATAATGGGCAGATAATTCCCAGAGCTGACTCTGTCAAGATCCTGGGCCTGCTTATAGACGCTAGGGGATGTAATGCCAGAACAATTACCCACGTTACAGCCAAGACTGAGAACATGTTAAGATTAATCGCTAGGGTATCCAACCGAAAGAAGGGGTTAGGTGAGGGCAACCTTCTTCGGATGTACCACGCATTTCTACTCAGTCATATTAACTATGTTGCGTCAGCTCTCGTATGGACGAAAACGGAAAAGAGCAAGTTAAACACAGTCATGCGCAAGAGCATCAAGAGAGTGCTAGGCTTGCCGATTACCACGAGCTCAGACAGGCTAGACCAACTCGGAATGCACAATACCATAGACGAGATCATAGAGGCGCAGGTCACTGCCCAGGTGGTTAGGCTGTCGTCTACCCAAGCGGGCAGGCGGATCCTGGACGAAGTTGTCATGGCTCCTAGGATAATGGAGGAACGGAGGACACCACTGACCCGGGAAACGAGGGCAACCTACATGGTGGGCCCTTCCCGCGAAACGTACATCCACAGCATAACGAGGGTAGACGTAAAGCCCGTGCACGTGCCATCTTGAAGAGAGTTAGGGATGACATAGACTCCGCGGTCTTCGTATATAGATGCGGCGCAGTACGGGAACAGTAGAACATTCGCGTTATCGGTGGTAGACGGGCGCGGAGTGCTTCGCTCATCAGCCTTGGTAAGGGCGGCCACCCCTGGTATAGCCGAACAAATCGCGGTTGCGCTGGCCCTGTGTGACACAGAGCGTTTCTACGTTTACACCGATTCGCGAGACGCAATTAGGGCATTCGAAATGGGTAACCTCGCTCGAGAGGCGGCCTCCATTCTAGAGAAGAGGGCTTGCCCCGGTTCACATTATATTACGTGGTTCCCCGCACACATGGGGACGAACGTTCTTGAATGCTTCCCAAACCTCAATGAGCTGGCTCACGACCGTGCGCGAGAACTCACGCGCCGCGGCGGTCTGGCGGCTCCGGAGGGGCAGGAAGAGGCTCAGCAGAACGACCCACTTCTCACATTCAATGAAATTACTAAACATTACCAACTTGGCCGGAGAGTCTACCCTCTTCCTCATCCGAAGCTGAGGTCAGTCAGTTACTCTACGAATGTTGCAGACGGGCTCTTTCCCGTCCCGGGGCTTCCTCAGTAAGCTATACTCGGACGTGGACCCTGGCTGTCCCGACTGCAGTGAAACTTTTTGTTCTATGGCTCACATGCTCTGGCGATGTCCCGCGTTGCCTAACGACGTTCTCTCCAGCGAAGCTGAATGGGAGGAGGCCATCACAAGCACGGTGCTCCAAAAGCAAGCCCAGGCTATCCAGAGGGCCCACGAAAGGGCGGAGCGTCATGGCGTTCTTTCCCCCACGCGGGTGCGGCCAGCGGTTACAACGGCCTCCCGCTAGGGAGTCCTTACGTAGCTCCTCAGGATTAATTAAAGTTCATTGTCTGTCTGTCTGTCTGTCTGTCTGTCTGTCAGGACCACAGAGATGGTTAGCAATTCGTTGATTTGACATCGTTCGGGAACGTTAAAGCTCGGGTTTTTTCTAGCGAACGCACGCTAGCAGCACATGTACTGCAATTATGGTGATTATAACGGTGATGGTAGTGAGAACCTTGGGCACCACCTGGTACCACTCACCCACTCCGGAGCATTGGGCATGTATCGGGCGAACTTATGTCAGAAAAAAAAGAAGTCATGTAATTTCAGTGAAAGCGAGTAAAATATATTCACGAATATTTTCTTGAGCGGGTATTACCGACAACAACCTTAAAGCGGACAACAACGCAGGACGAAATGAATAATGATATAAGTATTGAAATCAGTCAGACTCGCGATCCAGTTTCATTACGGCGATGTATAATAAATACGAGTGCTGTGTAAGTGTTCTTCAGAGAATTCCCGCAAGCTGTGGCGCCTGCCTCTTCATATGTTGCTAGAAGTATATGCTGCGGTTACATTCCGTTTTTGTAATCAGTACTCTCTCTCCTGAAATGCAGTTGATCCTCATAGATTTATTTTGTAAACTATTTTTCTTGATGAGCGACAGAGTATGATGCCATATGTTTACACATTTTCGTTGAGAGGGCGGAACATTTCATCGCTCGTCACTACATGGCGCTAAATGAAGAAATAAAGGTGGGCGGGGAGGCGCAAGAACTTTCTTACGTCCGCCGCCCCTTTCCCCCAGCGCCCCCGTGGTGTTGCCATTATAAAGCCGCGTAACGTAACACCACAGAACACTACACACAAGTAGCGGCTGTATGCTATAGGCTTCACCAATGAGCCAAGTTCGCGAAAGTTTCCAACGCTCCGCTCTCAGTTGTGCGGCTGGCTTCGGGAGTAACGTAGTCGGATGACGGCGTCGACGGCACCTGGTCTGGTTCACCCACCGTGACCTGCCTTTCGTCCAAATCCTGCGCGCGAATGACAAGCATTAGTGCGTAAATGACCTTTGCAAATAATTCATTTATAGCGAACTGTTTTGCTTCGGCCCTCGATGGTTACTGAATGGATTGGAGGGCGTATACCATATGGACGCCGAATCGTGAGGGAAGCAGGAGTGTGCCGTTTTCCTCTCTACGTCAGGCACATCTCTCTCTACCACTATCGCATTATAACAAGGATTCAGCAGCACGGTCAAGCGTATTATTGCACGACACTCTTTTAACTCCGGGCAAGAAAGGATTAAGGAACGACAGCGGCAAACACGTACCTGTAGCGCCCTGCTGGAGAGCCCTAGATCCCTGCAATTCTTCTTCTTTTGTGCGTACACAAAGATGGCGACAGAGAAGATGAACATGATGACGATCATGATGACAAAGTAGGCGACCAGCGTGCCAGTCAGTCCCTGGGCTCGGACGTCATTCGGTTCCTCTTTGTTGTAGTACTGCATGGCAACCTCTGAAGGAAGCCACCACCGTAAGTGCAGTCCCTGCGCTATAAGCTGTGCGCAAGCCGGAATGCTGGGTCAAATGGCTGAACAAAATGTGCAGTGCGCTTTAAATGCATGAATACAGCGTTCTAGTTAAGTGGACAGGACGTATCACTCCACGGGAAAAGCGGATGATGAATCCCTGAAAAAGCAACGCAAGCAGCGAGGTCTTCTGACGCTACGACTGACCATAACCCGCTTAGAAACGCTCATGCGTTATCTGCAGATAAGCGGAATGCCGCCGGTAATCGCAATGAAGGTTCGATGAATTAATCCGTGCCCCCACAACTAGCACAGTTTCTGGTGAACATGTCTATGTCCTATAGAATATACGTCAGCTTTTACGACAATGGCTAATAGGTCTCCGTTGTGCTGATGCTTTCTATCGTTATAAGCAGTCCAGCTTACAAGCGGACTTGGATTTGTCTTCGGAAATATCCGACCACTGGTTGCTACTTACTGACGGGGCTTTTATCAATTTGGCTTCCGTTTGATTGTTCTTTATTTGTAAAATTGCTATTTTTGTACACTTTCAAGAGTGTTTTCTGTAGCCAGGATTTACAAGAGGCTCCGAATTTCGCACCAATTCAATTGTTTAATCTCGAGTATAATACATGGCCGAAAGCTCGAAGAAGTCATCTTTCAACAAAGTAATTTGATCTTCCCCCTCGGGTGCCGTCCCTTTGTCTTGCTTTCCCTCCTGTTTCAACCCTCTTGCGCGACCATTCAGGTATCCAACAAGAGAAGAGGCAAGTTATACGAAGATTGCGGCGAAAACCACATGCCTCTTTCCGTCTCCAGTGCAAGTGTGCATGGACACACGTGTCATATGCAGCCGACGTCGGAGCGGATCGTCGTCTCCGCCTCTTTGGTGGTCCATGTGGCCTCCGCGACGTCGCGTACACGCAAATTTATGTCATTCAAAGATATACTTCGCCCTTATATGCACGTAGTGGTAGGGATACTCAAAACTGCAGTGTGGTGATAATTGTGCAACAATTATTTACTGAGGTAACAATCGCGCATATGTCAGTCATTATTATGATCACGACGCTGTCAACTAAGAGGGGAAAGATAGCCCTACCCGGAAATATGGTGTCTGAACTCCTCGAAACTAAAGGTTCGATTGATAATAACAACAATATTGATTGACGGGGTTTCACGTGCCAAAGCCAGGTATGATTATGAGACACGTTCTGTAGTGGAAGGCTCCGCAGCCGTTTTGACAAACAGGGTTCTTTAAAATGCACCCAAATCTATGCACGCGGGTGTTATGATTATTACTGTCTTTTCTTGCATATCGCCCTCATCGAAATGCGGCCATCGTGGCCAGGATTCGATCCAGAAATCGAGCGTTCGCAAGACAACACCTGTCCGCTAAGCTATCAAGGCGGCGGCTATCGGAAAAGGTTCGGGGTAGAGAACTAGCAGAGTCTCGTTCCCAAAATTTGTCCAGATGCTGACGCGTCCGTGTGAGCGACTTTGCGACAGCGGAAAACATTTTTCCTGGAATCCATCTAATGTGAGAACCAAGTGCACATCGCGCTTTGAAATGTCTCTTTGCAAAGCCTTCTCTATAGCCAAATGTTTAAAGCAGCAAATCGGCTCACAATGTCAAACATCCATTCCAGTCGAAAGAACACGTACTTACATTGCCCAGATATCTTGTTCTTCTTCCCTACCATTTGCCCAATGTTATGGGGACTGGCCTACAAGTAGTGTTAGAATTCTTTTATTGTGTTAGTGATGAGGAATAACCTTATAATACTGCAGCAGAATCACGAAGAAAAAAGATGCGTAAAGGAGGTGAAAGATGATAACCTTGAGGTTTATAATAATAATAATAATAATAATAATAATAATAATAATAATAATAATAATAATAATAATAACTGCTTGTGACTTAAACAGGGCCTGAATATTTTGCATCCCCGATAAAATTGTTAATGGCACGACGATAGGCATCTCTGGCATAATCCTAGTCTCGATGCCCCAAGTGAGAGAGAACCAAGTGAGAGAATGATTGTTGAGGTCAGTGTTGAACCAGTTTGAATAAAGACAGAACACTTTATTGAAAGGCGCAATATTCGGCCGCCGTAGAAGCACCCCCTGACGTGCACGAATTTATTAAACGCCTTGTTTGCCTCGTAAACTGGCTCTAATACAGAAAAAAATGTTCAGTCGCTTCAGCCCGATAGAGAAGTCATATAAAGAAAGGAGATAAGGTCAGGTCACAGCTGTGTAGGTAAACCTTAAGCGATGGAATGTGGCTTGCCTATGCAGTCTCATAATGATGCTACTCCAAAATGCAATCATCATCACCACCATCAGCATCATCGTCTTTGTCGTCGCCAGCGTGTCTACTACGTCCACTGCATGGCAAAGGTCTGAAACTTGTCTTAAACACGCCATGTTAAGTCTCTGGCTTCGATAGGACGCGATGTATATCATTTTTTTACTCATAAATAGTTATGTAGGACTTCGTAGGCGCCGCCAGAAATGTGCGACGTCGCGCATGTTATTGCGGGAACCTTCGTGTAGGCGTCCCCACTTGAATTTTCCTTTTTCGCATTTTCTAGCTTACGAAACGTCTTCTCCTCGCTAGAGTGGTGCTTTTGGTAATGTGAGAAGGTAATTAACGCTACGCGTACGTGAAAAAAACCGTAATTAACTGTAGTGTCCCTTTAAGGAAGAAAAAAACTATCATTCAAGGGGAACCACAGACAAATGAAGTCTGAAGGTACTGTGAATTTAGATTTTTATAATCTCGAAATTTGCTATTTTCTTTACTATTTTCTATTTCTATTAGCTATTTTCTTTAGCGAAATTACTGCACATAAACCAAAGGTTGGGTAGTGAAATAAGATATCCACGTCGATTGGTTGGTTGGCTAGGTGCTTGCGCTTTGCCTCAACCCGCGAGAATTACCACGAATCGGCAAGATGTCCAAGAAAATACGCGCCTGTCAGAACCTTTATTTGTTCGTCGACTTATGCTATTTATCGATAAACAAAAGTAACATAATATTCAGGTTTCCAGCGATTTTCATAGGTTAAGAATGCGTTATAGATATCTGTACTGCTGGCTGCTGTGTAGACATCCTTACCTGAAGAGGGAGATGGGGCACGAAGTGACGAGTACAACAGTCGAAATGAATTCGAAGCGAAATGTCATCGCTGTTCCACCGTTTTGTTTGTTTACCAATGACCGCTAGTATACGTTATTATTTTCTTTGCACGATTATGTTTTGTACAGCATCGGCAACTCGATGTTTCGCCTATCTTCACGGTAAGCGCCGTACCACTTTTTATGTGATCCATGAACCAACAATGCAGCCATGGTTTACTAACGCGAATGGCGACCGTTTCGGAAACGGCGCTGCAATAAAGGTGCATGTATATTCCTTTTATTTTTCCTCCTGTTATGGATCATTTCGTTCCGCACATATGATCAATTTCCATGTGTTTATAATTTACCTCGTGTGTTTCCTATACTTGAATAACTTTCTTGGCGTTGTCAGTTTCCTTTGGGGTTGTTTTATTCATGGAGGCTATCACAGGCACAGTGAGGAGAAATACCGCTCGAGAAGAGGACAGAAGGTCACACACACTGTGCACAGCTCACGTTGATTGATTGATTGATTGATTGTGGTTCGGTTAGGAAGGGACGCTAATTTCTGCAGCCCATGTAGGGAGCACGGCTAAGCATCCGTTGGTGTGTGTCATTGTGTATTCCTATGCATCAAAACCAAGTATCTTGTTAGAATCAGGTGCGTACTGAACGTCGTACGAGGTGACTGAGGGGAGGCTTTTCAGGGGCGAAGCTCCTCTTAGTCTAACCTTGTCACGCGTCAGGCGTCAGTCGTCAGGCGTAACCCGCGTGCCGGGAGGCACGCGCTCGCCCTCTGCGCGTGCCTCTGCTGTCTGGTGTGAGAGAGACAGAGAGAGAGCGAAAGGCGCGCGTTGGCTATGGAAACGCTCTTTCTTAGAGGAACGCTCCACCAGCTCGCAAAGAAGGAGAACGCGCCCTCACCCGCGAGAGGCAACGTTGGCGCAGGCAGCGTCTCCAAGCGAGTTTCTTGATTGAGAAACACCGACTGCTCGCGTTGGAGAAGCGTTCACCGGCAACCCATATTATATATATATATATATATATATATATATATATATGGATCTTGACTTGCAATGAAGTGCCGGTGGGAGATTTCACTTGTGCATAGTTGAACCATGAGGATTCGTAGCGTGCGTGTTAACTAAATTAATCCGGAACTCGACACGATCTACGATGAACCTCCCAAGCTTCGCCCACTCATCATAATTCACTCCGTGGATATGCTGTAATTTTTTTTTCATTATCTAATTACCTGTCTCCTTCGCTCTGTCCCCTTATACAAATTTTATTTTTACCCGGAATCTATCATTCCCGGCTCCACGAGGCAGGCCAGGGGTTACCACGCCATCTGTCTTTGTTGTTGCTTTCCTCTTCTTTCTTCAGTGTTGATTTGAATGCGCTTGATCCTCAGGGTACTCACTTTAATGCAGCTTGACTCATTACACTTTGCTTCATAATTTCCCTCACGCAATCAGATTGCTCGCTCTTTTTTACCATTCGTGCTCGTTTGGTCCTTTAATTCATTTTTTTTATCCTCTTTCCTTTTTGAGACGTAAGGACACGAGATTACAGGCTGCGTTAGACCTGGATATATGTCTCAAAGCCATGACACTTACATTGAAGTAACAAAATCCAAAAAAGGAAAGCAATTAAGATTGAAAGAATCAGAAGCACTACGTCGAAAGAAAGAAAAAAGAAGGGGGGGGGGGGGGGGGGCTCTGTCGGCAGAGTGTAAAATATAAAGTGAGGTTGTCCATAAGCCCGTGTGCAGGGTTCGTACAACCATTTTTTTTTTCATATACTTATTTAACTACAAGAGTCTCGAGAGCGTTAACAAAGGTCTCGAAGGCAATATCTCGTTAACTGCATGCTGCCGGCCTATCCAGAGTGGGTAGTCTCCATGAATTAGTTCATAATCACCATCAGCGACAGTCACACGTCCCAATGAGTAACGAGGAGGGCGCCTGAGAGCGAAGGTCATACAGAGCCGCGAGCAAACCGTAGTAGCAAGAAAAGATGAGACATCCAGGACCAGCGGTTCAAAAGAATGAGCGCCGGAGCGACCGAAACTCTCCCAACGCAAATGCTGGGTCCCCAAAACAACGGGTCTTCAGCGGAGCTCGCAGTCCACTAAGTCCGGCAAGCCCATACGGCTTCTTTAGTGCTGTAGGTAAGGTGCACGCAGACGTCTGAAGATATGTGCAAAGGTCCTGATTATGGTGAGCATCCTCTCTAGAAAGCCTTTTGTGGCACGTAACGCTAGCAGGAACTGTTGCCAACAGGGGCTCATAGCACGAATAAATTCAACGAAGCTGAGGATGTTCGAGCGGTTGAAAATTTGCACATGCTCACTGTGCACCGAATACGTCAAGTAGTCGCTAAATAAATTTGATTTAGAGTTTACCTGACGTCGCCGTTGTGCTTTTGGTTTAATCAAAAGCCTTGCCAGGCATCAAACCAAATAAATTAAATGGTCGTCCAAGGTGACGTCTGAACTTAATTACTCATAAAGTCTAGAGCACCCGGATAACCGGCCTACCTACTTGCAGGCAGCCCTCGTGGACCACCAGGCACACGCAGTCCGCCAGGCCTTCGCAATCCCATAGGCGCTCGCAGTCCACGTGCTCGCAGTCCGGACGCCCGAAGCCCATACGGTCGCAGTCCAGCAGGTGCTCGCAGCCCAAGTTTTCGCACTCCAGCTGTTCGCAGTGGAGGCGTTCGGAGCCCAGCAAGCCCTCGCAATCCCGTCAGTGGCACTGGCCAGTTGAGTCCGCCGCAGGATCTCGAACTCGGAGCCGAAGACAGCCACGACAACTTGGGCTACTACAGGGGGACTGCGTCGCCGCTGCGCCAGCGGCACCACTCCGTGCGCTGCGTGGATGTCCTCATCTACTACGGCATCGTGGTCAGCACGTTCCTGCTCTACTCGGTCGGCTTTATCGCCTACAAGCTAGACGAGGACCCGGAAGAAGTGAAGGAGTTCTACCGCACCATGAGCACTTCGACGTCACACACCATCTTCAAGATCGGAAACACGAGGCATCTGGAGAGGGACGAACAAGCAACCACCGTGACCGAGAAGAGCGTCGGCGTCGACGGCGAGGACACAGGAGACCGAGAACTACCGACGTCCACCGATGCGGTCAGTGCCGTTAACATTATACCGGGTGTTCAAAGTTAAGCGGCCAGGGGGACAGAAAGTTAGATGATAATTATCGCTGTCAGCAGTCCAATTAACTAAAATTTAATAATTAACTTTTTACTGGCTGCGGTAAGTTGGCATGTTTATATTGAAAAAATGTAGGCAGTGGTGTTTGTACACAGTTTCAGTTGGAAGATTTTTTCTAGCACGCCTGTGCTCCGAGATATCCGGCTCCAAAGTTTACTTGTCTTTCGCATGATTACGCATGCAAGAGGGTGAGGGTCCGCGCAAAGCTCCTCCCTAAAGTGACGCATCTGTTGTGTGCGCTGTTTAGTGTGTGAAGAGGGTGGAAGCGTAGGCATACGTGATAACAGTTACCCTTGCCCTCTCAGCCGGCGAAATCAAAATGTGACAGCGCACTGGCATCCAGATTCTCCGCCCGCACCATTATCTCGGCATGGTATCTGCCACTATCGTTAGAGGCTCTGCAGTTGCGTGTTACGACACTGGTTGCAAGGGTTCTTCGATTTTTGATTTCGACGGCCGAGAGGGCAAGGGTAACTGTTATCACCTATGCCTACGCTTCCACCCTTTTCACACACTAAACAGCGCACACAACAGATGCGTCACTTTAGGGAGGAGCTTTGCGCGGACCCTCACCCTCTTGCATGCGTAATCATGCGAAAGACAAGTAAACTTTGGAGCCGGATATCTCGGAGCACAGGCGTGCTAGAAAAAATCTTCCAACTGGAACTGTGTACAAACACCACTGCCTACATTTTTTCAATATAAACATGCCAACTTAAGGCAGCCAGTAAAAAGTTAATTATTAAATTTTAGTTAATTGGGCTGCTGACAGCGATAATTATCATCTAACTTTCTGTCCCCCTGGCCGCTTAACTTATTTGCACAAGTGGTTCTCACGTGCCTTCGAGCGCCTAATTTAAAAAAAAAATCATAAAGCTTAACTTTGAACACCCGGTATTATGGCGCGTGCGTGAAACGCCGTTATACACGAGGATATAGGGTTACGGGACAGCAGATATATTATTTTGCAGTCGTAAAGCCTGGCTCCTTAGAAAGGTATAAAATAACTTAGGTTCCATTTCGCAATCTTAGTTGAACCGCACTAATCGGCAAGTTCAATGAGCACACCCGCATAAACATAACTATAAAAGCTGTGTAAATACCGCCGAAAGAACAAAATGTACAATAATGCCATCTATAGCATTTTCAGGCAATGAACCGCCTTTTCTTTAATATAATTATGGTAGCGGTAATAGTAAGGGGGGATTGGGGGGGGGAAGGCGGTCTCCACAGTTAATGATCTTCTTTTCGTGTTTTTTTCTAAAATCATTTTTTCTTTCATACTTCGTTGTCAGAGTTGTTTCTCCAATCAACAATTGTCCACGCACATTGTAAATTCGGCGCATCTATTAAGTGCAAAGTCAACGAACGATCGCCTCCGTGCTGTTGTTTAGGTCAGCGCATTTGCCCACCTCCTCCGTGAGAGAGAGAGGCGCTCATTAATGACTACTGAAGGGGGTCTGCTTGGTGGTACGCCTATGATACCACGGATGGGTACGGTGGAAGAACCAAGTGATACGCGCAGTACGCGACAGATAAACAGAACACATGCCACGGCACTGAACAAAGTAGTGCATTTCAGTTAGATCAGTGGATCTGTTGACTTACTAATGGCATAATCAGCGTGACGCGCTGTTCATTCGCCACTCCATTTTCGTTCCTTCTCAAGGTGACCGACGCAAACGAAGTCGAGCAGTGGCAGCGCTACATAGCTGTGCCATCTCCTACACGGAAGACGGGACTGGCCTCGCTCAGCCCTCCTTCCCAAGCGCCGTCTGGCTACTCCAAGCAGTACAGCCACGAGACCCAAGACGAGCCGGGACGACACAGTTCGTGCACCTGCTCCGTGCTGTCGCTGCCAATGAGAACAGGAGGCGCGCATCGTCTCGACACGGGGCCACTCCAACCAGTGGCGTCGGCGCCAACGCCACGACTGTGCCTTTCCTGACCTTCCCGGGATTGTCGCAGTGGTGAAGAAGGGCCTCGCTGCAAACAACTATACAGTCCGCAGGCACTACGACCCGAGACATACGACTTTATATTGCGACAGCCATTAATAAAGATGTGTGTTTTCAAGCATTGCAAAGAAACCAGCACTATTTAGCGTATAAATAAATAAAAGTGGGCGAGGTTCGTACAGGTTTCAGAGAGCAAAGGTTCGAGGGATATTTAAGGATTCTCAAGACCTATCAAAGACTTTCAAGGATGCAAAGCAGCATACAATGAAGTGCCGCTTACTTTATACCAACAACTTCGAAACACTACATGTAGTTCAACTGCACTACAGACACAAGAACTGTGCAGCAAACATACACACTTGCTGGATTTTTCTTTTTCGTTTTGTATTGGGTGATGTTCATGAGTGTTCATGAGGTTACAATGTATAGAATGCCGCTATAACGGCATTCTATACATTGTAACCCTTCACACAGATTGGTACGAGTTAAATAAAATTCACTTTCTTGCGTCACTTGCTCAACAAAAACAGAAATAAAACAAAAATATGCAAGAAGTTTCGGCATAAGTCCCCACAAGATCAAGAGATGAAAACGTAGACGGCAAACTGACGGATCGTAAAAAAAACGACATGAACGCTAGAGTATTCGGCTCCACAAAAGCATTGTAAACAGAGGAAAGAAACCACAACTAAGCACGGGCGTCAGTTTCCTTCACCTTTTTCTCTATTAATTCTTTTTTTCATGCGAAGCTTGTATTGGCTGGCTTGTAACGTCGCTGTCGATGGCGCACGAAAAGCTCCTGCCCCAGCAAAAATTTTTAAAAAATTCACGGCATATCCACGGAGTGAATGATGATGAGTGGGCGAAGCTCCATCGTAAATCGTGCCGAGTTCCGGATTAATTTAGTTAACGCGCACACTATGAATCCTTATGGTTCAACTACGCACAAGTGAAATCTCCCACCGGCACATCATTGCAAGTCAAGATCCAGTGCCTATATATATATATATATATATATATATATTGGGTGGCCGGTGAACGGTTCTCCAGCGCGAGCAGTCCGTATTTTTCAGTCAAGAAACTCGCTAGAAGACGCTGCCTGCGTCAAGCTTGTCTCTCGCGGGTGAGGGCGTGTTCTCCTTTGCGAGCTGGTAGATTGATTGATTGATTGTGGTTCGGGTCCACCGCGGTGGTGTAGTGGTTACGGTACTCGGCTGCCACCCAAAATACGCGGGTTCGATCCCGGCCGCGGCGGTCGCATTTTCGATGGAGGCGAAAATGCCAGAGGCCCGTGTACTGTGCGATGTCAGTGCACGTTAAAGAACCCCAGGTGGCCTAAATTTCCGCAGCCCTCCACTACGGCCTTTCTCTCCTCTCTATCTCTTTCACTCCCTCCCCCCCACCCCCCCCCCCCTAGGGACGCTTAGCCGTGCTCCCTACATGGGCTGCAGAAATTAGCGTCCTTTCCTAACCGAACCACAATCATCATCATCATCATTGTGGTTCGGTCAGGAAGGGACGCTAATGTCTGCAGCCCATGTAGGGAGCACGGCTTAGGGGAAAGGGAGTGAAAGATCTAGGAGAGAAAGGCCGCAGTGGAGGGCTCCGGAAATTTAGACCACCTGGGGTTCTTTAACGTGCACTGACAACGCACAGTACACGGGCCTCTGGCATTTTCGCCTCCATCGAAAATGCGACCGCCGCGGCCGGGATCGAAGCCGCGTTTTTTGGGTGGCAGCCGAGTACCGTAACCACTACACCACCGCGGCGGATAGCGCGTTCATCGAAGAGCGTTTCCATAGTCAACGCGCGCCTTTCGCTCTCTCTATCTCTCTCTCACAAGACAGCAGATGGAAGAGTGAGAGAGCTCGCGCGCCGAGGGCGCGCCTCCCACACGCGCCGGGTTCGATCCCGGCCACGGCGGTTGCATTTTCGATGGAGGCGAAAATGCCAGAGGCCCGTGTACTGTGCGTTATCAGTGCACGTTAAAGAACCCCAGGTGGTCTAAATTTCCGGAGCCCTCCACTACGGCCTTTTCTCTCCTCTCTATCTCTTTCACTCCCTTCCCCCCCACCCCCACGGACGCTTAGCCGTGCTCCCTACATGGGCTGCAGAAATTAGCGTCCTTTCCTAACCGAAACGCGATCAATCAATCAATCAATCAATCAATCCCACACGCGCCCTCCTAGTAGCGCGTTCCTAGTAGGTAACGCGCTATAACGGACGGACAGACCCAAAGCTTAAGGAGCTTCGCCCCTAAAATTGCTCACCGGGATGCGGATTCTAACTACCGACCGCCGGGTTGCGAGACCAGCACGCTAACCGGTTCACCCACTGTCTGTTCATGATATGCTAAAATGTCACATGACTAACAAATTGACCCAGCTGTTTCAGTAAACTATCGGCCAGGTTCGTTGTTGTCTGGCCTTGCGCGACCTAGCGGAAGCTGCGCACTTTGGTGACGGACGCTCGTAATGCGGCGAAACTTGCATATAGCAGTAAGGGTAGTCGTACAGTGAAGCGCACTACCCGCATCTAACATTGAATTGCGATCCTCCCCATACGTGACGCACACTTGTAATGCGGTGAAACTTTCATAAGGCAGTAAGGGTAGTCGTACAGCGAAGCGCACTACCCGCATCTAACATTGAATTGCGACCCTTCCCATACGTGACGCACACTTGTAATGCGGTGAAACTTGCATATGGCAGTAAGGGTAGTCGTACAGTGAAGCACACTACCCGTATCTAACACTTAATTGTGGTCCTCTCCATGTGATGCACGCTTGTAATGCGGTGAAACTTGCATATAGCGGTAAGGGTAGTCGTACAGCGAAGCACACTACCCGTATCAACATTGAATTGTGGTCCTCTCCATATATGACGCACGCTTGTAATGCGGTGAAACTTGCATATGGCGGTAAGAGCAGTGATACAGTGAAACGCACCTGTGTCTAACATTGAATCAATATTACTATTTAGTGGCCCTCAGCACAAGTGATGCAAGCGTGTAATGCAGTGAAACTTAAACATAGGGGTAGGTGCAGTTCACTGAAGCGCGCTACCTGCGTCTAACATTGAATTTTCATTATTTAGTATATAGCGGCCCCCTCCGTATGTGACGCACGTATGTAATGCGGTGAAAATTGCGCATAGCGACAAGGGCAGCTGTACTTTGAAGCGCCCTACGTGTGTCTGCTTCACTGATCGGATATTCAATATTTCGTGGTCCTGTCAATGCAGTGAAACTTGCATATAGCGGTAAGGGCACTTGTACAGTTAAGCGCCGTACCTGTGTCTGACCATTTCATCGCTACTCGTACATAATATTTTGCGGTCCTATCCATATGCGGCGAACGCATGCAATGCTGTGAAACTTGCATATAACGGTAAGGGTACTCGTACAGTGAAACTTACTAAGTGCGACACTGAATGATCAATACTATTTATTATTTTGTAGTAATCTGCATAAGTGACGCACGTGTGTTACGCGGCGAGACTTATATTAGCGGTAAGGGCCGTCGCGCACTGTCTGTAACATTGAATTACACAGTATTTTGTGGTCCTCTCCACATGTGACCCACACGATGTCATTCGCGAAACAGCAAGTTTTCTTTCATCACATCACTAGCATTACAGCACGGTTTTCTGAGCGCTCTTACCCTTCAATAACGCTGCTGTATATTTATGTGACTAGCCTGAAGCTCTTGGTGTGCAAATTTACTTTGACGGTATGTTGCTTGCATATCCCTGTTGCGGCGCCTGATAGTACTGATCAAATCAAGAAAAGATTAATATGAGCGTTCCCCACATTTTAAAACTTTTTCGTTTTCTGTAAGATGTAGATTGCGGGAGCATAGAACAAAGCCCTAAACACACGATCTTCCATTATCGTTCATATTACGAAAATGAAGTTACAGGCCACTCGATGTACAGCCGCCCATTTTTTTAACCTGAACACGCGAGCGCCGACCGCCGAGCTGTTCAGCGCCACAGAGCGGAGCGCGGCGTTGAAATGAACGAGAATGCGCGCATGCGCGCTTTGAGCAGTTCTCGGCAGCTGTCGTCTGCTAGGCTTTTCCGGGAACCAGACACCACGCCCGCTTTTTTTGAGCACCGATATCGTCATTCTTCTTTTTTTTTTTTTGTATTCTGAACGCTGCTATTCGGTTGTCATGGAAAGGTCAAGTGGTCGTGCTTCAGATGGAAGAAATATGATTACACCCCCTAAATACGCTGGGGCATCCGCATCAGCACTTTTACACCGGAGTGGTTAAACTTTTAGTTATGTCATGCGGAGTCGAAAAGAGATTCATCAGCGGCCGGCGCGCGCTCTGGCTCTCTTCGTCTTCTTCTTCGTAGTTTTAGTTCATGCTTATTCAAGCCAATTAAGCCTACCCGTTCTAATTAAGCAGTTGATGTCATACACACGCTCGCTAAAATCACGGTAATGATGTCATGGCTAATTAGGTCATTGCTAATTATGATCAAGTGAATTACGAACTTACTGTTAAATTCTTGCTAATTATCCACATGTTAATTAGAACCATCCTAATTAGGGCCTGCATCTCGGGGACCTTGCTATTTCAGAACTTCTCAATTAAGATCATTGTAATTAAAATTATGATAATTTCGGATCGTGTTAATTAAAAGCTTACTAATAAGCTAGGTGAGCGACACGCTCCGTGGTTAATTCCATCTTGCAACACTAGTCACGCTGCTTACATTGTTTTCATCGGTTATCGCTTTTTGCTGTCTCTTCGAAATACCGCTGGAAAAGAATGGAATGTGCAACAAGATACGACCTTCCTTTGCTTTGTTTGCTGAAAGGCGTGAGGTGATAAGCGAGATATTCCGATCGGACGTCATTGGTATATCGCACTTCGCGGTTATAACGCCCTTCACCTGCCTTCTCGAGAATGTGCTTTCCGTAGTTTTAGTGATGCCAGCTCGGATCCCTGAGGAAGAGTAGCTACAATACGGATGTCGTTGAGGGCCACACCTCAAAGAAATATCGGGCGTGGTGTCCGGTTCCCGGAAAAGCCTAGCGGACGACAGCGGCCCACGACTGCTCAAAGCACGCATGCGCGTATTCTCGTTCATTTCAACGCCGCGCTCCGCTCTCTGGCGCTGATCAGCTCCGCGGTCGACGCTCGCGTGTTCAGGTTAAAAAATTGGGCGGCTGTACAGGCGCGAGCAAAAGTATACGGACCACGGGAGCGCGTGGCAGAATGCGTCGACGCGCCGTCTACCGACGCGGCGCCTGCTGTCGAGAGCACCACTGAAGCAGCGGTGCGCATGCGCGTCCCTACATATCAGATGGCCTCTCATGTCGCTCTGTCTAGCGTGGTTACGGCGCTCGTAGAGAAAACGTCAACTGGGTGTCGCTTTCGTTGCTCCATTTGATCTGCGCCGTTGTTTTACGTAGCGGCTGCGGCGGGGCCGGCTCAAGCGCCTTGCAGGCGTCGCTTTTTACTCGGCTAATTAGCCTACCTAAGCATCGTAGAACCTAATGATGTCGAGCATACATGATTAAGTTTCTACCCACTCGTCTTTGTCGCTTTAAGCCATGTTAATCTTAGATGTGCCTAGTTAAGGCAAACTAAGTGCAGACGAAACTGATTAAGCCTTGTTGAGCATGGTATCTCCTAATAAAGCCAAGCATAAGTAACTCCATTTAAGCCAATCATAAGCTTAGCCCAGCTTGCCGCTTTCATGTTAGACCAAGTTGACCTTACATGAGCGCAGTTCAGTCGAGGAAAGTATCGCCAGATCTAATTAAACATATTTTATCATGGTATATCACCCAATACAGCCGAGCATTTTAGGCATAAACAAGGCAAACCTACTCGTGTCCAATTAAGCTAAGTCGAATTCCCCATCAGCCCAATGAAGCGTAGCCCAGGAAAATTACCTTGACCAAGTTTACAATAATTAGGATCATTAAAACCTAATTAGCGTTAATTGTGGCACTAATTATGACTAACCTATTAGGCTGATATCAGACCAAATACATCCTAGTTACTCGAGTTTCACTTGGTATAATCACCCCAATTAAGCTAATTAAGCGGAGTCAAGGCATGCAAAGATGAATCTGATTAGGCATAGTTGAGCATATGCATCTTCGAATTATTTCAGAGCATAATTAGTACTAATTGGCCAATTCATAGTTTCCGATACTTTCAAGCAATCGAAGCTGAATTCCCTTTGAGCCCTATGAAGCCAAGCTCAGGACGTTTGCCCCTGACCAAGCTGAAGCTAATAAAACTCAACTAAGCCTAAGAAGTGTTGATTAGGAAAAGGTCAAATTTCGTTTCACTGTGTTGTGTGATCGAACCAAGCTCATTCGCGTCACTCATGTAATGTGGCATAATTACTCTAATTACGCTCTACTCATCGTGGTATTGAAACATCTTTGGTAGCGCGTATATAGATTGCGCTTTATGTCTGAGATTGTTCCGCCTGATAATTTCACCCATGGACGACGGCGTTTCCCAGCCACAAATTAGAGGTATATTTTGAAGCCTTCAGCCGCATATGATGCAACAAAATTCCTTTGTTGAATTGTGTGGTCATTCTTCGTACGCTTAACCCGACGCCCTATCTCCGTTATCACTGGAAGCGATCAGCGCATACGATAACACACTGACACGCGCTACAAACGGCTTGTAAAAAGCGACGCCCGCACAGCGCTTGAGCCGGCCTCGCCGCAGCCGCTACGTAAAACAACGGAGCAGATCAAATGGAGCAACGAAAGCGACACCCAGTTGACGTTTTCTCTACGAGCGCCGTAACCACGCTAGACAGAGCGACATGAGAGGCCATCTGATATGTAGGGACGCGCATGCGCACCGCTGCTTCAGTGGTGCTCTCGACAGCAGGCGCCGCGTCGGTAGACGGCGCGTCGATGCATTCTGCCACGCGCTCACGTGGTCCGTATACTTTTGCTCGCGCCTGTACATCTAAACATAATGGTAAAGATATTTTACATGCACTGCATGAAGAAAGGGGGGAGGGGGTGTGGTGAATTATCCCATTTACACTTGAGTTTATAACGAGATATATGTAAAAGAATTGATTATATGTGGCTCTTTATGAGCCCTTTGTGTTTCAGTCCCTCATATTCAGTGACTGCATTGTCTGCTCATAGGGGTTCATCTCTAAGCATCACCATGAGCGAAACCAATTCCAGTGCACATTACCTGCTCAGTTACAATGCAGCCCACGCCCTAAGCACACACCTGCGTCTTGTGAAGCATGCAGTATTTCATGTATTGCTCTATACATCTACAGATCAGCAATGTTTCGGGAATACCTATGTGCAAAAATGTGGTGCAGGGTTCTCTTACGAAAGCACGCAACTGAGCAAGGGGTAAAGCAGCTATTAAGGCACAATTTATTGTTGCACATCCATTGCCAGACTTTCCCAATAGTCAAACAATACAGTTTCACTCCTCACTATATCACACATGAAAATATATACGCATGTTGTATTTGCAGAGCCTGCATCAGATGTCACCCCTTATTCTTCTGAGTTATGTAAAGACAACTAACGTGGAAAGTGATAATCATGTCAGTAAAAAAACACTACTGAGCACTGAAAAAACATTTCCACAATTTTGTCAAGAAAGAAAGGACAAAGTAATGCCATTTTTTTTCCACATGTCAAATACATCAACAACTCACATTTCAAGCACTCGAGCACTACAAAGCATCTAAGAGAACTTCCATGCACTAAGCGTTTTTCCACCATGCACACCAACATTTTTTGCGTATTTCCACAGTTAAAAAATACATGAAAAACTTCTGGATTGTGTTGATACATCAGGCATTACTTCCGAACAGCAACCTCTTGCAGGGAGATGAAGGTAGATGGCTATACTTGCCAAACCAACGATGTAGCAATAATCACTCAGCATTTCATCCCACCAGAATGTCGCAGAACAACGAACTAGCAAGGTGTTTGCATTTATACCCTGCGGTACAATTTCTGAACCTTTAAAGCCAAAGGAGGACGGTTGCAGTTACGCAGGTTCAGCCTATCCCAGAACTCAATCACAGATGGCGAGTGAGAGGCAGTCATGCTTAAAACGCTTCTTTCAGTTTTTCTTCGCACCTACTTTCAGTAAAAGAATGTTAGAATCTTCTCATTTTATGGAAATGCTTCAACGACAAACTACCATTGTCGCATGTCGCTAGCTCAAACAAGTTTGCTTACTATCTTGCTGAATACCATATAGAACGCTAATTACAGTCGGGAGCTTGCCTTAGTTTGTCTTTCTCAGTCACATGCAAGGCCGCATTATCGCTTATCTATAGACCTGAAAATGCGTGGCAGCAGTACAGTGAAGACTGATCCCCATAGGAAAATGTTTGGAAAAGGCTTATTACATGTGAATCAACATGGTTGATCTCCTTGTGAGCTCAGAAGTGCCTTTCAAGTTACGTTATCCAGATGTCGCAATTTTTAAAAGGAGTTGCACAGAGTAAATCATTGAGGAAGGGCAGAACACAAAAGAGGTTGTTGCGCCATATTCTTTGAAGCCAGTTGTGAGGGTGCCCCAGCTCCAGGTTGGTCATGCTCCAGCTCGCATGCGTATTTGTTGCTAGGTGCTACAAAGAGCAAGGCAAGCAAGCAATCTCAAATGCGCATGAACTGCAGTGGCACGTGCATTGCTTGCGCAGATGAGCTGCATGAAAAGACTGCAACTACTGTGTCACCAACCACACCGATAGCCCTTGCAGAAGCATGCAATTTCCAGCATACTTTTTTTTTATGCAGCCCAGGTAGTGAGGGCCTCTCTTAGGCTTTCTTTCTTCCATGGAGTAAATGCTGTGAAATCATGCTCCTTAAACCACATTGATATATAATGAGCACATTTCCTTGCCCAACACCAACATTACTTCGCTAGTGAGCGTGTGAGAAAAAATTATATAAAAAGCAGACACCCCAATACTACCCAAAGAACATGTTAAAAGAACATGGGGATGTTCACATCTAAGTTTTTACCATGTGGCACTCGTGCATCCTGTAAGCTAGCTTTCCCACGGAACAAATGCCTGTGGCGGCATTGGTGCGCTTCAGCGCAAAAAGTGGCAGGGAGGTTTCTGCAGCGGCACTACCTGGTGGCAAGGATACATGGGAACACAAGGAGCTGTCCTCGCTTTCTTGGGCTTCGGACATCACTGGGTGCAGTTGCATTTCGCACCCACAATGGGCAAGGAGATTCACTGGGACGATCGCGCTGACTCAGTCTTGTTCTCAGGTTTGCAAATCCATCCACAAGAAATGACTTGCTAATGATAAAGGCTTGGGTTTCTGGTAAGGTCGAGCCTTACTTGCTCGATATCCTGTTGCAGTGAGTTGAATGTCACTGATTCCACGTTGTGTGTTAAGTTAGCATACTATATTATTCTTTGGCTAGCAGGGTTACTATCTAATAAGGCACAAATTAATGCCCCTTTCATGGTTTACAATGTGATGCACTGTTGTCCTTGTTCCTTGAGCACATGGAGACTCCACAATATGTAAGATAAAAATTAAACATCTGTACCACCAATGGCATTTATTATTTTAATGGCTATGCGCACAACCTGTTAACACATGTCCTCTCTTCTACTGTAACACTTTTATAGTAGTCCATGAAAAAGCAAATTGGCAACATTCTGCTTTGCCCAATTCATATAATATAGTGCCCATGAAACAGCTGTTGGAAGATAAGAATGCTTTTCAGTTACATTAAGTAATAAAATAGTAAAACCCTACAGACACTATTTACAGGACTCATCATACCAAGCTGGCAACATGTGCACGTGCAGGCAAGAGTAAAACATGGGAAATATATATATATATATATACATAAGTAATAAAAAGGAGGTTGACGAGGTGCTATCGGCGAGAATCCTTGGATTCAGGGCAAGCTTGCACATGAACAGTGACATTAACTGGTGCAGAATAGGGCAGACCATGAAAAGGACGTCCCTGTGGGACACTCAATGAAACGTCCGATTCCCCTGCAGAACAATGCACAGATGGCACTGCAGGACAAACCCCTTCCTCTGGAAATGTGAGGGATCGCCGGGCTCCTTGCTTCTGTTTTGGAGCAGGATTGTTGCAGTCGCAGGCGATGTAATTCCACACCTTGCTCTTCCCCAGCAAAGGGAAGTCGTACGAGGGTGTGGACTGAAGGTGGCCTTTGCTTGCCTTTTTGCAGCACTGGTCTCGTTCCCATGGACTTCGTGATATTGCTTTCTGTACAGGGCTCTTGTCCTCTATGTCAGTAGAAACACCAAGTGTGTTTGGTTTCTTTGTGGCAGCCGCTGCCATGGAGGTCCTCGTAGGAGTGATAAGCTTTTGAAGATTGATCCAATAGTGACATTGGCTGTTTGCAACCAAAACTGAACATGCGCTCCGATCTCTGCTCCGGGTGTCAACAAAATGAGATTTGTCTTTCGAGTAGTCGGAACAACCTCCATGAAGCTTTTGTGGTGTTTCAACACTTCCCATTTCATGTGTGCCACTTAAAGGCTGATATAGACGATGTGCTGCTTTGGACGTGAACAGTATGATTCAGTGTCGATTGTTTCTCATGACGCCAAGTCGGGTTCAAACACATTATCAGAACCACAGGATGTCTCTTCCAAGTGAAGTTCAAGACGAGGTGGACTCCCAGAACTTTCGAGGTTATTCTGTATGCTAGACACACTTGCGAGTGTGCTGAGCGATTCCTTTGGCACAATGGATGCTGCTTTTCTATAGCATACTTTCCTGATGGTCTTTGAAAAAGAAGGGACCGCCGTAGGAGGGCACAAATCCACTGCTGGTGGTGTGGACATGGCATGCGTCATCATCATCACCGGCCTTGTACTCCTGACCACCTGGTGTGGACACCACTGTCGATGTGCTCTGCATTCGAGACTGCAGCCTTCTCAGTACCTCGGCCCTTTCCTCTGCAAGCTTCGTCAACTTCTGAAGCTCGTTGGTTGTGCTTCGAAGCAGTCGCTTTGCTTGCAGCACAGCAGCCTTCTTCTCGTCAAGCTTTGCTGTTACGTCCTTTAACTCCTGGTCCAACTTCGACCCTTCTTGCGGAGACACTTGAGAAGCCACGCTGCACACGGAAACTTCTTCGTGGCTTCTGTTGCCGGATGACATGCCCTGCACACCGCTGTCGGCCTTGCTACTGCTGCCAGCGGGTGTAGTGTGATCGGAATGTTCTGCGGCAAAGACAGGTGCCCCCCCGGTACTTCTGCCCTCAATGTGGCGTCCTTGAGACACTTTACTGCTCAAAACTTCAATCAACGTGTCCTTGTGTTTCTCTTGCGACTGCAGCTTGTACACCTGGTGCTCCAGTTGGGAGATTTTCTTATCGTGCTGGCCCATGGCTGTGGTAAGCTCTTGGTTTAGGCTCCTCTCCTTCTCAAGAACAGACATGAGATCCTGATTGAGCGATTCCTGGCCCTTGAGCCGTGCTTCAAGCTCAACCTGTAGGTGTACAAAAGAACCTATAGATATCACTTTCTTTTTTTTTTGCATACGTATTTTATTCTAGCCCATTTTGTGCAAACCACCATGCCTGAAAGTGTTAGCAGAGGTGGCCTGCTCTATAAACTGTGAATGCACACGGACAAGTGAAAAACTCAAGGCACCTGCTAGTAGGCTGAACAGAAATGCTAGCTGGTAGTGTGCATTGGAAATAGACCTCCTTCTTTCTGAGAAAGGTAAAACCATTTCCTGGTAAGCAGATGGAAAAATCTGAATGATGTGGTGTTGCCTGTACTCTTAGTGTATCTTTATTTTCCTTTTCCTAATGAAGTTATTGGTTTGTCCTGCTTTTTATTTTTCTAGTGTTCATGTTGCTCTTGCCTTGATGTTTATTGCAAATCAGTCCCTGGAGTGCTTCCCCACAACTTTGTCCTACTAATGGCTGGTTGCTAATTCCTCCTTTCATAATCATTCCACCACATTGTGGGGATCTATAGGACAGATTTGCTGCATTCAGTGTCCATGTGCACTCTATTGCTGCCAATTGCTTGACTTCATCAGCTCGATAGACCAACCGCCCAAGAAAGGCGCTGCTCCTGGACTTGATCCCTGGACCAGTATGAATTTTTGAGCAACTAGAACATCTTTCTTGAAGTTAAATCAGTATAAGTTTCCTTGCAGCTTTGTACTACAAACAAGAGGTTGCGAATTTTCTCCTTCCTCGGCGTTTGTACACTTGGAGTGCTTCACATTTTGGAACCTCTGAGAAACAGACAGTGTGAGCGTGAAAGCATTAATACATTCAAGTCTGGATACATTGAATTAATGCTTACATGCATCAAGCAGTTGTAACGCCATCTTAGAAATCCAGTGCAAAAGTACGCTTTTCATTAGATGTACAGTCTGTTTCATACTTAGGGGAAAACTCGGCGCGCCTTAAAACGCGATGCGGCCACGATGCGGCGAGCGCTGGAGTTGGCCAGCAGCAGCTGCTTACGGAGGTGCAGATGCTCTATGTGTGCAGCCTTTAACTGAGGCCGCATCCCGTTGGCCACATGGTTGCGTCTCGTTGCAAGGTGCTTCGAGATTTCCCCTAAGTATGAAACAGACTGTACATATGAAAAGAATGCAGTGCTACTTCCCAGAAAGCTAATGCTGTGCCCTTGCAAGTGCTCTTCTCGTTGTGATACTTCAATCACTGGACATTGTGCTAACAAACAACACCGTTTTGGCAGACAGTGTCAAGCAACACTTTAAACCTGGAGGGAATTAGACACAGTGACGAAAAAAGTTGGAGGATGCTTAAGCTTTGCCTTTGACAGTGGAACACTACAGCACTATTAAGCCTTGTTTGTATTGCCTTCTCATGGGATATTCATTAAAATTTGCACCTTCTCTTTGTAGTATTGAAATTACTTGAGTTTCCCCGCAACAAAGTTATGTTTTCTTGTACATTCAAACTGCAGTCCGAACTATCATGTGTTTAGGCTTACAACTTTTCTGAAGGACTTTGATAAATTTGATTTTGTTCACTAAAGTACCCATGACATGGCGGAGTCCTTGTGTGGTCATGTGCACTGGGTTGCTACCGCAGTTGTTTGAAACGATTATTCTCACCGTGGACACGTATGCCAACACCGATGCCAACACTGGTTTCTCTACGACATGAGCTCCTTAAGGCTATGACAATAAAAGCTAGGAAGGTCTGTTGTCAGAGTGCCTTATAACACCAAAATAAAAAAGGTTCATGCAGCAAGTCTTCTCATGCCCCACAGCAACAGATTAGTTTTTTTAGTAAGCTTCCCTGCAAAACAGCCATGTCACGTACTGAAGCACACTAATAATGAACAAAAAAGGAAAGAGTGTGCAGTGAAGCATACTAGTGGGGCCTATGTCTCATGTAGCATTAAAGTACTGGTACAGCAAACTTCACATAAAACTTTCAGATTCCATATGCCAGAGTTTGACTGAAAGAAAGACCAAAAGTAGGAAGACTGCAGCATGTCCAGAACAAACAAGTTAACCATACATACTGATATGCAAGACTGTCTTACGTTTTGTGTGCTTTCATAGGTACTAATATATTCCCATTTCCTTATTGCAAGACTACAACATTGCATTGTAGTTTACAATCAACGCACAAACCGACAGCAACGCCTTTCATGCAAAGTGATTCAGAAGCTGCTTTTGCCATAAACCAAGGTGAATTATGAATAAAGCAAGCAGAGGAGTGCCTTATTGGTTCAAGATTCTCTTTCTATTCTGCCTACCATGATGTTGCACCCACAATGTTTCCAGTTACTACATGACTCCACAGGCCAATGAACTCACAAGTTCAATGACATCCCTATATTTACAAACATATGTTTTACAACTATGGCCACAGTGAAAAAGCATAGCCCTAGGTTTGAGGTGCACACTGTGTTTCAGCAATTCTTCCACAAGACCAAGTTCCAGCCCAATTGCCTCAGTTAAAAATGCCCCTTTTAAGACAGGGTATGAGAGAGCTTTGTTTAAATGGACATTAAAGGGGCCCTGCGACACAAATTGAGCAGGCCGTTTTTATCACTGATTCTAGAACTGTTGCACGCGGGGATGTCGCACAGAGAGTAGAAACGCCGAAAGCAAAGTGGCTATAATTTTATTTCAGCGAACAAACCGCCCAAAATCGCCTCCCGTTTGACCTGAGGCGACACACAACGGATATTTTTGTTACAGGAAGTGACATGGAGTGACGACAAAGGAGGGGCCAGGCTGGGCGTTCTGATTGGCTTGACGCTCCAAGGTGCTTGTCACACACGTGTTGTGTCTGCTTGGTCACGCTTTTCAGTACCAAAATATACTAAAATAGCTTTTATGCTTCGTAAGAAAGAAAGCAAGTATCTGACATTACTTGCAAAACGACACTAGGCGCGCTGTGCAATGGTTTGCGCGTCCATATGGCACGTCCACTAAGCACAGCGAGTTCGGCGCGTGCCGCCGTATTTGGACTGCGCGTCACGCCATCTATTGCAGGCGCGGCGAAACAACGCGCTGAGCTACCGCACGCTTCCGGTGTCGCTCTATAAGACGCGCATTGCTATTGAACGCCTCCATTGACGTCACGGGAGAGCAAAATACGAAAGGGAATGTTGGTTTCATGCTGTCTGCTCGTGTTTTGAACTTCGAGGGCTAATAACTCCAGTTCTAGACCACCGATTTGCATAATTCTTTTTGCATTAATCTCAGCATTCGATCCTATACACACTGCAGTACTGCAGACGGCAGTTGAAAAAGTGTCGCAGGGCCCCTTTAAGGAGACAGTCTAGATTTAACACCCTTTCGATGATTTCTTTTCATTAATTTCACAGTATGATGTTGATTATTAGGTAGTCCTGAATTCACAATTTGGGCACAGAAACAGCTGGACTCAGAAATGAATGCAGAGGACAAAACTCAAAGGGACTGCAATGGAATTTTCGGTTCCTTACGCAAAGCTACCTGTGTGCTCCCCAGAAATTTTTTAGGCATTTTGTGAGTGCAGGAGAAAAGGGGAGGGGGGGTGATTTCCAACATTTTCTTCTCGTAAATTATATCCAACCTCTCATCATAAATATTCTTTGTGGAACACTTGATCATGGCAGTGCAAGGTGATGAGAAGTGGAAGCTCCCAAACAGAATAAACAAGTGATGCACATTCCTGGCAGCTATTACATACATTTTTCGTATGCACTGTATAAGCATTGACTCCGCGATTTACACATTTCTAAAGCTCACTATAACAAAAGATGAAATAAAGGTTACAGTCTAAATTTTTAAGGTTTTATGCTTTTTTTGTTACCAGTGAGATCCAAAAACAACATTTCGTGTTGAAGTATGCTTTCTTGTACTTGGGCTAAGCGCACTCCTTGGCTTCCATGGAACATCCAATTTATGATACCATGGCAAGATGGACAAAAGAGCCAAGACTGACCAACCACCAGTTTTTCGTTATTATGCTTCTTCTGTTCCACCAAGCCTCTAATCACAGAAGAACAGCTTGTTTGGTAATGTGTAAGTTCTTTCTCTATTCAAGGGCATCCTCAATAAATGGTGCCCACTTAACGGTGTAAAAGAAAAAGCAGTGATGCTCACTTTTTCATGCAGGAGAGAAGCCATTTCTGCATCATGTTTTGCCTTGTCAGCAAAGTTCTGCCGCTGCAAGTTCCTGTATGAAGCTGCCTCTTCCTGGTATTCCAAACTTCTAGAACGCAACTGTAAAAAAAAATAAAGTTTTAATATTGAGGCAAGGAAACGTGAATGTAATATCTTCCATTTGGTTGAAGTGCACTCATTCAAGAAATCATAATGTAAACATGTCAAGAGAAGTTTATGGCGTTACTCATTAGATAATGTGGATCAGACAATTTTGTTCCAAAATGACAAACCCAGTTTCCATTGGTTGATCTGAAATTGTATTGCACTTTGTATTGGTCGTTTCGAATTAATTGTATTCAAATTGATGTGCTCTCCCTGGCTCGGCTGCTAGACAGACTTACAGAACATGGAGGGTTGAAAAGTGAGAAATTCCTGACCAGAGAAAGTTGCTGCAGCCAGCACTTCGACAAGAGGACTTGTACTCATCATCAAGGTAACAGCTCCCTTGACACACTAAGTGGAATGACAAACAAAAACCCCCTTGTAAGAACAATGGTCCCAGTGACATTCCCTGTTCAACTATTTCTTATTGCTACCATACACAGGCATACATTTACATACAAGCAAAGCAATATACAGTTAAACGCCTATAGTACAATAAGATGCTATACTTGACTTCTTACACGGTGATCCTCACAGGACAGCATGTATTTTTTACCTCATACAACAAAGCATCTTTATCCATGGTTTCAATATGACGAAGTTTCAGTGCTGCCGCAGAGGAATACAGAGCCAATGAATTGAAACTTCTGCTTATGCCAGTGGTCAGATGGCCGAGTTGCGCGTGGTTTTTGTTAACAGACTTTTCAAATTGCGTGCTGTGTGACAACTGCAGACGTGGAACAGAGTCTCTTCAGCTTACAATTGGGGGGCAAGGGTGAATCCCAAATGCTTGCTGCCTCGCCACTAGAGAAGGCGGAGGGGACCCAAAATTCGCACCCAAAATTTTGCTATTCGCACAGCTCTACTTTTCTGGTGGCCGGAACTTTGAGCATTCATGCTAACATGACAAGCATTGTATCTGTATAACATAAAACTAGACTTTATGTCATCAATGTCCAAAAGCTGTACGGAGAATGGGCAATACACCAGTAACTTTGCCATCTGCTGCAACAAATCTGGTCATGGAAAAATTTGCCACTGACAGCACTTTTGCCAGTAGCCACTCGAAGCTTGAAATTTTCAAATCGGGAGCTTTAATGCATTCTCAAACTGCACAGTGGATTATATGGTGCTGTAGCTGAACATCAGAGCCACTGAGTCGCTGCAGAAACAACATTTCATGTTGAAGTATGCTTTCTTGTACTTGGGCTAAGCGCACTCCTTGGCTTCTGTGGAACACCCAATTTATGATACCATGGCAAGATGGAGAAAGAGCCGAGACTGACCAGCCACCAGTTTTTCGTTATTGTGCTTCTTCTGTTCCACCAAGCCTCTCACCACAGAAGAATAGCTTGTTTGGTAATGTGTAAGTATAATTACAGGTTAAGTTCTTTTTCTATTCAAGAGTATCCTCAATAAATGGTGCCCAATAAACGGTGTAAAAGAAAAAGCAGTGATGCTCACTTTTTCATGCAAGAGAGAAGCCACTTCTGCATCATGTTTTGCCTTGTCAGCAAGGTTCTGCTGCTGCAAGTTCCTGTATGAAGCTGCCTCTTCCTGGTACTCCAAACTTCTGGAACGCAACTGTAAAAAAAAATAAATTTTTAATATTGAGGCAAGGAAACTTGAATGTAATATCTTCCATTTGGTTGAAGTGCACTCATTCAAGCAATCGTAATGTAAACATGCCAAGAGAAGTTTATGGTGTTACTCATTAGATAATGTGGACCAGACAATTTTGTTCCACAATGACAAATCCAGTTTCCATTGGTCGATCTGAAACTGTATTGTGCTTTTTATTGGTCATTTCGAATTAATTTTATTCAAATTGATGTGCTCTCACTTGCTCGGCTGCTAGACAGACTTACAGAACATGGAAGGTTGAAAAGTGAGAAATTCCTGACCAGAGAAAGTTGCTGCAGCCAGCATTTCGACAAGAGGACTTGTACTCATCGCCAAGGTAACAGCTGCCTTGACACACTAAGTGGAATGACAAACAAAAAAGAAAGCATTTCCCCGAGGGTGAACATGGTTAAGTGCGAATGCACGGGGTGATGCTATGAGGGGGAGTAAAGTTATGATTAAAGTGTAATTAATGAATTTAAAGTGTTGTCATGATGCATTGTACACACACACACATTTATACACAAAGTATTATTTATTTACACCTCGCAATTTCGTAGATGCATAAATGCACACATCGCCGAGCACGTCACTCACACACACACTCTACACACGTCACTACAGATCAGCACCTATTGGTGTTATCGTTGTAGCTCACGGTTAGTACCAGCGCTTTGTGATCCGAGAAATGTACGGTGAGCGGATCCGGCAAGACGGCGCGGACCGTACAGTTCCTACTGAACGCCAAGTCTATGAAGCCACCGTTGATCGTGGTCGGAAACTCCTACCGCGATGGATCCAACCTGCGATGGATCCATACTGCGAAAGATTCACCGACCGCGGAGCCGAGCGAGAAGAGAGCGAGCGGCAGCCGGCGGACGTTTATATACGGACTGACGCGCCGGCGCCACACACACAGCTGCACAGCGACGCCAGCTGCACAGCGCGCCGTGACGTCACGCCGCGGAGAGCGGTGCGCCCGCGCAAACCGCGGTGAGGAGGCGGAGCGCGCGCAGTCACGTGGGGTGTGACGTCGCTGCGCCGTTGCTACAGACGCTCCTCTCCGCTCCTCGCGCCGTTGCTATGGGACGGCGGATTCAGGGTCGCTTATAAAGTGCATTCGCACTTAAAACCCTCTTGTCAGAACAATGGTCCCAGTGACATTCCCTGTTCAACTATTTCTTATTGCTACCATACACAGGCATACATTTACACATAAGCAAAGCAATATACAGTTAAACGCCTATAGTACAATAAAATGCTATAGTTGACTTTTTACAGGGTGATCTTCAAAGGACGCCATGTATTTTTTACCTCATACAACAAAGCATCTTTATCCATGGTTTCGATATGACGAAGTTTCAGTGCTGCCACAGAGGAATACAGAGCCAATGAATTGAAACTTCTGCTTATGCCAGTGGTCAGATGGCCGAGTTGCACGCAGTTTTTGTTAACGTACTTTCCAAATTGCATGCCGTGTGACAACTGCAAACGTGGAGCAGAGTCTCTTCAGCTTACAGTGGGGGGAAAGGGTGACTCCCAAATGCTTGCTTCTTCGCCAGTAGAGAAGGCGGAGGGGTCAGCATGTGTGGGAACAGCCTCATGTGTCATATTGAGCACCTTGCGCACCCTACAACGGGCGTAGTTATGTATTTCACATTGCCCATGCAGTGCACCTGATTTGTTCTACTTTTGTTATCACCGAGTGTCAAGTGACAAGTATATGCAGCCGTAAAAGCGGCTGTACTAAGCGGCGGGTTCTCACTTATGTTGCAAGCTGGCAATCCTGATCGGCAAGAACAAAAAGACATCACTGCTTCTTTCTGGAACTGCTTGCTATCAACTTTTCTTTGTGATAGCTAACCCTTCAGTGAATATGATAACATCAGCATCACCTTCTCAATATGGGAAACACCCTAGGATTTGATGAACATGATAGCTTTGCTTATCGCTTCAGCATAAAGAAACAAAGATACAACACAGTGTCTTGTATCTGCGTTTCTATAGGATTTGCACGTGACGTACAGCTGCTGTGATGAGGGCTTTGACGCTGCGTTACGAAGTCATGGTTGCTGCATCCCTGGTGCAACAAAATTTTCTTTAAACGTTAGTAAAATTAGTTTTCTTTTTTTATTATTGTTATTTGTTTTTAAAGTGTTCTCGTGGCATTTTTGTATAAATAAAGATCATTTGGTGACGTTAGATAGCATAAAAGGCCGAATTTTTATTCAATGAAGTTTCGATAAATGTGCCGGCAGGCAGTACGACCCCTCCGAGATGGCAACTTAATTTTATTGCCATGAAAATGGCAATCAAATTAAGTGGAGTGCTATTTCTCGAACAGGTGAGTGTGACATGAGTGTAAAGGCTAAGGTACAATCCCCAATGGGGCATCTTTGACCTTTTCCAGCGGATATAAATTGATAAAATCCGAATGCTTGTTGATCAAGGATTCTGGCAGCCATTATAAATTATCCCATGGGAAACACCATAACTACTTGATTATTTCATGTCAAGCGAAGCGTAGGCATTCTTATCCAATACTTACATACTATTCATTAAAAAAAAGAAAAAAAAAGTAAAGCATGCTTCCTCAGATAGCAGTTCCTGGAGGCGGGTGCAAGCATTCGAACTTTCAAACTGCATTTGCTAAATGATTTGATTCGCACATTTACTAATCGAACTATTCGAAGTTTGTAGTTACGGGCAAAATAAGCTATGCCTCGCGACAGATGGCCCATTCTCACCTGTAGCACACTTTGCCACATAACACTAGTGTACTGCAGTGAAGCTAACGCTTGCATATGTGGCAAAGCTAACACCTGTGTACTGTGGCAAAGCTAGCACTCATTTAGTGTGGCAAACACTCGTGTACCGTGGTGAAGTTAACATTCATGTACTGTGGTGAAGTTAACACTCCTGTACTGCAGCGAAGGTAACACTCGTGTTTTGTGGTAAACGTAGCACTTGCATACTGCAGTGAAGTTAGCTTATGCACATGCATAGTTCTCTGTTGGAGTTTAGGACAGGACTTATTTTTTTCTAGGGGCAACATTGTGGGATTACATTAGTTGTGCAATAATTTAGTTTTCTTGCCCATGTTCAGCAGTACATTTCTCTGTATTTTAACATGGTACTACATAAAAAAACATTCGAACGTTATTCAAAGGATATTCAATTCGATTTGTACTCAAACAACAATATCTGAGTTTGCTTTGCACCCAAAATTTTGATATTCGCACAGCTCTACTTTCTTGATGGACAGAACTTTGAGCATTCATGCAAACATGACAAGCATTGTATCTGTATAACGTAAAACTAGACATTATGTCATCAATGTCCAAAAGCTGTAGAGAATAGGCAATACACCAGTAACTTTGCCATCTGCTACAACAAACTTTGTCATGGAAAAATTTGCCACTGACAGCACTTTTGCCAGTAGCCACTCGAAGCTTGAAATTTTTAAATCGGGAGCTTTAATGCCTTCTCAAACTGCACAGTGGATTATATGATGCTGTAGCTAAGAATTAGGTATTTATTTTGAACACATTGGGTTGCCATCACTATAAGCATTTCCCAGCATTCTTAGCCTACTTTTCTGCCAGTCCTGTCAGCCTGCAAACCTTTTCAGCAGCACATCATCAGAACCACTGAGTCGCTGCAGAAGCTACTAATATGCTTTACGCACTTAGTTTTGAAGCAGATGAAACGGCAAATCAAAGACGCAGTCTGGCTGCAAATGTTAGGCAGCCAGGTACAGAGAAGTTTTTATAATGAATAGTAAAGCCAACCTGTGCATGCTTTTTCTTGCACAGGATGTCAAATAAAAGATGCAAAGAGTCAGTTCTGCCTATTACAGCACACAAATAGCCAAGAGCAACATAACATGTGCTAGAAAGAATGCTATGTACCTGTGCTTCTTTTTCTTCAGCCAATGCTTGAAGTTCTCTTAAGTGGTCGCCCTTCAGTTGCTCAATTTTCGAATGCATTTCTGCCTCCAGACGTTTAATTTCTGCCCTGAAAACCGCAAACACTTTAGTGAATACTTCCCGAATATGACAAAGAAATCTTTCCTGGTTGCTATGCAATACTGTCCCAACACATTATTGGGATATGCAATACTGTCCATAGTCCCTAGTCCCAATACTGTCCATAGTCCCAATACTGTCCATAGTCCATTATGCCCATAGTCAAAGGACAAAGGCCTCGAAGGAGGAGGTGCTAAGACAAACCATGATATGGGCAGATTGGCACTATGACTGTAAACAGTTAATTGTGGATTGTGGTTTACACATGCCGCTTATGCAGCTTCTTCAGAAAAAAATAGATATGCTGCTCTCTCAGTTAATAATGTGCTGTATACCAGCCTGTATGGTTAAAAAGAAGAATCCAAGTGCATTCCCTCCATGAGGAGTTTCTCAGCACTTCATGACCACTTCCAAAATTTCCAACTTGTGTTGTGCTTGCAAGAAAGGATGCCTTGAAGAGAAAAGCTTGGGAAGGGAAGGGGCGCAATAGGCTGAACAACACTGGTCAACAACGAGTGAGTATTTAATGGCTGCTCTAGTGAGCTGGTAGGATGTTGCTTAATGAAAGTGTTCTTTTTGCATGTGACTGTAACCAACGAATTTACCAACAGCATACAGTAGACCCTCCATAGTTCAAACTCTGACAATTCCAACTTCTGGTTATTTGAAACAAATTTCAAATTTTTGTTTGGCCTACTATGTCGTCAATGTGTTTTAGTGCAGCTTAATTCAAGCTGAACCACTCCATTAACTCAATTCATGCTGTATGCTTATCCTTACCAGAAATGTAGGTTGCTTTGATTCCTTCTAGGTGAACATTCATGCTCATGTATTTCTCAACAGCCAGAAATGAAGTCACTTGTCAGACAGCACTTGTCAAAGAATTCAAAGTTACTAGCAGGAAAAAGAAAAAACACTGAGGGGGCAAGGCATGTGATTACTGGCCATCTCTGCTTATCCTGGTATGCTGTACAGAGCCATACTTCTGATCGCGTTTGATAATTCAAAAAAAAATCTGGGGCCCCTAATGTTTGAACTAATGACAGTCACCGTTGTGGGGCCGCGTCCCGCTCGACGCCATGTTTTTGCACGAAATGTCGCCGCATCCCCCTTTCCCGGCTGGACGGAGCGGGGGCCCACCCGCTTCGCCCATGTGGTTTTAACATAGGCTGCCATTGGGCAGCGAGAAATTCCCAGAATGTTTGCGCGTTCTGGCGTTTCTGGTTTTGGAGATGCCTCGGGAGAACTTGCTGGGTCCTGGAGAGGTGCGCACGTACTTTTGTGACCCTCCGGTCGACCGGGCCATCGGTTGGATGGCGTGCCTCTGCAGGCCCCGGCGACCGCGGCGGCGACCTGCGACCGACGCCCATGTCTGTATGTTCTTCTTCTATTTTCCTTTTCTGAGGGCTCGCGGTCGCGGGTGCGCTAGCCGGGGTTAGGCTCTCTTTCCTTGCATGGTCTTTGGGTATTTTTGTGTGTTATTCTGTGTCCGCGTGTTGTTCTTTGTTACTGTCCTTTGAACCTTATATTACTAAACGATTGTGCTTTCCTCAGGGATGCCGTCACTGATACATCTACTAAAACAGCAGGCGGTGAAACGTAAACTCAACTGTGCATCAGCAAGCTGTAGCAATAAACTTTCAGCTTGCTGTCTCGCATTACTCGCACGCTCCAAGGCAAGGGAATGTTGTCGCTCGTAGTCTTCTATCACAGAGGCCAACCTAGACGAAAATAAATGGACAGGTGATTTACATAGAGCTGATGACATGGAACCACAGACAGGAACACCACATCGCACCAAGGCAAGCACAAGGGATTCACAGCGTTGCCTGTTTTGTAGGAGAGTTCAAATGCCAACCCTTTTTCCCAATGACATTGTATATTGGTTATTACTCTTTCTCATCTCCACCAAGGGAGTAAACGCTGCAAGGCAAAGAAGTTTTGGCTCACGTCACAAAACACAAAGAGTGCTCTTTGCAATTCTGTTCAACAATAACCTGTGAATGGACAAGTTAGTACGGGACAATGCCAGTAATCGAGACAGTGGCATCACCATGTTCATAAACACATTTCAAATAGTTAGGCTAGCTTGACTTTCTCTTCACTTTAAGCTAAAGAACTTGTAACATACACCCCTCCCCCCCCCCGTGGAGCTCAATGTCCTTGAACTGCACAGTGTTTTATGAGGAACACCAAAGCGATGTCCCCGAATAAGTTTCGACCAGCTTCAATATGCCCCTTAAGCAAAGAATAAAAACATTTTTGCATTCGGCCTGCTAAAAACGTGGCACAGCAGGAATATTCTGACCACTTATGCATTCCAATTTTTGTGTGAACCTCAGGATGACCTGCTACACTGCAACTGCTGCAACAGTGCATAATGTCCATGAACGTCTAATTCTTACCTTTGTTTCCAGTGTGCTTGTTATCACTGTTTCTGTGTATTCATCGTCTCACCCCTTATTCACTCACTTAATCACACCATCCCTTTTATATACATCTTAATGCCTCTTTTTCCCCACTTACTACCCATCTTTGCGTACCATTTCGTTTCTGGAGCAGGCAAGCGTCGCACCATTCCCATTGGTGAATTTTGGCTCTGTTTAACTCCTCTTTATGCTGTTTTTGTGTAAATGGCAGCAACTACTACTATTATTGCATCTTGTGTGATCGCTCATGCCATATTTTTTATTACAGCAGCACCCTACTCCTCTTTGCAATGCTACAGACATGAGAGAAAGCAAATAAACAGACTAACATTGACATCTACATACCTTTGCCTGTGCTCCTCCAGGTGGTGTTCTCGCCAGTGGAGAGACTCCCGCTGATTCTCCTCTAGGCGCTCTTCGAGCTACAAGAAAGACAAGCTAAACTGTCAGCAAGAGAGATATTGCAAGCTATCATTAGTGTATCACCTAAGTCTCACATCTCTGACTAAACATGCAGGTTTGTGAAACTTAAGTAATCATTATGTCCACACAGAGTACAAACACTGAAAAGTCAGCCAGCTCCTGTACATATAATACCTAAAGTTTCCGAGCAAGCACCCATACTTATGCGAGAGGCCCTTTTTTCTCCTATTTCACCCTTAATTTCGGGCTTCTATACAGTTTCAGAAAAATGAGTCCTTCCCCATTTCATGCCCTTATTACACTCTGGCCAGGCGGTAGTCCCTCACATGCAGTCCAAGAATCTAGTCCAAACCAGTACTACTTTTCAGCCTTATAGGCCCGATGTCATACCGTATTTTGTTTTGTTTTGGCAGTGTCAGGTCGGCCCGTCGGCCGTACAGTGTTGAAAGGAAAAGTCCAGGTAATCCAATGGCATAAAAAAATGGGGAAATGCACGCGACATTTTGTCTTCTACCAGAAAAAATACGGGGAATGTCAAAGAAGTCAGACAATTTGCTGCAGCAAAACTACAGGAAAACCAAACTACGACAGAAGCTCAGTAATGGCGTACCAGTGTCCAGTGAACATGTTGATTATGTGCTGTTCAAATTCCCCCAGAAATGCACAGAACATGCCATTAGAAACCGAGTTCTTTCCAAGGAGCTGTCGAAATAGCCAGCAGCAAGCAGTTAAGAAGCTTTGTAGCATCTAGCCGTTACATAAATAGATGGAAGTAGCAGTTTGGCAGTGCAATGCACCACACCAAGAAGAAGAGCCAGCAGACAGATAAGAAATAAATTTTCGGAGGCAGCAAGTGCCTTTCAGTCTGCTGTAAACTACTTGTGACAGTACAATGGCTACACCTTTTCTAACATCAACAATGTGAATCAAACCATGGTCTGAGTAGACAACCTGGCTAAGAAGAGAAACAATGTGGTCGGAGAAAGCAGCATATGGATTGCAAACACTGGGCGTGCTGATGAGGCCTCACAGTTGGCCTAGCTGTAAGGTGCTTGCAGCTAGTTGTCTTCAAAGGGCAAAGCAGAAATATTCTAATCAGGATCCCTGCAGGCCTTCACACACCAAGAGAGAATAATTTTATTCGGCTAGTACTATATTATTTTATGGGGCCGAGGATCATGATATCGGTGCATTTGTTCTGTCACAATGCTGACGTTTTTTTTCCACTCATACCACATGTTCATCGTGCCCTCATGAAAAATGGGTGGATGATAGCAAAAAAGATGCAAGAGTGGCTGTCGAGAGTTTGGAGCCCAAACATAGATGACATGTGGCGGTTAATGGTTCTGGACCAGGCACTCATCTGTAAAACTCAAGCTGCCAGAAAAGCTTTCTAAGAATGAGACACCAATGCACTCTACTTGCCTACAGGCAAGTACAGTGCTTTACATTCAGATTATGCCTATTGGAAGAAGAAAATATGTCCATCTCATGGCATTTGTGGGAGATAAAACACGTGCAAGAAAGAGATGGCACTGCAAGGAAAACTTGAAGAAGTAATTTCAGCAGTCTGTGTTTGACCTTCTTTGTTGAGGCAAGGGCTGCTCTACCCAGGAGACAATGTCACAGAGGAAGCCGATTTGTACGGTAGACTGGTAGATGTAGCAGTGACGACTAAAGACCGGTGACGGGGGCTACAAGCAGACTGCTGTGAACATTCATTGTGACCCGACTCGGACAACCCTTTTAATGGTTTCGAAAGTGATTGGGATAGCAGTCAAGATTTTGACCTAATGAAGTTCATGTTCCCATAGGTAAACAAAACTTCAAGTCCATATGCACTGCTTTTTTTCTTTTTAGCTGGAAATTTTGTTGTCATCTCGAATTTTGATGCAGTTCATTGTTTTTTATCACACCTTGTATTTTGCCACTTCTGCTTGGGCCATGGGGCAAAGGCACATCTTTGAATAACATAAATAAATAAATAAATAGATAAACAAACAAACAAACAAACAACCAATAAATGATTAAGTAAATAAATAATAATATTAAGTAAATAAATAAATAAATAAATAAATAAATAAATAAATAAATAAATAAGGAAGTGTCACATGGCAGCAACAATATGTGGACTACAAATCAGTGACAACAGTGAACCAGTGTGCCAAGTGCCCCATTTCACTTACACACCAGCTTTTTATGGCACCAGAACCACCGAACTGCACAACGGCGTGTCTCTGCTTCGAAAATTTGACAATGAGCAGCTTCCTGGACGAGCAAGTACTAGATGTCACCATTATTCAGTGTGCATATCTGCAATGTCCCACATTTTGGACTCCAACATGACATTTGTGCTGATTTTACCGATATTGAGCATAAAACAGGTTAACGGCAATCAAGTTCTCAAAATATGTTATCGGCCTAAACCACTTCATCTTTTCACTTTAGTGTCTCTTTAATAAGCAACAAGGCACTGTGAAACTAAGCTTGAGCCGCTACTGCTTGATAAATAGGTACGAATTGAAATGGGCATGAGTGTCTTCAACAACCTGCACCACTAGGCTCCCATAAGTAACAGAGTTGCTGCCCCTCCATTTCTCAGCTTAGTGACAGCATTTACCCTTTTCCATGTTCCATACATATCCCTTGCGAAACACCACAATTCCAAGGGGGATCACTGGAACAGAAGGGGTTAGTAGACTGCAGTATACTATATCCTTTCATAACCCAAGTGAATTCTTACTTCTGTGATTCTTCGCCTCATAAGTCTCATGTAATCTTTATACTTGGGCACAAGGGAGCGCAGGGTGCCCCAGAGCTGCTGGTTCTGCTCATCCGTAGGAGGGCCCATAGGAGTAGATAACCGTTGCTCAAGTAAACAAAGGAGCACCTTGAGCTCAGCTTCATCACCGTGTTCTGTATGGGTTGAGACCTAAAAAAATAGGAGACCAGAATTTCAAGCATTTACCATTTTCAAATGCATTTTGTATTCAGGATCATGCACATCGAGAAATCCTAGAATGTGGATTTACACAAATGCAACAAAATTTAAGTTTGAATGTCCCCAAACTACCTGTACATGCCACTGGCGTTGGGTTCCAAAGAGATACAGTGATGCATTTGAGAGTGACACAACAAACTAGGCCAGAAACAGGCAGTGTTCAGGCAAATTTCATTCCAGTGAGAGAACACAATTCATAAACACACTTCATCTTTATGCTTGCCTCAGAGGCTAAGTTAAAGAAAAGCCACACAAACTTAACCTGCTTCTTGCCTTTCTTTTTATGCTTATACACTTACTCTCGTACTTGTGAGGTTGTGTCACTGTTGAACACCATCTCTCTTATATATTAAGTTAGACATATGCTTCACCTATGAACTCCCCATGATGACAAGCCATCTGCTTTTCTCATGTGTGTAAAGGAGTCCTGAACCACCCCTCAGGCTTAGTGAAAATTAAAAAAAAAGACACACATTCTACTGAAAGTAAGTGCCGCAGTGAACCGCTCTGCCAAATATTGTAGCCATGCGCGATATGTAGAGTTCACAAGCAGAGCACGAAGGGACCACTTTCTCAAGCACCCTCTCTTCAAACGGAGGCTCATCCTCGCTCTGTTTGAAGCTGCCAGGTTATCATCATTTAGCAGATTACTGCTAGTGGCTGATAGCTGACATAAATCAAAAGTGGCATTTGGATCAGATGCACTTCTTCCAAGTGTCACATTGTATAATAGTTGTTATGGTTAAATCAACAGACTGAAGCGAGCGTAAACTTCGTTGTTTTGAATGTTTTGAATGAATGATACACTTCTGGGAAAAAACAACTGTCGTCAGCTAAACTCAACACGCTTGTGCACATATGTTCTAATGAAATTTTGACCAAACTGCTTCTTCAGCACCACGGCCTTCGTGCCTCATTTATTTTGATTAGTTTTGAATTTTGTAAGAGATAACGAACCTTACGAAGCTTGTGTGTGGTACTGAGAGCTCAGAAAATCAGCAGTACTTTCCGGGCTGCATAGTTGACACAGCCACCACATACATGTGGCACGGGCGGCACGCTTGCCTTGATACAGGAAATACGTGAAAAAAGAAGAAGAAAGAAAAAAAAAGGACTAGAGAGTGCTCAAGTGCATGACGCACGCTTACACAGCATCCCTCTTCCTTATCAGCGTGCTCACCGAGATAAAAAAGAGCAAGAAGTGCTCACAAATTCATGCAATTCAAATTATAGTTGATGTATTCTGCAAATTGTTTCATGTAATAAACTCCCATAGCAAGGTCAGTCAGTGATTACTTGGAAAGGTGTTCAGGACCCCTTTAAGCAAGCTACAAGTAATATATCACATGACGCAGTAGTGTTTGCTATTATGCATGATTTGTTCCCTATAAAAACAAGTTAGAACCATATTCAAACTAGACACAAACCACCAATTTTATATATTACAGGGAAGCACAGAAAAAAGTGACAAATGATGCCACATAATTCCAGAAAAATAAAGCTAGCAACTACTACTCAATATACATATTTCTTTTTTATTTCAAGAAGAGGCACCTGAAGAAGCATCTGAAGAAGAGGCAACTGTAGATAACTGCACTACTTACCCAAGGCAAACAGAACTAGCGAACTAGCCATCGTGAACTCACACCCTGTGTTCACAATGAGAAAAATGCAAGAAATACAGACATTTGAAGGTTGTCTTGCTCTTACCACTATGCATCCTCACATGTAAACTCGCATTGCCTAGATAAGTAGGGAATAGCAAACACACAGAGTTACACTTGCTTTATTTACTACCTAAAGTTTGACGAGTCCAAAAAATCATTACAAAAAGAGTACCTGCTCCGTTTTGTGTAAAGCCGATGGTATTCTATCCAGCTCTTTGGTTTCTTGAGGCTGATCATTCTTTTCCTCATCATTACTGCTATTGGCTTGCATCGAACTTGGAGCTGCAGCTGAATCATGTACGCCCTCGTCACTGTGGTCCGTAGCAGCCGGCTGGATGTTGCCATCTTCAGATGTGGCTTGCTTTGAGGCAGCCATCCCTGCACTTGCGGAGTAAGTAGAGGCATCCACATTGTTGCATAAACCCACACGCCATATGCAAAAGAGTAAAAATGTGCATAATGGACACTAATAACACTGGACTCAAAGTTATACGAATAGTGTGTTCATGTGGCTGCCTCCGTGAAATAGCAATGCCTTGTAAGCACAGGAATCAATATAGGGGATTTTTTTTCCAAGTTGTTGCGTGTAGAATGGACAATCACAGGAAGAACAAGGCAGACAGAAAGAGCTGTGATTGTCCATTCTACGCGCAACAACTTGGGAAAAAGTCATGCACCAACTCGCCCAGCAAGAAGTTCTACAATATAGGGGACTTTTATTGTTATGTAGCACACCAATACAGTGCACTATAGAGAAGTATGAAAGCCTGCACAGGGCATATGTATGGATTAAGAATTATGACAACTGCTTCTGATAACAGATTTATAATGGCACTAAAGAGTCAATCAAACATTGAAAGCTGCACAAGTACAGAAAACAGGCCAGTGCATATTTTTTCAACGTGGTTTTTCTTGCAAGCACCATAATTAATATCCCACACTCCCTCATTTTCGGAATCCAGACGGTCACAGTGACGTCCGCTGTTTTACACATATGAAACATTTGTGCGCCTCATTCCCACCGCTCTCGCGTCAATCTACAAGGTTAACAGAATTGAACAGAGCTTCGTCACAAGGCGAAACCAAGATAGTTTAAGCGCCTTTCGATTCCGCACGAGCGGTACAGCCCACTATTTTTATGAAACACACCTACAGCACTGCTTGTGTAATTGTTCAGCAACTCGCAAACTACGTTTCCCTAGCCGATTCTACTAAGCGACGTCCTGCGCGTTTCGCGAGACAACCGTTCACAGTTACGGGTTGAAACTAAATGAGATGATTACAACAACCAACAGTTCTCGGTTTTTGGCTTCAAGGGAACGCCAAGCACTACCAATATTTCATAGAATTTCAGCAGCGCGCAAGTATCGCTGGTGCTGCGCGGCAAGCAAAAAAAAAAAAAGTACAAGAAAGCTTCACCTAACTCCAAGAGCACCAGCAACTGCCGTTACACGAGAGATATCGCTTCACCTGTGTCTCCGTTATGGTGTACAACGCTTAACAAGTCAAAACTGTGCGGAAATACCAACGCTAATACCTTACCTGGGCGCCGCCCTTCAGTTTAACAAGCGCTTCGACGTTCGAATAAAACAACGAGAATTTGAATTCACCCCCGACGTCAAACTCGCTTCAATATCGCGCTAAAACCAGTGTGGCCTAACTGATTTAGCCAAGCACCTTCAAACGGCAACTGGGTCAGTATCGTATGCTTTCACAAATGATCTAACGAGGAGCGGCACACCTTAAAGCTTTGTTATGATCACTTGTATCAAACAATTCTATTCAATAAGTTAAAGTAGCGCTAGCGCAAACTTGTCTATGCATCGTGTGGGCCTACTCTTATTTTTCTATGCCATCGACATTCGCATTTTGCACATGGCCCCCGCCATTGCTCACAATCCGAAACAAACCCATGTTGTAGCTCAAAAAGCATCGACATACGACCGTTAGGACACTCGTAATCCTGGTCACTGTGTGTCCAGGGAGCTGCGCGGTTCTTCGTCACGTTCGTTACCAGCGCATTTGCTTTGTTGGCAAGCTTTGTTCCGTGACTTGTGCGGAGCATGGCGGGCAGTCGCATATACAAGTTGGGCTCCATCTTCACAAGAGTGGAGGGCCTGTTGAAAGCAGGTGGGCTTTCGGAAGAACCGCGATGGCTTGACGTCTACCGCGCCTTGCCACCGATCGAGGAGCCCAGCTACTACAGGACTGCTGCGGGTGATGTGCGTCCAATCTTCTACCCGGAGGATGTGAACCGCATGCAGTTCTACCGGCAGCATGCCAACGTTATTGTAGACCTGCAGGACACGACAAGCTTGTCGCCTTGCCAACGGTTTCTGAAGGAACAGCCACCACTGGACAAATAGACCAGCACGCTCTACGAAGGCAGGGAGTGTGCGTGTCCCTGGGCGTCTTGGTGCACACCAGCATAGGGACGCTCATAATAGAAGCGTCGTTAAATGTGTTAGATAAATGTGTAGATAAATGTGTTTTACATCGAAAAACCATTGTCATGCTGTTAACGTTATTTTCATGTGGCAGAGCCACAAGGCGATACTGTGGACAATATTCGCGAATTTGTTGAAAATAATGTGCCGCAGAGCTTTTAGTGGACGTAGAGATTGGCTGTTATTTTGTACTTGAAGGCGAGAGTTCCAGTTTTGGAATTAAAATACACATGTTCAACGTGTGCTTTGTTATAGAAAGCGCTGGTAGTGTGCTCGGACACTGCAGGGCTACACCATAAAAACCCTCTTCGAGGCTATGGCGAGCATGGGCATTTTATGTGTGTGTACATAAAGAGGCAGTCTCCATTGCGACTTTTTCAGGAATGCTTGAGAGGAATGCAGAACACTTACAGCAGTTGACAAATGACGTTTTTATAGGCTTTTATTGGCATGTTAGTGCAAAGTGCACTGACGTACAATACTTTCTAACAGATGAGCAGTGTGTACTCACATGTGCACTTGTTTGCAGAGAATGCTGCAGGCTTGTGCAAAAATATACAGTTAATGTTCAGTCTCTCATACAGAACTTTCATCTAACATGTACATTATAAAAATTTATATAGCTTCTATAATATGACATAAAAAACTACGCTGTAATGCATGAGCAAGTTGTGTGTTGGTTATGTTAACTCTGTAGGTAAGGCAAGGCTTGCGATGCTTTAATCCTTGAAGAAATGCCCAACCTTCTTCCTTTTGTGCATGCAATACATGAAAGAGGTAGAACACTTTCATTTTCACTTGCAGTGCTTTTTGCGGAAGACCCATTTGGTACAACTGTCGGAGCACTGACCAATCAGTACTAACTTACCAGCCAACATTTGAAGCAGCGAGTTGCTATTATGTTAGAGCACTGACCAATCAGTGCTAACTTGCCAGCCAACAGTAGACGTAGCCAGTTGCTATTATGTCAGTTTAAACAAATTCGACACAATGATTTGTTGAATAATCTCAATGCTACCTTCAGGTATGAGGAAGCATTTATAAAATACTGGTAATTGCAGATGCCGCAGTCTTGTCAGTGAATGGACAAACTACCACACACATTAATTCTGTAGCTTTGTACTCGACAGAACCTTAAACGTGATAAATGGATTACGTGACATGTATTGGGTTGTAGCAAACAGTTAAAGGGGCACTAAAGTGAAACAATCATACGTTTATTAGTAGAAGTGGAAATGAAGCTCAGTGTTTCATTTTTCTTGACAGCTGACCCAAAAAACACAGGTTTGATCTTGGCCATGGCAGTCACATATTCAATGAAGGAGCCCTTGCAAAGTGCAATGTCGATGCACGTTAGAAAAACCCAGGCGATCAAAATTTCCCGAACCCTCCACTACAGCGTACCTCATAATCATGTGGTGGTTTTGGTATGGAAAAACTTAACAATTATAAAAGCTTAATTTTTAAATTTCATGCTGAAGCCTACACACTTGACTGTCAGCATGGCATCATGTGTTTAGAAGTGCCTCGTTGTATTTTGGCCATATTGGCTCAGCAGTTTTCTTAAACTTGGCTTGTCTCTGGCTCCCTTAGAAGAGAATGTGCATCATTTTTACAAAGAACTGTGTAGGCCTTAATAGATGCCATCAAAATCTATAATGACATAGTGATTGGTGCAGAAACTTCAAAGTGGTATTGCTACCAACAATTACTCTTTGCATGTTTTTGTGCTTACCAAGAGTCTCCTTGCAGCACGAGTGGTTGTTTAGGTATCATGAAAGGGTCCTTTACAAATATGAAAAAAAATTATTTTCCCTGTTCCTTCCTTGCCACAGAAGGTGCTCAATTTCGAGACGAATGCTGTTTACTCTCTTATTACATGCATCATGCCTTGAGATGCACAGATGCATGGACAGCACTCTGTGTTGCTACCACGTCGCTATAATACAAACATGAAACATGGCACTTGCAGAGTGTGCACCGCCCACACGAAGCAATCGGGAGGTGCCCTTCGGTCACTGGCTCCTCAGAGGAGGCGACCAGCTGTGGGGACAATATTACAGGCTTCACCTTATCTTTAAAGGGGAACTCTGGTGGTATTTTCACCATTGTTTTTACTGTTTTCCTATAGTACTGGTAGTCCTGTAGCAGCCAGGGTGGCTCTATTTGCTCAGAAACTATGCTATGACATCACAGCCTTTCCACCAATAGAAACATCAAGCTGGTGCAAAGAAATATGAAAGCGGCGGTGTCATGCGACAATGTATTGAGTTATGCCAGCTTTTCTGAACTTGACAGCAGCAATAAGAGCGCTGAAGTATCGCCGTTTTGCATTCTGCTGCCTGCCTGCTCGGCTAGGCGGTGTTGTAGGCAATGACATCAAAAACGGAGGATGGCCTGCGTGGGAATCGGGCAAAATCTTTAGATTCCTTTGCAGGAAAACTGCATGACTTGCAACCGCCTGGCTTGAAATTTTCATTGAATTCGGTGCACACTGAAAAATCACCCAAGTTTTCCTTTAATAAATATTTTTGTTGCTTTGGCCCACATCATTGGCATGTGACAAGGGTGTTGTACTGACAGCAACTGTAACCTCCCGAAATCCTGGTTTCTCGTAGCTTGGAACATTTTTATCTCTGCTAATAAAAAACTAATTTGAAAAATTCTTGCCGAAGAACGCTCCCTACTGGGCACTTGGAAACCTCCAATGTATACCAAAGTTTGCCACGTGGCCTCATGAGGAGCCCTTTGACGAGCCGGATACAGACGAAGAGCAAGAAAACACACATGCACAGACTCTGAGAACATGGAGTCCAGATCACACAAAATGACTTAAACCTTTCTAATGCAATGCAAAGTGGCAATGTGTACACTGAAAAATTCAAGCCAGTTCCACGCTGTGAACACCGCGAGAACAGCGAAGCTGTCTTTATCCTTAATCATAATGTAACTGGCAAGGGTGTCAAGTTATAATAATTTCTGGGTTTTTACGTATCAAAACCACAATTTGATCATCAGCGACGCTGTAGTTGAAAGCTCCAGAAATTTTTGTCCACCTAGGTTTCTAACGTGCACTGACATCACACAGTACATGGGCCTCGGCATTCTGCGTCCATCGAAATGCAGCCACCGCAGCCGGGAATCGATCCGACCTTCGGATCAGCAGCCGAGCGCCCCAACCACTAGACCACCATGGTGGGGCTGTAAAGTTTCACTATAACTATTATGTATCACTATCACTGGCACTAGCATGCACTAGCGGGTAGAGGGCAAGGGCAACAGCGGTTCCACTCTTCGTTTCTGTGTAACCTAAGACAAGAGACAAACAATGAGGCTCTTTTTTTTATGTTGCCCTTTGCATAACCACTATATGCTGTAGCAGTGGGCTTTTCTTTCTATATTACCCTTCACATGTATGATCACTACAATGCAGCAGTCAGCTGAGGCCAAAGATGGGGGTGAGTCGAGGGCAGGATTGGGTCACCTTTTCCCTATTGCATGACAGTAGCTGATGGGGACGAGCATGGCGAGCCCTTAAGCAGCCTCACTGTTAAAACACAATAAAGCAGTGGTTTTTATTTCAGTGCCTTGTCAGTCGTTCCTTTGCCATCCCACACCAAGTGCCATTGGTTCCAATCCTTATTTTAAATGAACGTAAGAGTGGCTGTGCCTCAGCCTGCATGTACCTTTTGAAATGTGCTACCTAGATCCATAAAGTTCCAATAAAATGCTAAATGCTACAAATGGAAGTTTTACATGCTAGCTATAGAAAATATTGAAACAGAATTAGGAGGGTGCCAAAACACTGACACTTGAACACTTCGAGGGTTCTTTCATACCCACACACATTCACATACATTTCGCCTGTGTTTTGTTTTGTTTCATGTTATGTGAACCATGACACGGCCGACTGCCACGCATGTACGCAATGCACTATGTGCATATATATTCTTACAACTCATCTTTATTAGAATATTAATAAAACCATGCTGAGGCTATGCTTCCAATGTTCTCTTTCAGTACAACAACCAGATACTCATTAAAGACAGCCAACTGCACACCCGCGACAAGTGATGATCAACGACACGTTTATTATTGATGTCGGTTTAACAAAAGATGAAGCTAACGGGCTGTAATAGGGCCTAAATACAATGTCTCACAGGGAACAAAGAAATAAGACACTACACTTTGTTATTATTTTGGTCTTCTACTGGCTCTACCACAGGTTCATCCAACGCAGTTCGAATCTGTCTCACTAAACCGCTTGGGTCATCCATGGCAGTTTTCCCTAAAAGGAAAGAAACATGAAAATCCATTACAAACAGTAGTGAAGCAAATGAACTGCACAGCATACCTTAATATAAAGCCTAAACGGTGCAGAAGCTCATCCAAAAATAGCCTTTTTAATTTTCCCAAGAATACCCATGTCTCCTTCTTGTGTGGTTTCATCTCTGCCAGCGTATGTTTTCTTGTCGCCTATGGGAAAAGGAGAAAAAAATGTCCTTCCTGTTTAAAGCTGACAAAACATATATTAAAAAAAAACTTGTTAGCTATCCGTGCTGAAACACAAGACGCATAGTTATGTGTGTACTAAGACTCTGAGAACCGAGTCTTTTGAAATTGAGACACTGCCCGGCACAGTTGTTATTGGAAGCCAAACACATTATGCAAAGAATGGAGGACGCTCAACAAGCCATCAGTATATCGATTGTACCATAGCAGCTAAATCAAACGATCTTTAATGTGGCAGCTGGGCCTCACAAGACAGAGACAAGGGTACAGAACTGTGAAATCAAATGCGAACAAGTGTAAACCTGTGGTTATGTCAGGGTATATAAACCTCACATTCTATGACCACTAAAATGAGCCCATTTAGATTTATGGTAATCTGTTAAGACATAGACATCACGCCACCAGAGTATAACTACACCTACCACATGGGCTTAGCGCACCCTTAGCAATGAAAGGCTGCTCTGCAGCGTACACAGTGCAAGTCGCTGTAATGTTAGACCATTAAAACACATACATCAACCCAGCAAGATATCAGGCAAGCCAGAACTTATGGGCACTAAAAGCAAATATAGTAAATAAGCTCTGCGGAAACCCACAAGGTGGAATAACATATATGAAAGGGAAAATTAGCATCCACCCGTTTGTAGTACAAGGCCACAAGGAAATTCGTATGGATTTCTCAAAAATAAAAGCTTCCTCTAGTCCGGGTTTCGAACTTAGGACCAACGCCTGTCAGGGGTACTCGCTCTGCCAATTGAGCTAACCAGGACGCTAGCGATTGACAGCACGAGGGTGAATCCATCAACAACTCGAAGCATATGGGCATGAATATGGTAAGGGAGTTCTGCGGAAACCCGCAAGGTGGAGTAACGTGTACGAAAAAGAAAAAGGTCACAGTTTCGCCGCAAGGGCAAAGCAATGAATTCGATAGCAAGAAACTGTAATACTATACGAAGTGAGGCTCGCAGCTTCAGGAGCAATATTAATTGTAGCAAACATGCACTTGCTAAGTGAGCGGCTCCCGTGGGCAGCGCGTGCTGGTACGAAGGGCTTTATATGTTGTGTCACAAAGCTAGGGGAGGCCGCTAAATGAACAAACAGAAGATGAGCGCGAACTATCAAGTGAAGCACACACGAAATGAACGCACAGATATACACCGAACGAGCGCGAATAAGCTGTCACAATGGATACTCTCAGTTTGAACAGCGCTCCTGTTGCAAAGGCGGCCGAAGCAGCGAAGGAAACTAGCGTGTTTCAAGTGTCGAGCTGTGACACTTGACAGTTCACGTTCATCTTCTGTTTGTTCACTTAGCGGCGTCCCTTGTGCTCGAGTGGCTTTCGTACGCTCCCTTGCGCTCCTGGCGCCATCTCGCTGGTAATGAAGGAACGCTATAAGCGCCTGGCGTCTCTGAGTCCTGCCAGGGGTAAAGCGTGTGTATATAAGGCTCGCCGTTACCTCCAGAAGGATCGGCTCTTTGTGGCGTAGTGGTTAGCGCCGCGCGCTGCGGAGCGAGAGGTTCCTGGTTCGATTCCGCGCTTCGAAAGCATTTATCTGAAATATTTTTCTTTGGGATTTTCGTATATATATATATATATATATATATATATATATATACTTATACATATACGGTTCATGACGGCGGCGACGGGGACGGCAAAAACCAGCCGAGACTGTCCATATAATTGCTATCGCAATAAAATTGGCAACCACTTGTTCGTAGCACAAGGCCACAAGGAAACCCATACGGATTTCTCAGAAATGAAAGCTTCCTAGTTGCCGAAAAATTCGTCCTGGTCCGGAGGTAATGTGTTCAGACAGATGTCCTGGTCCGGGGGATTTATGGTCCAGGGAATTTAAGTTTGTCCCCGGACCAGGACGAATTTTTCAACAACTAAAAAGATTTCATTTCTGAGAAATCCGTAGGGATCTTCTTGTGGCCTTATGCTATGAACAGGTGGATGCGAATTTTTCCTTTCATACACGTTACTCCACCCCGTGGGTTTCCACAGAACTCGTTTACTATACTCATGCCCAAGTGCTTCAAGTTGTCAATGGATTCACCCACGCACTGTCAATCGCAAGCCTCCTGTTTAGCTCAATTGGCAGAGCGAGCACCCCGGACAGGCTTGGTCTCGGGCTCAAACCCCGAACCAGGAGGATTCAAAACGCAGCTGGAAGGCACCTGCTCTTCTTTCAACAAACAACATCACTGGGTGGGCATGGACTGCGAAGGTTGCGAAAGAACAACTATCTGGCTGATCTGGGGATGCAGCTACTGAGCACAATGTGGGGCACTGCCACATCCCTGCAATAGCGTTCGCAGCTTGTATGTCATCATTGCAGAAGCACGCATACGCTCAAAGAAAAAAAAAGAAAATGCTCAGGATCATGAAACACACCTGGTGTAGATTCCTCTCACTTTTTCACTCCTCCCCTCTCCCTCCGCCCCAATGTAGCTTCCAGCATGCTCATCAGGATGAAAAGACGCTGAAGGCACTTGCGACGACGGAACTACCCTCAAACTTGACGCTGTAACTCCGCTAATACCAAACAAGTTTTAAAAATTCTTGCGGCAGGCAATTCATGACGTGGTGACCCCCTTTGGTGTTGCCATTCGGGGATTACTCGGAAGAAAAGTGTTAAAAAGCCTCTAAAATCCCAAATTGAATATTTGAAGGTATAAAGCCTACGTTCAAAGACTCCTGAAGGCCCTTTTGCGAGTGCTTTCAGGGCACATTCTTCATAAAGTTGCCATATTCTACCAGCATATGATATAATTACAGTGAATAGTCTATAGTACATCACCAGCATATAGTCCCTCATTCACAGATGTCCTTACCTTGCCTTGTGTTGACTAGGCCATCGACAGTGCCAGGCGTGTCCGTCTCAAGCTCGGCATATGCCTGAATCAGTGCTTTCTGCTTGTCGTTTAGGCGCCTACAATGTGGCAAGGAAGAGAGACAGAAATGCCCACAGTGTGTAAGTTTTTCCAAACAATATTACGAGTAAATTTTTGCAGCACACTCAAGTGCTCTACATTTGAGGCCATAAAACCATTGCATGTAATTATTTCTCACATGTTCCTGTTATCAAAAGGAAGTTTCAACATGTGTGAAACATTTTTTCTTAGAGGGAAGGTCATGGTGATGGCTTGTGAGGCATGTTCTCATCCTCTGTTACTATCGCATTTACTCACATAATGGTCAGGGGTGTGATCATTACAAAGGGTAAAACTTCAAGCAAAGTAAAAATTTATTCAAAGATGTAACAAGGAGCTTTTTGTGAAGGCTACTGTGACTATGTATAAATAAAGAATTAATTTTGAACAACCTCACCTCTGTTAAAAATTCACGTGTTCACTACGCATTGCATAAATCTAGTAAAGCTGAATGATTACATGAGGGACCAGAAAAATATGAAAGAAAAACAAATGCAGTAGACTCCCTTTAAGACAAACTCAAAGGGACCATGAAAATTTGTTCCTCTCATCAGCAGTGCCCTCAACGAAAGGATTGGCCACTTGCCCAGGCGCAACCACACACCTTACCTCAAAAGGCCATTAAGGTAGATTTACAAATAGAAAAAATTACAAACGAAACCATTTTTTTAACTCAGCTTGAAAACTGTCTTCAAGCAAAGATTCGTCAAGCAAAGCAAAGATCCGTCATACATAGCCTTGGTTTAGGCTATGTATGACGGATCTTTGTCACTGCTGTGCAAATCGGAGGGCCGCCATAAATAATGTGAGCTCACCTCACCTAACAATATTAAAAATCCATCCCCACCAACTTCGCCCAAGCTTCCGCTTTAGTAAAAATCCATGCCAGTTGTGTTGTCAATGTAGCACATCTTTAAGGTCACTCTCATAAGATTTCACGCCTACAAGGACATCTTTTGCTGCTCAGCCTAGAAACTAGGCCAGTCTTTCTTCATGGCAATATTCCTGGCTCGCCTCAGCAGGCGAGCAGCCAAAAAGGTCCACTGTATACACTTGTTGCTGATACAAAGCAGCACCACTCACCATATTCGGAACCACTCACCCCATTCAGCACCTGTCCCTCCCTTTCCATTCTTTTGCTTCTGCCCCTTTCTTAGTACATTAGTGGGAAAACTCCCCAAAAAACTTCTGAAAAGCTCCTGTGGTGCCCTTGCACCTTTGGTGGAATGTGCCGGTGTTAACGTGCTTATAGTAGAAAAGCAATCTGGGCACGATGCAGGAAAGCGAACTTACAGATTTCTGCAAATGGTCAATTTAACGAGCGCAAAAAACAAGAAAGGAGCTCCATATTCTGCACTAACACTACAGTAAAACCTTGTTATAACGAAGTTGAAGGGGGAGCTGTAATTACTTTGTTATAACCATTAGTTTGTTATAGCCAATATCTATTTAATTTATGGGAATTTCAAGGGGAATTGCAATTGCTTCGTTATATCCAATAGTTTGTTATATCCAGGTTCATTATAACAAGGTTCTACTGTATATAGTTCACGAAACCATTGCATGATCACGCGGCTGCGTGCCATCATCTTGGTATTGTTCAAAGTTGTTTCCCTCTTACATTCAGTGGCTCTCACACCCCTTTTACATGTGATGATCAAATAGTAAAATGGCAAAAATTAAGATATACAGGGTGTGTGCAGTACTTGAGAACACAATGTTGGCTTCAGGCAGGGAGGAATATCTTCAGAAAAATAGACATGTTTTCATCAAACTTCAGGGAATACTTCTCTTCAGTTTATTTCTGCAATTACTCAACGAATTTGCCATCTGCAGCAACAACTGATTAAATTCTGCTTTGGAAACGGCTGCATGAGCGGATCAGGTAGCCCTTAGAGATGTTAGCCATTGAGTCAGCAATGGCGGCCTCCAGCGAGTACCGTATTTACACGAATCTAACCTGACCTCGTATCTAACATGCATCCAACTTTCGTGGGTTCAGAACAAAAATGCGCATAAATATTGTTTTAAGAAAGAAACTGTGGTATCTCAGGTCTCTTCAGCTTGCTTAGCAAGTGCTTGGACAAGAGCAGACAATTCTCCTGAATTTTATCCGACATGAACTGAAAAGAGTTGTTTCCTCCTCCTCCCGTCCACTCCTCATGACTTGGGAATTGTACCTCAAGTCCTCGTGCACAGCAAGCCTGTGAGTCGATTCTGCGACATGGAGCTCCTTTGCAATGGCCTGCGTTGACCTCCCTCCATGGGTCAATGATTTGCGCATTCACCCATGGCTTGTGCAATAAGGCACATTTACTTGCAGCTGATGGGGAAAATCAGGGGCTGTGACACCACCTGACCGCTGACTGTGCTTTTTTCTTTTAGCCACAGGTGACACGTCATCACCAGAACACATCAGTTCTGTCAGCACCTTGTAAACAAAAGACGTCGCTACATTAAAGAAGGCTGCAGTTTCCAAGCATAGCTGTGGTGTGCAGCCAAGGTGATGAGGACTACATGGCATCTCATTTCCTGCATCTACCTGTACACTTTCACCTTTTAACAAACTGCGCAGCGTGAATGGTGAGGGGTCAACGAACAAGAAGCCACATGCCTAGGTGAAGGATATGATGCGCCTACTGGTATCTATGGCAATAAAGAATAGTGTTTTCAAAAAATACCTTGTGCACATTATATAATAAAGGCCGGTCTAACAAATGTCACTGTGTACACAGATCTGGAGTCAACGGGTGCTGCTACAGCAACTTGTCACCAACACTGCCAGTGGAATGGCGAGTTGCTAGGCTTGCTTAGAAAACCAACACACTGTTAAAGTGCCTTGACCACCCTTTCCTTGTTTGACCATAAATGGCAGTGAAATGATGCCCGTTCTATTATTCTTATTTTTTATGTTCAAAAACACTTTATAGCCAACACATAACTGTGCTCTTGGCAAATCACATAGGTACTAGGAGAATACGTACACCAAGCTGGTGAGTGAGCAAATATTGACAGCATTTTTATAACGCAACATGTTTTAAACGTCACTGAAGTTAGCTTTTCTTTTCCTTTTTTTTTTTACAGCCTTATTATTTGAACACACGGTGGAACATTTTGCATAAACAAGATAAATTTTGTGATTACTTTGAATGAATGGCAGAATTTCAATTTTACAAGATTTCAGAGTGAAAGGAAAAATTGGCATCCAAATGTTTTTAGAAAGCAATAATGAAGCAAAATGCAATTTTACAGGCTTCATTATATCAAGCTTTAACTGCATCAAATAATTAATTATATTCGGGTTTGTCAAATCTATGCTGGAACATGTGGGAGCCAGGAAACCAAAGTCGCTGTGCACTTTATGTAACGACCATGTAAATGTGAAAGCAGTCAGGAAATTTCTATTGCAAATGTTGACTCTACTTTAAAGTTATTTACACTCGGGCTGCTACCTATTTCTACAAAAGATGTTCCTGCAAGAACAACTACTGCAAGCTACACATGACGATGACACTCCATTTCATGTGAAGCCAAAGCTTCATTAAGAATTCAAATCCAATCCACAAGTATCAAAGAGTCAACTAACTGTGGTATCCGGATTTTCAGGTGGACATAGTGATCTCCATATCCAGAGCTGTTCAACCGCTTCACTCCCTTGTTCGCCAACCGAATTTTGGTATGTGAAGAGGTTCCTGCAGGGATCTGTAAGCGAACAATGACCAGAACAAGCAGAGATTAATAAGAGCCCTGGTAGCAATTTATAGAAGATAATGATATGATAGTAAAAAAAGAGAAGGAACAAAACAACTTCTGCATGCTACACAATCAAGACATTGAATTTCTACAATATATCTATATTGACGCCAGCGGATGTGCCCACTATGATTACCTCTTGCCGGAAGCGAGCTACCCACTACGGGCACCCCTTCTACAGTCCGAAGATGAAAAAGAGCTCAGGTTGTGCGAGCGTTTTGTTTGAGGTGTGCACCATTACTAAAGCAGTGCTGAGAGAGCGTGCTTCAGTGTTCGCAGTCATTCAACTGCTGCTATGGCGCAATGCAAGGCGCTGGATTTGCTGATCTGAAAGGCCTCAACGATACTGAGGATGGCTTGAGGAGCTTGATGGCCCACAAGAATATTAAAGCCAAGCTTACGTATTTCCTTCAAACGAAATAAAATGTGATCGTTTTCATGTTGGTCTCTTGCATACTGTGGGCAAATCAGTAAGCTACTGCTTGTTACAATCTCGGGAAACAAATCTGAGATGTGCACTGTTTTAAGATGAACTTCAAATAAGCATATTTTGTATTTAGAATTATCGATATATCGAATTATTTTGCGATCCCATTCTAGTTTGATACATATGAGGGATCGACTGTATCGCTGCTTGTTGCATTTTGCCTCCATTAAAATGCAGTCGCTGAGGCAAGGAGCTGAATCTGCATGTCTGAGCTTGAGCAGCACATCTGGGCAGCTAAAAAAACACAGCGGTGAGCAAAAGTGAGAGAACCAGAACAAACCTTCAACATTATGTCATCATAGAGACCTTGAACACGCACAGTGCCACCAAGGACTGCTTGAGAGAGAGTTATGGCAGCGTCTGTGTGAATGTCTGCCCCATCACGACGGTAGTAGTCACTCCTTGCAACCTACCGAGAGAACAACACAAGAGTCAAGGAATGGCACAAACACCTTGCTGATCAAAAACACACGGCTTAGGCTCTGTTTTACAAAGCCCACCAAATTTATCCCTTTTACAAACAAATTATGCTTCCTTGACCGTGTGTTTATTTTAATCTACACAAGTGTCAGAAGTAGAGAACAGGTCAGTTTCCTGTGTACAGCGCTGTGAAAGAATTATAAATCCAAAGAAACTTTAAAACGTAGAATGCAACACAAGTTGCAAACAAAAAATTGCCTGGTAAACATAACAACAGCTTGTGTGCTTTGCAACGTGCAATCCAATAAGCTTCAATTATTATGTGCAGACACAGTAGAAAGAAAGGACAAGAGAAAAATGAAGATGGCTGGTAACAATGAACCATGTGGTGGAACAGATCTTCAGGAGAGTCCTATACTGAAAACAGGCTGTGCACAATCTCACCACTACCCTGAAGCACTGCCAAAGCTACGAGGTGTAAGCTAGCACCACATGTGTATTGTATAATATATTTCCACATGTAAAAGCCTTATAACTGAAAGGTTGAGATATCTGCACTTGTTTCACACATTCTACATGCACATGTTTTTACATAACGGCTTGGCAATGCCATTGCTAAGCAATTAAGTGGAAGCAAAAAAAAAAAAAATCCTTTCAGGAAGATTCATCCCACGTCCATGCATTCCTAATGAAGAAATGCTGCCCAGTAAGGAATGAATGAGCTAACCTTAAATGTGACAAAGAGCTCTTTCTTGCCCACTTGCATTCGCACTGTCTGCCCATCTTCCACACCTGAAAGGAGACACAATGGACATTACCTATAAAACACCTGGTAGTGACACCGAGAGATCACAGTCGCTGCTCGATAACAAGCAATACAGGGTTCTACAGGTTTTAAGGGCTAAAATTTGATGGTTTTTAAACATTTTCAAGGCGCTGTCAAAAGTTTTTTTTCAATAATGCAGAGCAGCATTCCAACCAGGAAAGTATACTATAGCAATTTTTCACAAACACTAAGGACAACTTAATTGCCTTAGGACTGTCCAGTCTCCTAAGTTCCTTACGTGCATAAAAGTACAGATCACTGCAACTGCTAGGACATCTCCTGTATTAGCTAGATATTGCTCTTCAGTTCTCCCGTTTCATACAGTGTTTCCACTTTTTTAAGGCAGTGATCTGCTGAAGCACTAAAAAAAGCAATGGTTGCTTTATGTTCTCTTAATGTCGCTTTCCCATTTGACATTTTCGAGTGCCTGGAGCCATCGAGACTCTCGTGTTTTTTAGCTCTGATATGGACTGAATTAAATGTGAACTAGACTTACAAAATAAACCTGGGCCAGACAACACTGTTATACTTTGCTAAAGGTGCCACCATTTTGAAAAATCTCATTCAGAACCATGGGCAGCGCTTTATTGGCACTTTGTTTATACAGAGCAGAGCGTGCTCAGTGTGTGTGTGCTGTTTCATCTTTTTCTTGTTCTTCATTCCCTCACACTGTTCGTTAAGTTTTCAAAGTCCCTCATGCACTGTCCCTTGTCTCTCCCTACACTTCTGCTGAATGGCAGCTTGCATTCTCTACACTGTCGCTGGCGGCGCTTGAGCTAAAGAGCCTTCCTCTCATTCATGCTGCAGATGTGTGATGACCCTGCGTTGCACTGGCTGTCACGCTGTATTTAACTGCACCTCGTGGATTCAATGGATCTTGGTAGATTGCATTCAGTACACCCTTATGATGGCAGTAATAGCGAGAAAGGATAGAGAATGAAGTCTTGAAAATAAATCTACTGTCCTTGCTGTCTACTGTTAAGGGTGCCAAATAAAATGACCTGCAGAAAGACTTGTTCTTGGGCTAGCTGGTGTTCGCTCAAGGTCATGGTATAGTGCGAACAGACAGGAGGTCCGTGTTGTGTGCCTCCTGTCTGTGTTTTGCGTCTATTTGCGCTACACCATGACCTTAACCTAAGTAATATGATGCCAAGTTGTTGCCACACATCAAAATGAGAGCTTCTGCAACACTGAGATGACAGTATTCGCCAATTAAACATGAACGAGGTTAGCCGTCACAGCTCTTAGATATGTGCATGCACAAGAGATATGAATGCTCATTAATGAGACAACTGGCACAGGATGACACCAGCGCAAGGGCGTTGGTGCCAGCCAGTGGCATAGGCAGGCATGGGCTGACCGGACTGACCCCCCCCCCCCCCCCAAATTTTTCCAGCCGGCGCCCCGCTGTCTATGCTGGCCCATCACCTATATGAAAAAAGGCGCAGATCCTTGGAACGTGTGTCTATGGGCATTTGCGTCTGAAAGGGGTCTTAAAAACGAAAAACATGACTTTTTCAATCCTGTGTAGGAGGTTGACTTGTCACAGTATAGGGGGAAAAGTTGGGGCTTGTCTGCAGTAAATGGCAGGGGGAAACGAGAGGTACCTGCCATTGATCGGTGAAAAATGTTACGATAGGAGCCTCAAGGGAGCTTCCGGTCTTTGCAGAACAACGGTGGCGGCAGACAGACTCTGCTGCAACGTGTTACCAATTAGCTATCCGAGTTGACGGAACAATACGGCAGGTCTATGCATCCGGCAACATGCGTGCTTTTGCTGGAGGTGGGACGTCCACTGGCAAAGGCCATCGAGAAAGCAGTGTGCCGCTCTTCCTAGGGCAACAGCCTCTCCGGTGTGGCCCGACCCATCTTCCCCTCTTTTTCCTGTTTCTGTAGGGTGGCGACGCTCTTCGTGCGTTGTATCTGTTTCTGCAAGGAACATTGTATACAGTAACTCCAATCGCTTTTTATTTTTACTTTTTTGTTGAGTAGGGCACCCACACGGGGAACCCAACGTAGTTCCATTTTCGTCATCTTCCTTAACCAGTTACATATAGCCGCAATGTGCTTGCATAGTGTCCCCTTCTGAGGGCGGAGCTGCAGAAAGAGGGAACATCAACCAATCCTGCGACTGCACAACCTTGCTTTTCGGTGTTCTCCACGACAAAGGAAACTAGGGAATAACGAGTCCACAAAAAGGTAGGGCTGAGGCTCATCGCCGGACGTGTTCTCGACTTTATCCTCGTCCTGATGGCACAACGGTCACGAGCCCCTCTACCAGCAGACGGTGGTCACGAAATTCATTCTAGAAGAGGTGGTAGTATTCGGATCGTCGCTTTTACGGCAATATGTCCAAGAACAGAAGTGGCTCTCCGACGTTTGTGCAAGTATATCTTCGAGGCGCCAACATAGGAGCGAGACGTCAAATGCTAAGTTTTTCTCTCCAACTGATTTTAACTTGCATGATGACATGTCTCGAGACGACAGAATCTAAATTTGCCTTAGATGACCTGTATCGATTATGTCTGAATTATCGGATATTTCAATAATCCCTTGCTATTCCTCACATGACGTTGTATGATGCCTTATTAAATGTCTGCAAGCCAGGAAAACAATTTAAAATCATTTCACTTCTTGAACGCAAAACTGCACTTATAACAGCTGAAAAAATTAGTCGCCGATACAATCGATCAATCAGTCAATAAATCAGCCAATCAATCAATGGTTCAGTTTACAATGTGAAAAGCAAAGGCATATAAATCTCTCTAGACCAACACAATCTTCGGCTAGTGTCCAGTCCAATAGAACAACTCGAACAGAGAATGGTGCATTTGCAAGTAAGGGTGTAAATTAGTTACACGAATAAAAAAACAGCACGAGGGAACGCGGACAAAAGAAAACAGGTACAACGGACACGCACTTCAAGTTGCAACACTAATCCTCCCTCACCAAGCTTCTACTCCTTCAAGTAAATAAGTTAATCAGGATGCTTGATTATTAAGAAAAATGTGTTTAAGTACAACGTCAAAATTTCTCGCAATTTTAATTCAATTCTAACTTACAGCACAGAAAAACTCCTGCAATTATTCGCCGTTCATACTGTTATAATTGGGAGATATAGTATACTCCCATTATTGGTTGCCTGATGTGCAGACGTAGGGACCAAAATATGGCGTATCTTGTGTTTTAAGTGGCATTTTCATAAAATACAAACACTGCCACGTGTTCTGACAAAGTTTCCCGCGTCGTGGATAAATATTTAGGCCGCAATACCAATTTATGTAAGCACCGTGAGCTATATTTTGAGTGAAAGAAGCGCAAAAATAGGGCTTTTTTCAAGCCGCGTTGCCGCAGAACCACGCGTGCTATCGCGGCCATATCGGTCGCGTCGGAAAGAACTACTTTTCTTCTTGAAGTTCCCGCCACAATTTCATTCGTACGCCTATTTGCTGTGTAGCAATACCGCGTCGAAAAAAAGTCCCAGCGCGCGACTCCATTGGCCCATTCTGTGCACGTGACTAAATGGAGCCTCGCGATTAGCGCAGCTGGTTGGTGTCGTCTGCTTTCGCGCGCCGACGCGCTCAAGAAGCGTAGTGCTACGGCATTTTCGAAATCGCTTGCGTGCAACGATATCCGAATATCATAAGTTCGCCACGCGAAATAAGTTTGGCAAGAAAAGAAAGCGAGCGCGTTACAACTTCGAAAAGTGCCCCGATCCTGCGGAAGAACCCAGTGACGACTACTTGCCGGCAGCCTCAAGCGAAGGCCGCGGCGACTCCGAGGTGGACAGCAGCGAGCCTCGCGAGAGTGAGCTAGGCCTAACGGCGTCGCCTGCCGATGGTGATCGGAGAAGCACCGTTCGTCATGACACAAGGATGGTTCCGCAAGCAGAATTGCTTCAACGGAAGAAACAAGCAGAGGATAAACTCCAACGGCTTGCACCTAGAATTGTCATTCTTGTTGCAGTGCAGAGCTACATGAATGGTTTCCACAAGGGTAGAAGCACATTTTCGCATTTCTGTGTCAGTGTTTCTTTATTGTTCATTTATGCAAACAATTAATTAGCAACATTTTGAGCAGGAAGATTTCATGAGCTGTATAATAGCTAATAGTTGTTATATCAAAAAAGTATTCCTACCATTGTGAAGCTTATCTTTCCTAGTATCCAGCCATATGTCTAAAGCAAGATTTTGATGAGTAGTTTTCGAACCATCGTTCCCGGATACTATGCTAATTAATTATCAATTAACAGTGGAACTAATTGACATATTTAAAAACTAAGTGCATATTTGGAATTTGCAAGAAAAACTGAACAAGACTGTGCAATCTCATTAAATTTGGTAAAGGAAATCACAAGATACAAAAAAGACCCACTTCCCCCCTTAAAAAAAACCGATTTTTTCGCGATTTTTTCGTCTCAAAGACCCGTGTCCCCCCTTAACTGTACAACGTTGTTCTGCTTATTAAAGTTTGATATACATGCTGGGTTTTGACTGCAGTAACAGCAGTGCGGCATAGACTCCCAGTTACTTCGGACAGAAGTGGTGTTCATAATAAAACGGGTAAGAGCACACACCTGCAGGCACGGGTACCGTGACCGTTTTGCGCTGTACAGTGGTGCCCTTGGCGTGGCATTCGATGCAGGGTGACTGGACATGCATGCGAGTGCCATGGCAGTGCCGACAAGTGCTCCGCATCACGAAAGGACCTGTGCTGATCGTTTCCTGCAACGACGAGAAAAGAATGCCACCTTTATATCCTGGTAGTCAAAGCATATGTGGCACAGCACTGCCCAAGGAATAATAAAACAAACATGGAAGGTACATTTGGCCGATTCCTACGGCAGAATGATTGCGTGCCCAAGGCCTTGGACTTGGGCACGCAATCAAGCCGCAATCAAGCACGCAAGCCTTGTGCATGCAAAGATGCGGTGCAGCCATCTTCGGTGTACAAAAGACTGAAGACGTCGTTGAAGGCTAGGCTGATGACAAAAGCAGACATCACCATCCACACAGGTCACAGTCAAGCAGGAAATGTACTAGTGCTAATACGAACTTGCTTCAAACGTGATCTGCCACCATATTGCGATGGCACTGTGAACATGATTTCAGTTTTAAAAACCATGTTCATGTGCAGGCACTTTTTGAGCTTATTTTATCAGAAAGAATGTGCTTGTTAGATTTGAGTAAACACTGGAAATAAACCGAGGCTAGCTGCCTGCGTACTACATGACACTTCATGCCAGGTGCCGCTCAAGGGTTGCTATCACAGCTGTCAATCTGCGCACAGTCAGAATCGGTGTGAATACAGCACTACGCATAGCACACAGGGTCGGTGGTTAATAAGCTGCTATGCAGCAATTGCGACTTGAGAGTTTGAGCAGTGGAAGAGGTGACATTCAACCTTTCTAACACCATACTCTTCGACCGAAGCGATGCAGCTCTCGGCGTGCTCAGCCTGGCACGGCTAATGCGTAGTGCAGAATGGCAGATTCCTACTGAACCTCCTGGAAGTGGCAGATTTGATTCATTGCAAAGGCAGTTTAGCTCACTCGTAAACGTGCAGCGGGTGTTGCTTCGTGAGGCAAAAAGGCTTAACTTGCCATCACAGCAGTTAGCGCTTTTTAATAAAACTGGGAGGAAAAAAAGACAGCTTAGTCGTTTACATGCGCACAATCTGAAGGCCAAGTGCATATACAATAAACTACAGATAAAACAACGTGGCATTTCCGAGTTCACTATAGACTCGTTGAACATTACGCGAAAAGTTCTAGTGATGACACAGGAACTTATGCCACTGAGTTTACCAGGAATTTATTTATTTATTTTATTTATTTATTTATGAATACTGCAACCCTAACATAGGGTTTTAGCAGGGTGGATACACATTTGCTAAGTTTACAAATCGGCAAACAAGTAAATATAAAACAGGTAAGGTATGTACACAAAAAGACAATGGTTTGCAATGAAGAGGCATGAGGGCATATAATGAAATCAGCGCTACATTCAAGTTGATCACGAGTGGGGAATCGCTACAGTGATAGAAATAAAAAGCAGGATCAAATGTAATACGATTCAGAGACTCACTGCTGGAGCTGCGCAGCAAAAAGATTCAAGGAAGACTGGGAAACAACTTCATTACTAAGGTTATTCCATTCGGTGATTGTCCTAGGAAAAAACGAATATTTGAAGGTGTTATTACGGGTGGAGAATGGGGTTATTGTAAGGGTATGCCTCTGTCTTGTGGCATATCCAGTGGAGAAATGAAGTATGTGTGATAAGTCTAACTTATAATAACCTTTACCTAACTGAAAGAAAAATTTCAATCTTAATACTTTATTCCTTTGTGTAGGTGTTGGAAGATTGGCTTTTGATAATAAACGTGTTATTGAGGTACGGCCGAAACTGTTATAAATAAATCTAACAGCTCTCTTTTGAATTTTTTCCATTTCGCTAATATTTTTTCTAGTGTGAGGGTACCAGATTATGGAAGCATAATCTAAAGAAGGTTGAACAATTGCATTAAAAGCAATAAGGCGAACGGCGGAAGTCGAAAGCTTGAGAGCTCGTCTAAGATAAAATAGCTTGTAATTGCACGAGCTTATTACAGTATTAATATGTCTCGTCCAGTTTAGGTCATTAGAAATCCAAAGACCAAGGTACTTGTAGTGTTGCACCTCCTGCAAAAAAACATTATTGGCTGAATATGCAAAATGAAGAGGGGTACGTTTGTGGGAAATTTTCATGAAAACGGTCTTTTTAAAATTAACTGACATCTGCCATTTATCACACCAACGAATGACCTTTTGAAATGCGTCGTTTAAATGAATTTGGTCGGTATGGTTTTCAACTTCCGAGTATAGAATGCAGTCATCTGCATATAACTTGACTTTTACAGGTATATCATATGATATGTCATTTATAAACAACAAAAAGAGGAGAGGCCCAAGCACGGAGCCTTGGGGCACTCCCGAGTGAACCGGTACTGTACGAGAACAATGATCATTGAAAGAGACGTATTGTTTTCGATTCAAAAGATAGCCAGAAATCCAGTTTAGAAGCTGAGTATTTTTAAGAATTAAATCAAGTTTGAAGAGTAATTTATTGTGAGAGACCGTATCGAAAGCTTTAGCAAAATCCATAAAAATTGCATCTACTTGTTTTCCGGAATTTATAGATAGCGCAAAATCATGAACTGTTGTTACCAGCTGAGTACAAGTAGAAAATCCTTTCCTGAATCCGTGTTGTGAACCTGACAAAATATTGTGCTCATCTAAGAATTCTGAAATATGTTTATGTATTATATGCTCAATAAGTTTACAGGAAGTGGAAATTAATGAGATCGGCCGATAGTTAGTAACAGAATGGGGATCTCCACTCTTATGTAAGGGCTTGACTTTAGCAGTTACCCAGTCATCCGGAACTTGACCATCTACGAACTACGAAATACGAACTACGAAATACGAACTACGAAATACGAAGTACACCTGTTCTCGTACTTTTTGGAGTCTGCCTTGGATAATACAATTCTTGAGTACATAATTTGTTTTACTTTTCAATACCCTTAAAGGGCCCCTAAACGACCCCTGACATTTTTTTTAACATTTCAAGTTAACACGCGCATCAAGTTGAGAATGGTGCCACGATGAACGATGGCAAATGCGGCAGCGCTACGCACTGCGGCCGCGCCACTAACTCGAAGAATAATCCCGTGTGCCTTGCCGGCCATTTCCAGCATACCAAAGTTAGCCGTGGCGAGATTGTGGTTGTTGGTGACGTCACAAGAGTCCGGGCTCCGCTGATAGGTCGAAGGACAACTTCGACTTGCGGTTAGTCTGCTAGTAAATGCATGCGCTCCCTGCCTCTTTGTTTTTCCTTGTCGTGTGGTGTTTGCATGTGCACGCTTGTGAATTCGTAACTGTGCTATGCTACGCAAGTGCCAAATCGCTCGTGTTCCAACACAGCTGTACACAATTGTCCATTCAGCTGCGCGCAAGTCGACAGTGTTTGCGATGGGTAAATGACGACCGCGCGCGGTGCTTGGCAGCAGAGTCGCCAGCTGGACAGCCGACCCGGCACGACACCAGCTGCCTCAAGACGACACCATACGCACTGTTTGGCTTAAGCTCATTGGGAATACAGAACAATCAAAGCACAGAGCGTTGGCAAAGAGCACTAGCACAGCACCAACAAAACACTTGCGCGAACACAGGCTCCATGCGGAGGCGCGTCAACCGGAAGTGGACAGTTTGTCACGTGACACTCGAAGGAGTGCTCGGCGAGGAGGTGGAACCGACAACTACAAGCGGCTGGTGCATGGCGCAGGAGAGAGCGAAACAAGCAAGTGCTGCGTTTTAATAATCGAACGTGCGTAACTCCGCTATTTTGGCACCGTTTCGAAAAATTCTTGCGGCTATGTGTTTGTTGTGAACACCGGCACAAAAGCAACACCACAACTAAATTTTGACCTCAGGGTGGTTTAGGGGCCCTTTGTATCAATGCGATTCCAGCATAGCTGAACAGATGCGACAGCAGCAGAGATTTTATATTAAACCACTGTACCAATGAACGAACTCACCATGCCACTGCCATTGCAGAAGGGGCACCGTATCAGCTTGGTACCAGGTTCACTGCGGGTGCCCTGGCAACGACGACACGTGTCAACTACGTTGACTGTCACATCCTTGTTGACACCTCGGGCAGCTTGTTGGAAGGTCAAGTTGAGGATCACCTGTTGTTCCCAAGCACCACAGCAGTAAGTGTGAAAACAGATGCACCAACTATGTAACGCACTGTCAAATAATGCAACATCTTTCATGCTGTTTAATAGATAACGGCCTCGACTTTAATCAGTATGATTTTCAAGAAATTGTTAAATGACATTTTTGTTTTTCAAAAAGCCACTATTTTAAAGTTTCAAGTGCTTCTGCCAAAGCACTTATGCTTCAGTGTGATTTTAAAACATGATTTCATTTAAGTACGGCCTGACTGATTTCCGGAGTTCCATGTCCCAAAACCTCGATATGATTGGAGTACTCCGGAAGATTCGACCACCTGAGGTTCTTTAATGTGCACCGGCATCATGCAGCACACAGGCCTCAACATTTCGTATCCACTGAAATGCAGCCGCCGCAGCCGGGATTCGATCCTAAGACCTTCGGATCAGCAGGATTTTAAAATAGGACGATGCTCAATAAAGCAACAAAATTATCAGCAAAGAAAGTACAAATACAAATGTTGATATCCAAGGTTTCATTGTCTTCAACTTAATTTGCATATTATACATTAATAAATTAATGAATTACAAGTATCCTGACATGTTTACCATGTTTGCATTTGGAGTAAAAAGTAACAAAGTACTCATATGGTAGCACTTCCACTTGTTCCTTGTAGAAAAAATATATGGTGATCAAAAAAGTGTAGCATTTTTTTTTTTCGCTTGCATGTGCAAAGTCCGGGAACTGCAGCAAACGCTTTTTCTTTTTTCGTTTTTTTTTCACCAAGCTATATTTAGAACCTTTGCTCTCAGCCTTAAGCCTGCACCTAAAGTAACTTTCACCAAAATAAGAAATGGCAACTAGGACCACCTGTTCGTGTGTAGACCACCTTACCATATCTCAATTCACGCAGCTCTATTTTAAGTGAATGTTGGGTTCTGTAAAACAATCACATTCATAGTTTTATAAACTGTAACACCAAGTTTATGGTGTCTAAGCCAAAGCAAGATACTGTCAACATTGTAGTGACAGATACACAGCCAAAGCTGCTGTTACCATTGTTTGATCGAACACTGCTTCGTGTTACTGGCATGCCTTTTTCACACTACAGTGATGGGACAAAGAATAGCTGCATGAATGAGGCCCAAACGCAGCAAACACTGATAGCCAACCACCCCCCTAGTTTAAAGCCTCCAAAATTAACATCTCTGCAGCAATATGACCTGTACAACGAAGCCTTCCTTACATAAAATGTGTACTGTGAGCAGTACACCAGACCATATTAAAGGGGTGCTGACACAAAAATTTGTCTGATGTTTTTTTTTGCAGCTGCATGTAGTTGGGGGCATGTTAGTCATAACACAGCACATCAATTGGTCTAGCGCGTGACAGATAATCATTTACAGCTTGTTTATTACTGACTAGTTTCAGTTTCAGTTTGGTAGAGTTCCAAAAACTGCAAGCCGCCGGGTGCAAGTGGCGCTGCCTAGAGTTTGCAATGGGATACAGAAACTCGAACGTGTGAGCACACAGAACTGTGGCGCACTTCCCCACAGCCTGAAATGCATGCTTGTATCCCTCGTTTGTCGCACGTCCTGCGCGTCATTGTCGGGCAGCAACAATTTTCTTGAGGCCTGGTATCGCTGGGCGTCTACTAACACAAGCGTGGAAAAAGGGCAATGGTGGCTATGGCATCGGCAGTGCTAGCTGCACTGCTTGGAGCTCAGCTACCATGGTAGCATTGCGGAAGTTAGTGGTCCCCTTGGGTCACCTATGGTGTTGTCAATGTCGCGAGGTGTGTATAGAGCTCTGCTGCGCACATGAAATTCAATATTCATTTAAGTTACCTTCCAAGCTATAGGGCTAGAGACTTGCAGTTTTGAAAAAAACAAGTGGTGCCATCCGTTTCATGACATGCTACTAGTCAGCTGCGGCAGAAAGCAGGTGCATATGGGCGAAAGCATGGCATTGTGAAGAGACATCGCGTAATTGCGGTTAAAAAGAGGACGTGTATGGTTATCCCAAATGCTAAACACCTCGTGTAAGCTCCCAAAGATAAAACTTTATGAACCTTCTAGGAAGTCTTATGAGAAGGAGCAAGGGAGCTCCACACTTGGCATGCAAACAGCGCGGCCGGTAAACAACGACTCTCTTAATTTTTTTTTGTGTGTGTGTACATTTTCGCTACATAAATGGGTATTTGCTCATTGCAGCCATGAATACTGCCTTTTTTTTAGTCCTTAAGGAGGCCTTTGTCGGCCTGTGAAAAAACCAAACCCACCAACGAGAATACCTCGGTCAACAACAACAAAGTGGTGAGAAGCAGCTTTGAATAGAATTCTGAATGCTAGACAGCATGGCGGGCAGCTAAAGGATACATTGCAGCGCACGCAGGACTTAGATAAATGCTGGGAAGGAAAAATTCAGGCACAAAACTTCAACTGTTTTATTGTTTGAGCAGGGCCAGGACATATACAACAAATGCAAATGCATGTGCCATTATCATGAGAAAATTACAGCGTCATCTTGCCAGCTGAACCTCACTTTTAAAAAGAGAAGACGGACGTCACGAATGTTACTCATCTCTGTTTCTAATCTGATCAACCTTGAATAGTTTTCTTTCTGAGTGTCACTACTCCTTATTAATCTTGTGCATAGCTGCTCGTTATGCAATGTACAGGTAACATTTGTTCATTATTGATAATTCACACTCCTATTATAAATAACTCATACACCAAGCAGCGATGGGCACATACCAGTGTATGGGAAGTCTGTACAGAACATGAGAATTCTGAGTATAAATGCTCGGAATTATTTCTTGAAAGCACAGCTGTGGGCATGGTGCATTTACATCATTCACCTTTACATCTGCAGCTTGCTCTCACAATGTGCCTTGACAGTGGGAAAATAAAAGGCGTGTTATAAAAAACAAGTGACAATCCCTGAAGTGATCAAAGATTTTCATTTGCACAACACAGCTGCCAAAAGATACTTAAAGACAGGGTGAAAAACTAGGACAAGACGACATGTGCAACAGACAAGAGCTAACAACATAACCCACATGCCTTTACGAAACAAAACTATAAGCTGTGTATTCTGTCCGCATGGGGCTTTCGCACATGCGCTTTTAACATACAGCTCTCCATTTCACCGCCATCAAAGTGAGGCAGCTGTGGCCATGAAGCGAACACCCACTGCAGCGGAGACCATTGCAGCAGAGCAAATTGCTTTAAAACAGAAGAAAAAGACACTGCTCCAAGTTTTGAACTCTGCGAAATCCGCAAAGTAAAACATGCTGCAGGTTTCGCACGGCCATGGTTTCCATAATTGGCAATGCAGGTGACAAGGCTGGGAGAGCATGTGGCTGCCTGCAACAAGCTGCGACGTGTTTACATGCCCGGCCGCTACTCGCGGCACTGGTTAGGGCAGAGGCCACCATACCACCTCTCTAGCCCTATACTCGCGGTTGAGATTTGGAAGATGACATGTGCATGTCTACAAAATTTGGTCCTGCAGACTATCAAAGCAGTGAAATTTTGGTGTCAATTTCATAGCAATGTGGTCTGTCTGATGAAGAGCTCTGAAAGCCCGTGCCCTTCATTAAAAGGGCACTTAGCCACAATCTCACCTCTTGAGCTCCACCGAAGCCGAACTGAGACTCTGAGAAGTCAAAGTCAGAAAACCCTGTCCGGCCACCAAGATCACCGAATATCTTGCGGAACAGTTCCTCCGGGTCAATGGTCGAGTGGAATCCCTCAGGGCCCCAAGTGCCCTGTTGGCCTGGCCCACCACCTCCGGCAAAGCCCGAGGTTGATCCCCAGCTGTCATATTGTTGTCTCTTGCCTTCGTCGCTCAATACCTGCGGGTCAAAACAATCTACTGTCCTTATTGATTTCATAAAATCATGCTTCATAATTCGGACCTTCAGTGGCAAGTGCCATGAATAGGCACTAAATGTTGGCACTAACAACATAAAATTTTGCATTGCTGTGCAGAAGTATATTATTGCAAACTGAGCTAGTTTGCATTACTACCTTGCTAGTTTGTATTACTACAACAAAATACCTTAATGAGCAAACAGACAGTGAAGCCTAGGAAAACATAGGGGAAGTTACTTGTAGTATTGTAATTGTGGAGAAAGTAGAAAGGAATTAAAGTGGACGAAAAGACAAACCTGCCCTCGGTGGGACCCGAACCCACGACCTTCGGATGTCGCGTCCGATGCTCTACCAACTGAGCTACAAGGGCGGTCGTCCCCCCGTCCACTTTATTGTGTATTTATGTAGGTATAATCCTGGGAGTGTTAGGCAGTGCCACTCGAGGCCAAGGCGGCGTGTGTAGAACACACTTTCTTGCCAGGAGGCGTCACGTAGAACGTGAACTTAGATGAGATGGCTGCTGCCCAATAAGCCCTCGCATGCTACCTAAGGCACCAAGTCTGCCGCAACGAGGCCCAAGCTATGAAATAACGAAAGGGAAGGGGTCAAGGGCTCGTTCTTTATTTGTTAGAAACAACTTAATGAGCAAACAGACAGTGAAGCCTAGGAAAACATAGGGGAAGTTACTTGTATTGTAATTGTGGAGAAAGTAGAAAGGAATTAAAGTGGACGAAAAGACAAACCTGCCCTCGGTGGGACCCGAACCCACGACCTTCGGATGTCGCGTCCGATGCTCTACCAACTGAGCTACAAGGGCGGTCATCCCCCCGTCCACTTTATTGTGTATTTATGTAGGTATAATCCTGGGAGTGTTAGGCAGCGCCACTCGAGGCCAAGGCGGCGTGTGTAGAACACACTTTCTTGCCAGGAGGCGTCACGTAGAACGTGAACTTAGATGAGATGGCTGCTGCCCAATAAGCCCTCGCATGCTACCTAAGGCACCAAGTCTGCCGCAACGAGGCCCAAGCTATGAAATAACGAAAGGGAAGGGGTCAAGGGCTCGTTCTTTATTTGTTAGAAACAACTTAATGAGCAAACAGACAGTTGTTTCTAACAAATAAAGAACGAGCCCTTGACCCCTTCCCTTTCGTTATTTCATAGCTTGGGCCTCGTTGCGGCAGACTTGGTGCCTTAGGTAGCATGCGAGGGCTTATTGGGCAGCAGCCATCTCATCTAAGTTCACGTTCTACGTGACGCCTCCTGGCAAGAAAGTGTGTTCTACACACTTTCTCCCGCCGAGGCCGCCTTGGCCTCGAGTGGCGCTGCCTAACACTCCCAGGATTATACCTACATAAATACACAATAAAGTGGACGGGGGGACGACCGCCCTTGTAGCTCAGTTGGTAGAGCATCGGACGCGACATCCGAAGGTCGTGGGTTCGGGTCCCACCGAGGGCAGGTTTGTCTTTTCGTCCACTTTAATTCCTTTCTACTTTCTCCACAATTACAATACTACAAGTAACTTCCCCTATGTTTTCCTAGGCTTCACTGTCTGTTTGCTCATTAAGTTGTTTCTAACAAATAAAGAACGAGCCCTTGACCCCTTTCGTTACAACAAAATACGTGGACCGAGTGAAAAGGATGATGACAAGGTAGGAGTGCTTGTCTTCAGTATTTTTAACTACTAACATGCCCAAACTTACGTTATTTCTAGTTTGCATGCCTTCATTTTCTGATACATACAGCACTCACAGAAATAAAGACTGTCCGTGCTCTTTAGTTCTTTGCTATCCAAAGCGCTGCACGATCAGCAAGATGTGGAGATTATAAGACTTTAAAAAGTGTTCTATGGGCAGTGGTTGGTCTGGCTCCTTTGAATTTTACAAGCTGTGCCAAGGAGCAGTATGTGCTGGATCACATGATGCCTCCGCTAAGTATTATGTCCTTTTTTTTTTAAGTTTCAGTATCAAAAACATTTATTCTCACAAAAGCTGCATGGGCATCCATTCACATCTGAAGTTCAATACTTTGCATGAAAGCTCTTCTCTATCTGCACTATCTGAAACGAGGCTTTTATGTTGTCTAATCTTGTCGTTAATGCCTTAACTAATTCTAGGGTTAAAGTGTTTTAACAATGAAGTGCTTGAACATGCTTGTCATCGCTTGCTCAGCGTGGCCATGTGCAAGTGGCTGTGTATGCCTGCTGCTCACCAGTGGCAGTGACCTGCTGCATATTTTGCATAAACATTCTGCGCAGTAACTTCCACAGTACCCTTCACAGACACGACAGTGGGACAACTGCGCATAAACTTTGGTGTAGAACTTGAAGCACAAGACTGATGCCAATGCAGCTGTTGCGTGCATATGTGCAAAGGTTGAGAAAAAACTGCGGCAAGCCCTGTCGAAGACTACTTCCAACACTTGTTTGAAGCAGTGCAGCCAAATGATCTTCCGGGCCGCACCACATTTCGCCCCGGGTTTTATATACAGGCACTGTTAGTGCATTCTGGCAGCAGCCAAATGTGACAATGGTGGTTAGCAGTCACACGCAAGAGGGCATGCAATTCAACATTCTGCAAGGGTGTAGGAAACATCAACTATACGGTTCAAGATAACAAGTGGACACAGCCGAAAATTATCCTCTCTCAGGTGTATGCTTCAAATGTGTTAACAGTCAAGGTTTTCACCAAGCTTAACTGATGCAGCATAAACCCATGTCTCTCAATGTGAGGCATTTCATGTCAACACCGTATTTCACAGCAGAACTTCTTACTTCATAGGCCTCGGACACTTCCTGGAACTTCTTCTGTGCTTCAGGGTCTCCCTTGTTAGTGTCTGGATGGTACTTTTTCGCGAGCTGCACAAGAAAAAGACCAGTTATTATATGTAAGGGAACTCGCTGCCCCATTTCAAAGATATTACAGCGCATTCAGTACAAAATGTTGTCGCAGCATAAAATCAGGGAAGTCCATAAAACAACAAAAAAAGTGTGTTTACTATGTAGCATCTATAGTTACAGCCACGCATCTTTTGATCCTCTTGCTAAGTTTAGTATACCATTTTTCAGGTCTTTCTGTACACTTCTGATCAGCTGTTCTAGGCATGCAACTAGGCCCTTAAAATGACCACATCGATGAGCTTTATTCATTTTTATTCAAACAAGCAGCAACACCGCGTTTTACTCTATTCGGCATAACTTACTTGATAATAGGCTTTCTTTATGTCCTTTTGACTCGCATTCCTGGGAACGCCGAGGACATCGTAATAGTCCTTTTTCAGAAGACTTGAGGAGACATGTAACTGTCTGGACTGTCGGCCGGTCACGAAACAGCTGGCACTATTCCCTGGACAAACGAAAAACTAAGTTTATGCCCTTCCGTACGAAATAACTGAATGAATGCACAAACAACTGAAACTTCTTCACAAACCAATTTCTAATGATGCAATCCGGGGTAGGAGTCCGTTCGCCTTCGAGCACAGCACACAACAGCGAGCTAGATGCGCGGTGACACGAAGTGATGCGTACATTGTCATAATCTCATAATGATAACTACAAAACTTTAATTTCCCAGTCCCCTGTAAAACATGTGGCGAACCCGCAACTCCTTCAACAGAGATCGCGAGCGCTTGTTGCCAACGCTACGACAACTTTCAGCCAAACGAAACCAAAAATTATTCACTAAACATTATCAAGCGAACAATACAGTAATACTGTAGAAACTATTAAGTTATTAAATAAGTACTTAGACAAGCTATTAACGTGTGTACTCGCTCCGAATTAGGTAGACATTGAGTGTTGTCAAATTTTGTCAGTTGTCAACACTGTGAAACGCGTCGACTGCTCGAGGTGGACGCTTACATGGCCTCCAACTGTGTTTGTAAAGTCGATAAGAACTGCGTGAATTATCTGACGCCTTTGCTGCATTGACATCGTGCGACAGTGAACAGAACCTGCCTATAACGAGTGAGTCTACGTTTTCAAGTCAGCCTCTCGCGTTGTTATCGGACTCTGCATCATGGCTGCCAAGTTGACGCTGCGGCAAAACTGGCGGGAGTCAGCCGCTTGGAAAGCGGAAAACTTGCCGCTGAGCACGACCAACGATCAAGCCTGCAAGTTGTTCGATGCGGCGCTTACACAGTACGTCGGCTGGTACGACGATCCGACCCTGGGCGGGCTGTCGGGGACGCTGGAAAGCCTGAAAAAAGCGGACCCACACTTCATTATGGGCCAAGTACTGAACGTCGGCCTGACACTTATCGGCTCCGGGGACAACGTCGTCAAAAACGCGTCCCTGTCCGGCGACCTCGACGTCCTGGACTCGATCGCGAGCAAAGGCCGACTGCCTCGCCGCGAGCAGCTTCACGTGGACGCCGTGATGGCCTGGTCCAGGAGCCGGCTGTCGCGCGCGACGTCGCTCTGGGAGGATATTCTCATCGACAACCCGACTGACATGCTCGCACTGAAGTTCGCTCACGACACCTACTTCTACTTGGGCTACCAGCGTCAGTTGCGCGACTCCATAGCGCGCGTACTGCCGCGCTGGAAGCCATCCATGCCTCTCTATTCGTACCTGCACGGTATGCTTGCCTTCGGCCTGTGCGAGACAAACCTATACGACGAAGCGCGCAGGGCGGCCGAGGAAGCCCTGCGGCTGAACCGGAACGATGCGTGGGCAACGCACGCGCTGGCGCATGTGTACGAAATGAAGGGGGACCCGGACGGCGGCATCTCCTTCATGAGCCGCACGATGACCGACTGGGAGCCCTGCGGCATGCTGGCCTGCCACAACTTCTGGCACTGGGCCGTCTACCACGTCGAGAAGGGCGAGCTCGAGGCGGCGATCGACCTCTTCGACGGACAAGTCTCGAAGCGCTTGCGCGAGTCCGGCGCCATGCTGGACTACGTGGACGCCGCTTCGCTGCTGTACCGACTGCAGCTGCGTGACGTGCCGGAGCCGACGCTGGCCTCACGCTGGCCGGGCGTGTTCGACGTGGCGCAGACACACTACGACGACCGTGTGCTTACTTTCAACCAGTTGCACTTCCTGATGGCCTTCCTGGGAGTGGGCAACGACGGTCAGCGACTGGTCAGCCTGCCGCCGCAACGGGACCTCGGGCGGCGCGAAGACGGCGGCTGGCCTGACGACCAGCAGCGCATAATGGCCGAAGTGGGCCTCCCCGCGATGCAGGCCATGGTGGCTCACAGGCAGGGTCGCTATGACGACGCCGCCGAGAAGCTGGCCGCGTTGCGGTACGACTTGCTGCGCATAGGCGGAAGCAACGCGCAGCGCGATGTTTTCGACCTCTTGCTCATCGATGCGGCCATCAAGTCCGAGCGGCACACCAGCCTGGCTCGGGCTCTGCTCGACGAACGAAGCCTGTTCCGACCACAGTCACCCATGCTCAAGAGCCTGAACGAGGCACTGGCCACGCGGTGCAGCGCCAAGGCTTCTAAGAAGCCTGCAGCAGCTGCTGGTCGGGTCTCAGCATGCTAAGGGCTCAGGAAACGCTATAGAAGCTAGCACAGACCACAGCAGATCAGACCTTGCACGGCCATTTGTTCAGCTGCTTCAGCAATAGAAAGCCAGGGCAGCAAGGTTGCTGCTTTATGACGTTTAATTGTGTCAGCAATCTTTTCGTACACAACTGACACGAACAAACTTGGTTCTGCGCTTGGCGGAAAAAATAGGACGAATAGAACTTTTAAAAGCAGTAGAAAGCATACCACAAAGCTTATTGTTCCGAGCAAATTTGCGAACGTGCATTTAAGGTCTCCCCGGTAGGATGGAAACTTAGGTGGACAATTTAGTGTGGTTCCACACGCAAAAGACGGCGCGACAAAGCAGAACGAGAGTCACGTGGTTTTGTCTGTGTGTTTTGTCGCGCTGTCATATGTCCAACAGCTGTCTTCGTACGTAGCAATCCGCTACGGTGTCTAAGCCCATATTAAATTGATAAACTGAAACTAGGCCAGCGGCTCGTACTTTTTCGTTTTAATCATGTTGTCAAACAGAACGTTTCGCAAAGACAGCTCGCTCACTCAACGGATGCGCACGCTGGCACGCACTGGCCCATATTCTGAAACTGGCAGATGCGTAGCTGCTGCTGTTGTAGGCCAGCTGATTTCCAGCACACAGGAGTGCGTTAAAATGCTCAATGCGCGAAATCCCGCGCACCTCACGATATACGCAAGGGCTTACTCCGTGGCAAGGGTGAAAGCATGTCGCGCCAGCATATTAGAGGCTGGAGGATTATGGGTCCGTTCAGGACCCATAATTGTTCACTTGGACGCCTGAACCCAGTGCTTATAACGTCTGACTTTGCGCGAGTTTAGGAGGGATTTAAATGAGCTAGATGTATATACGTGTGTGAGAGAAAAAGAGAGAGAGTGGGGGAGAATGTGGATGTATTGCTGATAAACAAGGCAAAGGGGACCAGTAATATTGTTCTCCCCCCCTCCATGACTTGCGTGAACCGGTGTCCTTCCAACCCAACCACTAAGAACGGCACGCTGCTCACCTAAACGATTGCGCAAGCGTACAGCAGCTCAATATGGGTCCAATCGTATAAGTCCTGGCTGCCTTTTCCAGTATAAGGGCATTTGGAACATGTTAATGTGCACGCGTACTCTATAGTGTTATTTCTTTCTGCTGTTTTTGTGTTCTCTGCAGACGACAATAACGTATCTACGTAGATGCGTTCTCTACATAAATATTTTTTACGTTTATTTTACAGTTACATATTACCGGAGTCATTTTATACTTTTGTATTACGCGCAGCTAGGTTGATGGGAAAAATAAAGTGTTTCTTTTTTTCTTTTTCAAAAGAGTCCTGGCTTTGTCATACACCTCTGTGTAACTCTAAGCGCCCGAAACCTTATCAAACCGGAAACGACGCTGAAGAAAAAATGAGAATGGGCAGGCGCAGAACGTCCATATTTGGATCTACGGTACTGGGACAAGAAATAGACGGCTGCAAGATTGGTGGCTATTGAACAGTTGGTCAGAACTAACAACCTTTTAGCAAGCTGCAGAGCACAGAGAAGAATAGTAAAGGATTCAGTTGCAACAGCTGCCACTGCGATCCAGTGCCATACAATGGGGGTCCTCCTGGCATCCATCCATTGTGCATGAGCTCACGGTATACAGTGTCGATATAGTACCGATGGGATCCATAAGTTCACCCTGACCCTATGCTCACCACACGAGCTTGGAGGTTAATTATGCCTTGGGGTCAGCGATCGCGGCATCGACAGTTCGAAGCCGCATGCGCTTAGTATTCAAAAGCAATCGCGTCAGGAAACTAGGAAAGATCCAACCCGGCAAATTCTGGAAACTTTCCCATCACACAGGAGAGGCATAACCATTCATGTTGAAATCCCAGCGCGCAAACGACAAGAACGCAGAGCCACGTTGTGACAAATAGGCGATCACTCGGCAACTAGCAAAATAAAACCAGCTTGCACACTTTATCTCCGTTCAAATCCAGGCTGTTTGTGCCACTTCTGCCACAAAAGAAAAACAACAAGAGACAATTTAAAAGTGTTATACCTATCAACATATTGTTTTTTGTTAATGTCCGTATACCTACAGGCCATATACCTTATACAGGCTACGTCACCGAAAAACGTAAACTGCGAAATTTCATTTTGTTTTCTTAGTTTCCTTTCTTTCTTTTTTTCCAATGCAAATTAGCTGGCGGGCGGCCCTTCAAAAAAAAAAAAAAAAGAAAAGAAAGAAAGGAAACTTGCGTCTTGCTCCACCATGTGCTATACACCTGCCCCAGTCGATCTCACATATATGACGTACGCTCTCATTGAAGTCCGAATAGCCGATCCTTCGTTGCACGCATTCATTTCACAGCGGAGATTTAAAACGTAGCGGTGTATTCCGTTACACATGGCCGTGTGGATCTTCCGGGGTCCCTTCTCCATTATTTCAAAGGAGAAGGGAGGTCCGACTCCCCTTTACGTGCGTATGCAATAGAAACACACTGAAAAATTTTTGAGGGATAGGGAGGCAAGCTCTGGAACCATCCCCCCACCTTTCCGTTTCGCATTTCGCGCGCTCACTTGAAACACCGGCATACGAGGCATGCATAAACGTCATATGGCGCTGCAAACTTGGTCCGATTTCCTGCATCAGTTACGAAGGAGCTTTTCTGAGACTTCAGGAGGAAAGCGGATGTCCGGTCCCGGCAAGAAACAGCAACTTTCTTTTTTGCTTGAGAGGCCTTGGCAAACAAAAGAAAGGACTGCGTGGAAACAACGAGCGCATGAAAATTTTGTTCGGGATTGTTTTGGTGTTTCAGCACGTTACCAGTGGTCACCAAAAGACATATAAGGAGTGTGATCTCGCCTTTCGTCTATGTCTTCGTCCATTCCTTCACGCACCTTTCCGTGAATGACTAACGCCACTGTTTTTGTCGCACTAATACCACTGCCGCGTACGGAAGTTCCACCATACCAATAGCGATTCGAAAACCGCCATTCTAAACATTCTAAAGTTTACTCGTGGATCCGTTGGTCACTCGCTCGTCACGAAGGCGATGATGACACCCCCCCCCCCGTCTCACTCGTCTGGGTCACGGTGCATGCATCATGCAGCCCCAGAAGCATGGCTGTCCGCCGGCGAGCTCGAGGATTCGTCAACCGAGCGTGAGCGTGGGCAGTGCTTCGAACTCCGAATATGTATGTATGTATGTATGTATGTATGTATGTATGTATGTATGTATGTATGTATGTATGTATGTATGTATGTATGTATGTATGTATGTATGTATGCGTGTGTGTGTGTGTGTGTGTTTGAAGATGGAATGAAAGAGCATGAAAAAGGAAGCCACGTAATTTAGTATGACATATAGGTTACGCTAAATCACTAAACCGACAAATTGCATATGACACATATCCAATAATCTCGTATACCATATGAGAGCACGTGTGGTTCATCACATGTACATGGAAAGTACCATCGAAAAAACACGTGAACAAAGGAGAACAGGGCAGGGCAGGATGTTAGGGAGTCTAATAGAACAAAAAAATCACAAATCGGAGATGTCCATCTTCAATAACTGCCTTGATCTTCATTTAACGCGCGTCCTTTTTCTTTTTTTATACCTCCAAAACCAACCGACATGAATTGGCCAAAGTTACTCCTCAAGATTACTGTTCTTTGCACTCCGTCAACGTTTCCGTCGCATCGTAGTCGTCCTCTCCTTCGTTAGCTGGTATAATATGTACATGTATGTCAAGCCGCCAACGCTGGCCGCCTCGTTGTTCACCTCATTCAGCCTTGGCCAACTTTGACTCAGCCTTGACGGCACGTAAAATACCCAGCGTTTTTTACCAGGACAGAATATGCCGCACGTAAAGCACGGACTCGCCCATTCTGTTCGTTCCTTCTTCGGCGAATTCCAGCCCAGTGGGGCTCATTCATCAGTATGCGCTATGGTGCGTGCCGTCTTTTAAGTCTGCGGCCGTACTACTCCAGTTTCCCGACAGCTATAACATCCACCGAAAATGCAGCCAGAGGTCCCGTTTCTATTATTTTCCGTTTGTAAGTGTGTGTATTCCACTTCCTAAACGCGTGTATAAATACATCCCGTTTGCTATATTTACGCGTGGTGTATAAAACAGCTCCCCTGCTGAGAGACAAACAGCGTCGCCGCAGTCCTTCCCGTTCCGATAGCCGAGGCCGGGTCCCGCGGTTTCTGAAATTCAAGTCGTTCCCTGGTTAGAGACAAAACTGGAACCCACAACTGCAGCGCCTGCGGAAGTTGTCCGTTTTTTATTTGACTCGCCATTTTTTTTTATATTGATGCAAAAAGGGTCTCGACCAATGAACGATGGGGACTAGCTTCACACTCGGAAATAGCTTATCAAAGGCAGTGTCGGATGACCTTGTTTTGTGCCGACTTCCGTATAACGAGCACTGTTCGTCGCTGGCAGAAAAAGATGTACGTGATGAACGCAAAGAAAAAAAAAAGGAATACTTGATATCACATTCCGAACGCCTCTTCCTCGCTTTAAACTCGCATAAATTGGGTCAAGGTGCGCATCTCTTCTTTCATCATGAATTGCTCGCAAAGTGCAAGGCTCGCTGCGCAATCCCGGGTGGGAGTGCTCGGAGGGGGCATGAAGGCCAGGGACAGACAAGCGATTTTCGCTGTTCGAGTGGCTTTCTCTCCTCTTCTTTGCACCGCAGTAAGGCACTCCAATGTTCTAAGAATAGAGCGTGCATGTAGTTCGATTCCTGTTGAACGGGGCGCACCCCGAACGTTCGGCTGTGTAAACCGATAGATATAGTAGACCGGATCCGGTTGGCGATGCAGTGAAAGTGCGCGGACGACGAAGCGGCTGTTTATCGATGCGTCCGTTTCTGGCACGCCTTGCAGGCTGAGGGCAGAAAGGAAGCGTTTACGGTGTTAGCTGTTCTACTGTTTTGCCGGGTCATGGGACACCCTAGCTATCTAAACTTAACTGCAGCCTCACTATTTATGTGTCGCGTGTTTTGGTTATCGATACACTTCAGGACACGGTGCACAGAGTCGGAAGAGGAGGAGGAGTGGCGGTGGCACCAACGTCTGGGTTTACACCATTCCCTTGGCAGATATTTTCGTTTATTTTCAGCACTAGTTAACCTCCCCGTCTTTCCTCTACTCCTTCCTCCTATACTTCGTTTATTTCGTAATTTATAGGGGTCTGCGGATAGCGATTTTCGATGCCGAATCGAATACGAATCGAATAGAGGAGGAAGCGAACCGAATAGCTTTCGAATCATTCTCGAATATCGAACAGCCGCCCGTACACTCGATGCCAATCGGCGTTCACGTCCTCGTATTCACAGCTTTAACATTAAACACACAAATGCGGCATCCGCAGGAAGTGAGCAGACCCGTCGTGTCCACAGAACTGTTCAGAAAGCGCGAATGATCATTGTATAGCCCGAGGGGAGTAGCCCACTACAAAAGCTCTCCTTTTTACGTGCCTCCGCGGACGACATGTACCACACCTTTGCGTCTGTTATGATGTTTATTTCGGTACAGTTCGCACTTTAGTGGCACGAGTGCCGAGTGACGCTCTTGCTTCTTGCGATGCACCTCCCATTCACTTCCACTGCGGTTATATTTCCCGTACGCGCATTATGTGACCCGCCCGCGTACATTTGGATGCGAAGCAGCTTATATGGTAGGGCCTGTTCCGTCCCTACGCCGTCCACACCCCCACTGCGCATGCGCAACATCTGGCCCAAACTGGCAAGGAACGAGAACGCGCCCTCGCCCTTGAGACGCAGGCAGCGCCTGCTAGCGAGTTTCTTTTTGTTTTGTCTTTTAGAGTTACGATGTCACACTTCATGCCGTGCCGCTCTCACTGTCCCCCCTAAAGCTTACGGGCTATAGCAGGCCTTTCGCTTAATTACCCGCGGTGTCCGTGACACCGGCCTCGGTTCACGGCCACTTAACACTTCATTGTGCTCATCGACATATTGAGCTCAATGCGCCGACGACAGGCGACACTGCGCACCACGGGGTGCAGATGCGGGAGCGACATTCGATATCCGTCGCGGCCTGTTTACTATTAACCCACCCTCAGGACGGCGAGCCAAAACAGAAATGGCGTTCGCGCGTGCGTCGCACTTTCGTCGAAAAGCGATCGCGCCAGACGGCATGGTCGAGCCTGCCAAAAAGCGGCGTCCCCGCACGAGACGCCGTGAACAGAATGACTTCCCGAGACTACAGGGGAGGCCGACGACACGCAAATAGACCGACGGGCATCAGTTCTCCCTCTGGTCTCGCCACCACGACACAAGGCACTCGCTGGGCCGTGGCGCGGCTTCTTTCTGCGAAGATTGCTCCTATCCTTGAGCACGAGGTCTACCTAGACGGGCGCGCCGAGACAGAAACTGTCTGTGCTCCCACCCTAAGCTCAAGGCCGGCGACCGAGTTCACGAAGCTATTCCACACTGACTCGGTATACACTTTACTGTACTGTGGCATGTCCGTCGTAGCGGATGGGTATATATACTTCACCAAGGGCCGTCCGTCTTCGGTAATCTGAGATGTCCATCGTAGGGGATGAGCTGAAGTTTTGTGTGTAGATAGATTGTGACGCAAGACATTTTTTTGTGAATTCTGGTGCAGGGTCGACGTTCACAAGAATTATTGGCTGCCACCTTTGATAACGAAATGTCAGTATTAATTGGTTGAAATCTTTTGCTGAGGTTTTCGTGAAAATTTAAGCACTGAAACAACCGAGCAGTCCTGGTGGTTTTCTCTCTCTCTCTCTCTCTCTCTCTCTCTCTCTCTCTCTCTCTCTCTCTCTCTCTCTCTCTCTCTCTCTCTTTTTTTTTTGTAATGTGGTCACACTACAGATTCGGCTGTAATGGTATTTCTAAGGTGGGGGACTAGAAGACATCGACTTCCGTTATACACATGTTGGCGCATCTCTTTAAGTTTAAACCTCTACTTGTCAGACTGAGGAACAGTATGGAATAAAATAAGTCATCTTCTGACACCGGTGAAATGAGCACTATATTTTACTGCATCCGCCGATTACCATGCTCCAGCGTAAACACACTTTGCTGTGCTCCTGACAAAATACTGCATGCCGTTTCAAATGAAAACAAGAGCATTGCCCTAATAAGAGACACAAACATCAATATACCGGACGAATGCACTTGTTGCGACAGTTGATACCAGTGCTTACGCTTGCGATAACGACATAAGTTCATGAACAAGCAGCTTGAACAATGAAATAATGATATCAATTGTTGGTGTCAAAAAAATAATAAATTGTTTATGAACCCTCGGAAAACAAAATTTATGTTTTTTAGTTCGCGAAGTAAGCCTCGATGTAACATTTCTCCAGCGTACTTAGGATTCCATCCCATATCGCCATTTAAAGAATGTTCATTTTTATCTATTCAACATGATTATTTCTTGAAGTTCAACATTCACATCATTCTCTTAAAAAAAGAAGGCACACTCTTTTGACATTATACTATGCCTTCGGCTCCTTATAACGCTCATGTTACCGGCATTTTCACCGCGTTAGGTGTCCTTAGACTAACTAGGCTCATCTTGTACAATCACGGCATCGTCATTTATTGCATATGTCATTGGTCGAAACTGCCTTGCTAATCCAAATACAACCAGGTTCTCTTCGAAAAATAACATTTTACTTCTTAGGTCAAGCAGCAACTATGGTCTTTGCTATTGTGAAAATATGCGTGTAATAATCCACCAGTTTACATAAAATCTTCACGTACACTGTCACCATAACCAGCGGTCGTTAAAAACCTATATTATTCCTTTGCAAACTCTACCATTTCATTAGTTCTTAGTAAACTTCTCTACGTTTTTTTTTTTCAATATTGCTTTGTAAGCTTTACATTTTCGGTGTATTTCTTTCTCATTCTTTTTATGTAATAAAGTATTGTGCCACCACATATTTCCCTATCATTGTAAGGATCGTGTAACTTTTGTATATTTTTCCATTTTTCAGCTGACGCATATTTAGTTTGGTTACGTCATTAATGACAAGAGGGCCCGCCAAATTTTTATACTTTGGGATCTATTTCTGTATAATTTCTCCTCTTATGTACTACCTTGAGAAAACGATAAACTTGAACACAATGTCGCGCATCTATGACTGGAGTTGGGTACTCCTCGTCGAAGAAATAATAATTAAAGATATATAGCGTACTTTCACTCTACAACAAGTGAAAATTTGCCGACAGTAAGACGAAGGAAAAGGTTGTTTCAGCAACGAGAGAAATCCCCTTACCCACAATGTCGCAAACGCAAAACGTCGAGTTATTCCAACCTCTGTTTCCCCCCCCCCCCCCCCTTCCCTTTAACGATGTTTTATTTAGTGACGAAACCAGGTGATCTTTGCCTCGGTCGCATCCACCAGATAGTGTTCGTCACAAACAAGAAAAAGGTCTCTCAGTTAAATGGCAATGTCATTTCAGCAATTTAAGCCATATTATTTGACGAAAATAACTATCTTCAGTGTCGTGACTTCCTAATAAGTATCAAAATAAGCATAAGTAAGTCTTATGTAAGCATAAGTAAGTAAGCAACTGAACGACAGTGCGAAAAACACCTTGACGGTGACGTGCAACTGCACATCCAGCACGCACCGAAGACGTCTGGAGGATGCGCTAATGACATACATGCCCGTTCGGATTGCCCGTTTCATAAAACCGTAATCGATTCGACTCGAAAGATTGCACAACGAGCCTGCATGCTTCGATTAGTCGGCACTGATGCGACGTTACGCAGGGGCCTTCAGAAGCCACGTCACGTTGCGCACGTTTTCGTGACGTAGTAAATGTCACGCGCGCAGGCATAGACGGCAAAAAAGTCACGCGCCGTGAGCGTGCACGTACGGGCAACTGTGGTGGTGCCGACAGCTGCACTATAGACTGCGTATATCGAGTCAAGGCATGGGCTTGCTTCCGTGCAGCTGAACCGAAGGCAGTCCCCCACCTGCGACGCCACTCTGCGGAGACCTCGCTCGAGTGGCTTTCGTTGGATGTTCGTTGAAAATGTTGGCTTCATGATAGACTGGCAGGGTTGCTGCGGCGCGCGAGTTCAGTAGCCGAGCCAATAAAATTTGCGAGAGAACGTGGTACAAACAAACAAACAAACAAACAAACAAACAAACAAACAAACAAACAAACAAACAAACAAACAGACAAGCAAACAGACAAGCAAACGATCGAACGAACTTTGATGGTGGCACAAATAACAGTACATTCTGCCCCGCCATGGTGGTCTAGTGGCTATGGTACTCGGCTGCTGATCCGAGGGTAGCGGGATCGAATCCCGACTGCAGCGGCTGCATTTCGATGGAGGCGAAATGTCGAGGCCCGTGTGCTGTGCGATGTCAGTGCACGTTGAAGAACCCCAGGTGGTCGAAATTTCCCGAGCACTGCATTACGGCGTCTCTTATAATCAGAGCTGGTTTTGGGACGTTAAACCTCACAAAAAAAAAAAAAAAAGAGCAGTACCTTCTAGCCACAAAAAGCAGTTCCTTCGCCAACGCGCAAAATACGCGCGAGTCTTGAATATATGAGAAACAATCACTACTTATAGTTGCCCCACCACGGTGCTCTAGTGGCTATGGCACTCGACTGCTGATCCGAAGGTCGCGGGATCGAATCCCGGCCGCGGCGGCCGCATTTCTATGGAGGCGATATGTTGAGGCCCGTGTGCTGTGCGATGTCAGTGCGCGTTAAAGAACCCCAGGTGGTCGAAACTTCCGGAGATCTCCACTACGGCGTCTCTCATAATGAGGGCTGGTTTTGGGAAGCAAAAACACAAAAAACGATATTTATAGTTGGCTTGGTCCCTATTCCCCAGCAGCGAAGTGGCTTGTTCGTCGGTACATCATATATAGTAAAGAATTAGCACTCGTTCTGTCATTGCTCCTCCTTACGCTCTTGTGCCATTCAGTATAGCCTATCAGTGACATCGTCTGTAGTTTCAGCAATCACAAAATCACTGAGGCGTGTCAGCTCATTGAATATCAAATACATGACGTGTTTCTCATTCGACAAAGGCAAGTTACAGCAAAGTTTTTATAATTGCAGATTTCATGACCGTTTGCGAGATGATCATATGAGAACAGTTTCTGCAATCACACTACTGACCGGACAATCTGCGAGTCTGTCGACTGACAGCTGCTGTACGGGGAAACTACACAACTGAACGCGAAGATTCGTCGCATATCTAACCTCACGAAAAAGCTCCAGCCAATCATGGCATTATGCATAAATATATCATGATATAACGTGGTCAGACAATGACGAACCCTTCCAAACGAAACGTACATTTTTAAGATAAGCAAGGATGGACAGTCAGGGAGATCAACAAAATGACAGCTTGCTTTGTTATACCGATAATGAAGGGGGCACCAGGTTGAACAGGCATTGTAAGTGAAAACAGGTGGAGTGTGAAAACGACAAGCATCACGATGGATGGACTTATTTGCACGAAATGATTCCTCACTAGCCCACGAGTTGTTGCTACGGTACCACTGTAGTTGGCAAAGGGTCTGCAGTTCAGCCAGTTTTACAGCGCTGTTAGAATCTCGCTAGGTTTCTCATGTCGTCGTCCTCAGCTATAACTGTGGAGCTGTCACGCAGGAGGGAAAAGCGGACCCACACTTTTCTCGACCCGCTACCCACACTTCTACACGGTAGTGATTATGCAAAGGGCAATATAGAAGGAAGGAAGGAAGGAAGGAAGGAAGGAAGGAAGGAAGGAAGGAAGGAAGGAAGGAAGGAAGGAAGGAAGGAAGGAAGGAAGGAAGGAAGGAAGGAACTCAAAGAAAGAAGGAAACGAAAGAAAGAAAGTCGCGGATTGCGCATGAGGAAATGCAGACCCGTGATAGGGGCTATTGCCACCCTATCAAGAATGGCTAGAACAGCAATGCTTTTCTAAGACCCTATTCTAGCCACCATAACCTTGACATAAGGCCACTGCTATACATGGCGGCGATAGCGGCAGTGACAGCGCTGCGTGAAAGTGATAGTGAAGAAAAGGAAAAAGAAAAGAAAGAAAATGAGAAAGAAGAGAGAGTGCAATATAGGAGAGGAGAGGGAGATATAGAAAGAGGAGAGAGAAAGAAAGAGACGAGAAGTCAGTGGAATGAGTGGAAGAGATGATCATCTTGGTGTGGACGAAACAAATACGTGATATGCATGGAAAATGATGTTTTAATGGTTTCTTTGCGTCTGTGTGGCTTGCATAGTGCAGGAAAAGTTAGGTGCGGCTTTGCTGAGAAATCGCAGTCTCCTTTGCTTTGCATTGCTTTGCTAAGCCCCTTTGTCGTTTGCGGTATATCAAAGCCACCCCCAATTTTTTTTTTTTTTTTTTCGTATTGGGCCCCTTTGCGCAAGTTGCGGCATATGGCAAACATTGTTTCATTTCGTATATAGTAACAGTACGAATGCTTAGTCGAATTAGTGGCTCGCGTTTCAACAGACCGATCGGCATACCAGTGGAGCTATTGTATTATACAATGACGTTTCTTTTGGCTTGGCATAAGCGGCTTGCTTGAGTAATCCTGTGCCTGTGACTAGCGCTCTTTTTTTTTTTTTTTTTTTCATTGTGCAAGGGCGTTGCTGTGCACACTTTCGGCAGCTTTTCTGCGTATACACGTTCCCAGAACTACAGTTTAGTGAGAACGTTTTCCCCATGTGACGTTACCTCATCGCTCCGCCTGCACACCTCGGGTGGTCTGCGCTTTCCATATGACTTGTGCACGTGTCACGTGCTTATAAAGCGAGGGATCAACGGCTAGGCACTCGTGCAAGGTATTGTTATATAAGCAGCATGTTATGAAAGAGGTGATCGGGAAAAGCCATCAGGACGACACTGCAGCGCGGCCTATTGTTCGGCCTCGGTTATCTCCAGTGGACGCCGTCTGAATAACTAGCCAGTTCGCGCACGTGATTATCGTTTGATTTATGTTATTGAAACAAAGGCTGTTGGGGTTGGGCCATTTGGTGCTTTGTTTTCGCTGGGTGGAACGAAAATGGAATAACACACCTACCTACATGCCTACTACCTAGTACCTGCCTTCCTACATACATACATACATACATACATACATACATACATACATACATACATACATACATACATACATACATATACATACATACATACATACATACATATAGATAGATAGATAGATAGATAGATAGATAGATAGATAGATAGATAGATAGATAGATAGATAGATAGATAGATAGATAGATAGATAGATCCTGTACAGATGTACCGCGTATTGTGCGTCGGCAATACTGAAATGTGTAGCCCTGATGTTCATAACTGGGTTAATCCGGATGGTTTAGTTTGACTTGGTTTTATCACGTTTGACTTGGTTTTATCAAGTTCTTATCGTAACAGACGCACCCTGGAATTCGCATAATCGCCATGACATCACGTAGCGTGGGCTGAGTGCAAGAGCGGACAGAGCGCGATAGAAGAAGGAAGTAAGTGCGCAAGGGCCGGCCCGAGTAAAGGAGCATTACAACAGTTTCCTGCGTACACACAAGACCGCGAGATTATCTTTCCGCCGACGTTCGTTCGTATAGTCTGTGTTGTGTGTGCGTGTGATTTACCGTCCTAGTAATTTCCTCTAGTTTATTGGACTGGTGCTTGCCGCGTGAGAAGCGGTTTGCCTGACCATTCCAGGCTCAGGGCGACAACGTAAACATCACGTTTATTTACGTAGACATCGGCGTTACGCGACAAGTATAAAGACCTGTTGCTCTATGCTCCCCGAGCAATATATCCTCGGTTGCGAAACAAAGAGGCGAGCTCGTGTTCTCGCATGCGTGCTTACGTTTTCGAGAGGCGACTTTGCGGTCAGCTTGACGTGACAGTCGCCATGGAAGCCCCACAGCGCATATGCTTTAGAAGGAACGAGAGTTGACGAAGTGTATGTAGCGCCAGCTTGCATAAACACGGTTGACAACACGACTTTTGCATTGTCCTCGTTTGTGTAAAGCGTGTCCGACTAGAGAGGGCTGTAATACGATGCGGTGTAACACCGTTAGGCGATCTGCATGTTACAGGGTTGTCGGCCTTCGGGCTATGATAGCTGAGTAAGCACATCGCTTCCACTTAAAAATGTTCGGGATTAACTGGCACCTTCTGTTATCATCCCCATGGCTAGTTACAGTAAGGAAATTTAAAAATAATAATATTTGATTAAATTTACATACAAGTAATCAACGTACATACATTTCTTCGCAAACAGGGTGAAACGCAGATTTCCGTGGACCAGGGGGACAAGGAGAGTTAGGGAGCGACAAATGAGGGAAAGGCAGGCACGTCAACGATCAAATATAGTTCTTAAGTATGTGACAACACCTGCGTGAGGAAATCTGTGACTCAACCTGGGAGTGCAACTATGTAACTCACACTACGCCGCTCATTCGCACTGAGGAGCAAGAAAAGCCCGCGGCCGCACAAGGTCATTAACATCGATTAGCGCGCCGGTCGCCTTTCGACACTTCTCTCGCGCACGGGCTGCACCGATTAGCCGCTCACTTCCTGATTAACCACCGCATGGTCACGACCCGAGGCCCGCTTGCCGTCGGGGCTCGGGATATTCCGAGAATAGCCTCTGAACGCCAGAGTCGTCTGTGTAGCTGTACACATGACTGTATATACCGAGACTCCAGCATCGCCGGGAAGCGAAATCCTTCGTCGTCGTATGCAGCCGCCGTCGAAGCTTAGAGCCAAGGTCGTATAGTGTGTGTGTGTCTCCGTTTCCTGGTAATGAAGGTTTCCTCGGAGTCGCGTCGAAAAAGAAACGACAACGCTCTTACGAGGAACGGATGAGCGCCGAGCGGTTGACTTCTTTGTTGTGTCGGGAAGCGGGTTTCTCGAGATGCGCGGGTGGTCTTGAGTGCAGGAAGCAAGCTCCTTATAGTCTTGCTCAAATGAGATTGCTGCTCGCAACTAAATGCGTCGTAGTTGCAAACGTCCGTTGAATCAGGAGACACGGTATCACATACGACGAAGCGGGGTAGCTGCGCCTGTTTTCGTGCGGGAGTGGATGTGTACAGAACTAACGTTCGGGAAAAGTCTGTGGGTTCGGCTCTTGTCGGTGATTATACGCAGAGCGTATACTTGGGCTTATTTAGAGACGGCAGCTTCAGATCATATAGCCCAGCGAGTGGAGGAATCTTCAAGTTCGCGATGTTCATATCGGGAAAGCGTTTCCGCGTTGGGCGCACATATTCGCGTATAAGTGACCGTACTTGCGTTCGAGTGCTGCATTGGATCGGACAATGTTTCCATTATATCGTGCCCAAGCAAGCTATGCAATGGCTGCCCCTCCACCCACGGTCAACAATGCCACGTTGTTTTCTTCGGAATAAAAGCGGCTGGTATTGGTAGCATTTGTAGGACGTACGTTGAGACAGCCACAGCGACGTCTTGCCAGTGCGTGAAGCGTATACTGCGAACCGCAGGATCGTACCTTGTGTTTTCCAGTTACCTGCTTCGATAATAGCCATAAACTGCGAGTTGCTGTCCTGTCAAGAAGTTCAGGGTGTGAGACTTGGCTACAGTTGACAAACGATGTGCAGCAGACGAAGAATCAGAGAAATCGTCGCATTTTTCGTCCGTTGCCTGTTTGTTGACTGAGCACATGATGAGGAACGCACGAGCAACGATCCATCTGTACAGTCACCGCCTGCAGCTCGCCAAAGAGTCCACGTTCTTAGCTAAGGGACTCGAACATCGGCTCCCTGCGCTTTCATCACTGCTCTCAGTGCAGGGTAACAAACCGGACGCTAGTCTGGTTAACCTCCCTGCCTTTCCTGTTCTTTGTCTCCTCTCTCTCTCTCAGAAGTTCCCCTTTCCCCGACAGGTTGAGATGCTGTAGCGCGCAGCGCGTGCTGCCCCGATTGTTCGGGTTTTTGAGTGGAGCCTTCCTATTGGTTCCAGGTGAACTGGAATGCGAAACTCCACTAACACAGAAAAGGTCATTCTGGCAGGAGTACAAGAGTAGTCCTGCGGGCGGTAGTTTTATGAATATGTTCCACTCTAAAACTATTCGTGAGGGAAACGTGCCAGAAAATCCTGAACCCGTACTTACAGGTAAAAAGTGTAATTAACCAATAGCAAGGCGAGTGTGCAAACTTTGGACACTCTCCACGCTATTCGCCAATTACACTTACTCTGCGAGATGGGCCAGTCATATAATTAGCCGTCTTCTTGCCAGTCTATATAGCTGGTCATTCTTAACCCGCTGCTGTAAAGATAGACTGTAAGGCCATTTTAATCTCGTCTGAGGCACTCAATTTTGGCCGCCATTATAGTGCGTATGGGAGCGCGCTAACGGCATATAGCAGCCGTCATAGCGCTTGGAACGGGAAATGCACCTCGGCAATGGAGGTGATGCCAATGTCTCGCCAAACGCGAAAACTAACTGTCAACGCGAATGGTACAAAGAACAGGTGAGGTCGTCTCGTTCACGGCAGCGTACGATTGTATGACTAACATGATAGTTCGTGACATCATTAGCATGACGTGCTTGTCATATACGTCACGACTAACGACAATCACGAGTGGGGAATACGCGGACTCATTGGCTCTGTTATGCGGGCACGTGTCACGCTTGAGTGAATGCCAACTTCTACAGATACGTTCCCGTGCTGTCGAATGAATAGCGATAAATTAAAGCGACCTGCGACGAAGTCTTTGTGACAATGCAGAATGGCTCTCCCCAGAGGTCCGAATTTCCGGAGCCCTCCACTACGGCATTTCTCTCCTTTCTATCTCTTTCACTCCCTTTCCCCTAGCCCCAAGGACACTTAGCCGTGTACCCTACATGGGCTGCAGAAATTAGCGTCCTTTCCTAACCGAACCACAATCATAATAATAATAATAACAACAATCTCGCTGTCGAGTCGTGCTAGCATGCGATAAAGTGTACTACGTATTTTACCCGAGGTGTGCCGTGTAGCTGTACTGTCTCGAATAACTACGCAATACAACTATGAGGCAAGACTGAATGTGACTAAGGAAATAAAAAGGAAAAAAAAAGGAAAGATACAAATATAGCGTTGCGAAAAGTTGGATCTGCCAGTCGTATAGTTCAACGCCCGCGCACTGAGCAAGCGCGTTAAGATAGTCAGAAAAATGTGGCCCCTAAATAACATAAGACTTTCTGAAGCGAGACTTGTATTTGAAGGGAGGAGCCGTAGCAAATGTTTGTGTACGAACTGCTAGTAGAGAAATGCATGTTCTGGGAATCTGCAGCACAAAAACAGCGTCCAAAAGCAGTCCTCCGAGCGTTAATTCCGTGAATCTCTCGCGCTTCACCATTTCCCGGTACCAGATCCAGCTTTGCGGCGTTACACGTTGTGCGTGCGGCGTGCCAGCTGCCGCACGAGGTTCCACTTGAAAACATGCGTGCATAATATGTACAGCGATTGTGAGCGTGCGTGTACACCGCAACTTGGCAACACCAGGCGAAGCCCATCTGCACGCATCTATACTACACAGTGTTGTACGGAACGTCGTTCCAAGGAACGGCGTTCCTGGAACTAGTTCCTTTTTGGAGGAACGAAGGAACGCTAGCGTTCCTTTAAGAGTTGGTGGAACTGTAACGGTAACGCGTTACATTTATGCAGTAACGGCAGGGGGAACGACGTTCCTTTAATAAGCGTTCCACAGGTCCGCATGCAGGACGGATAGGCCGGGCCACAACCGCCGAGGCCGAGCCTTGAGTCCCCGCTTCCCTGCTAGCAGTCTCCGTCACTCAAAAGAAAACTACACGCAAAACGTCATTCCTTTACTCTTCCTCCTCGAGGCTTCGACGAGGGCGAAACTTCTCTTTCGCCAGTGTAAGCACACCACACAAGTGCATTTCGTTACCCCCATACGGTGGCCGCGCACTGTCGCTGGACGAAATGTTTCCGGCTGTCTACGGCAACGCAGGCGGAACCGCAGCCAGCCGCGAAATTCCTTTCTTCCCTTCAGATCCCGCCGACAAGGCTCCCTTCGAACTAAGACACTGACAACGCGCGCTTTGCTCAACGCATTGGTTCTGAGAATGCGGTTACGGCTCAAACGTGTGGGCCTCGGCGTCAATGGCATTTTTTACGCAGAAGACCGCTCGGCGAAGCAGACGAGCAGCGGCAAATGTTACCGTGAAGTCAAGGTAACGTGACGTGGCTAGCAGGCGGGCAGTGTCTCGATCAACGTAGCTGTGTGCGGGCTGGCGACACTTAGCAGCCGCAAACGTAAACCACGAGAGTTTGGAGAACAGAACTACAAGGCCAGCCAGCACGACCGAGCCGTCTGGGGTTTGTTAACAAAAGGGTGGCGGGGTCTCTTGTCAAACGTCCAACTGAAGATCGCTGAGAAGACATCAGCTGCTGTGTTTCCACGGACGCTCCCGGCTTGCTTGAGTGGGGAATTGTAGGATTCTCCGAAAGTCGTGTTGCAAGCGACCGTTCCGACGCAGCATACTCTACTCGACACGCTGCCGGCCTCTGCTGATGGGGCGACAACGTCCGCCGAAAAAGGAAAACTTGGCCTTCCTGCTGTGACGAAAGGGGTCGACGAAAGGGCCGTAGTTATGGCGGAACAACTCTCAGGCGCCAGCAGGGGTGCAGGAAATCGACAGGAAAGCGCGCGGGACGACACGAACCACGTGGGGAGGGGTAGACGTCTTTCGCTTTATTTGAGCCAGTCTGAAGAGCAAGGAAGGGTCGTTCTGAAGGCTGGACACACTGCAGTGATCTTTCACTTGGCATTCGAAAATCACGGAACACCATCTCGCCTCCTGTGCCATCAGATTCTGTTGCAATGAGTGCCGATGTGGAATTATAGATTACTTCCTGGCCATGGCTACCCCCTATGTTTCAACCGACCGAATACAACATCGCACGCCTGTGTTTATCCCAATGTATGACTTGTGCTCCATCAAACAATACAAGTGCAGTGTCGAAAAGATCGGCGAGAAACTTAAAGAAGCACGTGCAGGTATGGTTTATTTAATGTTCTTTCCTATTCGCATAACGCAAAGACAGCTTTGTGTTCTAAGTGTAAATCGGCCCATTTGTTACTTTCTTGTTCACATTAGGTATGATTTCTACTATGTCTTGATCTCATAAGAACTAGAGCCACGCTCAGTAGCACGTGCGCAAGTTTTTGCTACTTGGGTTGTGCGGTTGTGCTGCTGCGAACTTTTCAAGCGTGACATACGTCATTTTTGTTTTCAGACATCATTTCTTGGTTGGCGTCCGATGAAATGATGCACGTGAGGAGATTTATTTATTTATTTATTTATTTATTTATTTATTTATTTATTCTCCACATATTAATGTAATTTCACTATTGAATGGAAGTGGGGCTGCTGTAGAAATTGAACAGACAAAGCGTACTCCTTAGGACGCCATAAGCAAAAAAAAAAGATACTCCTACGTCGTCGTCGGTAAGCTCATCAGCTGATCATGCAGTTCGAATTCTCCACACCGACACACGCTGCGCACCACCATAAATAACAGCGAAAGAACAGTATCACAAATGCTTTAAAATTGTGAGACCTAAGCAAAATAATATATTCAGAACTGTCAATTAGACTACTAAACGACTAAAAAGACTACTAATACTACTAATACTGAGGGAACCGATGAACAAATCGCAAGGTACGATTTAAAACAGGGAATGTCGCGGGAGCCAACGTTTCGACAAGCGGACTTGTCTTCGTCAGGACGAAGACAAGTCCGCTTGTCGAAACGTTGGCTCCCGCGACATTCCCTGTTTTAAATCGTACCTTGCGATTTGTTCATCGATTCAAGCATCCATCTTCCCCTGAGCTTCTCTTCTAGTTTGGATTTTAATACTGAGGGAAGAAATTTAGGGCAGCAAATGATGACGACATATCGGGAAATCTTGTTGCAGTATTGATAGACGCGGGTGAAGCACGAGCTATTATATGCCAATGTAAATCGACAGGTCTACAGCATACATAGCTTTTAGTGTTAAATGTAGGCTTGCTACTCACAATGTCTCATGTGTTGGTGAATGTGAGTGACTTTCTATCTGCACACTGTAGGGGTTACTTCTCTTAATACTTACTGCTAGCAGCGGCATCGCCGCTAGCAACCCCCTGTCGTGGGTTCGAGCACTCAACGAGCAGAGAATGAGGGAGTCGCGCTCGCGCGCTAGCTAGTCTCAGCCATGCCATCGCCGCGCTGCCGCGCGCTTCGGCCCGCGGCCCGACTCTAGGTAGGGCAGCGCGAACCGTCGCACGCGACGAAGGAGGAGAACATTAGGCGTCACTCTCCGTGCATGGTAATTTAATAAACATTAAAATAATACAAACAGTAACAAGGTCGAATTAGTCGAATTGAATATAAGGACAGGACAAGAACGATTAACAACACGCGAACACACACGAACACGAACAAAGGACAGTAACCATTAACAACACGCGGACACATTATAACACACAAAAATACACAAAGACCATGCAAGAGAGAAGCTCCTAACCCCGGCCAGCGCACCCGCGACCGCGCCCCAAGAAAAGGAAAATAGAAAGGAAACATACGTAGATGGGCGCAGATCGCCGGCCGCCGCCGTGGGTCGCTGGAGCCCGAGACGACGCGCGGTCCGGGCAACGAGGCCTCGCCGCCCGGAGAGCCGCAAAAGCACGTACGTATCGCCTCGAGACCCAGCGTGTTCTCCCCAGCATCTCAAAACCCGAAACGCCAGAACGCGCAAACGTTCTAAGAATTTCTCGCTGCCCAATGGCAGCCTAGTTAAAACCATATGGAGCGAGGCGGCCAGCCCTCCACAGTGGTGGGTCGCCGCCGCGTCCAGCTGGGAGAGAGGGACGCGAGGAATTTCGTGCAAAAACATGGCGTCGAGCGGGACGCGGCCCCACATCCCTCCCTCCTTAAAAGCCCCCCTAAAAAAACAATACCGACGGTGCCAATGCACAATAAAATCCGCGAACTCCAAACGAAAACAAAGGTACGAAAAACAAACGCGACAACAAAACTGCGACAAGTCTCTCTAATGTCCGATGAAGCCAGCGCGCGCCACGGCATCTTCACACGGACCCTGGACGCCGGCCGCGGCAGGTCTCACGTGCCGTCGACCCTGTCGACTTCCTGGCCGCACCAAGTGCCGCGACCACGGCTCCGTCCGCAGCCTCGCCGTCGACGCCGCCCCGCTCCGGACACGCAGACTTCAACCTCCAACTCAGCGCGGCAGAAAAACAACAACGAAAACAACAAACAAAAAGAACAGTCGCGCAGAACAAAAACCAAAATCAATTGAACTAACGAACAAGAAAACAAAAACAATATAGGGCTAGAAATCGTTCTCAAGGTAGCGAAAACCAAAGACCCAAATAGAAAGAAACGGTACGTAAACAGAAAGGAAGACTTAGTATAAAAACTAGAACAGCGAAGAGAAACTAGAGAGGGGGTAGAGAGAGAAAAAGAGAAAGACGTCTCTGTCAGGTTATCTCTCCGTCTGGAATCAGTCGGGCAGTAACCAATGTAAACGTGGTCTTCGCTAGTGCGATGCCACATGACCTTACACTAGCGGATAATCCTTCCACGAACGCACTCTGCCCATCCGTGACACCAAACGAAACGGGAGATCCACAACGTGTTGCCTACGGAATGAACAGACGCGGAAGGGACGGCGACAGCAGAGCATTCACACTGCACCGTGCCAAATCGCAGAGCACAGTAACTTTAACTAAAGCCTTCCACTCTGACGACTGGCTAGAATTACTGCAGGGGCGCGCAATCGCTCTCCTCTGCTGTCGGGGGGGGGGGGGGGGGGGTGCCACTGCCGACGCGCGTAAACACGCAGCGCTAACCGCGAAGGTGGCATGATACTGTGGCCAAGCTCGTACAGACCGCGCAGAGTGAACCCCTTTCTTCTCACAGGCCACGGCTACACAAGCCGCTTCAGGCCCACAACTCGCGCTCGTCGCAATACCAGACAACGATGCCGCGCGCGCCATGTGCAGTACCAACACATTCAGGCGCCTCGCCTCCCGGAGGCGAAAAACAAAACCGCGAAAGAAACTATTTACATTATGTACACATGGGTCACTCTGCCGTCAACTACGTCGCTCTTCGGGCCACCGAAAAAAAGCAAAAGAACAACAAACAAGAAAACCAGATTCCTGAGGAGAGCCCGGTGAGGATAGACCCCCTCTTTCATCCTTTCCCCCGACCGGCCGGCTGATTAACGCCACAATGGCCTCCTTCTCTCCCGCCGCGGGGACGCTGAAACGCTCTCCCCTTCTGCGTGCGCGAAGACACAGGTGCCCAAAGGGCTATTCAAGGAAGAAGGGTCATCCTTCTACTTTCTTTGTTCGCCTCAGCGGCCTTTCCGCCATCTTTGCCTCCCTCGGTGCAAGTCGGCCATGTGCAACCGAACAGCGCCGTCAACTTTTAACAAAAAGAGACTTACGGCGACCCGGGCAAGAAATAGTGCGTCAGCTATTCTTTCACTGGTTCTGAATTTTGCTGAAGAAAGACGCGCACGACGCGAAGTCTAAAGAAAACCGTTGGACTCACCGACTTGAACGTCGCACGGGAGACACGATGGTCAATCTCCCGGCCATGGCATGATGGAAGCCTTGGTAAATCCAACGAGTTTCCGCCACCAAGAACGAACTGCTGCAACTCGGTGGCAACTTGCATCACGCCTTTCCTCGTCCGCGCTTCGCCTCACACAACTTCGAAGCGGGTTACCAATCCGTTTGAGAAGTGACATTTGCCTCTCCTCACACCACGATACATCGACAGAGAAAACAAAAAGAGAGGACAGACAAAGGATACGCGCGATACACGGCAGAGACAGCCAACCTCAACCAAAGCGCATTTTACGCTGGGAACCGAACGCAACTTCCCCACTCTGCCGACACCTGCTCGTCGTTTGAGCGACCAAGGGCAAGGCCCCTGGCCCCACTTAGTTGGGCGCCAAAATGTAGGGGTTACTTCTCTTAATACTTACTGCTAGCAGCGGCATCGCCGCTAGCAACCCCCTGTCGTGGGTTCGAGCACTCAACGAGCAGAGAATGAGGGAGTCGCGCTCGCGCGCTAGCTAGTCTCAGCCATGCCATCGCCGCGCTGCCGCGCGCTTCGGCCCGCGGCCCGACTCTAGGTAGGGCAGCGCGAACCGTCGCACGCGACGAAGGAGGAGAACATTAGGCGTCACTCTCCGTGCATGGTAATTTAATAAACATTAAAATAATACAAACAGTAACAAGGTCGAATTAGTCGAATTGAATATAAGGACAGGACAAGAACGATTAACAACACGCGAACACACACGAACACGAACAAAGGACAGTAACCATTAACAACACGCGGACACATTATAACACACAAAAATACACAAAGACCATGCAAGAGAGAAGCTCCTAACCCCGGCCAGCGCACCCGCGACCGCGCCCCAAGAAAAGGAAAATAGAAAGGAAACATACGTAGATGGGCGCAGATCGCCGGCCGCCGCCGTGGGTCGCTGGAGCCCGAGACGACGCGCGGTCCGGGCAACGAGGCCTCGCCGCCCGGAGAGCCGCAAAAGCACGTACGTATCGCCTCGAGACCCAGCGTGTTCTCCCCAGCATCTCAAAACCCGAAACGCCAGAACGCGCAAACGTTCTAAGAATTTCTCGCTGCCCAATGGCAGCCTAGTTAAAACCATATGGAGCGAGGCGGCCAGCCCTCCACAGTGGTGGGTCGCCGCCGCGTCCAGCTGGGAGAGAGGGACGCGAGGAATTTCGTGCAAAAACATGGCGTCGAGCGGGACGCGGCCCCACAACACCTGAGAAACACTATTCTGGCTACTCATTGGAAGACCCATTATGTGTTGCACTTGTAATAGACTAGAGTCAACTTCGCTGTGAACAATTCGGGACTACGTTCGGTGCTCCCTGAAAAAATGTCTAGAAGCATTTATTTTCATATTTTCTATCTCCTGGTAATCTGCTGCCGGTAAGGTTCAAGTTCACGAAATGTACGTAGCTCGAATTGAATTTAAAGCGTTTAAGTCACTTAATTTCAGCTCGCAATTTTCCGAGATTATTTTGAATCTTAAAAATTAAATGTAACGTAAATGTAACGACACGTTCCAATTTCCAAAATGTAACTGGAACGCGTTCCTTTCTGATTGAAGGAACTTGTAACGGGAACTCGTTACAAAATCGGGAAGGAACGAGGAACGAGCTTTCGTTCCTGTTTTGGAGGAACGTGTACAACACTGATACTACATGCCGCGTATATAACAAGGCGGGAACTGATAATCTGATCAAGAGCTCCCTCCTTCGTTAGACGCAACGTGATGAATCCGACAGTTTGGCCAAGGAAGGAATAGGGGAAATTATTTGTAGGATTTAGCCGCAGTTTGGTAATTCTGACACGAATGCCGAAAACATGAATGACATGAATGACACTGCAGCCGTCGGTAGCTACGGAACCTACGGCCTTTGGATAACGCGTCCGATGCTCTACGAACTGAGGTACAACGGCGGCCAGTCGTTCTCTCGTCCACTTCACAGGGCATTTCTGTACACTTATTCCTTGCTGTTCACGAGTCGTGTTCGTGTTTGTACGTGTCTCGGTTACACCGTGTAGACGCTTAATTACGGGTACGTCGTTGATACAGCATAGCTCTAAGGTAATGGACGCTGACCAGGACGAACATAGAACGCCAAGTCCCCTCCATTTCATGCTCGTGCTAATTTACGCCTCTTATTTTAGAGGTAGAGACACTGCGCTCACCCCATTCAGACGGCACAGCCATGCTGCCGCCGCCACTGTCACCACCATAACCACCACTACATGTCCGTTGCTGTCATTGAAAAGTGGGTGCCACCCCGTCAAGCTACTAATCGCAGTATATAGCTTTGTGAGACTGCTTCTTTCTTTCACAGCAAGACAAATAGGGCACTGAATTGAAATTAAAATAAATTAACTTGGTTAAGTCCGTACACGCGCGTAAAAACAAAATGCGGGTCCCTTCGTGCCATCATTGGGAGGCGAAACCCCTTAGAACGAACACGACTCGCACCCCTTCTGCCTCTCGGATGGAGACATGCTCGCTCGCACCGTGCGAATGTTAACACTCTCAAGAAACACCGCACGAAAAAGCCTAAGCTTTCTCGCGAATTATACTTCGCCTATTTTTCAGCGTCACCGCTTCCCGTTGCGGACGAAATTGTAACATTCCTGTTAATTATATACTTATAGTACCTCGCAAGAACTATCAAACACGTAAATTGCCACCTCGACAGGTTTCCTCGCGGGAAGTACACATTGCTGCAGGAATGCATATACACCATGCGGTAGCACGATATTCTGCCAGCAAACACTCCCTCGATGATTGTCATGTCACATACCCATGCACTGTTACGCTTAAAATCCTGTCTCCATAACTCACTCATTGACCCTGTATGTTGAAGGTGTTCCTGTACATTTTCGATGTGTAGTTACGTATCTCACTGTGATATGTATATAGTTTTCATTGTACGCATACTTGTGACTTTTCTTTTTATAAACTCCGCGTCTTTCAAGTAAGCTCTTCTTCTTGTTCGCAGCGCACCACGCCAAACGTATATATTATTACTTCTCCGTAACGTCGATCAACGCTTCATACGTGATGCGACTTTCCTTAGCTTCGGCTCGAAAATACTTCCGTTTTACCGGGAAAGTGCTTTTTGCTGACTGAATTGTATAGAGACTATGTCAAGTACATCCCGGGTCTTTTTCGTTTTTTTTTTTCCCAGTGACTTAAGATCAAGACATATTCAGACAGCGGGGAAATGTAGGAAAACAAATTAGCATTTCACCACACGCTGACCTGAAAAACGTTGGGGTCCATGAAAATGTCAGCCGCCATATTTGTCTTTCCCTGCCGTGAGATCCTAATTTTTTTTTTTTTTCATTCGTGCGCACTTGTTATAAAGCGCATCAACGCCTGACACGTGGCTCATTGTATCGGGGTATATTCCACCTTGTTTATACTTTGAAAGTAAGGACGCGATAAACTTTATTTGGAAGGAAGCGTCGACGGCGGAATCGCCCAATGTGGGCCGCGTACAGGACGCCGTGAGGCCTGAGCTTACAGCCTGGCTCTGTTTATCATCAAGCTAAACAGATTAATACATGTTGCTGTTATTTTCACCTGGGTTTACGCTTGCTTTAACGCACAACCTTACCTTTTTTCCGTGTATATAAGAGGTTCACCCGTGCACTCACATTTATTTTGGTAAGTTGTTCTGACTATGATTAGTAACAGCAGCGACATTATGTGTTGTGGCTGCGTCACACCTGAGTACTGTGCATGCGCAGTATGGTTCTTCTGTCCTCCTCTCCCCTTCCCCCTTCTTTCTACCTCGGGGATAAAAGCAAACACACGCCCCCAAATAAAGGCTTTTTGTGTTCGAGCAGTCTGGGCCTCGTAACTGCTCCGGCTCGCGGGCCGCGGATATGCTACAGTGGCGACGAGGGTGGGACGGCGGTGGTGAATGTTTCAGCACTCTCGACTTGCGAGACGCTTATAGTCAGGTGCCTCTAGACGAAGCCTCACGCAAGCTGTGCGTAATCAATACGCACAAAGGCCTATTTTGCTATAATCGGCTTCCGTTCGGAATATCGTCTGCCCCGTCGATTTTCCAGAGAAAGATTGACATGATTATCGGCGATTTGCCCGGTGTTCAGGCCTACCTTGACGATGTAATCGTGTCTGAGAAGAAAGGCGATAACGGAGAGCGATTGAAAGTAGTTTTAGAGCGTTTCCAGGAGCACGGTGTCAAGTTGCGATACGACAAATGCAAATTTCGGCAATCAGCAGTAATATACCTCGGACATCGCATTGATAGTGAGGGCCTCCATCCAATAGAGAAAAACGTTGAAGCTATCATGCGCACACCTGACCCGCGGAATGTGACAGAACTGCGGTCATTTATTGGAATGTTGACATTTTACGCGAAATTTTTGCCAAACATGTCAACGCAGCTAGCGCCGCTGTATCGGCTATTGGAAAAGAACGCACGGTGGCAGTGGAAAGCACCGCAAGAGGCTGCCTTTAATGAAGCTAAAGAACGTCTGAAAAATGCGGAAATTCTTGTGCATTTTGACCCCACAAAGGAACTCAAGCTTGAGTGCGATGCATCTTCGCTCGGAGTCGGAGCAGTTCTTTTTCACTCTGTCAACAATGTTCATAGACCTATTGGTTTTCGTTCAAGGACGCTGACCCAAGCGGAGAGGAACTACTCGCAGTTAGAACGTGAAGCGTTGGCACTGATCTTCGGCGTAACCAAATTTCGGGACTATCTTCTAGGTCGTGAATTCACGTTGGTCACGGATCATCAACCACTTCTGGGCCTACTGAGACCTGACCGGCAGACACCGACCATGGCAGCTGCACGAATTCAGCGCTGGGCACTGTATCTTGGAGGCTACAAATACAAGCTGCAGTATGTTCCTGGCAAACAGCTTCTCAACTCTTATGCTCTCAGTAGACTGCCACAGCAGGCCACCGGAGACACGACGGAAGGTGAGCCTCCTGAATATGTCCTCGCACTCGAAAGTTTGGATGAAGGTGTGGTCTCAACACGGGAACTGAAAGATCTGACAGCCGTCGATCCGACATTGGGGGTGGTGCAACGTTACGTTTTGCGCGGTTGGCCACAAAGCAAGACAAAAGTGCAGCCCGATTTCGCACCCTATTATGAACGTAGGCTAGAATTGTCCTTGGCCCACGATCTCGTATACTGGGGAAATCGAGTCGTAATACCAAGAGGTGCTAGAGAGCGGTTCTTGCAACTCCTTCACGAAACGCACCAAGGTTCATCGGCTATGAAAACAGTAGCACGCTCCTTATTTTGGTGGCCAGGACTTGACCGCGACATAGAGCAGCACGCGGCTAACTGTGGCATTTGCGTAGCCAATTTCCCTATGCCACCTGCTGCACCTCCGGTAAACTGGCCTGAGACACAGGAGAAGTGGTCTCGGATCCATACTGATTTCGCAGGACCTATCGCCGGGAAGATGCTATTAGTGGTAGTAGACGCGTACTCCAAATGGATCGAAGCGATTCCCATGAAGCATGCAAACGTGGAAAGCACAATAAGGGCTCTCAGAAGCATATTTTCCCGCTTTGGTGTGCCGCGTACAATGGTCTCGGACAACGGAGCACAGTTCACGAGTAAAGAGTTGGCCACATTTACAGCTAATAACAACATTGCTCATCTCTTCACGGCGCCTTTCCATCCACAATCCAACGGAGCTGCGGAAAGGGCGGTGAGAACTATAAAGGATGGTCTTCGGAAAATAAAGGGCGCAGATCTGGATGAAAAGATAGCAAGGCTACTGCTAAATTACAGAAGAACGCCTACCAAGACTGGGAAATCTCCCTCAGAAATGCTACTCGGGTATCAAATAAGATCGCGTCTTGACACCTGCTTTCCTGTGAATGTTGCAGGTCAAAATCGGGAAAACGACGACTGGACACATCCACCGGACAGCAGCGTATACGTCCGCAATTACGGACAAGGGGAGAAATGGATTCCAGGTCGTGTCAAGTCGGCGACGGGAGCGCGGATGGCAACCGTAGAGACTCCCGGTGCCATCGTTCGGCGGCACGTCGATCAAGTGCGCCGCCGCCTGGATTCGTCATCAATGTTCCCGGTCGCCGATACGACTGCTCGTGGGCCAGGGCCTACCCAGACGCCAGCTCCAAGCACGGCCCTTAATGAAACTCTGCCTTCGGAAACGGTCACCCCGGAGAATCCTCCATCTACTGATCAAGTTGCGGAAGACAACACACAACTACACCACTCTCCTCTCCCAACTACCTCCAGTCCGGCCGAAGCTCCGCAGCAAGTCCTGCGTCGGTCGACAAGGCAGCGCAAGCCAGTGCAGCGATTTCATTTTTGAGGAAAGGGCAGTGTTGTGGCTGCGTCACACCTGAGTACTGTGCATGCGCAGTATGGTTCTTCTGTCCTCCTCTCCCCTTCCCCCTTCTTTCTACCTCGGGGATAAAAGCAAACACACGCCCCCAAATAAAGGCTTTTTGTGTTCGAGCAGTCTGGGCCTCGTAACTGCTCCGGCTCGCGGGCCGCGGATATGCTACATTATGAAACGCGATTAACGTCACGAAAGAAAGACAAGCGCGCAAACGCGGAATCTATAGGCCCTTCGTGCTTAAGCCTTCATTAGTGTTGCAGCCATGTTTCGTAATACCAGAAACTCATAGCTATGTACAGCACAGCTGTAGGTGATATAAAGGGCAACAGCAAGCGAGGCTTTCAGTAATGCTTTCAAAGGACTGACTTCATGTAGCACCGCTGCTACGAAAATATCCAAGTGCATTATAAGCTTCATGCGGTTATGTTGTACATTGTTTGACTCCACATGTGGCCTCACAGTTATGTCGTTATTATCTCGCAAATGCGACTCGGGTTTATGTAAACTTAAAGGATCACATAAAGTAAGGCTTCACCTTATGACTAAATGGACTTTTACATCGGCGAAAACAGCGCGGGTACAGGACAGAAGAGATGAAACACACAATACGAGCGCGGACGAACAAACAGCATGCGACGTCAGGTTTTATAGGTTTGTTTTCTTGCCTTTATATGTACATACATTTACCTGTTGCAGTACATTTTCAACCAGCCCGTCAGCGCTTGTGTTGTGTGCTTCTTTCCTTCTATCTCTTATACACTGCTGCGTATCCACTGGAGCAACGTGTATACTGCCAAGTAACCCGTCAAGAAACCCTAGCTTCTTCCGCTTTTGCAGTTTGTCGTCGAAGTTCGTGCACCATCTTTCTTTCATCTTGCAACGTCACAGCTGCCGTCACATTTAGATCGTGAGCTTATCTTGTAACTTTTACTTAGATTGGCGCAACCTGTGAGGTGTAGACTACTTTTCGCCACACACTGTTGCCTTCTTATACGACAAATTGGGAACGTTACCACTATTCTCTATGAAGGGTCCCAGTCAGCTATAAAGATGAAAGAAAAACAGCTTTGCAATCGTATATATATATATATATATATATATATATATATATATATATATATATATATATATATATATATATATATATATATATATATATATATATATATATATATATATATATGTAGGAGGAGGGGAAGTCCACCTTTCCCAATCATAACCGCCATTTAAGCTTCCCACCCCCTTGCTATACCTTACTATACAAGGGCATGCTGCGCTTTGCCCTCTTCTTCACTCTCACGCCACTCCTCTTCACCTTCCCCTCCCTTTCCCACCCCTTCATTATACCAGAGTCCTCTGGTTATACTATGGTGCGGCGCTGGTGGCCTTGACCTCCTGCTTTCCCTCCTGCTTTCCCTTTCCTCACTTCCTTGCTATACCAAAGTATACATAGGTATGCCACGCTTTAATCCTTCTTCCCTCTTCCTCACCCTCACAGCCTCCTCCCCAACCTCAATTTCCTTTCCCACCTTCCTGCTATACTACACTACACAAGGCTGTACTACGGTTTACTCTCTGCCCTCTTTCTTTCCCTCCTCCTCAGCCTCACTTTCCTTTCCTACCTCCTTGCTGTACCATATATATAGTATACATGGGTATTCCTTGCTGTTTACCGCGTATAGGGGCTTTTTCTCGAAGCAGTGTCAGCCGCTGGCGTTGTTCTTTGATTGAACAACCTCGTGCCACGCAGACTGCTTGGGTTCGATTCCCATTCGAATACATCTATCGTTCTTGTGATGTAACCACAAAGGACTCGAAGGAATCCTAAAGTATGTTCCAACTAAAGCATTCTGATCTGGTTGCGCGAAACGTTAACTGGGTGCGGAGAATTGTTTCAGTTTAACGAGAGAGGACACTGGGGCTTTGTTTTAGTTCCCCTGTGGCGCATACCTGATATGCCGAGTTTTCTCCTTCTGAAGGACATCTTTACCTTTGGCTAGAACATCTTCGCTGTTAAAAGCATGCGTGCAGCAAGCGACCGCGAAAACGGACGACGCAGAGAAAAAAGCGTCTCCACGACATCCTGTGCCAAAAAAGCGAACGCCCTTGACAGCGACCGCGGTGTTGCCCGCCTTTGCATACAGCCACCGGAAACGCTCCGTCTTCTTTCGAGTTTGAAGTCGCGACAGGTCGGGTTAAAGGGACGCTAAAGAGAAACAATGAATTTGTGCACACTGATAGGTTATTTTCTCAAAATCACACTTTCGCTAATTGCAGCATCATAGGTGTGGAAAGGGTTCAAGTTTACAAGTCCACGAAGGTCCAAGTTTCATTTATTTTTAAATTTCGCCTCTGAAACTCTCAACATGAAGTTCAGCGTAGTGTCACGGGTCTCGCGGTGCTCTCTTTTGTATTTCTCTCTCTCTCTCTCTCTCTCTCTCTCTCTCTCTCTCTCTCTCTCTCTCTCTCTTTTGTTGTTGTTGGTGGTGGTGGTGTTGGTGCCTCAAATACATTGGCGCAACAAAAATTTTCGAAACTTGGTACAATAAAGTGTAAAGCACCGCTTAACTATTGCGATTAAAAAAAAAAAACAATGTAAGCACCACTAGACGCCGTCAAAATGCGTTACGTCACAGCTAGTTGGTACAGCGACATTAGGGAAGCGTCGCCACCTGTATTTACCTTTATTTTTGCTTGTTTTCTCGTTTACCAAGCGTGTCCTCGCGGTGAAAGCTGTGCTTTTGGCATTGTGAAAGGGTAATTTACTCATGAGAGAGAAATCGTTTTTCTCTTTAGTGCTGCATGAATGTGGTGTAGCCGAAAATTCTTATCACTCATTGCACAACTACCTAGCTAGTGCCCGTCGTCCTCGTCGTACAACAGTAGCTTGCAACTATGCCATTCATTGTCTTACGCACTATATAACAAAAACGCTATAGGTCGTTTTTCTCTGTGTAGACAGTGTGAGGGGCCTCCGCATCTTCGTAATCTTAAGGCCACCGTTTCGATGTATCTCTGACGTCTCCCTCACTTTTCGTAGTAGTTATAGATACGTTTTTGAAACAAAAAGGTTGCGCGAACAAAGACATTCACAAGGGAGGGTACAGGGACAGAGTGTAAGATACGTATACGTATCTTACACTCCATGCGCCGCTGTAAGTGACTGTGTATACTCAGTCACTTACAGCGGCGCATGGAGTGTAAGGCGTCTTTCCAGTTTTGGAACGCCCGGTGTGTGTCACGTGACAGCGCTGCTGTCAGAGTTGAACAATTAGCTTATTATGCTCAGTTTTAATAATACGAATAATAAAAATTATTTAAAGGGCAGTGCTCCTTAGTCCGGCTCCATACCCGTAGGTTGGATTAGAGATGACAATTCGCCATAGCGCGTGGGACTGGTGCTGAAATCGTTCGGAATGCTTTCTTTTGTATTGTTAGAGTGTTCCCTCAAAAATAAACGTTGACGTTTGGTTACAGTCCTAACTGTGTGATGCCTTGATAGTAGAGGATACGCGACTGCTACGTATTAGAGAATGATTGGCGGAGCAAAAGGAGGTCAAGTTCGGCTTAGAGGAAACTTGACGTCGCACACGAACAGGTGATACAGTCACGCACAAACCCGTGCTGTGCATATTTTTTCTTCTTAAATTTTTAATAGCCACCGCTGTCATGTGAGCGATGACTATCCTCTCGTTCGGGGAAGCTCACTAATGGTGCCATTCGATCGTCGCCTAGGCAACGGAAGGTGTCCTTGCGCAACAGTAGCGACGTTCGCGAGATCGCCAAGTATAGTGTACATGCAGAGAAGCAAATCGCCGTTTTTCGTCGAATGAAAAACGATATTGTTTCAAGGTTTCTAGGGAGGAAGGAGAAAGTAGGGGGTGGGGGTACGGTGATTTTGTATCGCGCCTCTGCAGACGTGACCTCACTTTATGCGTGCCCAATCTCGCCACTCGGCGAATTCTCATCTCCGGTGGACGCAAACAGCCGCGCAGAGGCAGCAGCATTTGGTTGCAAAGTAACACGATCACTCGACACAATTACGGCGGGCTTCGCGGCTTAGCAGCGGATGTGCGTCCGCAGCCCCGGCAACAAACCGCTTCAGCGACAGTGAGCCTCACCGTGTAAACTAAGCTCTTCTCCAATGCCGCTTTGCAGTCCATTTTTTCTTTCTTTTTTTTTTCTTTCAAGCGACTTGACTGTATATACACGTGCTTTACGAGTCAGCAATTACGTGCAATCCTCCTTCTAGCGAATGCTGTGCTGTGTTACTGCTTCGTTATACAGACGTCACGATATAAAGGAACGGGTCAGCCCCTTTCTGTCGCGCGCAGCCTACTGGACACCAGCAACTTCAGAAGTGGATTCCAAGACGTTGTTTTCTGACGCATTTGACAACGGTGCTTTGCCAACCGTGCACATGGTACCAATGACGATTTCGGTAGTGAATAAAACACGTATAACGAGTTTGTCGCTGTCGTCATCGCTTGAGCATTGGCAGAGGCGATCTCTCATGTGGCTGCTTGCTAGCACCCGGGGACAGTCAATCGCTTTCGGAGCGCAAAGACAAGTGTACCCATGTGCGCTGTCGCCGAGCAGCGATTGCGGAGCCAATATTTCAACGGGGCACCTGTCTTCGTCGAGTCGAGAAAGCACTTGCTCTCCTGATGAAGACTACTCATCTTATCGAAACGTCAATCGGTTGCGGCGACATACATCACTTTGTGCATCCTGACTTCTAATCCCTTGAAGCCTCCATCCTTCACTGAAGTTATGTCTCATTTGTACACCATCAGTGTTGGTCGTGGGACCGACTCGCAGCCACAGCAGCCGCGTTTCGATGGGAGCGAAATGCAAAACAAAAAGAAAGAAAGAAAAAAGAAAGACACCAGTATACTTAGATTTAATAAACGGGAAAGAACCACATGGGGTCAAAATTACTCCAGAGCCCTCCACTGCGGGGTGAGCCTCACAATAATAGCTTGTTTTGGCAAGTAAAACTCCATCAGTTATTATTATTATTATTATTATTATTATTATTATTATTATTATTATTATTTTATTATTATTATTATTATTATTATTATTATTATTATTATTATTATTATTATTATTAACTAACACCTACAGTGTCGTCATACGATAAGGCCACAGAAACACTATAGTGAGCTACGAGCGGTGTATTCAACTTTCTTTCGTGCACGCTGTCTCCGCATCTTTTTCCAGTTTTTTTTTATCTCTTACAGTGCAGGGTGGCAAACAGGGCGTTCCTCCTTGCATTAACATCGGTGCTTTTATCCCATCTCATCTATGTCCTGTCTTATACAGTGGTCTATTAGTCTACTTGCACCATCCAATATAAAGCTCACCACCTAAAGCAAGGGTGCACAGCCATAAGGCATATCGCAACGGCTCAGCCCCTGCATGGCAGGTATCTTGAAATAAAGCAGATGGTCAATGCCCAGAGCCGTTCATTTCAACCTTGTATTATTTGTTTTAAGTTCTGGTCAAGGCACCTGCCTTGTCTGGTCTGACACAAAGAAACGCTTTGAGCCAGTCAGACACCGCGCTCTACTGGCTTTTGCAATACGTCCATTCGCTTCTTATCTGCCTAGAAGGCGGCTGGCAGCAGTCTACCTGGCAAGCACCCCGGGCAGGCCTAAAATAGATGCCGTGAAACAAATCTCTGTCGGTGTATATACACATGAATTTTTAAAAAGAGTGGATTCCCAAAGGCCGTGCATACACGTCGGGGTCGGGGTTTGGCTCTCTTGTGCGACATCATGCGTGCTTTTAGCGTAAATAAACTCGGCAGTGTGATGTGACAAATTCACTATACAACAATGAGGACCGGGACGCCGTAGCGGAGAGTTCAATGTTAACCTTGATCACTTGTAGTTGAGGATTCCTTAAGGTGCACTTAAATGTACAACAGCGCATTTGTGGACAATGGATTAATTCGTACTACGAAATTTGGGTCTACTCTTTCTGCGCGAAAAGATGCCCAATTATCAGTGGCGTATACATAATGTAAAGATATGTTACGGTGAGCGCTAGGAATGTTTTATATATTTCACGTGATCGTCAGCCTTATCGGTAATTATTAAAAAAAAAACGAATAACGTGCACGCACAAAAAGTGTGAAGGCAGTGCGATGATAAGGTATATCATAATGCTCGTAGCGGCGATTAGTATACCCTTAGCAAGAGTGGCTCAGCCCGTACAAATGTGCAGTAAAGTTGAGCAGTTCGATGTTTTTTCTTCTGTTTCTTCCATCGTCTCAGGTTACGCGAGAAAAAAAAAATAAGAAAGAAAGAAAGAAAGAAAGAAAGAAAGAAAGAAAGAAAGAAGTTCACCATGTCCAAACTCAAGTGACCACCCCATATAGTTTCTAAGTTAGATCAGCCGTACGCCAACAAATCACGGATACAGAACCACTACACGCGTCAACAGGCGTCTCTGTCGGTTACTTCGTGTTTGCGACATCCACGTAATTGCGTGCAAGAGCCGTCCTAATCAGTTACTTCCTGTTCGCGTTTCTGTTTGTGCTGGTGTTGTACCGGTACACCACCCGAGCACGGACACCCCATAGCAACTAATGTGCTATAACCGGCCTTCGCGAAGTCGCCCTGTAAGCCGCGACCGGCGACCGTTATAGATGTGATGCAATTCTCGGTAACAGGCGCTAACACGCATAGCGCTATAACGGCGCGTGTTATATCGCAATCCGTGAGCCTTCTCAGCAGAGGTGATTGGAGAAACCCCCTTAACCAAGCGTGGTTATCAGTCTACGCAGGAGTTCGGAGAAGTCGCGCTTTCAGCTGACGGCCGACGGCTCGTCACGGTCGGCGTTATAGAATTTTATGGCTTTCTCTCTATCTCGAATTTATTGCTCCGTCTGGGCGCCGGCCCAGACTGCATCAGACGCGCTTGTATAACTATGCGTATCGCGTGTATGTAGTACAAACAGACGCGCATGTGTTGCGACGCGTGGAGATAACGTTCGTGTCATAAATAAATTTACGTAATGATAATGCCATCTTCCGTCCTTTGTCCTAGACTTGTACGACCTCCCTTCGCGGGATAAGAAGTGCCCTGCTTAGACTTGCGCGCCATGCCGGAAATCCTCATTTGCAACACACACAATGTACGCTGCATTGTAAAGTGTCGGGCGATGTAACGGCAGAAGTCTAGTTTTACTGCAGCTTTTTAAATTATTATTTTCTTCTAGGGGTTCAGCTCAAGCTAAATAGTGGCGTTAGCGGTACGAGGGAGAGGATATTCAATCTATGGACGGTGTGAGAATGCGAACGCTGCAGCTTCGCGTACACGTACCACAGTTGCCCAACTATATTCGGTATGATCTAAACGACGTTTGAATTACCAATGCACGCCACAAGTGGGCGCTTTGTTGAATATGAGAACAGTTGTGTATGCACAAAGAGACACATTTCGCTGTCGCAGTACAAGGGCAAAGTCTACGCATGTGCGTCTGAAAAGAAATGGGGAAAGGGTGGATTGATTCATTTATGGGGCTTAAAGTCCCCAAACCAGCTCTGATTATGAGAGACGCCGTAGTGGACGACTCCGAAAATTTCGACCACCTAGGGTTTTTTAACCTGCACTGACATCGCACAGCACACGGGCCTCAGCATTTCGCCTCCATCGAAATGCAGCCGCCGCGGCTGGGATTCGATCCCGCGACCCTCGGATCAGCAGCCGAGTGCCATAGCCACTAAACCACCGTGGCGGGGAAGGGGAAAGGATGGAGGGGTAGGAACGAGCGCTGTGTTCCCCTACTATACTTCTAATGGCCGTTTTTAGAGTTACATTCAGGACACTTCTGTCCGAAAGACTTAAAAATTAAAACATCTACGCTCGTTATGAGGAGCAATGAAGGTATAATACTCACCAACCCGGACGCAGGAGCCTGAGCATATAACTATGAGCAGAGCAAGAAAAAGTAGACACATACATTGTTTTGTATGTCTAATCTTTCTTGGTCCCTGTCATGTCGCGCTGCTCAGTGTCATGAGTCTTGACCAACTAGCCAGGCTACGTGCCAGGAGAATAGCTATTGCTTATCCATCTGCCCCGGCGGGAAACAAAAAAAAAAAAAAATGCGGCGAATCTCTTCACTGAGAGCTCCCAGTGCAGCACCGCCAACTTCCATTGACGAATAAATATGAATCAATCAATCAATCAATTAATCAATCAATCAATCAATCAATAAAGCTACAACTTCGCTTCCGTTCAGTCCTGAATAATCGCCGTTTCAATTGCTCAAGTTGCAATGTGGTTTTCAAGAAAAGATGGAAAATATTTATTTGAAGGTTATGAGAAACACACGGGATTTGCGGAGTTGAGAAAGTGTCCTCTCTACGTTCGTTATAAGCCAACTTTGTTGATACACTTACCTAAAGTAGAAATAGAGTTCTCGTTTTCCTGTTTTCTTGAGTCCATTTTCCCGTCAAGTCACGCTGATTTTAACGACACTTCGTAAACAGCCCCCGGAAAAATGGAATAGTTTTTGTTAGAAAAATAAAGGTGGTGCTATCTTCCGCACGTAATTACAAGCGGAAGATATCATCACGATTAAAGGAGTATAGAAGGGGAAAAGGATGCAATTCTGTAGAGGCTTCATTATCTGTTGCGTTCACGCGGTTGTGTCCAACACAAACGGGCAACTCGACTAAGTCCCCTCCTCCTCTGAGTTTTCCCGTGGCCACTTTTACGCGAAAGATTACGGGTTTCTCGAGTTGCTTTACGCGTGCGTAGAACGAACGTTGGGTCTTTCGCTGTCGTGACCTTCAGCGTTCTCCTTGAAGCACCAGCGAAAGACGGCGCGCCATAAACGCGGGGCTTTTAGAGACCGCCGTGCCGAGTGATGGCAAAAAGCGAGTCGCTTTCAGCCTTCTACTTTTTCTCTTCTGGGGCTGGAAACGTCCGGCTGAGGGAAATGAACAGAGCGAGTCCGCACGTGTCACCATGGTTTGTTTGCTCCTGTATAGTTCTTGTTTTTCAATGGAATGTGGCGAGCCCATTTGAATGGGCATTTTCTCCTCTTTGAGCAGCGTCTTTCTCGTCTTTCCCACGAGCAGGGGTAACCCAGCACTCAAGGGAACCAGCATTCTCGTTAAGTGCAGAGTGCTCTTCCCACGTGCGGAATGCGACCTTTGATAACGCCACGTTCGCCTTGATGTTAATTCCGTGCGCTTGAGTTTCTTGATTCGCCCCTTTGAAGAAAACACAAGTTTGAAATTGGGCTTCTCACACTGTGTGCATGTTGAACTGAAGTCCGCAAGCGCACCCTTCAAGTGAAGGCTGTCTTCTGCAAAAAATAACCAGAGAACGAAGATTATTACTGTTTGTTCTTCGCTATGCAGGAAGTTCAGGTGCGGATCCAGGTTTCCCTCAAGGGATGGTCTGGCTCGGAGATGCATGGCGATCATGACTGAGCGAATACTTGTGGTCTATATTAACAATATTAAGAAATACTTCAGTCCCAGTAAGTGTTTTAATGACAGAGTAACCTGCTGCAAATAAGGACTTCACGATTTGTGTGTATCGACAATTTCCGAAACGGGGGAGAGGCGAATAAACAGCCGGACCTCGCACCAACTTTCCTACCCCCCCTCCCCTTAATTCGTGCATTAGCTGGTGTAGAGAGTCATTTGTTTCTGTTCGAATAATGGTGTTCACAATCAGTCGTGCATGCTCGAGTTGGCTCCTCCAAAAAACACCGCGCAACGACGTCTAGTAATTGGATCGTGAAGAGCTTTAAACACACGGCGATAGCATGAAAGGCACAACAAATGGAAGACATGCTGATATGAAAATTTACCGCAGTTCATATGCCAGTTGGCGGTGATGAAATAGATTTATAAGCCTTGGGTCCAGTGTTGCCCTTTCTTTTCTGGTGCTGGAAATATGCAGAAAATTGCGACAACGATTGCCACCCGCTTTCCATCAACGATACGCTATAGTGTTCTAGTGTTGCAAGTAGGCACTTCTCATGTTTAGATCACTCACTCTCTCTCCACGAGTTCCTACGTAAAACACCAACATATTCGTTGCTAAACTGAGATGAAACGATTTAGCGTAACTATTTTCGAGCAACCGAAATATGTGGCGAACGGTGACAATGACTGTCGCGGTTGCTCGCACGGTACAACTATCGTTGCTAAATTAAAATTAACAAACAAGCTTGACAGACGAAGTTGTCAGGGCCGCCGATAACACTGATGACTCTGCGAGCCGAATAACAAACCAGATAGTTGAACGTTACGAATGCGGGAACATTATCTGCATGGCCTTGGCTTCATGCTGACAAGTGTCCCGTTTCGACCTTGAGATCAGATCGCCAGCGCTGAGCACACGCAACAGCGCATACCTGCCCTTTGAATCCAGGAGGTCAACGTTTAGAGGAAGTCATGTACTATCCGCGTAATTTCCATGTTGTTGCCAAATATCATCAAAGTGATGTTGAATCCCGGCGAAACGATGACTACAAGAGTGAAAGTTAGATCTTCTTCGTAGATCTTTTGAAAGGGACCCTGCAACAATTTTTTCACGTGGTATGGAAATTGCGCTCATCAGTCGTGGATGCTTCTGTGAACACATGAACCAAATGCTGGTGCGCTGCGCGCTAGGGAATTCGCAACCTGGTTTCAAGTACGACTGGAAACCACCTGCTCTTCTTTCAACGTATAACGTCACAAGGCACGTTGACTTCGCCCCTTGAAGTAGAACTAACATTAGTGGTTCCATAATCGCGGAGACGTCCGCGGTAACACTCTAATTGTTCGCTTGGAGTTGAGCAATTAAAGAAAACGCATGTGTCTTTCTTTAAGAACAACAAAAGAAGTTAAGCGATGTAGTCGGTGATACTTGTGGCGTCATTTGTTGAAAGAAGAGCGAGCGATTTGGAGCTATATTTAAACCAATTTGTGAATTTCCTGGTGTATTCAGGGCACTAATATTTGGCTCACCTGTTTACAGGAGTCTCCACGACCGATTGGCGCGGTTTTCAGACTATGTTCGAAAAGCTTTTGTTTTCATGTGGTCTGAAGATTAGCTCTTATAACCATCTCGTGCGCAGATGACCACGTCTTTTCTTACCCTGCACAGAACTGCAAGCATTAATTTACGCTCTGCTGTGCCGGCAGCAAGGATTACAGGGCCACGACAGTAAAAGGTTTAGTTTCGAGATATTAGTTTCGAAAAAACACTCCGATTTAATCTTGCTCAAGACCGAGCCCCGCCATGGTGGTCTAGTGGCTACGGTACTCGGCTGCTGATCCGAGAGTCGCGGGATCGAATCCCGGCCGCGGCGGCTGCATTTCGATGATGGCGAAATGTTGAGGCCCGTGTTCTGTGCGATGTCAGAGCACGTTAAAGAACCCCAGGTGGTCAAAAATTTCCGGAGCCCTCCACTACGGCGTCTCTCATAATCAGAGCTGGCTTTGGGACGTTAAACCCCACAAAACAACAATGGTTAAGACCGAGAAATGGATTCATTTCACGGCTCATGAAATTCTCAACACACTACCCAGCACCAGCCCCTCCTTCCCACGAACAAACACACAGATTTTTGTTATTCTTTCTCATCCCACCATGGCCGTCGAAATGGCACCTACTTTCCCGTAGACACTATAGGCGCAAAATTGAGCAATTTTCGCAGGAAACTCTACGGTCTGTCGCACTACTACTACTATACTGTGCGGGGGATAACGTTGGCGGAGAGTCCGCGTCGCGGAGCGCGCTCTGCGCGGGCCACCTGCATCCGGTACGACCAGACGTCGGCGCGGGCGACCGCCCTTATAAGGCACGCGAGTGCACCGCGTCTCCTCCGCTCCTGGAGAGGTCCGGCCGGTCGAGACTACACCTCGACCGCGCGGTGGGCGGGGTTGCACCGTCGTCTCCGGAGAAGGCTTTCGATGCCATCGCAGGCCCGTCGTATCAAAAGGCAAACACAAACACCCGCGCGCGAGAAGGAAGCGTGCGAGGAGCGCCGTAGTCACCCGAGCAGCTTTCGCCGACATGTACCGTCGTCCGCGCTGACTCATTGGCCCTGATTCATCGTCTGGGCAAGCTGGCCACTGAAGCCGAACGGCCGCACCCGCATTTCTTGTACGTGCATGGAACGGGGTGCGTGAAGATTTCGTGCTCCGGTGAGCTCGGGCCAACTAGGGGGCCGGCCTGCTGGTCAGTTCGTTGAGGCTCGAATTCCAGAGGAACGCGTTCTTATCTGGAGACTCGAAGCGTGGCCCGCGAAGAAGACTCGCTCCGCGTAGAAATACGTTCCGTCCATCTTCGTTGGCGAAGGTTCAGTTCAGTCGGCCGCGTGTTTGGAATGCGGCACTGTTACAGGACGGCAGTGCGTCGATGGGCGAGGGAGCAACGCACTCCTGAGCCGCCGAGCCGGATGCAGGAAGCGCCGGATAGCTCTCCTCTATCCGTGCAGACATTTGCAGAGCATGGCGAGAGAGAGAGAGAGAGAGAGAGCGGTCAATAAATATTATTGTACAGGACCGGCGGTGGTGGCTTTCTTTCTCGATGACTCGCAGCTTCCTACCGGTGAGCAAGGTCGCCGACCTTTGCAACTGTAATGAAACGGACGCCTACACGTGGGCTGTGCAGGCCCGTCAAAGTTCTGTACTGGAAATACTCTGCGAAATACCGACCAACGATCCTCCCATCGTAACTTCCGCTGTGCAACACGTATATATGGCCCCGCCACGGTCTAGTGGTTATGGTACTCGGCTGCTGATCCGAAGGTCGCGGGATCGAATCCCGGCCGCGGCGGCTGCATTTCGACGGAGGCGAAATGTTGAGGCCCGTGTACTGTGCGATGTCAGAGCACGTTAAGGCCCCGTGCTTCTAGACAATGCCGCCGCTCATACTTTGCTTGATTACAGTTTGTTTGTTTGTTTGTTTGTTTGTTTGTTTGTTTGTTTGTTTGTTTGTTTGTTTGTTTGTTTGTTCACTCGCGCAAGATCGTAGGTAAACCTAGACCTGGGCTTTACACCAACTTCGCTGACGAGTCAGTGGATGGTGACGTAAGGTTCATCACTTGCGCCTGTCAGCTAAGAGTGGCGATTCCCACTTAACCCGTTGTATCCACTGTTTCTGGGTCTCTACAAAGCAATTCCCCGCGATGCGTCCTTTGTAGTAGCTTCATTTCCCGGTTTCAGCACGCGGCTAATACAAGTACAGGCACAACGCAAGTACGAAGGTCACAAAGAACCGTTTTTGGTTTCGCCATGTATGTCTTAAAGGAGTACTGACACGATTTTGCGGCGGCGCAAAATATACATTTTTCGTTTTATAGTGATGTATTGTTAACGCCCCCTGCACGCGGAAACCAGGAAATACGCACAAAATATTTTAGTTTGGTTTTAAAGTTTTCGTCGAACAGCACTGCAAGCCATCCCCAGCGCAATGGACACTGCGATGACGTAGGAGTGCAGTCTCTCAAAAATCGCCGAAATCGCTGTCAGAGTCGCTGGACGACCGTGAAATTGTCGTTGTTTGCGTGCCCTACGTGTAACTAACCACAGACGACAGAGTTGCAGCGACGCTATCACGAATTGCTGTCCCTACGTGACTTAGACGTACGTCCGACTCTGTTGACACGTCACTAGGAAACCGCCCCCTCGAAATCGAAACCGAAAGTGGGCTTTTAAGGGAGCCGTATTAAGAATATATTCATTGCGTTGCGAGGCACCATGATACTGTTTTTGGGGTTCTCCACGCCAGTGCTGTCACTTAGAGCAGCAATAGGAGGGTGTCAAAAATTCGTGTCAGTACTCCTTCAACACCGGGCTGTGTTGCACGTATACCGGGCTTGTCCTGCAGTCTCCGAGTTGCTTCGCACAGCACATATACACCTACACCCGTCACACTCGGATTTGCATGTGCTTCCCCGCTTCGGTAAACATGAAAATTTCCTGCTGTTCTCTGCGCGTGGTGATCGGCGGGGCTTCCCACGCTGCTTGCCAGAAGCCATAGGCGCGTCCGCCCACCTGTCACGCTCACGCGACTTTTTTCGTCTCGGCACGCTTCGCGAAACTTCTCGTCAGTTGCCCCCCCCCCCCCCCTCTCGTACTGCAGTCGCTGCGCTTTATACCGTCATGGAAGTTCGAAGAGTTAAATGTTCGAATCCTCTCGTATTCGAAATCTCCATTGACCGCTGCGGTGGTGCGGCTGCGGACTCGAAAGACGTGGTTTCGATCCCGGCGGTCGAATTTCAACGGAGGCGAAATGCTAAAGATGTGTGTATACTGTGCCAATGCGTTGGCGGGCTATAGTTGGTGCGAATCCACACAACTTTTCAGCTCAAAACAACACACACAAGAAAGAAGACAGGACACGTCTTCTTTCTTCTGTGTGTCGTTTTGGGCTGAAAAGTTGTTTGCATATTGTGCCATTTTAGTGCACTTCTAGGAGCCCCCCCCCGGTAGTCGAAATTTCCAGGGCCCTCCACTACGGCGTGCCTTATAATCACGTTGTGCTTTTGGTGCATAGAACGCCAGCAGTTATTATTGGAAACCTCGTACCTTAGCGCATTTCATGTATACGCGAGATTTGACCTTGTCCGTCCGCCTCTTCTTGTGAGATCCACCCAGCGTGAACAGTGTAAAATAACCCTGAAGAAAAGCAAAAGACGTTCTCCATCGCAGCACGCAACCTTGGACAAGTCTGGGCCGCACCCAAGACACCTGCATGTATCATCGAGTGGCGCTGGTGATGATTCTGTCGTGTTGATTTCTTGGGATTCGTGAGGGATTTCCTCTTGTCGTCGAGTTGGCATAAACGAGTCGCTTCTGGACCGAGTGTTCGCATATATATAGCTACGTGTTGCGTTGTGTATATGAAATTAGAGGCGCGAATGGTACGGCAAGGTGGAGGAGGAGGCTTTCGACCGAGCACTAAAATTTGAACCGTCGAAATTAGAGATTATGTGCAGCGAAAAATGGTGTCATGACATGCACATAAGGCTTTGCGAGGAGAGGTAAAGTACGATTATTCTTTTTCAACAATTTTAGGATTCGTATTGTAGGGCTTACTCTAAGTGCGCATGTTCACCTAACAGTAGCCGTTAGCTGCACATTTATTCTTCAATCATTTTCTTAATTTACATTACCAGCGTAATAAACAGATCGGTTGTTTGTGTCCACAGCGCGCTAGTTCCTTGTGCTGTAAATTCAACAACACTCGCTCCAACCTCTTGAGCTTTGTTGTATAACCCCTTCACACAATGTTCCAACAAGAACATAAATAAATAAATAAATAAATAAATAAATAAATAAATAAATAAATAAATAAATAAATAAATAAATAAATAAATGTTTCAACAATAATAAACGTTTCAACAAATGTCAGGCAGGTTTCAACAAAGTCTAGCCACCAACCAGCCGACATTCGGCATCAGTGAGGTGTGTCGTTTCCTTTTGAGAAAAACAAGAGGAAGGAAGCGCTTATATGCACGACTCCTCTGAGATATTGCAGAACGGTTGCTTCGGGAAAGGCAACGGTGAGTGCCACGCATGCATACCGCTGTTACGGAAGCACGCGCAAGCAGATACACTTATCGGATGACGATTCCGGAGTTCTGAGTAAACGTGTTTCTTTAAAAGGGGTAATCGAGCAGCTAATGTATACATGATACGCACTGTGGTGCCTTGAAGAACGCGCCTATGGTTGCTTCATGGTCATTCGTCGTAACTCTACGGCATACGCGTAAGCGTACTTGAGTAAAATTAGTCTATACTTTTTTTACTAACTCACGCAGCTATCGCACTTGAAGGACGGATTAAACCGCGGGGGCTAACTACACGCGTAAAGCGACCATCAATCATCTCTTGTACCACTGTTCCGGCTTCGAACGGCATGCGCGTAATGTGTTTTACGTACATAAAGACTATCTGCCTTCTGCAAAAGCAGAGATTATGAGCGCGTGGTGTCACTACTCTCAAGAGCCCCAAGCTGCTTATGCGCGGTGCCATAATTAGAAGTGTTAATTATCTATCTATCTATCTATCTATCTATCTATCTATCTATCTATCTATCTATCTATCTATCTATCTATCTATCTATCTATCTATCTATCTATCTATCTTGATTCTCTGCATTGACAGGCGACAAGGAAAATGGATAGGCGCTACAAAATGTCGTCATGGCATTCACCCTACACTGCGAGACCGAAACTTTCCATCGCTCTTGCTTTACGCAAGAACAGATGTTTTTCTGCCTTCCATCGCTCTTGAACTATTGGCGAGCATTTCTCACATATTTCTGTTGTTTATTGGCTCAGCGCAAACACAACTCTATCGAGCACCCTTCGCATTCTTCTTGATGGCTGTTTTTCATATATACTGTCGGCCACTTTTGTCCTTTAGGATAAGCATACACAGGGGATATACCACAGACAGGCCCTAGATTGTTATGCGCATTCCACAATGTCTCGCACAATGCACACGATTTCTTGGAATCAAAACAAAGAGCGAACAGAGAGAGCTACCGCCTCGATATTAGACGTCACGCTGTTCGTATCGCTCGCCAACGTAGCAGAGGAGAGTTACCCCGCCTGCACGCGACGATAACGGCGATCCTCGCACTCGTGTTTCGAGGTCTGACACAGACCGTCATCGGGAGAGGAATGTGTTCTGCTCCTTGACACGCACAATGCCTACTCGCAAAACATGACCGGTGACGAAGCACATATTCCTTGTATATGCATAGGTCACCACGTACGTCTCAGCGACTTTATTTACGTGTGTGCGTAACTGCATATTGTACATATAGTGAAGATCCCGTTAACTGATTGATTTTTTTTAAGTCTGGTAGATGACGTCCTTTCGGAAAGGCGGTGGAAGGACAGCAGGAAGAATGTAAAGAAAAGAGCTTGAATGACATCTTATGATCGATACTCCCCTCCGTTTGCGCACGATTTCCCACGAAATATCAGCGCGTCTGTCGCGCACATCATTCCTCATGTGTGGGACTCGCTCGTTTAAAGTGTTCGACCATGTAAGTGTTCGATCGGTTTGCTGGGCGGGCCACTGCACGTCTACAGGTAGTGGTGTACTGTCGGGTTGGCCACTAGAGGCGTCGTGTACCACACTGCTGAAAATCTTGAGCGCTGCTTAAGTTTCTTAAATTCCCGGATTCTTTCTCAGATGGTGCACTTGAAACGTGCCCCTGTGTACAATGTGTGTAAAGAATATATGTGTGTGCATAATAAATATATGTGCATAAACAGATGTCGGTTCCCAAAGGAAGGTATCGCCCGTATATTCTTTCTAATAGTCTTCAAGAAATGATCACGAGTACATAGCAAACTATACATAAGCAACTACACACAAAGAAAAAAAAATCGACGAGGACATTCGTACTGTTCGCAAGTGTTCGCCGATGAGCTACAAGCGAAGTCCTTATCCTTCAAATGTGCCGCTGTCTAGAACGCACCACCAGTGCAAGCACGGAAACAAGTCATGCTCCGTGCATGTCATCTCCGTGTATAATGACATCACTACGATCGTCGCACTGCCGTTCACTCAACATCAAACAGATGCACAAGACGAACATGTGCAATTATACAACATCGCGTTACCTTAATCATACGTAGATCGGTAGCGTGCCACGTCTGATCTGCGGACACGTCCATGTAGTACTTGTTTGGTCATAACAAGTGTTGACACACAAGGTGATCAAAGTTAATCTGAAGCCCTATACTGCGGCGTCTCTCCTCCGCGTGTTACCTCGATGCGTAAAGTCATTCATTCATTCATTCAATCAATCAATCAATCAATCAATCTTTTAATTACATTTCCCAATCTAAGCACAGGGTCCTTGCCTTCAGTAAGCTGCACTTCGCTTCACAATCCTACGTAGACAACGTACGAAACAAAAGAAGAAAAATCTTTCTTTTTCATTCTTGTTACGCTGCAAATGGCCTGCGGGTGTGTCGCCATTGTCTCGGCTGGACAACGGTTGCGCAAACACTTTACTCTTGGAACTTGGAACAGCGCACTGTCACCAGGGGGGTTAGTAAGAAAGAGAAGAGAAAGAACTAGGTTAAGGACAAAGTAGAGAGAGAGAGAGAGAGAGGGAGGGAGGGAGGGAGGGAGGGAGGGAGGTATCTATAGGCCGAACAATGAGACGCGTGTCGCACAACTCCACGGCGTCGGCAGAAAATCGCGCTCTATCGTGCTCGCCGCATCCCCCGACAGCGCCGCGGGGCTTTCTTGCAGTACAATACGTGCGTCCGCCGCATAAACGTTACACGCTTTCGGATAGCGTTTCCACGGTATACACATGCACGAGTTAAGCGACACTGATATGACGTGTCCCCTCGCGCCTCGGGCCACGATCACGCCCCTAATTGCATCCTGAATGACGCTTCTCCGCGACATTGCACACTTCTCCTTCTTCTCTGCGGCCCTTCCCCTTGGTTTCCAGTGAAGTGTACGCGAGGGCATGCCTGCTTCTGGAAGCCGTGCGCCGACCTCCCCCAACCTGTCCCATCACGCCGCTGCTCTCTCTTTCTTATTCTTCTAAGTTCGCTGTCCGCCAGGTTGGCCCTCTTTTCCATTATTATTATTTTTTCTCTCCCAACTGATATCTTCGTGTTGTTGGGCTGTGGCCGGGCCTCATTGCGGCTGGACTTGTGCGTTCCTTTCGGAGCCGTTTCACTGCATTCCCCCGGGGACGGTTGCCGCGAGCGCGCGATGTTTCCGGAGAGTGGTCGCGACTTCTCTTCGTCGCCGCCGCCGCCACCGCATTCCTCGGGGCCTGCGCAATCCCCGAAGCTCTTCCGCGGAGCGAGCAAGCCCAGGCCACGCGCGAAGCCCAGCGTTCCAGCTTATCGTGGCCTCGATGGTTGCGCACTTCGCTCGTCGCTAAGGGCCTGAGAGGCACACCGTCGCCACGCGGCAACAGTATACATGGACAACTAGAGCGAAGTTGCCCACGACTCGTGCCATACTGAGTCGTGTATACCGATACGTTGCACTTACTCTTTTATCGGCGACTGATTTGCCTTCTCCTCAACACTACCTCGATTATCGAGCGATCGTTTTGATTGATTGATTGATTGATTGATTGATTGATTGATTGATTGATTGATTGATTGATTGATTGATTTCGGGTGTTTTTACGTGCCAAAACCACGATCTGATTATGAGAAACGCCGGAGTGGAGGGCTCCGGAAATGTCGATCACCCTACACGGTCCTCAAGACATTTCGCCTCCATCGGGAGCGATCGTTTTCCTCTCCTTGGGATGACGATGTAGACCTGGCTGTCTTTTTGACGAGCACCAGGGCAACAGCGCCAACAATGATTTCGCGATGCCTTCGCCGTGGCTGTATATCTTTTTGTTATACATGGCGTAAGAGGTCGGGCCCCCTGGTAAGAGTTCAGGACGCGCACGGTGTGCGAGAAAATGGTGTGTTCTCTAGTGTGCACTTAAGTCTAAGTGCACGGGTCTCCTTGCATGTCACCCTCATCGAAATGCAGTCGCCACCGCCCAGAACTGAGCCACCGTTTTCGAAATTAGCAGCGCAACGCCTTATACACAAGCAACCACAGCGAATAGTAATAGTATTCCGTCTCCCCCATAACCGTTGACAAGTATTGAAAACGTTAAATTAGCGCGAAAGCGAGCGCGCATTTACGGAAGAGAAATCTATTCAAGCGACGCTCCACCTTGAAGATAAACATATCGAGGCTATACCACGACCATTATTACGGGATTCGCTACAATATAGATGAATGAAAATGAGGCGTACCATATACTGTCATAGCGTTGTTAAAAATATGTAATAAATAAAATACACATTTCTTGTGCAAAAAAAAAAAACTGAGATAAAGGATTGATTGATCAATGATTCTCTATGCGACTGCTACAAGTTAGTGTTGCTACAAGTTTTCGACGAAGTAGGTTTCGTTCGTCAATACTTCGGCATATTCGTTGTCGGCGAATTCTATGCATGCTATAGCATTTGAGCTTTTAGAAACGCTTCGCGGCTGCATGTGCTTAGTGCGCTAAGCCGCTGTACTGCCGGAAACTTGTGGTCCATTGTGTTGTAACACAACGATCGTTCGGACTAATGTTAGTTTATCTCTCGTACCTATCCCGTAAACAGAAAAATAGTATGTGGCATCGCCTCTTGCTAGGGTGGCCGCGGGTTACTATCTCGAAACCACTTCAGAAGCTCTGCACTGCACTCACACGTCCTTAAAGCTATAGGCCAGTACAGAAAAAGAAGAAACACGAAGGAAAAGGAAAGAACAATGACAACAGTGGGAGCGAGGAACACACGAGCCTCGCAGCGGAAAGATACAGATTAAAATGGCCTCACGGCCCTCACTGTTGCGACCCGACAGCAGAAAGCGTATCTTGTACTGCACGCAACTAGCTCCCACTCGCAGTGGCATGCTTAGTGTTGTCCCTGCGATAGCCAATATCGCGCAAGGTGCCTCGTGACGCGACGAGGGCGTGCACTGTGTAGCGCCGCGTAGCAGCGAAGCGCGCGTGGTCGGTTTCTATACTATAAGGAGCTGAACCTTGGCCCTTCGTGTCGAAAGAAGAACGCACCGGCTGCTCCGAGAGGCATTGCGTCGAGATGAGACCCCCTTCTAATTGCGGGAAATGCGAGGGCGATGTGTCTCGGGAAAGAGGTATTTAAAAGTGCCGTCGTGGTCTCTTCCACGAGCGTTGCATTGTCTCGTCCAACGCCGAGCAATCAGGAAACGGGCGTTGAAGTTGGCGACGTCGCCTACGCAGGGTAAACATATATAAGCGCGCGGTCCTGTCCTTTGTTTGAAGGGACAGGTAATATGTCTCATTTTTTTGCGATTTTTCTGAGAGCGATTAAAACAACGACACAAAAGCTACATGAAAGGACTTGATAGACAACTCGGTCAGCGGAATGGGAATGAAGGAAGAGGAAATTGCCGTTGTAACAGCAGGTAGCCAACAGTTATCATGATTTAGCCACCACACAGCCAGAACTGGCCAAGAGTACAGCCGACATGATGCAGCACTATGCAACATCAGTAAATGCCAAATAGTGCGGGAAACACGCGAGTAAAGGCGCTATAGCTTAGTTCGATCAGAGCTATTCTATCTCATTACACGCCCAGTCACTGGAAGAGGTTCAGCCGCACAAGGTCTTCCTAAGCTTTCCAAGTCACCCTCGTTAAACTACCGTATTCACTGGCGTTGATGAACCTATCGCTGAAAATAGTGCAGAACAGATGTCGCTAGCGTCCACGTTTCGACAAATGGACTTGTCTTTGTCGTGGCAACAACTCGGGGCAATTGTTGCCCTGACGGAGACAAGTCAACTTGGCGAAACCTTGGCTCCCTCTAACGACGCTTGTTGTTCTTCATATTTTTCAGCGATCTGTTCATCAATTCAAGCCTGCATCTTTCCTTAAGCTTCTGTTATATTGCGCGCAACCGTGTCATACATGTCGGTGTCCACTAAAGGTCATCCGGATTCGTACGGAGCAAAGGTTTGAACTGCAGATTCTCTCACCACAGGTGCAGTCCGAGCTTACCGTCGCTGTGCAGTAAATAATCTGTTCATAGCTTTAGGGGCTTTTCAACGAATCAGAACTACGATCAGGGCCGAAATTCATGGCGTGCAAAGAGTTCTCCACAGTCGGCCACATTTTGACTGGATGATGTTGTGAACAGTGTGCCGGCATTCTGAGCCAGCTGGACATCATCATAGCAAATTAGGTCATATACGGCGGAACTCGACAAAATCCAGTGTACATATATTAACCCTCCTTGAGCCTAAAAGAGTTAAGCGCTGTTCAATAGCTGGAGCACATGCGCTATGTTAGAACATATAAGAGCACGAAACAAGAATGTTTATGGCACTATGAGGGTGACATGAGAATGGTGTTAGCCGGCTTGTTTGAACGGTTATAAACTCCATAGCGTAGACAATAATAAGATATTAGGGAGATAGCCGGATTAGGGCTTCATTTTTCCTGAAGTTTAGAGTTCGACTGATAATGGTGATTATTCACGCTCCGCATAAGTGAAAGTCTGGCCTTCATATTAAACTCTAGAATTGTTCCTTTCGATTTAGCTGCGTACTTATCTTATGGTGTGATAGTTAAGTACAAGTACAAAGTTGTCGGTAAACTGCCGTACATATACCAATATGATAATACAAAAAACTTCGTTTATTTGCGTATTTCGACCAAAGGTTACTCCCAAAATAGCATGGTTAAAAACGCAACACTGTTCCCGTGTGCGACGTGTATTTCCTCTGCCAGTGAAGAAATAAATGTTAGTCGTCGTGATATGGGATGCAATAAGGGATGAAAAATAGAGAACACGAACTCCGCATGTTTTTTTTTCCCTTCACTTATGTTTCCATTTTCTTGTGCCCGCATGTGTATGTGGGCAACGTCCAAAAAAAAAAAATTGAGTTGGAAGAAAGCCCGGCGTCTGCGTTTTAATCTTCTCCCTTGTCCTGGGAATGCGCTGTCCACCATTATGACTGGTTTGTTCGAAGTAAGCGAAGTCGCTACCACGTAGGAAAAATATCTCAATATTCACTAAAAATATGTTTTAGTTTTTTATCACAACCATTTATTTAAAATTTAATTTTGTCACCGGCTGTTTGCATAACACGATCTGCTTTCTGCATTTCTCACGTATTCGAACCATGAAAAGTAACAGCGAAAGTTTCTCCTTATGAATACAGGGGTGGGCAGAAAGTTTTAACTATTGACGTCACTCATTCTTTGTCCCATAGTACAGATTCCTTTCAGGCGAGCTGAGTGTACAGCAGTGTCTCGAAGATCCCTGCTCGGCTTTCTGGAACCTTCGAGGCGGCTGCGAAGCAGCTGGGCAGAGGCAAGGCACGCCGTCATATCTCCCCGCGCCGATAAGAACCGCGTCACAGCCCGGACTACAGACGCCACGTAGTGCACATCTTAACTCAGTATACCTTTTGAAGACGGGAAAGCCACTTACAGAAATGACAGCCAGAAAACGTAAACACTTACCGTAGACACACTCTGCCTAATGTTTGATTGATTGATTTCTGGGGTTTTACGTTCCAAAACAAGCTATGATTATGAGAGACGCCGTAGTGGAGGGCTCCGGAAATTTGACCTAACATGCACTGACATCGTACAGTACACGGGCCTCGACATTTCGCCTCCATCGAAATGCAGCCGCCGCGGCCGGGATTCGATCCCTCGACCCTCGGATCAGCAGCCGAGTACCATAGCCACTAGACCACCGTGGCGGCGCTCTGCCTAATGTGTCTATACTGCAATAAGGAAGAGGACGAAGCAATTTTGCATGCGTAGGCTTTTAAAGGAGGCGCGAGGATGCGAAAAACAAGTCGCGATCACGCGGTATTCAACGGACTGGCCTGTTGCTGTTCTTCTCGATTGATTGATACTTTACGCCCTCTGTTTCGACGTGTGCGAGTGCTGATGGAGGTGAAAGGCTTCGAAACCTGGTTTCTCGGTGACAACAACAGCGCGAAATGTAGCGGTCCCCCGTAGAGCAGCGGTCGATGGTCGGCGGTATGCCACGAATCGTTTCGGCGAACTGGTGGCTGTCTCACCGCCTCCCGCTGTCGTGCATGGATGACATCGGGACGTGCCGGCGGAGAGTGGCATACAGTATCGTTCTAGTATAAAGAAAAGTGAAGAAGGAAGGGTAAGAAACTTTAGCAGAACAAATATCAGGTTTGCTACCCTAAACAGATGGCTGGTGGGAAGACTACAAAGAATTAAAGAAAACAAAACAAAACGAAAGGCAGCCGGAGAGAAAGAAACGTGGCACTTGCACATTCGCCGCACAGAACGACGCACGCTACTGCTACAGCCGCTCACGCAGGATTACCGTCCGCAAGAAGTGCAGCAATGTAATCGTAGCCCTTTGTCGCGACGCCTTACAAATTGACGAACGGCGTTCTAAGACCGTACTTCCGACAATGGTCCGTCGTCAACAGTGAACACGTGATAGCGCTGTTGAGCGCGAATGCCTCTTGAACACTGCATCCAGAAGAGTCATTAAAAAAAAAATAACAACAACACTACGAAGTGTCCGTTAGAGATGACTGTCATTACAAGCAGCGTTGTTAGTCATTCCAGGGCGAAATGCAAAAGCCTGTGTAAAGGCTACCATATAACCACAGCCGAGACAAAGCAGGTTGATTCCTGCTAGGATGCAAATGTGGAACGAAGAGCCCGGGCGGACCATGGCTGCGGTTAGAGATATATAGCACCTCGTTTACTGCGCACTCTGGAGGTATAGTTTCACCAGGACGAAATGGGCTTTGAGATCTGAGCGGCTGCGGAAAGAAGACCTTGAATATTCTATTTTTCGACCGAGGTGGTTTAATTTTGGACGCGAGGAAGAAACAAATCAGTTGCGTTGAGCGAGTTTAAAGCCGGGGATGCTCTACAAACCCTTCGTAAAAAAATACGCAAGGAGAGCAAGTGATGCGACAGCGGCGTGGTAAAGTGTAGTACGTTTACTACAGGACACAACAGAAGGTAATGAGATATGCCATAAGGCGCGAGGGAGAACAGTATACTATGAAGGCACTGAAGGAGGCAACCTGACTGCGCCACACAGCATTGACAAAAAGAAATATCGAAATTAAATAACGTCAATATTTAACGACAGCCAGAGAAGGGTACCTTGACCATTTATTTTATTCGAATGTCCTAGCTAAAGGACTGCAAAAGCCCTAAAATCATGATACAGAAAGTATGAACACAAAACCTCAAGAGGACAATAAAAAGGGGAAAAAAATATTGTCTAGCTTACACACTATGAGTGGAGAAGACAAAAATGGAAAGAAATAAAAGGAAATATATAAGCCATGTGAGAATAGAGCAGCAGGCGTTGTTAGATGGGACCTTCTTTTGTGTGCATATCTTGGATTTCCAGCCTGTAATATTTTAAAAAGAACGAAATTCCTTGCAGAAGTGCTACAAATAGAAGTTCAAAGGTTCATTATTTTCAAGCCATCCATTCTGGGACTGAAAAAAAAAAAAAGCTCATTCGCAGGCTCCAAGAATTTGTGCGGTCACATGCTCAACGAACAGATGAACCCACACGGTTATTGCATTTTAATAGAGTAGAGTTTTGCCAGGTTAGCGTTCCCTGATTTGAATGATTTCTGAGGTTTCACGTTCCAGGACCACGCTATGATTATGAGAGACGCCGTAGTGGAGGGCTCCAGGAATTTCGACTTTTTAACGCTCACTGCAGACATCGCACAGTACAACGGGACTTTAGTATTTTCTCCTCCGTCGAAATGTAGCTGCTGCGGCCTGGATTCGATCCCGCGACTTTCGGATCAGCAGCTCGAGTGCTATATAGTATAGACCACTGTGGCGGATCCGGTTAAGGTTTCCTATTAAAAACCTATGGCGCATTCACAAAATCACAAATCCTGCTTTCTTTCGGTCTCATTTCGCGGTACGTCGTCTGTGTTCACTGCATTAATCCCGGACCGATGCTTTTGTTTCTCATGCATGTAACGTACCATGGAGGGCGGCAGACTAAATATTAGAAACTGAATCCCTTGCAGTTGGCTTTGGAGTTTATACAAGTGGTCTCCAAAAGTGCACGACGGAAAAGTCCGGGAAACTGATCGCTTACAGGCGTTCACCGGCGCTTGTTTCTGCCTACGAATGCGAGCCACGATTTTTAGACACAGCGACGGACTCTCGGCGAGGTTTCTACAGAACTGACGGGGCGAACATCTTTGGAGACATTTACTCTATAACAAAATGAAAAAGACAAAAGCGTATGTCAGCGAGGGCTCACGTATCTCGAACAGCAGATCCGGTTAAGATGTTCTCGAATTAAGAGCTTGTGGTGAGTCAGCACATACGTTTTCATTTCGCCGCTTTAGTGCAATGTCGGTTTTGCGCAGGCGTGATTGAAAGCTTAATATTTTCCCGCGTATATATCTGGCGATAAACAGCAGAGTCAAGTGCACTCACTCACCGCATTTCTTTCGGTTTTTGTTTGTTTGTTTGTTTGTTTGTTTGTTTGTTTGTTTGTTTGTTTGTTTGTTTGTTTGTTTGTTTGTTTTGTGAGCGTGGTACGTGGCGGAGCTCGGATACGTTGAGTAGCGACACTTCACTGCATTGCGAAACGACAAGCATGCGACTTCGACGCTCAGCACAATAAATCATTTTTCATCTTGTAGCAAGCAAGATTTTTCAACTTCTATAAAGTTCCCAGTAGTGACATTAGCATGCTATGTATTTATCTTCCTCATGATATAAAATATTCCCAGGGAGAGAAATACATTTGCTTAGTTCTTTAAGGCAACTAACTCTAACGCCGAAAACGATGTATAGCTTTCAAGTTTTAGCACTTAGAGGGAGAATTTAGACCAAAGCGTTTGCTAAACAGTCAGCTTTTTTATTTCTTTTTTCTTTTTTTGCTTAGTAATCAGTATTGCCAAGGTGGTCTGTTATAACGAAGAATTTTTATGCCGAATAAAAGGCGTTTTAGCTCAAAGGATTTAACTGATGGCAGTAAGAACGAAAGACCGAATCCATAGATATTTTCATTTGTAAGGTCTGTTAGCTATTGTCCGGGCTGCATTTTTTAATACTCGTAATCAATAATTATCAGCATGTATACTGTTCTGAGCGAATCCAGCATGCGAACTTTTGTGAGATTGGATGGAATAAAGTCCTGAAAAGTAGTTGCACACGAATGTTCAAGTATTCATGTTCAAGAACACGTATAGTTCCCGAGTTTTAAGAGATTAGGGCAATTTCTTAAATCCTCAGCTGATTTTCAGCAAAATGCAACTATTATTACTGGGATAGAAGTAAATAGAGAACCTAAACAATTTGCAGGAAGTAAAAGAGTGCATTAGCATCGCGAAAACATGTATCTTTTTATTATTGAAGTGGAGCTTTTAGCCTGAGTACCATGCATGGGCGATTTCATGCAGTGTAACTCCAATGTTCCTTTTATTGTGCCCGTTTTTCACCACTGTTGCAATCGTAAGTGTTAGGACGACAAAGACTGCGCGACATGCAAAATACTGAAACATTAACACGATCCACTAACGCTGTTTTTTTTTTTTTTTTTTTTTTTTTTTTTTTTTTTTTTTTTTACGCAGGCGTTGCCCCGTTGTTTGTACAGAGGGCAGTGACTCCCGGCAGAACAGAAGTCTCGCAGCCCCCCCCCCCCCCCACTTTTTTTTTTTTTTTTTATTGTCGCCACTGTTGTGAATTTTAGATGGAAGGTCCTCAGCCGCCACACACGATGAAATAAAGACGCAGTAATCTACCGACTTTTCCTTTTGTTTGTTTTTATGCTACCACGCGGCATAATATGAGTACAATAAATTAAATAGAAGCACGTAGTCTCACTTGATATAGAATAGCATTGCCATTAGCTAGAATTCACTGTTTCTAGATGGCATCCTATTCACGAACACACTCTCACGTCCTCTTTCTGTGGCCCCGCCACGGTGGTCTAGTGGCTACGGTACTCGGCTGCTGATCCGAGGGTCGCGGGATCGAATCCCGGCCGCGGCGGCTGCATTTCGATGGAGGCGAAATGTTGAGGCCCGTGTGCTGTGCGATGTCAGTGCACGTTAAAGAACCCCAGGTGGTCAAAATTTCCGGAGACCTCCACTACGGCGTCTCTCATAATCAGAACTGGTTTTGGGACGTTAAACCCCACAAATCAATCAAATCAATCAATCCTCTTTCTGTGATGCAGCGTCCTTGTATTGCGGCACGTCCACGGTATATTAATTCAAAAGGAGGTAGGAGGAGAAAGCTCTGCACGCTGAGGAACTTACGAACTCACTCGATTTCCTGGTTTTTCTGTGAGGCCAGCCGGGAGGTCAGGAACACACGGAGGTGTGTAAACTACAAGCATAGAAGGGTTTGTCGATAGGGGACGTCCACTGTCTCAGCGGATGGAAGCTTCAATAAAATGCAGCGGACATACAACCGTTGAAGGATGGAAGGCAGACTCTGCAGTAACATTTAGATAGTTAGGCTAACTATACCGAGTCAATCCGGAGAGTTTAGAAGCAATGCGCGTGATGCTATATTCTTGTCAGCCACGGGACCATTGTATGCAACACTCATACTCTGCGTGTGATGTGGTGTGTCGCAGTGTGTTTTCATCTTCTTCTCTTCCAAATTTCCTTACCTCTTCCGCTTCTATCTTGTTTTTGTTTTTCTCCTTCTTGTTAACACAGATGAAGGTTACTGTATAAAATTGTTCCTGTATAGTATCTCGTGCACCACGTTTGTATGCAAACGCGAAACAAGATATTTGAGCACTATGAAAGCTGTGAAGACCACCAACCATCCAAGGTCCAGTAAGGCATTTTCCGCAGGCACTGGACGATTTATCTAAGTTAAAAACTCCGTTTCTTTGGCTGGGAATATTAGAGGCATTCTGGAAACGCACGCCGTACTCTCTCGTGCACAATTTCCCGCGCACTCGATGATATATTTTAAAGAGAAAGCCACATCGACGCGAAAGTGTTAAAACGAGGCTTCCGCCCACTTAGTTCATGGACCTGTGCTTGTGTTCATCAACACGCGTTGTTCGCTAACTGTTCCAGCTCCAAGCATTGTCGCCACAGTGGGAGTTCGAGTGTACCGTCCATTGGTAAACTGTACAGTATAATGAAAGAGGCATGACAACACGGTGAGGCCGCCTAACCTATAGCTTCAGTGCAATAACTCAGTGCACGGCAGGGTGCTTGCGAGAGACAATGGACGACCGAAGTCGTTGTCCTTCGCAACTCGTCCGGCAAAAGGCACAAAAGCGATCCAGCCGGGACACGGTCCTGGCAGGATTCCCAGTCGCCTGTCTGCGCGGCGTTTGGAGCCGAGCAGTGGCGCGAGAAGTGTGAAAGGAACGGCAGGAAGATGCGCTAAGAGCATGCAGTTGCACTCCTTGCCTGCAGGGGTTGTTTCTGCAGATGTCGACGTGGAGACAGCGAAAGTTGGCGGACAGATATAAACGTTGCGCATCCATCCGCAAAGCACTTCCGTCTCCTCCGGCACCGTGCAGAGGCTGTGTGGCCCCAGTGTCTGTAATGTCGAACTCAGGGTGCGAATATCCGACCGAATTCGCGAGTCTTTTAGATCGCATCGAAAATGCTGGTCAGAAGTCAGACGCATTCGTTAACAGTGTGGTCTTTATCGCGCTTACACTATATCCGTCCTTGCGAAATGGTTTAATGCGCAAAGCGAAAACAATCAAAGAAGAATTTTAGTAACAGCATTAAATTATTTACAAAGACACTCTCGATGCACATTTATGCTTGCAGCGTCAGCGTACCGCAATTGACAAAATAAGAGAGCCCCTTTTCCCATCTGTCAGTGTGTCAATGAAGTGCTCACTGGAGCACGAATATGTTCATTAGTATTGTAATTAATCGCAACCACCTCTGCAGTTGTCGTCACCAGTCGCGATGTCAAAGAAGTCACAAAAAAAGAAATGTTTGAATACGCTCGAATACGCTTTGTACGTCGGTTGTATTTCGCCATGCAGACGGAATAGCCAACGACACAATGCCTTAAGAGGAAGAGCTAATTACATGTCAATAACCTTCGCTAGCAGAACTGTACCATAGAACTGACGCGGACAGAGAAGCCATGCACAACAGGAGGTCGTACACTTTCATAAACGGATACCGTAATTTCCTTTTACTGCGCAACCTCCCAGAAGCGAAAGCGAAACGCTTTCACCGCCGTTTCGCTCTCAAAAACACGTTGCAGTGCAGGAAAAACGCCTAATCTGCCAGTCGCAAGATATGCAGCACTGCTCTTCTCCAAACCACCCCTTAAAAGGGCTGTTATCGTATCACATGGTTCTTTTCCTTTTTCGGACAGCCTCAATGGGCCCATGGCGCGCCCACAACACACTCCTACGCGATATCGAGATAACAGTCGTCCGACGTCGCAGGCTTGCCCCTACCCCGAGCAAAAGATATCGCCTACGTCACACAATCCTTTTTTTTTTTTTCTTTCGCCAAGACACAAACACATCGCTCGAAAGTTCGTCGCTCTACGCAAACGCGCACATGTATTTCTACTATGCCACTATACCTCGAAAGACGACACCGTTTTCCTCGTACTTTTACCCGCGTGGCTACGCGTAATTACCATGGGAACCGAGCCAAACGGCCACATGACTCTCGTCCGTCTCTCAAAATCTATACGTTCGATAGTGAGTTCGATACCAGACGGGCCTCCGCAATCGACCCGGGGCGCGCCCGCGTGACGCGTCATTAAGCGACCACATGCGACGCCAGTCGAATGTGGTTGTTATTTGAACCGCCGGCTTTCGGGAAATTGCGTTTCACCGTTGCTATTGTGGGCGCTCCGGAAAAACACAGCACAGCTGGCGACGCCACGGCGATCGCGCGTATCTGACGTCCGTCAAAACAACGTTGTTCCGTGCCTCGGGTTTCCGCCGGCGCCCTGCAGCCATCACTGTGAGGTCCTCGGTAATTATAGAAAAGAATGGAGCTATAGTGCGGGGGAGATTAAGGACTACGACAACGTCAAAACACACCTATACAAAAGGACAGTGTGTGTAAGACCAGGACAGTGAGAACCAACAGCTGTTGATTCTTTGCAGCGCCCAGTGACTGATACACAAGACACAAGCAAGACGGGACGAAAGAATCAACACCGTGTTGTTCAACCAACTCGCCCAACTATCTCTTATCCAAAGAACAGCTGCGTTAAAGATTGAGCATGGAGGCAGTGTCTAAAGTCTAGGACAATATCAACGCCCATGTATGCAAAGGACGGCGTGTTGTGGGTGCGTCTAAATATTTGGACAATTTTGACGCTCACTACAACGTATTGAGTGTGGAGGAGGTGGTTGTGACATCAACGCACCGTTATACAAAGGATGTTGTGTTTAGGAGGTTGGGTGTGAATACTGCACGACACAATCTCAACGCAAACTTTCCCGGTAAAGGGGAGAATGCGGAGAAAGGACAGCACCTTCGAATACACACGAGGTTTTTCAACGAAATAATAACGACATTTATTTCACACAAAGAGCCCGTACGCTAGCTGCTAACGATGTTCTTGACGCTGCAGGCTTGTGTACGTCTTTTCTATCACAGGATGCAGCCCTAATAACATAGTCGCGGCTGTAGGGCTTCCGCTGTTGTGGCCGTCATCGCAGCTGTGCCGTCCTACGATACGCGCTGTTGTTTTTCCTGCTCGCACAGAGGCACCTTGCATGGATGCAGCGTCGGTGCGCAGCAGATACGCTAGGTGTAATCCGTGCGCGCAGCTTGCGGGTCTTCGGAAGCTGCAGCAAACTCGCGACGTATGGGCTGGTCGAGTCCGAAGCACAACGAGCGAATAGTCCATATCAGTGGTACAAAAAAGGAAAGAGACAAAGTCGTTCATGACAAGCTATATACACAGAGAGACACACTTTGGCCTTGCAGCTTTGGTTTTCTTCCACGGAAAGAGTAGGTCAGACGCCTCCGCGGTGATCTCTTCTTTTTTTCTCGTCGCTCCGAGGGATGCCCGTAGCACAGTGTCAGTGCCTCAGCTGTCCCAGGTAGGGCGGGTTGTTGGTGTTACAGGGGCGGTGGACACTGAAACTTGGGCATCTCCCTCGGAGCGGAGTTGGAGCAACTGCTCGTCCAAGTGGGTCATCCACGGACGTCCGCGGGTTCAAGTCGCACCCCCTACGATCGTCGCTGTTGTTGTTCTTAGAGGTGGCAGGCGAACTTGGTCCATTTGGAGAAGGAAGGAACTTCTGGTCTGCCGCGTCATTTTTTTTTTTTTCTGGAAAATTAACGGCGTGTAGCCACCACTCCTGGTCGCATCAGCGCCGCCTCCTTCAACACACGGGCTGCATGTTGTCCTCCTCGAGCAGCGCCGGCATCTTGTGCACCGCGAGCAAGGGGGACCCGGGGCAGCGTCCACGCTGGTGACGCGGCTCCTGGAGAGCGGCGATCCAGTGGGCGACCGGGGGCGAGCCGGGGGGCGACTTGAAGCACAGCGTGGCACCTTCCAGGGGCCGGGGCGAGACGCGGAATTCGTCGTGCGACGTCTGCAGGATGGCGCACGTGCGGAGGTTCAGACTCGCCAGGGGCTTGCAAGGCGCTGGCCAGGGCGCGCAGGGGCAACAGCACGGCAAAGTGCTCCCGGCTCGTGCGGTATACGCGCACGAACACGCGGCGCGGGCCGCCGGGGACGTTACCGACGAGGATCCAGTGCTCCGGAGAGGACCTCTCCGGCGTCGGGTCTCCTCCAGGAGGACGGTTCGTCGGAGGATGGTACCCTGGAGGACACGGCAGACGGCGGCATCAGGCGCTCGAAGGCGGGGGACATGGCGACTTCCATGGGGGCTCGGAGAAGTGGAACGGGGGCGCGAAAGCGCTAACTGAAGAGAAGACGCACGAGCTGACACTGGCAAGCGGGTTCCGATGTGGACTGCGTGCCGTCGAGGCTCGATCTGGCTCCACCGGCGCACGGCGCGGCGTTTTCAAACGCTCGGCGAGGGGGGTCACGTGACGGCGCAGCCGTCGTCGCGGGGGCTGGATCGGTCCCGCCAGAAGCGGTAGCGACGTCCGCGCCAGGCTCGCGGCGGCGGCGGCAGCGCCCGGCCGAAGCTGCGCGTTCCCTTTCCACCACCGCTGCTCGCGACCAAGGTCGACGCTGGAGAGAAGGCAGGGAGAGGCCCGGTCTAGCGCTGGTTTGTCCCCTGGCTTCCCCGCAGCGTTGTGTCGAATGCGCCACGCGCTGAGTGACACGTTTTTCGGCGGCAATTGCCCCACACTTAGGTGTAAAACAGCAACACAGGGAGACGGCGCTCCGGTTCCGGCGAAGGACCCCTGAGCTTGCGCCCCGGTGTCGCATAGGCGTTTGCAACCATTCGCTTGCATGTCTACTGACCCCACTTTTTTTTTTTTTTTTGCCGCTGTTTACGTTCAAGTTCGCGACGTCGTGTGCACGTGCGTTTGTTTACGCCACTCTCGGCGACAGCTGCGCACTATCTGCTCCAGCTGAGCGCACACATCGTTCACTATGGTCACGAGTGCCACGTCTTTCTGCCTAAGCGAGCAGCTCGTATACATTATTTCTCTTCCCAATACATCACATGTAATGAAAAAAAAAAAAAAAAGAAGAGAGGGAGCTTCGCGAGACCCGGCGTGTTGCTTTGATCGCGACGCAGATAAATATTTTTCACTTCTTTGTGAGGAAAATTACCGCTTTGTCCCAGCGGTCGAGCGAGCGCATGTGCTCCTGAGTCGTCGGTGAAAAAATAAGAGCGCAGCTCCGAGAAATGTCGCCGTTTGCCCTTAGCAAGCGCGCGACAGAAGTGCGCGTCCCTTATTTCGCATTCCTCAATCTTCGAAACAGTCCAGTGAATGCCGCGAGCTATTCCGCACAAATAAATGGCACTGCTGACGCACGGTTCCCCCCTGCAGTAAGACGAATAGCTGCAAAGGCAGTACGGTGCTCCCTTTCAATCCCGGACGATGTAAACAGTTTCCAAGTTTACAGAGCCGTAGTTCGTCTGGTGGATTTCCACTCGAACGGAGAGGATATGTAGGTGATAAATCAACGCGGCACACGTCGCACTTGTCACCAAAAACTACGGCATAAAACGCCCACAGTGCGTCGTCCCCGCTATGTGTGCGTTACGGGTGCACTTCTCCCTCACACCACCTCCTTTCATATCTATCTATCTATCTATCTATCTATCTATCTATCTATCTATCTATCTATCTATCTATCTATCTATCTATCTATCTATCTATCTAAGGTCTGTTTTTCTCAATTTTGTGCTAGAATTTGGACACATCAATCTACCTTGGTGGTGGAAGTCCTCAGAGAGCTCTCCGGCTTAAGTCGAAAGGCTGCGTTCTCGATCAATAAACTTCGGGGAATCGTTCGCGCACTTGGGCGCAACACAGCTGTCCAGCGTGACTGGAAGGCGGGTACCGCGTGTCACTCCGCTCGAGCACTAATGCGAACGGCGAACAATATCTGACACGACAAGGTGTCATTCGCTTCGCCACGTCCCATCTCCTGTGGTTGCAGCGCATGAGCGAATAAATACGAGAAATGGAAACAGATATTACCCAAACCGGATATCGAGCGAAGCTCAACGGGCCCTGCTCCGTAACAGCAACTTAGAATATATAGCTGATAGAAGCGGGAAAGGCGAATCCGTCGTTATTTGAAAACGTGGTGTATCTTTGGGGGTGAGAAACGGCAGCCGTGTTAATGACGTATGCATACGTGTCATGTGTGAGACAGCGGAACATGTGACATAGGCGCGCTTTTTAGGGGCGAAGCTCCTCTTAGTCTAACCTTGTCACGCGTCAGTCGTCAGGCGTAACCCGCGTGCCGGGAGGCACGCGCTCGCCCTCGGCGTTCGCCTCGGCGCGTGCCTCCCGGCGCGTGCCTCTCTCTCTCTCCCGGCGCTGCCTCCCGGCGCGTGCCTCTGCTGTCTTGTGTGTGTGAGAGAGAGAGAGAGAGAGCGAAAGGCGCGCGTTGGCTATGGAAACGCTCTTTCTTAGAGGAACGCTGTACCAGCTCGCAAAGGAGGAGAACGCGCCTTCACCCGCGAGAGACAACGTTGGCGCAGGCAGCGTCTCCTAGCGAGTTTCTTGATTGAGAAATACCGACTGCTCGCGTTGGAGAAGCGTTCACCGGCAACCCATATATATGCATATATATAGGCACTGGATCTTGACTTGCAATGAAATGCCGGTGGGAGATTTCACTTGTGCATAGTTGAACCATGAGGATTCGTAGCGTGCGCGTTAACTAAATTAATCCAGAACTCGGCACGATCTACGATGAACCTCCCGAGCTTCGCCCACTCACCATCATTCACTCCGTGGATATGCTGTAATTTTTTTCCCAACATGATCCTATAGGTGTCAAGAATAGTCGTGGGCAAGCATTGATGTAGCAGTAGTAGCAGCAGTAGTAGTAGTAGTAGTAGTAGTAGTAGTAGTAGTAGTAGTAGTAGTAGTAGTAGCAGTAGTGGTGGTGGTGGTGGTGGTGGTGGTAATAGTAGTAGTTGTAAATTTATGTCTTTAGTAGCTTTTTTACTGATAAGGTATACGTAGATGTCGATGCACAAAGAAGGCGCCGGCTACTCCTTGATTCCCGAGTGCGGTGAACGTTCAACATGTATGGTTCAGTATGCGAAGCAACCCAGCATAATCACAATAAGAGCAGTTCCACAAGAACAACAAACACACACGCTGATGGCACATGTATACAATTTGATAGATTTCTGGGGTTTAACAACCCAAAACCACGCTATGATTATGAGAGGCTCCTGAAATTTCGACCACCCGGAGTTCTTTAGCGTGCACTGATATCGCACTGTACACGGGAACGCCATTTCACCTCCATCGAAATGCAGCCGTCGCGGCCGGGATTCGATCCCTTTACCTTCGGAGCAGCAGCCGAGTGCCATATAGCCACCATAGACCACCGTGGCGGGGCTACAGGGCTACATACAAGCTCGAGAACATGGCGATAATCTTGCGGAAAGTCTGTAATAGAGGAGTATAAATGTCGAAGTAATGCTTGCGTGGCCACATTTCGATTTGAGTTTTCTGCCTGAAATTTTACTAATTGTAAACCAGGCTGACTAAAGGCACACACGCGCGCGCAGGCAACGCAAAGTTCAGTTCAACCAAAAACGTATTCTAAGTTCTGCAGAATAGACCGCCGAGGAAAAACAACTTTCTAATGAGGTCGCTCACTTCTGGCACTTTCCCAGACTGACAAATGTCAAATAACACATTCACTCTTGCTCTTTCTTTTCCGCGCATCTTTCAACGCGTGGATGTCGATGCTCTCAGACACTCTTAAATGGCCTCTGGAAAAGAAATGCTTCCGCTTCACGTGACATGAATTTTGCACACACTTTGAAGTGGCTTCATTTGAATGAATGAATGAATGAATGAATGAATGAATGAATGAATGAATGAATGAATGAATGAACGGATTCATTTCATTGCAGGATGGACAAACCAAGACACGATGGAACGAACAAGCGAAAGAATAAAGTAGGAACGAGAGAATGCACGCGGGAATGGGTTGAAAGAGTAAAACCAAGGACCAAAGATACAATGAATGAATGAATGAACATTATATCGACATTCATCGCGCTTTTTTTTTTTTATTTCTCTCTTTTTGTGCTGGCTCACTGTTATTCGTGCCAATGCTGCGGCGCTCAAGGTTATAAAGACGGGAAACCTCGTAACTCTGCGCCTCCGAGATGAAACTTATCGGTGGTTGAGACAACAGGGCCGGGTCTGTCCTTTGAGCTCGGTTTCTCCGCCGCGGTGCTCTTATCGTTCGCGGAGGGAACTTGGAACCGTATGTCTGACCTTTCCGCACTCCTTCCGATTCGCCTGGTTTTCCCCCAGCTCTGACTTGTCGAACGCATTTGGAGCAGCGTTTAATCATTGCAGAAATGAGAAGATTGCGGTTATTACATTTTTTTAAAGCTACACAGGTTTGATGCGCCGGTCGCCTGAGTTTGAGCACGTGCTTTTCTGCCTTTTTGTTTATACGCCAACTTCCTCGTCCCCCACTGTGGGTTAGCAAACCCGTTACAACTTGGTTAATCTCTCTGCGTTTTTAGCGCTGGTCTCTCTCTCTCTCTCTCTTACAGGCAACAGGCTCGAGACGAGTTTTCAGAAGTTAAGAAACACAGTGCCGGTGTCCTCGTGGTGCGTTCTTCTTGAAACCGAAAATTAAGGCACTGCTTGAATTACATCGAACGTGATGGCTTTTCATGGCGAAATTTGGGAGAGTACATCGAAAAGCTCGTACGATGGCCTCAAATCCCGCTCCAAGTGAACGTCGCGCAAACTCACCGGCTCTAATTCGTATTTTGCAACATCTATACCCTAAAGTGCCAAGTTTAAAGTTTGACTAGTAAGATTTTGTCACTTATGCGATCGCTCGTTGCTATTTTTTGTGCAAGTTACGTCGCCTCTTGCGAGCGATACACTACTCAAGTGAAACAGCTCTCCTATGCCCACCAGGAGATCTGAAATTTTGTTACCACTTAAAAAGAGGAATTACATCTATTTGCATAGTTGCGTGAAAAGACCCTTCCTTCAACTGCCTTATCCTCCCTACCATATTCATTTAGCAAAGCGGCATAGTGACCGGAAGCATATGACTCGTAATATCAGGCTTAAACTGGTTCACATAGTCACCTAGTTTATTGATAAAAGACGGTGACGTCAGTGTTTACATAACTCTCTCAAGAACACGTGGCAAGTCATAACACCCGTTTCACGTATACCAACTTTCATTTCGCCTGACTCTGCCAGATTTCTCCGAAGCCTACGTGACAGCTGCCTCGTCCGCGCGGGGCATGTCATTCTGCAGAGTTCTCTGTTACTGCTGTTCAGCCCACAGGGGCCACGGCATACTCACTTCCTCGATTTGGGAGGGAAGAGGGGGGGGGGGGGGCGCAAATCGCGGAAACGCCCGCGTAACGGCGTTACGGGGCGCGGCGCTGCGTCACGCAACCACTTGCACCTGCGTGGCTTCGCACCGTAATCACCCAGACGACAACGCTTACATGACCCTTCTAGAACGCAATGGTGTCTCGGCTCTTCGGGGTATACGCGCATCCTCGCTTGGAAGGTGCGAAAAAACCCCGAATTTCGTTAGCATTAGCGTAATTATTAGCGTGCGGTAGAAGAAAACTAACCTCCTTAAACTGTTCTTGCGAGAGTCTGTGCTTACCCGTAGCATCCGAGGAAAGATGCGCGATTTGTAAGCGAGACGGTGGGATCTGCTCTCGCACGCTGCCGCGGGAGTTACCAAACCACACCCGTCCGTCATTTGAATACGTGCACTCTTTCTTTCTTTCTTTCTTTCTTTCTTTCTTTCTTTCTTTCTTTCTTTCTTTCTTTCTTTCTTTCTTTCTCGTGGAGAACGGGGGCTTGCCTCTAGCTCTTTGCCGAGAAGCGCTGCGAATAAACCCCGCGCATGCAGCATGGGTTAATCGCAGGAAGTGGCGTACGTGGTCGCTTGAGGTCTTTAGGTGCCACGGGGTAAGTCGTAAAGTGAGTAGCTAACTTGAGTGACGTCTGCACTACCAAGACGTCACACCTAACGGGGAAAAAATTCTGCCGTCAATGACTTGCTTGCAGATCGTGCGCGAGTGTATATTTAGAAGAACTTGCACAGAGGTCGAAAGCACTCGATCGGTGAACTCTCGAAGAGAGGCACCCAAACGCAAAAACCCGATTCGGGACGCGCTGAAACTGCGAAATCGACAAGAAACAAGAAAGGAAAAAAAAAAAAAAAAACTCGTTCAGAGTGTTCGATATAGACTGAGCACGTATACGGCGTACCGGAGATGCGTATAGCTGGCGGAAAGTGAACGCGCACTAACTGCCTGACGTAAAACGGGAGCAGTGGCGCAGAATAATTAAACGTGGCGCGGGATTTCATTCACGTGAAACGTCATCGTCATGGGTTCTCTTGCCTAGCGAAGGCGGCGCCCCGATTCGAGCTCGCCGTTTCCAGATCGACGGGAAGGGGAGATGGACGGCGGCTACATCGTGGATGTACTACGCCGCTGTGGCTCAGCTGGCGCGACCGGTCGCCGCTGTCGCACTCTACCGGGGACTCCGGTCACGTCGGCTCGTTCTATGCCCTGCTTCGCACGTGCATTTCTCGATCTGCGCGCACTGACCTCTTTCGTTGAGATAAGGCCTGATCTCGCACGAACGGCAATGCTTTCCTATATATATCGCTCATATGATATAGCTAATGGGCTGACCAGCTTCACCTCCCCCCCCCCCCCCCCCGCCCCTCGCTACAAGATCCAAAGGGAAAAAAAAAAGGCATTGTTTTCTTCGTTTATTACTATCTGTTCTGAAGACTTTTCGTAAAATATGTGAGCACTAATATATTATAGATGAAAACTGAAGATATTTGAATAATGCTATGCCTACGACGAGACTCCAAACTATGTCGAAACTATGTCCAACTGCGGATGCGTTGTGTATGCCAGTATTCTGCTGGCTTGAGAAATGAGTGTGCGCAGGAGAGACGATGTTGGCGCGTTGCTGAGAGCTGTGGAAGGCTTCTAATGGCATCACACCGTTCTCGAACTCACGTTAGATGCCTCGTGATTATTGAGAGCAACGTTACTGTTCAACTCGTACCATCTGTCTCCACGCGCGGGACACAATAACCGGTGAAGCTGCATGTGGGAGCCACGGCCATGAAATAGAATGATCAGGGCCTTAACGTAAGTTTTATTGATACGATCACGATACTTTCGCGTTAAGTTATTGCTCAAACCTATACTCGCCCGTTAAATCCCCAAGGTAATGTACGCCAGGGTTGAGACGTCCACTACCGAAGCGCCCCTGCTGGTCGCTATGTAACTGTCCGTCTTTAAATGAGAAAACCAAGCACGTCATGAAGGTATACCTCTATATCAAGCACATATCCAGGCAAACATCTCCAGCACTTTATTAAAGGCTTTCTCCCTCTTTCTCTCTTAGGTAACGCAACCAAAGACGGCCACATTTCACTGAAACGTAACGCAACACATAGTTTCTCCTATAGAGTTTCTTCGTATTCACTGTCTGTTTTCTTCAATTGCGCGCCTGTGAGAATTTCTGTACAGCACAGCGTATGAAATGCACACTGCTGCAGGTATGACTCTTCTTACTTGCACGATGCCGCGCTGTTGGCACTACCTTCAAATGTGTGTGCAAACAAACAAACAAACAAACAAACAAACAAACAAACAAACAAACAAACAAACAAACAAACAAACAAAAGTGCAGCAATTCTAAGTCGAGGAAGACTGCACGACAGCGCGGCGTACAGTGGCGCGAGTTCACAGTCGTCGATGCCATCACGTATACCCGTATACCCACCCAGCGCACATCTCCACCCAGCCACGAGCCCGCAGCGACCTACATTGGAGCAACAGTGACAGCCATGCAGGCGCGGTCATCCGATCGCCTACTAACTGCCGTGCTGCCGGTCCGGTGCGCATGTAGAACGCGCGACGGAAAGACGTCGCCGCCGCGCAGACCGGTCCCGGGACGGCTCTCCTGTTACGCCGGGCGCCGGTTCGGCAACGAGAGTCGACGCCGAAGTCCGCACCCGATGCGCCGGTCGTCCGCCGCTCACGCAACGCTGGCCATTGTGCGCATGCAGGAAGGTGTAGGCATTTCGCGTCCTGTAATGCGTCCCCGTATACGTCCCCGCGACACCGCATGGCAACCAACTGGGCCCGGCTTACGTCGGCGGTTCCTGGTGTCTTGTTTGCTCGCCGCTGCTTTACGTCTGTGGGCACGTAGATCGTAACCAGAGACTTGCCCCACGTGGCTTGTTACTAGGCGGGACGTAGTGGCCCCGCACTGTCGACAAGTTTATGGCGGAGAGACCCGTCGGAAGAACTGCCATGTAGCCCCTGCTATATGGTATTGAGGATCAAACTCCGGTCCTGCGTTCTTACTTGTATGTGCTTTTATTGCGCATCTTTTTTTAACCATAGATAAGTACGAACCAGCTCGGTTCTAGGCACCGTTAAGTCATTGCCTACACGATATCTCTTGAAGCTGAAGATTTTAACAAAGCTGCCTGTTCGAACTTGGTTACAACTCGACGAGAAACTCCAACGAAAAAGCATTATTTAAAAACGACATTTCGGGGCCCGTTCGGTTCCTTCTTCTTGGTTTATACCTAGAGTGGGGCGGGCGCCATTCAGCACGTCACACGTCTGAACAAGGAATCGAATAGGCCTCGAAACGTCGGTTTTACATAAAACTATTCGGTTGGAGTTTCTGGCAAAGTGGTAACAACATCATATGATGCTTGCTGCTGGTACTGCACCTATATTGCACTGCAATATGTCGACAAGTTCGTCGCTTTTTCGCTCTTTGAAAGGCGATTGTTTGCTGGCTATATACTGTCCTATGCGCGGGGGCAGCTGCTATAGTGTCAGGCTTACAACTGTGCTGGCTCACTCTAATTATCTTTACAACAGAGGCGGCAGAATTAATGAGATGCAAAAATAAAATACTCGAACAGTTTATACTCGTTGAAAGTTTATATGCTAAACGTAGATTGATCGAGCATTCTTTGCCAGGAAGATCTAAACTATAATAGAGGAGAGAATTATAAGTTATGATGTCTTTCAAATCAAATTTCACTCGCTAACAGCCTCCTACGCCGGAGCAAGCGACACGTGTAATTCTACAACATATCGTAGTCGTTTTGCGCAATTGTCACAACCCAAAAATATGCACGGACGTTACACGAGGAGCCTCCTTTTGGTATTTATTTAGTTATTTATTATACGCTTTCATGCATGTCTGCAGGCACCACCATTGCATAGAGCCGTAGTTCATGCTAGCCGGCAATGCTTGTTTTGTTACATATTGCTTAGGAGGTGTTCGCACAGCTGCTTATTTACACACAAAAGAAAATGTACGAAAAAAAACATAAGATATCACGCCTAAAGTGGGGTTGCATGAGCGAGTAATGCCATAAAGAATCATGGAAAAGCAAAGGGCTTTCGCATTTCGCATGGCTGCCTGAAGGATGGTACCAAATTCAATACGCCTACACCAGACTAAATTTCAGATGAAGATGAGTCACGTGTACATCGAATACGCTGGACATATAATGTCCAGTCACACAGCGCCCCAATGTTGACGCAGTCAGGCCACCAGAACACATATGTATGGTTTAAACAAAGCGTGACACAAAAGACGACATGAGCAGGTGTCAGGAAATGAGCTTTCGCTGTGTGCAAAATGTTTTTCTCAATAATTTCCACGAATGTCGCTCGCTTGTATGGAAACCTGTTTAGGGCCAATAGAGCTCGCTTTTGTAATACGTGCGTTCGTCGTGGAACCTAGGTATACATCTTCTCGAAACAGAAGAGCCCTGTGGTTTAGTGCCCTTAAGCATAGTGTCGTGGACGTTCTAACAACAACGATATGAAGATCCTCGTCCACGTGGTTGCAAATGCATTATGGCCTTGCTGTTCGTGAAGTTCTGTGGAGAAAGTGTTTCGCGAACGCGGTACAGAACTGTATAGGCGGTGAACGAGTTTCAAAGGCTCTGCTTGCATTAAATGTTGTTTTTAAAGCCCCGTACTTTGAGCACATGCCTTCCTTATGTAGGGCACAAAAAGTATCGAAATGAAGGTTGGTTATAGACGTGACAATTTCTGCGCAGTATGTCCAACATACGCCAAACGAGCTTCCTAGCAGTTCAAATAGGTCGCAGAAAGAACGAAATACATTTAGCCTAGCCTCATTCTTCAACTGACTTTTCTTGAACGCGAACGAGTACGCATGCCATTTGGCCGGCAGTAATTAAAGTACATTCGTCAGGGATATTGACGTAAACGAGCTTCTTAGGTCGATCACTTGCAGTTATAATTCGACGAACGCGCTATTCTGCTTTTTTTTTTCTTCGCTGGAATGGGAGCATGCAAGAGTTGATGAATAAAACATCGATTTTGACGTCAGCACTAGCTTCTAGAACATAAATGGTATAGGTCGAAGTGCTACTGCGATCGTGACTTGCAGTTTTCAATGCCACGCGTTTTCTGTGATAACCGCGATTCCGCCGAGGCAATACATGTGGCGATAAATCGACGGGACAAAGACAAGACACAACACACACGGGCTATGGCCCGTGTGTGTCTTTGTCCCGTCATAGCCCGTGTGTGTTGTGTCTTGTCTTTGTCCCGTCGATTTATCGCCACACGTATTGCATCAACTAGTGAACCAACTAGACCAACAACATTTCCTGTTGGACTTCGCAGAGTTTTGACGAAACAACTGGATGGCGCGACTAAAGTATTACGGCGCAAAAGACAGAAACACGCGCGAAACATTAGAAGGAAACTTATATCTGGGTTGGTATCTGCAAGCTCGAACACACACACACACACACACACACACACACACACACACACACACACACACACACACACACACACACACACACACACACACACACACACACACACACATGTCGATATGCATCAATACACAGGTACAGAGCTACATGGAAGCAGAGTAGCAAATACAGGGAAACTCCCTGCGCGTGTATTGACATTGCATGTCTGAACTTATCTAATGCAACAACCTTCTGAACGAAAAACTTCCATTTGCAAAAAGTATTCCATCCCAAAAATGCTCCCTGCTTCGGTACAGGGCCACGATAAGGTATCGGCGGTCGAACGGCAGACCTGGATCACCGAGAACAAGTTCGTCCACCTCAGCGGTAGTCCGTCCCTCAGAGATTTCTTTTTTTTTTCTTTTTTGTTACGACGCGACAGACTAGAACTATACAGGACACAAAGACAAACAAGCAAATAAGAACACAAAAGACAGACAAGAAAAGCAGCCTCGCCAGCGTCTCTTTCCGTCGTCCTGTTTTCGGCGTCCCCCGCTGCCAGGTTCCGAAAAGAAAAACACAAACACGACCGCCGAGCGATCTTTTCATGAAGGCGCGCTTCTCTATCTCCCTTCCATCTCCCTCTCCTTCATTCATCTCCTACTCCACCCTCTCTCTCTCTCTCTCTCGCTCTAAAGCGCAGGCGACCGTCCGGTGCCGGTGGATGACCGCGGGACACATCAGCCTCCCGGGGCGCGGCGTCGTGCGCCGATGAAAAACGAAAACGCATTTTCGGGGCCATCGACTGTTGGACTAATTTCACTCGTTTGTACTGCAGCAATGAAAAATAAAGACGGCACGATAAACAAACAAGTACAGTAGGTATTGGAGGAGACGGGTGGAGGAGACGGGACAGATTTGTTTTGGTTTAAGAAAAGCTAATGCACTACCTCCACGATGGTGGCCTTGTGCTCTCGAGCAAGTTTCTTTAGGCTTTACTCGATAACCGCAGGGTGTCTAGTTTTACACTTCGTGCCCAGCTGCTTCGACGCCACTTTCGTAGGTTGTGTGCTCCTTACGGCAAAGTGTTGGCGCCCCTATTTGATAAAGGCGACAAACCGAAATCACTCGGCCAACATATGAACCACTTTTCCAGCGTCATACAAGCGAGAGAGGGCGCACGCTTGTGTGCGTTTAGCTATGCTTAGCACTAACCTTATTCCCCACTTGCCAAAATAAGAACTGAATATTCATTTGCTGTTTAAATAGCATTACCACCTTACTTATGTATGGTGTGTGTGTCTGTGTGTTACGGAAATATTCTTATACAATTCTGAACGTTTCATGTGTACCTTGTTTTGCATTTACTCCTCTCATCTTATACGTTCTCTGACCCGCCCTCTAGGCTGCCGTCACTTTTTTTTTTTTTTTGCTTGCACAGTGTCCGATCTGCTCCACCTGGTAACAGTCGCCCAGCCAGCTGCTCCTACCACTTTCTTATCGTTTTCCATCTGTGTGAACTCAATGGTATTACCGAGAAAAACGCAGCGAAGCATATGTGTGTCTATGATTATAAATTGACGAAATCACATCGCGGTCTGCGTCGTCTGCACCGGAACGACTCTCCCAGCCTCTATACTTCAGACACATAGTGCGGGCACTCTGTATCTCTCTGTTTCGCAAGCCACTTCACCGTCTGCGATCGTAAAAATGCGCTCGGCGTGTGCCCTTCTTATCGAAGCCTTATCTCCTATAGAATCAGCAAAAGCGAAGATGTACTATACGCGCGCTTGCTCTGATTCAGAAACCCCTTGATCACCTCCATGCTTTGGTCATCTGTTCGCAGACATCGGTTGGTGACGTTTGCAGGCAACTTATTTTATTTCTTTTTCTAGCTTTCGTTTTGTCTTTCTTTATGAACAAGCAAGTTATCTCTTCTCTTCGCACGCCATTTCCTATATGGTCGTAACAGGCAGCATGCTCAATCAGGCAACAATTTTACGTTTATGGATGATGCGCGTGGTTGTTGGATTCCTTTTAATTTTTCGCGCTTTCTGTTCTGAGTATGCAGTCAAGGTGTTATCAGCACAGTCTTGCTAGTTGTGCTGTACACTTCACCAGCGAGGTACGGGTGCCTCAGGCGGCTAAAGTTCTGCTGTGGCATTAGAAATGCTCTTTGAATAAGCGCCCTTTCCCCAGGAAAAAATAATAATAAAAAAGCGTGGTACGTGGCGTGAAAAGTTCACTTTCTTTACCAAATTCAAACACGAGAACACACACAGTGAAAAAAAAAAAGTAAAAAAGTTGTGCGACTCCCTTCCACAGGTGAAACCTCAGCCACCTGCGTTCGTAGGTGTCAGTGACTGCTTCACTGTATTACTGATATGAAGCATCTGAGAGATAGTAAATGGCGGCTTCGGGGTACTTCGGCGGCGTGTTAGATCCGCTGGGCAGCGTTTTGATAGCGGATAACAACAGAGTGAAATCCTGTGACAACAGCCCATGGCTTAAATGACGGATTCCTATTTTTGTTTTTCATCCTGACCGCGTGGATGCGAGTGAGAAGAACGAAAAAATAAAAAAAAAAAGAACACGTTACAGCGACCTATGCTAGTAACGTGTTTTGCCGTGCTGCACGTCAGAAGTTCTGCAATCCTTTGGTATTTTCAAACGTACGAAAGTATGTGCGTGGGAACAACAGCAAACAAAAAGACGTCAACAACTTGAGCCACGACATTCTATCGATTAGCGTCCGTGCTCCAAAATGCAATGTCGTTTGATGAAAGGAACTAACGTACCTTATCTCTTAAGGAACTAACGTACCTTAAGAGTCGCTCGACTGACGTCCAAAATCCGAAGATTCTGCATCCCGATGTAGAGTGCTTGGGAAAAATTTTTAACGCTAAACACGATCGGTACTATGCATTGTGAAAGCTGTAGCCTGCAGTTATACGGGGTGCCGCACATTTTCTAAATTATAGCTTTCTTCAAGCTCCCGGGCAGGGCCCGCGTTTTCGCGAAAGAATATGAGATCATAAGGAAGCCTTATATTCCAGATTTTGAGGCTTCTCTATAAATCCTTTGCGTAATAGGAGGCATAAACTTTGGAACCTGCATGCTAGGCAGATCTTGCTAGGAAATAACGTATGATACGATTCAAAAGAAAGAAAGAAAGAAAGAAAGAAAGAAAGAAAGAAAGAAAGCGTTTTTTGGTTGGTAACCAAACACTGCTGCACAATGAGGGACAAAAATAATAAAGAAAAAAAAAGAACATACAGCCCTACCACTCTCTGAAGACGCATTCCAGCGTATAGCTATGCTGGCGGGATCAGCCAACCGCTGTAAAATTCTCTGCCGACGCCACTCGAAAAGACGGACGGACTTTTGGTAAGACCCTAGCAGCGTACAGCTTAACAAAATCCATTTATACATGGTTCACTTAATCACTTTAACATTTCGTTCGCTTAAATCACATTTGATTACCATCAGGTAGCCTCCAGTCCACCTAATGAGCATGCCATTTACTTTAACCCTGACTCGGTTCGCTTAATTCACATTTTACTTCGCGCATGAGCGCGCTGCTCCTGCAATGCCGAGGGATCGGCTCGCCTCTGTGGAATCGTTGATTCGTGCTTGTCGTTTTCTCAGCGGACGCGATAACATACACACCTTCGATGTGAGAGGAAAATAAAAAGAAGAAAACAAACAAGGAACGACTGGCGGTACAATTTAAAATTCAAGCGGAAGTAGCGAGACTGAAAAGGTCGCGTTACGCCACAGGCGGAATTACCATCTCGGTGATGACGTCGGCCGCGGCTGCAGCGAGGCAGATGTGCTTTCGCTCGGCGACTGAGCGTAAACAAGCCTCGCGAAGAATGAATAGGAAGACGAGGTCGGTGTCTCGGCCATCAAAGTGGACGCGCAACAATGCACTTTGCGGCTCGAAGATGTAATGGCCGCCCTTGGTGCGGCCTCGCTTGTGCTACCTTCAAAGAAGACCCCCGACTGCTGAAAGCATCGCCTTCGCGTGATCCGGACGCGCAATCAGTCCGTCCCCGTGGCCCGACGCGCACCCCGAAGTAGTGCTTTATTACTCACTCGATACTACACACTTAGGTTTTGTGTAGGCTTATCACAAACGAGCCGTTTAGACATTGTAAAAGAAATTAATTTAGGGGCATTACGTAACAGAGAGAGAGAGAGAGAGAAACAAGGAAAGGCAAGCGAGAAGAGGTCATTCTAAGAAAACAGACAAGGGGATAATTGGGTTTTATACCTGCCATTATATGAGTGATAAATCCGGCAGAAAGTACTTGTATTGCAATGAAAAACCTGCGGTCAAACATGCTGTTTTGGTCTCTTTACGAAAAGGATCGGGTGGCCCCATTGGAGTGTGTTATACCCTTGGTAATTCGCATGCAACGAAACCAAACTCTTGCTTTTTGTGTTGCTGCTTATCGGCGTCCGGGTGGTTTCCTGTTTTGACCGTCACACCGCGGGCTCGTTCGCTCAGCCCGTCATAACAGAGCATAGGCGTTACAAATAAAATAGTAACGTAAAAATCGCGGGCGTATACACGTGCAGTACACGAGGCGGATTCGCGAGTGCGGGTTTTCGGACGGAACTGCCGCGACGTGCAGCACTGCGCCAGTTAGAGGTTCGAACACGTCCTGTTTGTGGTTCAGACGTGAAGACACCCTACTCGAACAACTTTATACGGGTGCTAAAGGAAAGGCGGGGGGCGTTGGCCAACGTCGTCGAGACGGAACAACAAGTGCGCTGGCGAGGAACCGCGGACCGTGCACGCACCGTCGAGCCCGCAGTGTCCGTATAAACACGTCTCTATCACGTGATTGCTCACGCAGACGCGGCGAGCACGGAAGCTCGTTCGACATACTTGCGTGAATTGTGTTTTCCGCTTTAAACGAAGTTGACCGAACAAGTTCGCAATGGGAATTTAGCGTGTGTCGGGTAAACGCGCGTGTCGTCGCGGTCGTGAACACGTGTCGCAACGGCGCGCGTAAGTGTCGCAAGTGTCCAAAGCCCGCGTGTCCTTTTCTCTGGAAGTGACAATAGATAGATAGATAGATAGATAGATAGATAGATAGATAGATAGATAGATAGATAGATAGATAGATAGATAGATAGATAGATAGATAGATAGATAGATAGATAGATAGATCTCATTCCGGGCACCTGTCCACGCCACCAGTTCACAAAGTGCCCTATATACGCCGTCCATGCTCGTATACGGCGTAAGTTAGTAACCGTTTCGTTATTCTACCGCTCGCAATTCGATACTGAATGTTTTAGCGCATTACGCTTGCTCTTTCTTTTCCTTTTTTTTCTTTTTTGAAGTCCACCGCCTACGATCAATCTATTATACTGACCATAACGCACTTGAAGTGCTGCTTGAACTACCTGCTTATTCAGATTTTACAGGCGGGGGACTGGCATTACTTTATTCTCTCCCTCTCACTGCGAGTGATAGCGGTTACGGACACGGCGGCGTCCGTAATCAGCATCAATCCATTGTAACGAGCCTTTAACTGCTTACGCAGCAAAACAAGGAGAAGCGAGAACATAGTCGTTTCGTTATCCCAGCGATTCCTTCGTGTTTACATGTCGACACAGAAAGCGAGTCCCGACGTGTCTATAGCGAAACAATGAAAGAAAGAATTTTATTTTTGTCCAGCTGCTTGAACAGTCATCGCTATCACGCCGGACGTAGCGCGGTTATCGTTTGCGCTTAGCTTGGAGTTTCTCCATTCTTTTCCACACACAAACAGGTGCATGGTATTGCGATGTTTCGTAGACGTAATTTCCATCTTGTTTTCGCATCGCGCAAATATCGCCGGGCTGCGGCCCCTGCTTCGCCATTTGTAGGGAAAGAAAACACTCTAGACTATCCGTCCACTACATTTTATCAATATCGACGGTCAGTCTGGTACAATTAAACCACAGCGACCTCTCTGCAGCCTGCACGGGATGGGGCCCGTAAATACATTTTTAGCTTTTGCATATGTTTTGACTTTTCTCTTTTTGTACATTCACTCCCAATTTGGACTTTCGTTCCCTTATAACCACGACGCATACGAGCCAGGTTATCATTCATGGGAGGCACCACATGCCACAGGCGATCCTGCAATCGTAATAATGCAACGGCCTTTTTGACAGTCGATCTTTTGCGCGCCGCGGTGGTATATACAATGGTTATAGTGCTTGAGGGCTGACCTGAAGAACGCTGGTTCGATACCGGCCGCGGCGCTTGCATTTTCGATGGCGGCGAAAACGAGTGCGTTATTAGAGCACGTTAAAGAGCCGCATGGTTGGTCAAAATTTCCGGAGACATTCAGTATACAGCTAGCCTCGTAACCATATATCGCAGTGGTGGCATACCCAAACCCGCCAAATGTTATTATACCTTAACCTCCTCGCGATGAATTTAACGCATGGCTGAAGCTGCTTTTATGTACCAAGCCTTTATCTTTCTTCATTTCGACATTTTCGGTGGTCTTCACTTTTTGAAACGTCGCTAACGTGAGGTCGTGCTCGAACGCAAGCAGCACGTAATTATGAACAACGACGGGAATCCAATTACTCATTGAGTTGAACCCCTTAAGTGACGACAACACGAAGGACTGTTCGTCCATGAGCTGGAAGTGACCTTTAGGCCCGTGTACTATGCGATGTCAGTGCACCTTAAAGAACCCCAGGTGGCCAAAATTTCCGGTGCCCTCCACTACGGTGTCTCTCATAATCATAGCTGGTTTTGAGACGCAAAACCCCAGAAATCAATCAATAGTAATGAGCTTTAATTTTTGCTCTAGCATGCAAGAAAACCGATATTCGCGTGTTAAGCTACGAATCGAACGTCGAAAACGCTCCGCTAGTGGCATTTCATAACCACGAACAGCTTGCATTTTATACTGTTAGCACTCGTTCCACGTTCTCTCTACCGATGGCTTGTGTCTACTGCCAAGAAATATGCACACAGTTGCACGTTTCATCTTCTATAACAAGAGGAAGATCTCCAGAAGGCAATTCGAGAATCATGTGGCTGCTCCCTCGTGAACCGAGTCGCTTGCCAATGAACCACGTGAAAAGTGTCGTATGACTTGCAAATAACTTTGCGCAAGTCCAACGGCCGGGAGAAGGACTTCCTCGTTGTTACCGCTGGCATTACTTTCCTTATTTCTCTCGTTGTATAACCGACTCGTAACTGTGCCCAACAAACTCCAGATAAATGTTAGAGGTATGGTCCTTTCACTCAGGTCGTTGTCGCTTGCTCTTCCCATCTTATAAATTGCCTGCCATGGTACCTTAGAGCTCGTAGTCTAAACTTGAAGACGCAGATTGGATTCCTTGCCACGGCATAAGCATTTCGATATGGGCGAAATGTGAATTATTATTTTATTTATCTGGCATGTAAACATGTACGCACGAGGAGGAGTGTGAAAAAAGAAAAAAAAAAAAAGGACCACCCGTGTATTACCTATGTTCATGCGCGCATTAAGGAGTTTCCAGGTGGTCGAAGTAAAACCGGTGTTCCCCGGCATACAAGGTGAATCATAATCATGTAGTAGTTTTCGCTCCTAAGACACCAAACTTTCCTTCATCTTTTTTTTTTTTTCATCTCATTGTAAGCACGGAAACAACAGTTCGCTCTGTCTCATTGTCCGATGAGGGGCGCGTGACATTGTCTCACATACATACGTTTTTCTCTTCGTTTATCTGAGTCAGCGACAACTGCTGCAGTCGAGGCGAGGTATGTTCCTACATTTGCGCCGAGAGCGAAAGATAGAGATATGCCTGTTTCTTTCTTCTTCTTCTTCCTTTGTTCTTTTCCGTTCTTTCTTTCCTTCTTTCTTCCTTTCTTTCTTAGCGCGAATCCTGTACAGCGGCGCTTGTTTACTTGTTGTGGCCCGTTTATCGCGTCGCTGCATTCAGTGTGACGTCACACCTGTTCACGCCCCCTGAGCGCCGTTAATACCCTGACGCGTTCGTTCCGGGGAACATGATTACCATAGGGCGAAACTTTCCACCCCGGGCCACCGACTCTGCCGCATAGCTAATGAGACCGAGTCGTCTCCGTAGGTCTCAGTGTACGCCGCCGCGCTTCAGACACCGATGCCAAGGTTGCCGCTGTGGTTCCAATATAGGCAGCAACGACACGCTCAACGTAGCCCTACGTAGCGTAACGCGGCCACCACGTCTAGGACAAACCGATGACGTCATTGGTAGACCCAATTAATACCAAAACACTCTCAGTATACATCTTGGTATGGCCTTCAGCCGGCACTAAGCATTCACGCACAAATGTATTTCTTTCTTTATTTAGATGTGAAAAACATGAGAAGGTAGGCTACGTCATAGCCGGCTATACCAACATCATGAAATTGGTATAAAATTGGTATGAAGGAACAGAGTTATTTCGCTTTTCCTTCTTTCTTGACGCTATTAAATTGTGGAATGAATTGCCCAATGATGTGGTACAGAGTACCTTGGCCGATTTTGAGGTTCGTTTAGATAAGTATTTTTTTTTTCATGAACTGTCTATAATTTCTTGTATGTCACTGTATTCTTTTTCTACAAATGTTGTATTGTTACATATGCTACCTTACAAATGTATGTAACCGCGTATTTCTTACATTGAGTGTTTATGTGTTACAAATGTTACGCCAAATTATTCTGCAAATATGTCATTATTGTGCATTGGCCCACCCTATAAAGGCCCTCAAGAGAGGGCAAACAGTATGACTAAATAAATAAAAGTCGAATAAATAAATAAATAAATAAATAAATAAATAAATAAATAAATAAATAAATAAATAAATAAATAAGACACGGAAAAGAAAAAGGAATAAGGAAATACGCACCACTTAGCAGCTAGGATCGTAGCCAGGTTGTGATCTTTGGGTAGGGGGATCAACGATGTGTTCTACACCCCCCCCCCCCCCCCTCAATACTAATCGATGTGGTTTTACGTGCCAAACAAGCCATGTTTATGATTCACGGCCCCGCAGTGGAGGCCCCCGGAATAACCTAAGTGCACTTCTCTTTTCGAAGCAAACACCCAGGCGCTCAGCTACCATGGCGTCTGTACGAATGTACGTGTTTGATGGACATGCCTACAGTGAGTACTAAAATAATAATTTGGAGGGAAGCTGCATGCAACGTAAAGGAGTTCGTACAAATCTATGCCATTCTTTATTGCTATCGGCATGAAATATATTTGGCTGAAAATCAGGCCAACATTCAAGAGGCATATAGCCATTTTAGTATATCCAAGAGCCGATAGTATAAATTCTATTTATTTATTTATTTATTTATTTATTTATTTATTTATTTATTTATTTATTCGATACAGTTAGCTGACACCTTCCATAGACATGAGTGAGACCGTAACGGGAGTTCGAACCGCGGAGTTCGAGCCCGCGACCTTCGTGCTCAGCGGCTCAACGCACATATAGTCACCCCTGTGCCACCGCGGCGGGGGATAACTTTCACATGGTGTAGGCATGTCAGATGAATCCTTCCCTTCCCCCTAACCATTCCCCTACTAGAGAAGCATGGGAGGCAACCCTACTCAATTGCTCAGGACTGGAGTCTCAAAGGGCTCTAGTCCAACGGGCGCGGGTAGCGGCCTTGTCCAACGGGGTCCCGGAATGAGGACTACCCCTATGTAAAGGGCCCTTGTGGGCCTGCAAACTCTTATCCCTGTGCCACCGCCGCGGGGACCAGGAAAAATAACGTCGCGATGAAGGATTGCCCGTCGCCAAACGTCCGGAAAAGTATGCATCGTATACTACATCTACACACATCATCGGCAATCGCGCAGAAATTGCATTCTATATTAAGGAAACACAGTCGGCCAAAAATAATCGAGTTCTCCGTGATTCCCCGGCATCTGTTTGTATTACGGGTCGTTGTTGGGCAGTACGGGCCACGATCGTCGGGACGTGACCATCGATGCCAAAATCGGTCTACGCGACTGCGTCACGTAGTATACCACAGCCGGGTCTCATAAACATTCGTAATGAATGTTCCGGGAGAGCGCTTCCGGCGCCCCGGTTGCGTACCAAGACGATCACCACAGCCGTGGTGGCCCGACAACAACAACAACATTCGCCGATGCGTCGCGAACCCTGCCGGTCGGGGTCCCACGACTACACGCTTGGCAGATGAGCTCCCACTGTTGTTCTACGCGACGCGGTAGAGAGAACGCCGTATAGTCCTGGGCTCGCGCTCCGGGGAGCGTTGCGCCGACTTGTCGAACAATCGCGAAAAACAGTAAACAAGACGCGCGTCATCAGCGTCGCGTCATCTTGCGCAGTGCGTGCGATGGAATTTTCCGATAACCTGCAGTGCATGGGGCGACGGTTGGGCCCGCGAAGACTGTCACTTTTGACACCTCGGTGTGTCTTAACTCATTATGTACACATAAAAGTGTCAGAAATCACTGACACAAGAGCTATGAGGGAAGAATCCAAAGTGTGGCTATTCGTAAGGTGGCACTGTACCTTCTTTGCCAGCATTTTGAAATGGAGCGGAGAAATTCTCAGGTGCCCTTGGATACCGCCTAAGAGACGCGAAGGCAAAGTTATTAGTACACCTATTGCACAAAGGAATTATTAGTCATTTGCTTTTGGAGCACCGTTTGTCTTTCACATTATAGGACCACACCTTAATCCACCTTGGTCCTAATCATATAGCTTTTTTCGGAACTTCGCTTTGTCAGGACTCGGTTACTGTGCTGGTGTTTACGCAATGTTTACCCAACACGAATATTATCTAAATATATTGTATAACCTTGTCTGGTTTTCTTTCTTTTTACTCATTAGATATATCATATCTGATGTCGCACTGCGTAATTACCTTCGTTTTACGAGCCCTGCTGTGAAGTCGCTGCCAAGTGAAAGTGTGCCAACGTTCTGTCGAGCTTTATCTTACAGCGTTTTCTGCGCCCATTGTCTGTAACTTTACACGAGGCGGAAATGACAGAATGTGATTTGATTTGCTAGTATGTCAGATTACCGACGCATGCATTGGCTTTGCCGAGAAATATGCTCTCTCAGGCTATAGGCTTCAGGAAAAGCTTTATTGAAACCGGATGCACTCGTAAGCGTTACCGGCATAGAATAAGTTTGTACAGTGTAGTATATACCAGCGCAATGCAAAGTAAGTGCGCACTTATATGAGTTTCTTTTATCAAACACATGTATCTTTTGGAAAAATTCCTCCGGGAATAACAGTAACGAAATTCCCAGGAGTCCTTAGCTATCGCTTGAAGGGGTCCTGCGACACTTTTTGAGCATAGCTCTAAAACGGTGACCATAAGTCGTGATGGCTCCACGTGATATGTTAAACAAATATTGACTGCATTGCATTATAGAGAATTCGCAATTCGCTTTCAAACACACTTGGAAAGCGCCCGCTCTTCCTTCAACAACGATGTCACATGTGGCGCTAAGTCGCTCGGCTTTTTTCGTTGCTCATTATTGGATATAAGCACATCATCTACATTTTTTTCAATTCAAAACGAATAAATAAAACGTAGCAGATTATCTTTCAGCGATCGTGAATCAGCCAATGCTATTTCTGCCTCAAGCGACTTAGTCGGTGCCGCATGTGACGTCATAATTATGTTGAGCGGGCGCTTTCGAGCTGTGCTTGAAACTGAATTGCGAATTCCTTAATTCAGTGCAGTAAAATTTGCCCACATGCTCACAGGAGTCTCCACAACTGATCGGTGCCGTTTATCTGACTGTTCGAAAAGTGCCGCAAAAGGCGAATGTCAGGGCCCTTGGTAATCGAACCCGGGACCTAGGAGTTCGAACCCGCAACATTTGGCAGTCGAAGGTCACGTGACTGTAACTTCACAACAGGCTGCAATGGTTAACGTTCATACACGTGTGGTTCACAGTCTCATGCTCACGTACCTCTGGCTCATACCATATTCGAGGCGGTTGTGAGCCACACCTGATTTTTTTTTTCTTGCAGTTAATCGCGGTGTAAATGGCAATGATATGAGAAATTGTTGATGTCGTGCCCTAGTCAGTCAGTTCACGGTCCCCCATACTCTTCCATCGAATTTTTCATTTCCTGTATCCTATTTTTCTACCACCGTTTTTTCTTGCTTTTTTTTTTCCAAGGCCACCTTCGCATGACACACATAAGGCTTTCGCCCTAATGACATCGAACTGCACATAACTTCGCTGCTCGATTTCGAACAACGGGAATCGAACCATTAGCGATCGGTGCAGCGCGCACAGGGCGGCATGCGTTCAAAAGACGCGTATGAGCACCGGGGGCAGCGGACGTCCGCACGTCACACTGATCGGCGCCAGTCCGTCGGACGGCGAGCCTCCCGAAGGTGACGGAAACCGAGCGCTGGTGGCTGTCACAAAGAAGGGGAGGGGGGTTGCGCTAAGAGCAAGCGACAACGAGCGGCCGCGTTGACCGTGACGTAGGCCACGCCGCGGCGTCTCGTCCTGAATGGCTGCGCCAGGGCTGCAGTACTGACCTCGTCGCCGCCTTTATGCTTCGGCCCTCGCGCCCGCCGATGAAGGGTGTACGGCAGAGGAGGGGGGCGAGGGGGCGACAACCGTGGCCACGAATTCCTGAGCGAGAGTCGGCATTCCGGCCCGCCAATTACTTATATATACGTCGGACGAGATATCTCGCGGAAGAAATGAGAGGGAAAAAACAGAGAGAAGGGCGAAACCCACACACCGCGGATGTCCTCTCTACAGTGTGTATACGCTCACGGACGCAGGACTGACGTTTTCGCGGCGAATTAATACCGACCGTAAGAGTAGATATCGGAGGGGTGTATAGATCACTCTGCCGTCCGGCTCCTCGGATCGAATGGCGCGTGTAGGTGTACACATTGCGTTGAGAGTACAATTATAGATATATATACACAACGTGCGCAATTGAGTACGTAAGTGCAGACCTTCTGCCGCGTACCCCCTTCGCAGTTCGTAAATAGCGCAATCAGTATAAGTGTGCACTCGGTCGGGATGGGAGTTAACGGCGGGCTGACGACCTCGAACGTGGTTCAAGGTCTTTAAGGCGACTTCCTCCGCCTCGGAAGTGATCATCTCGCTCGATTTCTCTGGGTTACTTTTTCTTTTTTTCTTTTTCTCGCGCTCATGCAGGGATGGTAGTTGGTATACGGTAGTGACGTAATTACGCGGGACGCTGTAGATGTCATTATGTGCGTAGTTGATCCATATTAGGAACTTAATTGTACAAATTGACGCGCGACCTCCTAACTTATCGACAAGGTCCACGTTCGCGGCCCTGCTTCGGTTCTCACCATTATCTTTGCACCGTGTCTGACCTCCATGGCCTGGCAAACATCCTTTTTCTGCTAGAGGTTGCATCACTACAAATCTGTTTAATAATAATAATAATAATAATAATAATAATAATAATAATAATAATAATAATAATAATAATAATAATAACAACGAAGTCGGGTGTATTATCGGCAGGCGTGGCCATTTTCTCCGGAACGAGAATAAGAGACGAAGCGAGCAAGAAGAAAATAAGAAAAATAGCAGTGAGATATTATAATTTACAGGTCAAAGTGTGGCATAGATTATTTTGCATAATTCAGTGTAGACAACATGACTTCCTTAATTGGGAAATAAAAATAAACTAAAGCAACAGATACGATTGAGCGCCGTTGCGCAAGGAAACGGATGGATTTAGAGTACGGGAAAACACCGATCACACGTTAATTGCTATAGTGACTGTGCATGCTCGTCCAAGTTAGGCAGTCCCATCTGCGACAGGCTGACGAGTAAACCTTGTCCTAATAATAATATGTGGTGTCTTACGTGGTCTTATTTGATTTCTGGGGTTTTACATCCCAAAACCACGGTACCATTATGAGAAAAGCTGTAATATAAGGCTTCGGACATTTCGACCTCCTGGGGTTCTTTTTAACGTGCATTCAAATCGCACAGCCACACGCGGGCCTCAACATTTCGCCTCCATCGAAATGCACCATGCCACGGACAGGATTTGATCCCGGAGCTCTTACCCCTGTCCTAGCGTTGTTTGTCTTGAATCACGGGAGAATTAGGCCAGCGCAGCGTGTCAAGAAAACAATGAGTAAGGAAAAAAAAAGGAAACGATGCATCAACGATAACAACGAAGTGTTACTCCCAATCAAAACATTGTTTCCAACAAGATATGCGTCGTGTCCGAAATATAGACTCTGGAAATAGATTCTCGATTAGAATTTCGTCGGTGGCCGAGTGGAACCGAACAAACCCTGGTACATACCCCGCCAGAATAAGCATTGTACCCATGTCAAGAAGAAAGAAAGTAAGAAACGCTTTACCGACCACGCGTCGAGGGCCTTCAAGCGAAGAGCAAGAAGCCCGTGCTTGTTGTTGTCCACTAAGTTACGCCGTCATTCGCGCAAAGCTACGCGGTTTTGCGAGCCGACCAAACATTTTACGACTTCGCGGTAGACCTTCCACAGTGTACGCAGTGGTAATAAGACAGGACATATACACTTAGCAGCAGTCATTTGAGCTCACTAAAGCTGAGTTGTGCAGTCAGCCTTTAAGGTGAAACCGAGGATTCTATTTTTCTTCTTTTCTTACAGGTTGTCACGCTTCCGGTGTGCATACCATGGTCAACACAATTTGCTCTTTTTGACGATTCCGGCCGGGTGTCATTATACCCTAGTTATAAAAGAAAAAAATAATCTGCCGGCGCCCTTGGCGAAGTTTTAAGAACCTTCAGGCATGTGCACAAACGACTTTTTCTCTCGTTTCATTCGCTACTCGAAGAGCGCGCGTGTCCAAGAGTCTCTTACAAGACAACGTTTTTTGTGTATTTTTTCAAATGTTCTTAACGACTTTCCTACCTCCTTCCACTTTCTTTTCTATTCTTACGTAATCCCAGCGTAGGCTTCCTTTGTTTTTTCTTGTTTTTCTATATTTTGTTGCCCGTTTTGCTCGGTGGCTGTCGCAGAAGCGTGTGCGAGTTGGCGAGCTTTGGCGCAATCCGGTTGCTTCCTGTTATTTGGAGACTCGGCACGCGAAGCGCTCGTTGGCTAGGCGATACGGCGATAGACTTGCTGGGCACGGCTTAAGGCCCACGGACAACCCTCTCCTCACATTACTCCCTCTCTCCCCCTCTTCTTTTCTTTTTATTGCGTTTATTTCTTATTATTGTTCTTTTTTTTACTCCTTCCTTTCATGAAAAGCTCGTAATCCAGCGCCACCGGACGAGACCGACGAGGACGCGCGCAAGGGTTTCTTGGAAGCACAAAATTATAGTAAAAAAAGAAAAAGAAGAAGAAACTCGGCTGGGGGCAGTGTTGCTGAAAAACAAACAAAGAAAGAACATGAGAAAGGGGTGCGTGCCAAAGTGTCACCGCGATCTGCTTCTTTCTCAACAGAACCGGGCCCTCGAGACTATTCCGGTCTTTCTTGCTCTCCCGAAAACGCAATACTATGTCAGAAGAAGCTCTAGCTGCGGCTGTAACAGCTGTTCCGGCGAAGAACCGACCATCCTGCTGCTTGCGAGCAGCCAGGTGGACTAAAAGAAAAAAAAATCGCGATGATTGAACAACAAGTTGAGAGGAAACCTTTAGAGGGTGATCGTGAAAGGATCACTTGCTCCTGATTGTCGGTTAGCTCGATCTCTTCGCTTGTGCTACTTGGGAGGCGCGTGATTTTTGCGAAGTTGGTCCTGTATCTTCTATACAGTGCCGACCTGCGTTAAAGACAATGCCAAAATTCCGAAAAGGATCTGTGTGCTGGCATCGAAATCGGCCACCTGTATGTGCTACGTGAAGTGTATTTGCAAGAGAGTCAGCACTATTTCTACCGAGGGTTCTTAGCTGAACCAGTTGGTTCCCCAGCAAGATGAAGCACTCAAGTGAGGCCCAGCAAGTGAAGCGCGATATTTTGAATTTGAATTGAATTTTTGAATTTTTGAATTTGTATTTATTTCAGATAACAAAAAATGTCTTGTATGCAAGGGCAAAAGGCAGATGTGCTGTTGGGATGGCGGCCGGCGCCTTTTTTTTTTCTTTTTTTAAAGGCGAGGCTCATGTGTTTTATTCGAGTGGTGACCTTGAGGAAAGTGAGTATGTTAAACCTGCAAAAAAAAAAAAGAAGAAAAAATAAGGTGGGGGGGGGGGGGGGCACACGAAAAGCTAAAGCATTTCTACTGGAATCCCAAGGTCGCATACAAGGCCCATAAGCGTGGCATGGCATTGGTAGGTACCTATGAGAAGTAATTAATAATTGCGAGATTCATTATGTTACGTAGGTATTAATGATTTAAACTTCTAAAGGTCACCACTTCATGAGGGTATACCCGCCGCACGTGATCAGAAGCTCGAAAGTGGATTTACAATATCATCTTACGTAGACTATACGTCAAAGGCTTCCGCTTTTACGACTGTTTAGGCAGCAGCGTAAGGGAGGCCTGGTATTTTTAGCTACCAGCGTCGGGGACACCTATATTGGATCATTATGGAGTACGATAAGGTCACTGCACTGGCCCTCCATTGTGACCCAGCATTCCGCTGCGGTGAAAAAAGATGCACCGGCCGTCGCAAGGGTTGGTTGTCACGTTTGATCGCGTCGCTGAGCACTCTGCATTATATATGACGAAACAGCGTGTGCGATTGACGGCAAGAGGGGAAACAGTAGACCAGACAGAACGCTCAGGCGGATTTATATTGGAGATAGTACAGTATATAAGGTACAGAGCACAATTAGAAACAAACTGGGATACAGTGCAATCTGGTGACTCGATCGGCCGTCACTGAAATCCCTTGCACGAATGTCAGCAGGACACACAGGACTATAAACATGCCATAATAGATTTGGTATGCACTGAAAGACCATTATAAATAAGTGAACGAGAACAAGGCAAGAGTGGTAATGAAATACCCCGCGGATCAACAAATAAGGTTTGCAAACATGCGTTATCGATGCTGGAATCTGCGAAAAGGATCATATAAATAATAATAATAATAATAATAATAATAATAATAATAATAATAATAATAATAATAATAATAATAATAATAATAATAATAATAATAATAACAATAATAATAATAATAATAATAATAATAATAATAATAATAATTCAAATGTTTATTTAACGTGCCCAGGAACAACCGTAAGGTCTTTGTAATGGCGCACAGGAAAAAAAATACAAGAAACAATACAATAAGGAGACTCTACAGAAAAAAAAACTAATAAACAACAACAAAACAAAAAACAACTAATAAAAACAGCAACATGGGCCAAAATTCATAATAAAATAACAGGAATGAAAAACGCTATAAAATTGCACATACACAACTATGCGCAGGCAAAACAAGAAAAAAAGAATATCAACAGTGTACGACACCATGTTAGTACAGTGCAAAGCTCGGAGCAGAACAGCGACTGGGAGCTGTGAAAAACATCGAGCTCTAAAAAGTAAACATTGTAGAGACGTTGTATCCTGTCAACGGTCGAATGTTCACAGAGGCAGGCGGTTACTTGAAAAGGTCTATTCTCTCTGGTCAGCTTACGTGGAATTCGGAAATTAAGACAGTTGAGCAGTACATGGCAGGATATGATACCATGCACAAGCTTGAAAAGAAATAACAGATAAGCACGTTTTCTCCGGCAGTGTAGTGACGGCAGTGATAGTGATCCAACAGTGCCAATGCAAGAATCAGGGCCATTTCTAGCGAACCTATGGTTATAGATGTCCAGGAATTTTTGCTGGACTCGCTCAATGGCGTTGCTGCTGGAATTAGAAATGCCATTCCAGATCACAGACGCATACTCAAGTTGAGGAAGACATATCGCAGTGTACAATTTGTGGAAGGACATAGGAGAACGGAATTCTCTAGACATTCTGCAAACACAGCCTAGGGTGCGAAGACCCCGCAAAGCAACACACTTAGCATGAGCAGAAAAGTGTAAGGTGCTATCAAAAAGAACACCTAGATCATTGATCTCACAAACCTTACACAATGTCACAGAATTGACAGAATATAAAAATGGCACGCTAGATGTTTTTCGAGTGAAACTCATTACCTTGGTTTTTGAAATATTTAGGGAGAGGTTATTGCTCCTGCACCATTCAGAAAAAGAACACAAATCGGGTTGCAGCAAGTGACAATCGATAACTGAATTAATTTCCTTAAATATCTTTATGTCATCGGCACAAAAAAGAAATTCCGAATGACAGAATAAACATCATTAACATAAATTAAAAGGAGGAGTGGGCCCAGTACGGACCCTTGAGGAACCCCACTAGTAGTTTTGTAGGAAAAGGATGTTTGGCCATTTACGGCAACATAACATGATCTATCCAGAAGATAGCTATGTAGGAGATTCACAATTGAAGAATCAACATCGAAGTGCGCAAGTTTATCCACAAGCAGCGATTGGCTGACAACGTCAAAAGCTTTGCAAAGGTCACAGTAAATAGCGTCTACCTGTCCTCTCTGCGATATAGGCGTGGAGACTTGCATCATGAAACTGGCAAGATTAGGGACAGTTGAGCGGCCAGTGAGAAACACATGCTAATTCGCAATCAATGAATTTTTTACATCAAAAGACAATATTTTGTGAAGAGCAAGCTCAAAGATTTTTGATGCAGCACAAAGAAGGGAAATAGGGCGGTAGTTCGAGACGTCACTTTTACAGCCAGACTTAAATACTGGGAAAACACGAGCAGTTTTCCACATGCTAGGAAACGTTGAAGCATGCAGACACTTATTAAATATGGACTTCAATACTGGTACAAGTATACTGCCATAGGCTTTTAGTATGGCGGAGGGGATGCCATCTGGGCCAACTAATAATAATAATAATAATAATAATAATAATAATAATAATAATAATGATAATAATAATAATAATAATAATAATAATAATAATAATAATAATAATAATAATAATAATAATAATAATAATAATAATAATAATAATAATAATCTGTGCCTGTAATGTGCGTAGAATCAAAAAACTTTATTCGGAATGATCGCCTTGTAAAAGTTTCGCTGGCTTTGCTATCGCAAACAGCGAATTACTGGAAGCTGTGGAGGTTTGGCTTACTTTGCTTTATCTTTGCTCATCGGTCTCCTAACTATAGCGGAGAGGAGTGCATGTATCGGTGACATACGGGACGGCGTGGGTTGCAGCGTATCGTGCCTCGGAGTCTCGTTCTTTTTCAGCTGACATTTGTGGCTCGTCTTCTTACTCTAGCTGTACGATCGCTATCAGCCATGGTACCACTATCACGTAACACTATCGTTATCACTGTTATGTAGTAGTGGGCTGGGGGAAATGATGTGGGTAGTGGGTTGGAAGGCAAGCACGAGTCCGTCTTTCCCTTCTGCGCACCGACGGAATGATCATCATTGCAGTTGAAAAGTGCAGTCAAGGGCTTAAGCTGAGCGCTCCCATACTGAGGGCGATGTGCGCCTCAGAAATTTCGCGCGCGTTACGGCTACTGTACGTTTCCGGAACCCGTGAATCAACAAACACAGGAGAACACACTGAATGGTCAGTTTTGTACATGTTCCCTTCAACAAGACAGTTGGCGGAAAGTTGGGCTCGATGACAACGATCGAGTGCACTAATAAATCGTGATTACTAACGTAACAGACAGGAAGGAAACAGAACACGGGACCACTCCAGACTTCAACTGAGTCTGAAGGCAAAGTCCAGCGCAATCCCGCGTTTTATCCTTAGTTCCTCCCCATTATGCTAGTAGCCAGGTTCTATCATGCTCTTCCAGGAAGTGACACGTTCGCACATTATGCGATTTATGCGTTTTCCGGTTTCTCCTATATAAGGTTTTCCTCGTGAAAATAGAATGTCAATTAGACCTCGCTTTTCGCGCATTCACCCCCCACCCCTTCTTTCGAAACGGTCCCTTCTCCATAATTCAGAGGTTTCCGCGCTAGGAATATGGGATCCCTACAGCTGCACTTAGTTTGTTCACACGACCAACCGAGTCGCACCAGTTTCCACAGTGAAGCGCCTTTATGACGAAGTGATCACGATGTTCAAAATACTTCGTAACGCAAGTCACTCCGTTGTCAAGGTCTTGCGCCGCAGCACTCGCAATATAGCCGGTGCGCCGCAAGCAATCAAAACTGAAAATTGAGAAAGTTAGTGTGGCTTCATCTTTGGTTTGCACAGCGCTCACGGGACGAGGACGAACAATTAAGAAGCACAGCGCACGCAACTGCAATTTTTCGCATAAGTAATCCTTCGTTATGCATGCGTCATTTCGATATAAGCGATTTCGTCGTAGCGCTGTTCGGGTTTGCAATAGTATCACTTGCTGCTGAGCTTGCAGTTTTAAGAAGCACGCAACTTGGGACTAGACGGATAATTATAGATGACTTGCAATATGCATTGCGCACCTGACGAATTCCCATATATGGGTCTTTCTATTTCCTATTCTTTCCTTTGCGCTCTTCATCGACGACATTATAGGGTCAGTAAGGGGCACCTTGGCTGGGTTATCGGAGCATCGCATTTCCGAATCGCTTGTGGCTTCCCTCTATACTGCGGGCCACGAGGCACATGTATATCAAAAAACAGTAGCGAGGCGCGGCGCGCTGGTTGGCAGCGGCTGCCGCCGAGGTCACTGACTGGTTCCTCCTCGGCGCCGTTACGTTGCAGCGAGAGAGGAAGAAGAGAAGCCATGTACGAGCGGAACCTCGTGCCTTCCGGCCTCCATGGAGCAAGCTGCGTACACTACACACTGCAGCGTGAATGAGACTCGCTCCACGGGCCGAGGTCGATCGTGTTGTTCTGATCGAGTACGATTCGGCTCGATGCGGTTCCCCACAGGGACTTCCGCGATCGGCTACTATTACTGCTGCTGCTGCTGCTACCTGCTTTGCTGAATGCGCGACGGAGAGCTGCTCTTTTGTGCCGCATGTATACGGGGGCATCAGCGCTGGCACCAGCCTCAACAACGGCGTTCGCGATGAAGTTACTCTCGCTAAATGCGTGCAGTGTTTGGAAGTTATGCGCTTGGGACTCAGCCGTATATCGGGAACCGATTTTGTGCCGTTGAGGTATGCGTTCCGTTTGAGAAACTCTGAAATGTAGCGCTTGATCAATGGAATTGTTATTGACAAGTATAATCGAAAGTTGATTTTATAATAATTGTCGTTAGGCTAACGACGATGAAGCGCAGCTGGGACGCGAGAAAAGGGATAAAACGCTCTGGAGTACGGTGGAGATTCGCCATCCGTGTACCTGTCTACGCGCTTGAGCACCTGACGTCCTCAGCTTCATTCTTCGGAACCGCAGCAATTGACTGGCCATTTTAGGGAGCCTGCAGATCATCAACAATACAAGACGTCCAAGAAAAATAATGCGGACTTCTGTCCTTGAAATCTAAGTCCTTTAACGTCTGTAAGGTATTTTGTGAGAAATCTATAGCTAGAAAATAGATGGACCACAAAACACCGGAGAAAAGCAAACATCTTCATTCTTTTTATTTTAAGATGATTATGTACATACAGTCAAACACACTTCGTGCTGTGAAACAACCAAGCATGCCAATGAGCAAAGTATGCTTGAGTTCTATACATACAACCCAAAAACATTTTCAACTGAATTTCACCGGAGTACCTTAGGCACTACGTCGACAGCTGTTGCGTTGTAAGTTATCTGTTGTATATCAACGTAATCGGCGTGGTGTCCTCTGTAAGAAACAATGGTTACTCCGCTTATCTTTCTCCCTATTGGCATCGTTTGAATGTCGATATACGACCACGAGATTAGTAATACTAACGATAATGCAATATATCTGTTGGAGAGCTGCAAATTGCCCTCATTCGAGGATAGCTGTGCGTATAAGGGGCCCTAGCTCGATAACCTGAATCAGCCTGTATGATGCCATCCATATCGCTGTACGCTTTTAGCGCTATCGGGGGCTCGCTGGCGTCGCGGCTTTTCCCGCAGACAATCGGCGATTCGTACGGGTCACTTCCCGTGTTCAAAGCGACGCCGGAAGGATGGTCTTATATGTACGCACGATACGGATCGCGTATGGCGTACGCACGCAACGCGAATCGCCGACGTGTACTACTGATACGCATACATGTGATGCGTTATATATATATGAAACACGTTCGAGCTGTATTCATTATGCAGGCGTTCCTGTTCGCTTCGTGGCAATGCTTATGCTCGCAAGGACATCGTGAGGAGCCGAGACCCGTTTTCTTTTTTTTTCTTCTTCTTCTTCTTTTACGTGCGTGATCGCCCAGGTATGCCGTAAATATGTATGTGTCGCATGCCAGGAATGTCGGTATGTCTTCTGCCCGCGCATAGTGAGCAGCATGCGAACGCGGTATAGCAATTTCGATTTCTCCTTTCGTTTCACTGGCCCCGCCACGGTGGTCTGGTAGCTGTGGCACTCGGACGCTGATCCGAACATCGCGGGATCGAATCCCGGACGCGGCGGCTGCATTTCGATGGAGGCGAAATGTTGAGGCCCCTGTCTCAGCGCACGTCAAAGAACCCCAGGTGATTGAAACTTCCGCGGAGCCCTCTGCTAAGGCGTCTCTCATAATCGTATGGTGTTTTGGGATGTAAAACACCAGAAATCATTATTAGTACATGGAAGTGAAAGTAAAGGTCTACGATAGGCTAAGTTCATTCTTGTTCATTATTCGCTTGATTGCATTGGCTGGACCATAGTACGTGTACGCCTGCCGTTAATTAAGAAGAAAAATCGAAGTCCTATAAGTCCCCCTCCCACTGTTTTCTGTTTTCACATCACAACTCCTATACTGCTTGTACCCCTACCCTCCATCCAAGCAGCAAACAAACAAATAAGCGCTCACTGTGACGTTGTGCTTTCACGTCAAGGTAACTGCACAGTCGTGTGTCTACGACAGTTCGGCTGAAAATTTACAGTCCACAGGCTGAAATATCATACACGCGTGTGCGGTTATGCGCAAGTTTAGCAGCACAATAGAAGCAGCAAGATCTCAAGAAACTCTGACAGCAGTATAAATCTTGCACGTGGAAAGCCACGCGCCATCACGTGCTAGAAGTACGAGAAAAATCGCTATTCACTTCAGTGTCCTTTTAAATTTACTCCTATGCACTATAACCACCAAAATTCAATTTTAAATTGTAGTCAGTCTTTATAGAAATGGTCTATGAAATAACATCGCCAAAGCTCACTGCAAGATCTACGAACGTAATCGACATGAGTTGAACAATAAGAAATATGAGACATAGTGCGGCATGTAAATGTGGGAATTATTAGCTAGGCCAGCACGCGGATGGGTTATACTGTTGGACGCAAGCTGCTTCCTGTTGATCGCTTACTCTCCTGGTAACGCTTTGATGTTCATTAACCGAGTGTATGAGGCTGCTTTGTAGGCAGGTTGCGGGGCGGGCGTAACATACCAGAGAACCAACTAGCCCCCAAAATCTGCACCCCTATACGTAGATTCCACATGCACGACTGGTATCGTCTCATGAATACAAAGTTTTGTGATCCCTCTCATATTGGTCACCTGAATAGAAAACGCTAAACTCGCACCACCGGTCTCACAAGAACTGCGCTGCACGAATGCTGTACTCACAGCAGGTCCGCAAACAGCGAGCAGCTCTAATGAACAAACATGAAAAAGGAAACAAAGCCACTTCCTGTTTCAATGTATGCGTTTATATAGCTGCCTTTCGCAGCGTCAACAACTGTTTTGTCTTTCTTTCTTTCTTTCTTTCTTTCTTTCTTTCTTTCTTTCTTTCTTTCTTTCTTTCTTTCTTTCTTTCTTTCTTTCTTCCTTTCTTTCTTTCCGAGGTACAGAAGAGACGAGTGCATGCAACCACGAAACGCCGCGCGCATTTTACGCAATAGATATATAAGAGGGCTCTTGTTTCGCCGTAGAGTGTACGAAGCGCTCCGGTCACGGCTGGTTCCTCGGAGCAAAACACACAGCGCACGCATCTCCATGCAGGGCCGTGTGTAGTAGTCATATGGAGGAGGCGATCTTCGCTGTTGACCGGGCGAGATAAAGACGCCGGCTCCCGCGAAATGTGTTTGTTTGCCCTCTGCGGCGACAATATGGGACATGCTGGGCCGTGTTTATATGTCAGCGCACCTCTCCTCGGTGTGCATCGTGTTCATCTATGTGAAGGCCTGATTTATTAACTGGCTATCTCAAGGTGGGAATCTTGACTGTAAACTTAACCTAGCGAGGCCAACCATTCAAATTGGATGCTTGTCGCTTTAGCTGAATTTTCCTGTAGTACACCACGGTCATGCTGAAATTACCGAAGTCGTTCACCGAAACAGATGAAACAAGCGTACACTTTGCAGCATAAACTTCATATCTCGTTTCCCGCTTATGTCCCGTCGTCGTACGGAAAATAAACGATAGCCGAGGAAACAAGTGAAGGTTTGCTTCGCCTGAGGGAGTTCTGGCCCCATTTCGCAAGGTAGCCCCACCACGGTCTAGTGGCTATGACACTCGGCTGCTTATCCGAAGGTCGCGGGATCGAATCCCGCGGTTGCGGCTGCATTTTGACGGAGGCGAATTGTTGGGGCCCACGTACTGTGCGATGTCAGTGCACGTTTTAAGAACCCCAGGTGGTCGAAATTTCCGGATCCCTCCAGTCTCTCATAATCATATCGTGGTTTTGGGACGTTAAACCCTTGAAATCATTCATTTTGCAAGGCAGCTGCATTAAGCGCGGTGACAATACAACAAAACGTGTTGAATATACAAAGCGATGCGTAGTGTAGTGCACGAGCAATATTTTGCATGTCGCGAGTACAAACAATGTTGTTTCGGACTGATGCTTCGAGGCTCTCCCCAAACTATTGTGCGAGTAAGCTGAAGTCCAGAATGGTGGCTACGCGGGCCTGTTGGTAGGAACGCGCACAAATATGAACAGAATAAGTATAAGACACGACACTACCAAATTGAAGGCACTGACCACTACAATGCCACCGAGCAAACTTATAAGAATAATGAAAGGGAAAAATAGCACCCACGCGTTTGTGTCTCAAAGCTTCATCGGAAATGAAACCGTGGTTGACGAAAAATTCGGTCTGACCCGCGGTACAACTGCAACCTTGATTAGGATTTAACGTGCAGTTAAATATAAGTTCGCAGGTATGTATTAAATTTCATCCCCACCGAAATACTTCCGCCGGGACCGGGAATCGAGCCCGCGTCCTCGAGCTCAGAAAAGCAACGTCGCACCTGCTAAGCCACCATGACGGCTACCGACCAAACTTAACCTTCCTCCTCCCTTTTAGCACACACACTTTCGTGCCATTCATCCCTTCAACTTCAATTCAACTTTTATTATACAAGGTATGGTCGTACAGAAACATATTTGTAAAAATATGGATCCCTGGTGTCCTGCTAGTACGCATCCATGTGATCATAACAAGTTTTACAGGCAGGAGAAACATACACCGTTTTAGTAGAATGTTAGGTTATATCATATGTTAATGAAATACAAAAGAATGCACTTTTGCTACATTTAGACAGGCGTACAAGGGCACATCCGGTTAACACGTAAGACACGGGATTCAAAACCTCTAATAGAGTTCGCGTAGTGGCGTTTAAGCATCAAAATAAATCACCAAACCCCCGGGGATATGCACGGCCTACATTAACCCCACAATCGCCGCTACCATCGCCAGTAAAACTAGCAGGGCGGCCTCCGAACCGCACTCCCTCTTCTGAAAAAGATGCAGATTCATCTTAATGAAGTGGCCACTGTTCCCACGAGACCAGCCGGGAGCGGTTATCCACTCCGCGCAGCCGTTTGTTTGTCTCTGCTGCTGTCGCGGCTTATCATCTGCAGAGCACGTACGCCGTTTCCGCTTCCAAGCAAGAACTGCTTAGTAAGAGAGCGGGCAAACAAGTTTTCTTCTCTTGAGGAGGAGAAGGAACGTTTACTGAACACAACAGAATGAACCATACGAGACGGAGCGTCTCGGGAGTTGTTTTCTTCAGCTCAGCTTTTTGTTGTTTTACTTTAGGTACATGAGAGGCCAGGCTGGCTTAGTCGACACTAATGACCGTTTCAATTAAGCGAGGATGCTGAGCCCACGTTCACAAAGTGCTTCGTAAACTGCGGTCATCCGATAAGTGGCCAGCGTGATGACCAAAAGTATATGTACGACTGGTTTCGTCTTTAGCCCGACTTAAGCAGATCTAATTGGTGTAGCTTCATTTCAGCTTTGCGCGGCGCTGCTACAGGCACTGCCGCGCACGAATTTGTAAGAAGGAAGCAAGAGAAATGTGACAAGTGATGTACCGCAGTCCACGCTGCCGTATTCGGCCACCGATATTACTGAACATGCGTCTTCAACTTCCATTCTATGCACACATACTGTCAGGTGTATGTGGAAATGGATGAGTATATATTAAAGAGCGAAGAAATTGCTCGGATAGAAGCAAGACAAGTCCCACGAAGCTATAGTATACAGCTCCATCTGCGAAGCTCTTTCTTGCGACTTGTCTTCCTTAGGCTTCCTTTACGGTTTCCTTTATGGCTTCGTGTTATGCTTTTCGGTGGACAGCGTTTCTTTTTTTCTACATTCGTCAACTTACACTTATGCTGCAGCGAGAACAAAGCAGTCGTGACGGTAGAGTACAACCGTGTGATATTGCGTAAATACCAAACGAACACGACAAAACGAAGCCATACACGAAGCTCGCTGTTTGGCCATTCTCTACAGTTGAGCATTATTCTGACGACGCGAAAAGTGCGAGTTGGTATTTCATCTGTTTCGCAATGGCCTTTCCACGTAACGTGCTTGAACATTATTTCGTACGCCAGAGAATTTCACAATGTGTTGCGCATTCCTCGTTAACTACTATATGCATTGTCAGCCTCAGTGAGCGATTGCGAGGGCCAACCCCATTCGGTGCACCGCTAGAGACGTCTCTTTTTTTCCTTCTATATTTTAAGACGAAAACGTTGTGTGCCCCGTACGAAGGTGACCTTGGGAAAGACAATGGCAGAGAAATGTGGTACAAGAAACTGGTACGGAAAATCGAAAACTCGCGTCTCTCTCTCTCTTGGTATATACCAGAAATGGCGTGGAAGGCTAGGAATGCATGACTTAACACGGCTGATTAGTCATGGCATCAAGGGCAATACAGCACGCTTGTCCATTACGTCACGGTTAACGATAACGAAGTCACGTGACGCCCATACACGCATTGTATATGCGTATTCACAGCGTATGCCAAAATAGATTCGCGTGATGCTTGACGGCCAAAGGTTCTGTGTTCGAACCTCTAGGCCGAACCCAGAGCCTCTTTGGGATCGACCAGCAAAGGTCATGGCTCTCGCCTTTACGTCCCTTAAGCGATAGCTAATAACTTCCAGGGATTCCCTGTTTACATCCGATTTGTTGATTTTAGGTGTGCTGTTGATAGGGCAGACAGTATAGAGTTGTAGGTCTTTCTTAGGTCTTTTGTAGGTCTTTTGTTTGCAAAGTTCCAAAAATTTTTCAGTGCATCGACGAGAAGGGGCAAAACGATGCTGCTGGCGTGGCCACTGCTTACAAGTAAAAAAAAAAAAAAAAAGGAAAAGTGCTTGTTTTACTTTTAAATAAATAAATAAATAAATAGAGTCCTAAGAGTCCATAGCTTTCGTTTAAGAGACGCGAAGGCAAAAAACAAGACATTTGGCTTGATATGCCTGACATGACAAGCACGTCAGGTTATCGGTGGCATGACCCAATCAGTCATATAATTATACATTCGCATCCATTCATGCCAACTTCGGTATAGTATATATGCCAAGTGGACAAGACGCATGTTTTCCGCTTTTTCTTTTTTTCTTCTTGTACGTTTCCCGTCAACACGTTCTTCAAGTGCACCTTCGAATGACAGAAGGATTTCACCTAATAAATAACTTGAGGGTAGCCCATCAAGGGGCGATCCACTTGGTTGCGTCGGCCAAAATAACCCTGTCATTTCGCCTGTAACTGGTGAAAATTCCCAACCGAACTGGAAAGTTCGAGGAATGCCGGCGTGTCGATTGCAAGGAGCCGCGTAGCGATAGTATAAATGGATAGGCATCAGCATTCTCGGCCAAGTTCGTGTTACAAAACTACGCACATACCACAGCGCACACGTAGCTTCGACGTGCCTTCTTTCTTTAATGATGTCCCTCTGTTTCAGTACATTCAAAACGTCCCGTGGTTTCAACGCGGTCGGCTCTTCACACGCAACCTAGATATTGCTTCTTTTTTTTTTCTCTCTCTCTCTCTCTCTCTCTCCTTACAACTGCGTACGTGTAGAACGTGATTTCCATAGTACGCCACGATCAAACTAAACTGCTGTATTTTTCTTAATGCAACATACTAAAAATGGCATTGAGCACGTACGCAGCTGTAAGAAAGTAAAAAAAAAAAAAAAGTGACATCATGATTACTCGCGTGACAACCTTACAGCAACGAGAATCGTTAAACATACCAAACAGATAGACATCACTAAGCGAAGGGAGCACGTCGAAGCTATACATGTGTAGTAAGTACAGTGGTATGCGCGATGTCTTATAACGCGTCTTAATTACCAGAGAATGTCGGCGCTTAGCTACTTATACCATTGCTTGGCAGTTTTTCGCAATCGGTATTCCCGTTAAAGTGCGTCGCACCACAGCCGCCGTGGTATACGGAGGCAATCGTCGCATACCTACGCCTGGCGCCGCAATTAATCAAATACCGCCGGCGCCTTCTCGCCTACGGCCTGCAGACACGTGCAGCCAACGCCAGCGTTTACAGTGCACCAGCGTCCCGGTCGGTCGCCGGCTGTCACCGAGGCGTTTTTGCGACGGCGCCCAACGTCCACTGACCCTTGTATATAGTGCATATCGTGGAAGCAAGATCATACACACCAAGCGCTACAAACACCACTGTTCGCAGGGAAAGTACGTGGGCTCATCCGTCATTAGGTAAAATGTTTCGGCATCGTGTAAATACATCGCCGGGAAAGGCTGAAGAAAAGAAGCGAGAAAAGAATGTCATGTACACGCGTGGTAAACACCTGTAAGCGGCCGAGTTTGCAACATACGCGAAACTTACGAAAAGGAAGGAATGTCTTTAACGCGGAGTTTTACAGCTTGTTATTGCATATGTGAACGGGCGGGCAGTGAAGTATACGGCAAATGTAAGGCTGCCCCTCTGCCGCATTGGTGTTTTTGAATTTGTTTTTCAGCTGTGGCGTGTGCTAATGGTATGCGCTTCGGGGCAAGGCGCAAGGTGTTCATGGGAAGACAGGAGAGTGGAGAAGTGGTGAAAGATAGTTAAGTTTCAATTATAGGCGATTTTTCGTCCTGCCTTGCACGGGTGTGATGCGGCGCTGCGTTGTGCGGCGTGCACCAATCGTTTTGTCGTCGTGACGTGCTGTTGCGTCGGGTGATGTTCTTACGCAAGATAGCCCTCGGCAACTGATTTTAGTGTCGGTTGAGTACCGTGCTGACTAGCGTCTATCGTCATCGAGTGTATCGGCAGTGTCTTCAGTTCTTACTTTCCTACCTCCTTCTCCCCTTTTCGCAAAGTAAGACAGCAAACAGGAAGTTTTTCTTTTTTTTTTATTTGAGTTAAACATCTATATAGCACTCGTCATTGCTCAGCCTCTGCTACTCACTAAAGTGCGGAGAGCTCTATTGTGCTAGACTGACATTGGAAGCAAACTTGAGCTCATCTATACTAGTGAAATATGCATCTAGAGTAAGCCCCTCTGTTTAGTTACGTCCTCTCTGAATAACCGTAGGGACTTTGGGTTACGGCACGTAAACGTCACATAGAGGGGCGCGTAAGACGCGTTATGCGCGTAGAAAATCACATATTTCGGAGTCGCCTGTCCCGTATCGACACAGCGAGCGCATCAACAAAAGGCAAATAGATGCATCTGATTACGAGGAATGATTCAATCAGGCGAGATACAGCCCACACTGATCGTTAGTTATATCGGTATCAACGTCGCATTCGTGCTACTGGAAGGAATTGTAACATCAAATAAAGTATTACAGGGGTGTCTGGAATCGAAGTTCAGTCACCTTTCCCACTTCGTGCATGTCTTGCTCCACTTCTCACGGTACAACTTTCGCATGCACCGTTGGCACGCATGCAAAAGGCGGTAGCTGTGACCTATAGCAACACGCTGCAGCAACATCTGATAGCGCCGACAACTTTCTGCTATAAGCTTTCCCACAGGCGGCGTATCTCACTATAAAGAGGAACTTTTAAAGCCTAGCTTTAAAAGTCCTTTGTTCTTGCTTTTTTTTTTTTTGCTTTGTTTTGTTTTTTTCACGTCGTCGTAGAACTTTGGGAAGTGCTGCATAAAGATTGAAGTTTTATACGTGAAGTAAAAGTAGGCAATCGATAGATGAATTGGCCTACCTGAACACTTAGTAACGTTACCCGAAGCCGCCAATGTCGTACAGTGGTTACGGTACTCGGCTGCTAATTGCCGGAAGGACGAGGATTCGGCTGCAGCTGTCGAATTTCAGTGAACGTGATAGGGCTGTATGCCCGTGTATACTAACACCACGTGTCCGAAATCTCGAGAGCGCTCCGCATAGGCGTGCCTCGTAATCATTTTGGGGCCTTGACAGCTACAACAACCACCAACTATAATCAAGGTTTCTTTCTTCTCCCCCTCTTCTCTCTCTCTCAAAGTGTGAGAGGTTATTACGCTCAAGTTTCTTAAGTGGTGCGAGCATGTGGTGTTGAATATTTTACGCACGCACAATACCATACCAATAACGACAAAAACGGCTGTGTAGTACTTTTGTTGTTCCAACACACACGCACGCACATACACAATGATGCCTGACGTTACGGACAAACCTTTAAACTTCGCCCTCAGCATTGGAGCCACCATAATAACACTTTCTCGCTCTTCCAGAATCTTTCGTATTTGCTCGAGGACGAAAGGACGGCGCTGTACCAACGCGTTCACAGAGATCTACTATATAAACAGTAATAAAGATATAACGCAGCTCGACACTCCTGCATTCCACGCACGTATGTACGTATATGTGAGCCATTACTTCGCGAAAAGATATGCCAAGATCTTTCCGTCTCCAGCTGCGATATTTCCCAGCGCCACGAAATGTGGAGAAAGAATCGGTCTCGGAAAGCGCTTCGAAGCTTTCACTTTATAAGTCGACGCACGCTTATAATGCGGAAGATGTGAGCTGGGCACCCACGTGACCCCTCCCCCCCATCTTTCCCCATAAGTTTCTTTCATGGTTCCTTTTCCTAGATATTTACATACGTCATTTAGAAATAACAGTCAGTTTCTGTTGTTTCTCTGTTTTCAGTGTCAGTTTCTTTCGCGTGATTAAATATTATAATATTCACAAAATAAAAAAAAAGTAAGCTTCTTTCTTCGATCTCAGTCTTATCCTCTCCAGATTGGTAAACGCCAACGTAATCGATGTTGGTAAGTTTTCACTAACGGAAGTTCCAGCCTTATCTTAAAAAACCACAACGGTTCCTTGATATAATTCGTGCAGGAATATTTCGAGAAACCGTACTTCCTTAGCATGCTAAGAAAGTACGAGGAATCGACACGTTGATAAAAAAAAAAGAACTTATAAAAGACATCAATATGACAACCGAAATGAAGCGTATCCACGTGAGAGAGAAAAAAAAAACTGTCCTGCACACTTGCGTGGGAGAAGAAGACGCAAGTTCTCTCTCAACTTCATCTTTCGGCAGCCGGCGTGAACTCTAGGCGACTGCAGAATGGGTTTTCCCAACCGCGCGAGGGGCGACTTTCTTTTCACATACCGACGCAATCGGCGTACGGTACAGATGTGCTGCTTCCGCGATGTAAACTGCTGCCGTGCTGTCGAGGTACCGTGTTTGCGCAGCTCTTTTCTTGCGGCCCTGTTTGCGTGCTGGCATGTGCCCGGCGGGAAAGAGGATCGACACTCTTGGCCACATTCCAGTCGCGATGGGATGCGAGCGATACGGCCCGTTTTTTCCGAAGACGGGTAAATACTCGAAATCCGTGTAAAGTGCCCATCGCTTCGGCAAGGCACGTCCCTATCAGGAAAAAAAAAAAAGAAAGAAAGACAACTTTTCTTTTCCTTCCTTTGACTGCACTTAATCCACTGCATCCGCATTTTTTTTTTTTATTACCTGACAAGGTACAGCCTTTAGAGGGTCGTGTCAGTCGGTCCTCAAAATCAAGTAATGTTCTTTGTCCTGTCTGACATAAATGTCTGTGTTTTAAATGGGAACCATTCAACTAAATTTAAAAAAAAAAGCGAATTTCAGAAGCAATTTCAGTTCCGCATTTAGCACACGCGCGCACACACAGATTCCTGAGTTTTGTGAGCCAAAGGACGCGCCATAGTGGAGGTTCTCCGGAAATTTCGACCACCTGATGGAGTTCTTTAAACGTGCACCTAAGCCCAAGGTCACGAGCCTCTAGCATGCCGCCTTCATTGAGATGCGACCGCCGCGGCTGGGATCGCGTACACGGGTTCCACCGGTCATCCAGTCATGCAGCCGAGCACAGTAGCCGCTGCACAACCGCGGCAGCCGCACAGGACACAGACAGCGCATGTGACTTGTATATTTCCGACCTCTGTGAAGCTAATTGGTAGCTGAGATATAAAGGAAAGATGAGTAAACAACACCAAAGAGAAACGACGTATATAATGCTTAAACGTTCGAACAACAACAAGAAAGCTTCCCCGCAGTTAACCACTATGACCATGTACTAGAACGTTACAATAATTATTTCACTTTTTTTTTTTTACGAACACGAATTGTCAGACGATAAGCATAAAATTATATCGGAAGTCTCGCAGTATCCCGGAAGTGAAACAAACAAATAATAATGAAACATAACTTAATAAAATGACGCCTTCTAAACATAAGTCTGACCTTCACGTAGCACGGTTTACTGTAGTCCTGCAAGGTCGCTTCCACGTGCCACAGACCACTTATTCGCTTCCCGTAAATGGTGGGACCCCGAATAGTGCTTGCGTGTCAGACCCTTCTATTTGCCGTCAACATATAGCGACGATTCATTTCGCTCAGTGAGGGCCTCTGACGACTATTTAATTGTTTCCCCCATTAACGTATACGAGCACACCAGCGTACAAGCAAAAAGAAAAAAGAAAAAAGAAAAAGAGCAGCCAAGGCGGAAGCTAATCCCGAGCTCGACTCGTCTGCCCGTCAGGGCATACACGACAGAAAAGAAAAATCCATTAGTGAACCGCATTGATCGCCGCATGAACTTCAGGTTTTGTTTGTGCAGTACTCGTAAATGTTTCAACTCCAAAGTTTGGGTTTGGGCTCACTGAAAACGACCCCCGCAACTAATTTTCCCTGTCGATATTGGCCCATCCTGATCCCCGCGTGTACAAAGCGTTCCGAGATCCACGTACAAAAGAAAGATCTATAGAAACAAAGCCAAGGTTTTTAATCACGTTCGATGGTGAATCGATATGCGTCTCTGTAACCCCATTCCGACGACAATACTGCAACGGAGGCCCTTGACAAACAACCAGTCTCTCATCCTCAACTTTTCTCCTTTTTTTGTTTGGCAGAAAGAAAGAGAGCTCAAAACAAACGTGTTGGAAACAAAGCGACAGGTACGTCACTCTGACGTCAAGCGAACGTCACCAAGTCCGAAAGACTCGTCGATTGGAGAGAACGGGGCTTGAGAAACCAACACGTAATGTAGAAGCCCTATCAGAGACCGCCAATGAGGTTTCTATGGCGACACATTTCTTCACATTGGCAGGCTTTTTCTATGCGTCAGCAAACACGGACTCGTTCTTTTCGATCTCACTCTGTCTTTCTTTCGTTCTCCAAATGTTTGTCTCGCGAACAACGTCCTAAAATTGAAAGCGAGGATACCTGAAACCTCTCGCTGTGCGCGAAGTGTTTGGTGGTGAGTCCCGCGGATTGTTTTGGGCGAAGAAGATATGAAGGCCCACTCGAGCGACCAAAAACAGGCGCAGAGAGCGGGAACGCAGCGGAAACACGAAGTCGCCTCTTTTGTGCGAAATCGCCGCTGTTTCCTGGTGGAAGTTTTGCGTTTTGCGTTGCCTTGTTGTGTGCCACTGGTAATATTAGTAACGGCAGCTGAGGATATAGCATGACTTTCGACGTTGGTAACTGTTCCTCCTGCGCATTTCCGGCTGCGTTGCAAAGCATGTCAGTTCTTTGTATACGTGCCCACGATTGCGTGTTTACCGAACTAGCGGAAAGTTAACGACGTCGTCATATCTTGGTCTTGGTCGTTTAGTTATTTGATATTCTAAGATTGTTCACGCGTTAATCCAAAGTTTCGCAAGAATTCATCGAAACAGTTTTAACGAACGGAGGAAGGAAAGAAGGAAACGCAGAAGATGCTCTTCGCAGATGGGTTAATCATCATTTTATTTCTTTTCTTTTTTTTTTCAGGTTGAAATTAGAGGCTTGTCACCTTATGCAGTGAGTGGGTTATAGTGGCTTGCGGAACTATGAATATGAGCCACAAATTGTTCTGACAGAGGAGTCAAAGTCATGTAGGATGTTCCAGAACGTTGTGTAACGCGTTGGTTAATGTGCAACTATTGTGCAAAGTCATTGTCATCAAGCATATGCATTTCAATGTATTTGAGTGCATCCTGCCATGCTGAGTTTCGCTGTGCTATTTTCAACATTACCATTACTGACATTTAGCGTGAGAGACCGGTGAGAGACCAGCTACTTCTTGCCTCTTGTTGAAGAAAAATATTGTAAAAGAGTTTATCACAAGTTTGTCGCAAGAATGTCACAAATTTGTGAGAAAGGCACCTTTACTTCATATGTCAAACTGGCGACTCCCTATCATTTCCCATCTCCTTAAGTCAGAATAATGAAAGTCATATGCGCGCAACGCACCATAACAGGCATACCACGCGTACCACTTCAAGTGAACAGCACGTTCCAAAGGCCAGCAGCAAGCTGAACTCACACTAGCGGCTTTGTCTTGAATGGGCAGACATAGAGCTCGTCTGGCTTACAGATAAAACAGTCGTCTTGGGTGTGCTCGAAATCTTTACGGCTGTAGCCGTGGAAAGGCATTCTCCAATGGCGCGTTCGAAACTCCGCGCAATGACTTCAGTATACGAACGCGCTAAGACCTCCACGTGCAGACGTCGCACAGACGGTCAATAAAATTCGCGGAATGGAACAAAGGTCACCTTTTGTCGCGAGCGGTAAGCGAAACCTGCGGCCTGCATTTTGTAACGATCCATTTGATTTCTCTTTTCTTTTTCACTCAACACGCGTCGCCCCGTGCCCCTGCCTTACGTAAAGGGCTCCAAAGGCGTGGCAACGGTTTCCGAGTCAAAGGTAAAGGAGGAAATAAAAGACAAATGCTCAGTTATTAAACCCGGTTACTATAGGACTGTATTTATTACCTAAGAGTCCATGTCGTTCGGGGTTACTCTATTAGTCTACGTCAAGCAGCTTCTTCGAGATATAACGGTGGAGTGGCGTCGTTCTACAGCTGATGACGAACAGCATGAACACCAGAAAAACAAATAAATGCTTACACAATACAGCTACTCCTCCAATGCACCAGCAAGCAATGAAACGTTAACATACGGTCGTTGTAATGGCCTTGAAACTCGTAATACGTTTCCATCTAATATATACATCTTCAACGGGTGTAACGGCGACAAAAGAATAGATCGTAGGAGCCGAAGTCTAAAATCACAAGACTCAAAAGTTTGCACACCTTAACAGCCTATGAACCTCAGTCACAAAGTCAGCCTTACAACCTTATTTTATTAGTTGCTGCAGTTGATTCAGCTATTGAACTCACTCGCGTGGTGGCTCTAGCACGCATGTTTTATTTTTTGCTCTTTACAGATAAGCCTATATAGTTCCGTAGAGTTACACAGGACGGTGCAATGATTATGAAAGGGAAAACTAGCATCGGCCATTTTGAAGCACAAAGGCACACATCGTGCATCTTGGTTTTGTTTTTCTTATTGTGAATATAAATGATGCGGGAATTGCATGAGCCCGTGACTCGCATGATTGCTAAGGGCAGAGGAGTTCTCAAACTGCTTGAGTAGACAGGCGACTCGAAGTACAAATAAGTTCAAATATTCATGCACGATTATACTTACGAACACATAATGGTGAATTTCCACTCTGCCGTACGCCTATGGTGACAATCGCTCCAGAGACAACCCGATGCTGGATGGGTTGCTTTTTTGCACCCCCCGGCCTGTGCTCTCAGTTACGGGGCTTCAGGCCGTCTGCTGAGGCAGTGTCGCATAAGGTCTGATCAAACAGACGATACTATCACTTGCAAAGGGCAAGAGGATGCTTCGTCATCATCGCATGCTCGTGACCGTTGATGAACTGAGCATGCGCGATAGCCACGACTCATGTGTCTCAACTGAAAAGACGATTGCGATGTCGTTCGTCTGGCTTTCGCTTCAAACGCTGGCAGATAACAGCGGACGAAACTGTTTGCAGAGTTAACCTATACATACCCGCAGCAATAGTTTGGCGGTTAAGACGCTGTGCTGTTGAGATCGGTCACGTGGGTTCGACTGTCGGCACCGTCGGCACCTTCTAGATGGCAACAGCATGCAGAAACACCGGTGTAATCAGGATTAAGCGTCATAAATAGCGTCATATGTGATCAAAAAGTAATCCGGTGTCCTCGCTACAGTGTGCCTGATAACGATGTCTGTTGAGTAAGCCTCCTTTCTTTGCGTCCGTTGATTCACTTTGTAATTAAAGTCCTGATGCATCGGAAAGTTGACTCCATTGTGTACCTTGTTGATCATTTCTTCAGAACATTCGCCATTTGAGGCGTGGGTCAAGTCCTTTTACATATTTGAGATATTAAAACAGAAAAAAAAAAAGCCGCTTCCTGCTTTCTGCGCAGAGGCTTAAATGAGGCGGTGGACACATTGCCCGCTGACCTGAAGCTTTCAAGTCCCACTTCAAATAATACTAATTGTATAATTTCTGAAATGAAGGGGAAATGCTAAATCTTCAGTATCTTAGATTTTATTGGCACAGCACATGGTGCTAAATTTAAAGTTTCGTTAGGGAATGTGCTCCGCAGAATACCATCAACTTTACAATGAGCAGTACTGTTTCCTATCGTCCTTCTCAATATTATTGCTGTAATAAAATAGCAGCAGTAGAACACTTCATTAGAGATTGTCGTAGGTATGAAGACTAAATGAGAAGACTTCTGAGAACTCCAGAAACTTGAGCTGGCGCTAACTGTAACCGCGCTATTCTCCCTTAGTGCGTCAACACTGGGTTACTGCAACGCGGATAAGTGTGATACCGAATTTAGTTTTGTGAACACATCAAACATACTTCCGAGCGAATACTATAAGTGTCCTTTTTGAAAGAGACATCTAATAGTGCCTATTTTCAATGCGATCCTTAAAGTACGTGACGAATTGTGCCCATTCTATGAAGAAAGCGAAATCACGACTATTCATTTGCTTAAAACACGTCTTCTTTTCTTCTTTCATTATTTTTCTTTCTCCTCTATTCTACTGCTGCCCGATTCGTGAGCGATCACCCGTAATATGTTTAGCCGTCCCCCCACGGCCCGCAAATGCAATCAATGGGGCGGTAATAATGTAATTTCTGCCAGTTTATTGAGCTGTTGCCTCGTCAAATTTGAGTTAGAGTTTAATCGTCTTCCTCCCTAAACATTCAGTATAGTTAAAAATTTGGTGATAATCTAGCCTTCAGGAACCAAGCGCTGTACATTTTGACAGCTATGTTTCAAACAGCAACACCACTTGCCCCCTGCTGTTATAGGAACGCTCACTGACTGCATATCTCATTTCGCGCGTTCAACAGGAACAATAGCGTAAACTTCCACGATATAGCAATGTCGGCGGAGGCGCCACATTTTTTTTTAGCAACAAATGGCTAATTAACGAACTAGAGCAAACACTTGAAGGTGATGTACGTCACGCACCTTTACACACATTCTTCCGCGGGAACACCGAGTCAACCTTAATAAGTACGCAGTTCTAAATATTCAGAAAGAAAACAGCATGATGGTGGGACAGAATGAATGAAAGCCTTAACTGCCTTAACGGCACTCGATTTGTCTGGACTCTTGCCCGTACCATGCCACGTGCAGGTACTCGCGTAATGTTGATTACACAAAGGTCACTTCGTGTGGTCAAATGACCTCTAGCTTAAAGGTCTCGAGGGCTGTGGTTTCAAAACGTTCAATGCTTCCAGGAACTTTAGGCACGTTGCCACGACAAACACAGCGAATGGAAAAATTCTTCCGCGACTTCCTCATTTTTGTCTTCGTCGGACAGATGACCGCCGTGGAAAAACGGTTTGGCGTTGCCATGGTTACCTTTTGTCGCAATCGCCACATTAATGCATCTCGGTGCATTTCGCGTATACAACGTGATACAATCACTTGGCACGGATCCTGTTTGTCGGGCAAGATGGAAAGAGTTAAGGGCTATGGTTAAGGGGCAGAAGGAGCATCGTTAATAAGTTTATGCCCCAAAGGTCGCCTGAGCAAGGATCGTGTCATTGTGTATTAATGCTGGGGCCGACTCCGAGAGAAAGGTTAAGATGAAGGTAACACGATATGTGCTTTATGCAAAGCCCGCAAACACTTCGATGTGAGGGTTGCTGCTCTGGTGCCTAGAACGTTTTATAAATTTATTTATTTACGTTCAGCTCATTTCCATCGAGTTGGTGGGTACTTTCCATTATCAGAATTTATTAGTGGCCTAAGCAGCCTTCGGAGTGCAACGGCTCAAAGTAAAATGTGTCCTGCAACAGACGACGTGACATATATGATAATAATTGGTTAAGTTTTACACGCCGAAACCACGACATGATTACGCGCAACCCGTAACGGAGAGCTCCGGATTAATTTTGACCACCTGGGGCTCTTTAGCGTGCGCCTAAGTTTAAGTACTCGGGTACTTTTTTTCATTTCGCCACCATAGAAATGTGGCCGCAGTGGCCGGGATTCGATCTCGCGATCTCGAGCGTCACAATGCCCTAACCACTAGCCTATACCACGGCGAGTAACGGTGTAATGACTTCCACGTGGTTAGCGTGACGACCTATCGCCCTGTAGCCGCAACTCGAGATTTTTGTTTTCTGTAGTAACGTGCTAGTTGCTGCCTTCAACTTGGTGCTCAGCAATAGAACGAGTGCATAAATAAAACACAACACTACAACGCTAATGCCCGGTAAACTCCAATCCTCTTTTTTTTTTTTTTTTTTTTTGTAAATAACCAATGTCAGCCCGATGGGCACACTCGTTGTGTGATAAAATAAATATATCTCGTGCATTAGATATAGACGTCCACAATGCCGCGCAGGGGCGCTGCGGCGCCAGTCGCGGACGTCGCCTGCGTCGAAAAATCCAGGCGTTATAAAGCGGCGGTCCTGTCCTGTTTGGCCGCGCTGCGCAAACCAAACCGGATGTATACAGCATGCGCAACGCAGTGCACTCGTTAACATTACGACAGTTGTTTATCACCTGTACTGATTTCGCGATTGCACGCCTTCTAATTTGAATCAGGCGCAAACAAGTAGATTCAAGGTTCAGATGGCGCAGAACGTCAGTTCCTGCATTTTATTAACCGTTGTACCATTGACAGTGCGAGAAAAAAAAAAGTGCAACTATGCTCGGGTTTTCGTACCCCAGCATACTTTATGTGTCTGATGTGAAAGGATGTTTGGTACCGTGTAGTAATTTTTCACGTGAATAATTCGCAGCATGAAGTTGCTTTTTTCCGTCCTACAGTAATACAATTTCAACTGTGGCTAAAACAAACTCGAGCGTCAGCAACGAGTTACATATAGCTTGGAGTTGAATTCGTTGACTCAATAGGAGATATGCTAATTGTTAGGAATCTATCTTGAGCGGAGTTTCTTAACATGCAGAGCCACGAGGCGGTCATTACAGACTCGTCTTCCGCATACTCCCCCCCACCCCCCACCACCCCCCTTTGTCAGCCTACCTTCGCTCTGATTGCAGGTGCCACGCTGTTTTACCTGAAGCTTACAGCCACAGCCGTGTTAATTAGTTTTGAGCCAGCGCTTTCGTGTGCCGACCCGTTTTCAAATCGCCGTGGTTTCTAAAAGTTAGTTTCGCCTCAACGCTGTAATGCAACGAAGTGAAGCCTGGTGATCCTCGGAAGGGGCCATTTTCACGGGACGGTTTGTGTGCCTGTTCCTTAATTATACACGACAGCCGCTGTGTCACGTCATTTAAATACTATCAATGCGCACCCTTCTTTAGGCTACTAATGGTTTAAACGTACTCGCGACGAATCCTAGCAACGGTCTGAATACAGCCTAATGCGTTCGCAGACTCCGTTAGTCGTCTGTTTGTATGCTGTGCCACCGGTTTCTGGGGGACGTAAGGAGAATAAGCATGAATTTTCTTTCCTCGAACTACAATGCTTTCCAGATGTCACGAAGTCTGAAAAATCGGGTGTTGAACTGTACTCGGAAGGCAAGTGCTGGAATATATATATATATATATATATATATATATATATATATATATATATAAGAGAAGGGGTCAAGGGCAAGGGCTCGTTTATTTGTTGGAAACAACTTAATGAACCAATGCACAATAAAGCCTTGGATTCCTAGGCTTAATTTTTTGTCGGTTTATTAAATTGTTTCTATAGTATGTTTACTTGGCAAGAAATCGTCTTGCATGGCGTGCATAACAATCTGCCAAGCAACCCTCATTCGCAGCGGCATGTAGCAGCCGCCATGGTAACTCTCCCTGAAATGGTTCTTCCTGGAGGTTATTACACGCTTCTCACGTAAGAGGGCTAGAAAATAAACTCACATATGAGTCAGGTCAGATGCATCAGCACACAATTGCATGACTCACAGTCGAGGCTGTCACACGTATATACGACACACGGACGGAAAAGAATGCATGGTTTCCGCCAGTTGGTACGGTTGTTTTTGTTACGGTACGCGGGACAGCAGTAATGTTTCCGCATAGTCTGCGAATAGTTCGCTGTACTGAAACTCTGCAAGTGCGGCTGCGATTCTTATCTACCTTTTACATCTTGTTCCGTCGACGACTTCTGTTTTTAGTCTGGTCAAGATCAGAAGGTCCTGGTCGCGGCACAAGCATATATGGGCGCAACAAAACGCCAGATTCGATTTTTCTTTAAATCTGCAAGAGAGATGAGATGTTCTCGAAAGTAAAAGTGGGCTAACAAGCAGTAAATGTTGCAAAGAAAGAGAGAGATGAAGAAGAAAGACAGGTGGGTTAACCAGATATTAGTCTCCGTTTTGTTACGCTGCACTGGGGAAAATGGGGAGAGGGTTTAGAAAGATGACAGTGAGAGACGGAACAAAATTCCGGGCACGCGCAGAAAATGAAGCACGAACACACACACCCACACACAAAGGACGTTCCACTTAATGGCGTTTACGCAGTCCGGCAGATCAGTAAGTATTGCTGAAATTCGTGCACAGGGCACCTTGGGTTGACTGAGTTTGAGAGGGGAAGAGAAGGGAAAAGAAAGACCCGGTATTACACTAGGTTTTCTACTCTACACATTGAGGAAGGAGGAAGAGGGTAGAAAATGAACGGACAGAAAGAACAAAGGACGCGCGCGCGCAGAGCAGCATTTTGACTATACGCGATCACCAATTATCACCGAGTTCAGTTCCCTTTAGAAAGTGCACCGGCGCTCTCATTGCCCTCAGTGACGACGACGGACAAAGCCACGATCCCATTAACTGCTGCAGGCAACACACTCGTCTCTTCGTCTGTGTTGGTTTTCTGCGTACGATGAACACTGAGGACGCACTTCTCTAGCCGTTTAACGGAAGATGACTACTAAGAGCTTCTAAACCAGCGAACAAAAGCATAAGCTGAAGGAGTTATGCCGTGTCAGACATTACCATGGGCTGTATTCAGTTGCACAGTGGAGGTCTACTTGAGAGTCGAGCTGGCCGAATAGGTTCACTCGTCATCTTTGCGCGTGACAACTATAGCTGCAGCCTCGCTACCGACTAATGCCCGATTCCTGCAAAAGTCGATCCAGACTAGAATTCCATCCACCAACGTACGTGATACGTGTGCGTTATACCTCTTATTTCTACGCAGTCTTTATTGGACGGAGGAAGTTTGTCTGCAAAGGCTTTGGGCTGGGGATGGCCCTGATACGTATATATACTGTCTCGTGCGCCCGGTGACATCTAAGTTACGTGTGCCTAGTTCCAATACCCATGTCTATACGGCGAAAAGCATCGCCTTTTATAGATGTGCTCCGGTACTTTATCACCCTCTGTTATGTTTAAGCCGTAATAGGCCTCCTATCTCAGTGTACCAAATACGCTGCTCCGGCAACAATCATGTTGAAGGAAAAGCATAATCTAAACGCGCATTCTACACATCACAGGAGAGCGGACACGAGCGCACGGAATAAATATATAGTGGCACCTCACGATCATCAACACCAGCAGCATAATGAAGTAACTGGTGTAATCATCGATCGCACCTACGGATGGAAACGGAAGCTCGGGTCACCCTATCTTAAAGCAAGTGTTCGCAAAACCACCGGTTCAAGCAATCAACATTAATTACCTTATAGGGCATGTGCGCGCCACTTTCGAAGCTCACTGTCATCGCTAGCATTACTATTGTATTTCCTGTTTTACGTTAAGGTTACGTCCCACTTCTTGGCCAGGCTACTGTAGCGGGTGTGTGCCATCGTATCGGGATAATACTCATCGTCATCGCGATCTCTCGAAGGAAGAAGCAGAAGAAGCTTGCTACGGCTGCCGTCACGGATCTGGATAGGCCACACCTGCGACTCATGCGAACGCCTTATGATGACGGGCACCGGTAAGCCGCAGTCTCGCCCAGTGATCTTTCCGACCGACATATCAGGGTGTCCGGACGACGCCTCTTCGGGCTCCCAGACAACCGACCAAGTCGCCGTCTCCGACTGCGCGCTGGCCTCCAAGACAGGCGCGTCTCCGCCGTCCTGGCAGCCTCCGTCGTCAACCACCGAGTCCCACGAAACCTCCCTGGTGAAACCACGCGGTCCAGGCGGTCGATATTGTCGACGAGATCCACACGCACAGCGACTCCCTTTTCCAGTATGTCCTTGTCACTGCGGATGTTCAGACCCCGGCCGGCTCGCAAGATCGTCATAACCGACAGCACGTGCCAGTCGTACGATCGAGAAGACACCCGCTCCACCCTGGACAGGGTCTCCAAGGCTTCCAGGGAGAGTAGCACCAGGTGCGACCTGAAGAAGCCAGAGTTGACAACTTGGCTAAGTGTGACGCAATGCCGTATCGCAGACAGAGAAGACGCACACCGTTGTAATGCGCGTGCGCAGTGCTATGTAAAAGAGTTTGTGAAGCATTGAATTATAAAGGCAGCGCGAACGTCGCAGAAAGCGGGGAGGCTCGTTTGTTCGTCGGCCTCTCAAGTCCTGCAGTACTGCCGCTGAGCGCGTGTTGTATGCACCCCAAACTCGGCTGCCTTATACTATCAACCATGTGCCCAGTCTTACAAAAGCCTGACACGAACCATTTTGGCGTTTCGTGTCTTGCTTATTATACCTGGTGCAATTGTAAATGGGAGCTGCAAAATTATCTAGCGCACATGTCTAGAGCAAGCATAAATAATACGCTGCTTGGACAACGGGTTCTTATATGCGAGCATGTAAAAGAGATACAAATCCTATACGAATCAAGGACGGCGCGCAGGTCCATTTCGTGGTGTGCAACGTGAGTGTGAGAAGAACCACCCGTTGTCTTAAAAGGAATATACCCAGCGATTCGTTCAAATCTTTGACGCTGTAAAGAGTTGCACTGGTGGAACCAGTGCGTGAACACGCGCTTAGCTTGTCAAGTGTGCGCAAGTGAGGTTACGTCCGCATCATAGTCTGTTGTTGTTGTTGTTTTGTGGGGTTTAACGTCCCAAAACCAGCTCTGATTATGAGAGACGCCGTAGTGGAGGTCTCCGGAAATTTCGACCACCTGGGGTTCTTTAACGTGCACTGACATCGCACAGCACACTGGCCTCAACATTTCGCCTCCATCGAAATGCAGCCGCCGCGGCCGGGATTCGATCCCGTGACCCTCGGATCAGCAGCCGAGTACCTTAGCCACTAGACCACCGTGGCGGGGCGCTTCATAGTCTGCCCGTACTGAATTCCCCGTTTCAAAGTTTCACTGTCGACCCTTGACACAAAAAAAATGCATAACGTCACGTACAGGCGAACCCGCCGTAGTGGACGATGTTACGCTGCACGGGGGCGTGGGTTCGATTCCCGTCCATGTGGCTGCATTTCTAACGGTGTGAAATGCAAAAAGATATTTAAAAGAAAAGAAACGTCTAGGTACATAGGTACAGGTAAAAATCTTCAGATGGTCAAGACTACTACGAAATTCCCTTCCCTCTCATTTCGGCGTGCCTCATAATCGGTGTATCGTGGCAGTTGGAATTCAGGAATCTATAATCAATGCGTGAATAATCGACGCAGGCAGGAAATGCACCCGTTTCGATTGGCCGTGGTCATCGCGGTCCTGCTCTTCGCGTCCGCTGTCATCGCGCAGCTGGTGCGCTGGCGTACTGGCACCAGCCGGGCATTCTTCCGGCTGCCGCAGCCGTTCAACCTGGACCGCGTCGAAGCCCTTCGCGTGTTCGTGCAGGGAGGACAGCCCGTCGTGTGCTACCGCGGCATCCCGTACGCGTTACCACCGGTAGGCGAACTTCGCTTCAGACCCTCGGTACCCGCCACTGGGATAGGTGAGCAGTTAAAAGTTTTTCGAGTTTCAAATTCCGCAGCATCTCTCAATCGAGCTTTGAGAGCTTTGAGATAGAACTGGAGTTGTTAAATTTGCGACCTAAGTATACGGTAAATGAGTCCCGCTTTTCGGAATCAAACCCGCGACCTTGTACTCGGGGGTATTTTATACCGCGGGCATTGCCTTGGTTATTTGAGCACTATAGATATGAAAATTTTCCATGATTTCACTGGTCTCATTTCTTGCTGACTTGATATGGGCGTTAAAAAAGCACTGTTTCCCCTGTTTGTTTTTTACCATTGAACATATTCAGCCGGGGACGCGCCATGTAGGTCGCATCGACGCTACGCACCTAAAATCTCACAACATTCAATTAGAAAGCGTATCATACGCGTTCGCACGAGAGCAAAAAAGAAAAAGAAAAGTGTAATACGTATGTATTGGCACTGAACGACACATGTTAACTCTCTCTCTCTCACACACACACACACACACTTATTTTTTCTTCCATAGTTATGACTGGGCCTCCACAACGTGGGTTGTTCATAAGCTGCTTATTATTTTGTCATTTATGTACGATTCCACTGGTCCTCGTAGTGTTTTAAGTTACACGCGCGCGCTTATAGTTTCGATGTTCTCGCTAACGTCGGAAGAACGACGGGAGTTGCGAAGGTGGGCTTTGCCTCCTGTATACTACATACGCAGAAAAGCCAGCTTCGAAGGCGCTCTTTTGCTAAAGTGCAGACACCTCCGAAATTTTCCTGTTGGTAAGTACGGTCTAAACAGAACGTACAACGCAATGATCTAATATCGGCACCACAAGGGCACTTTTGATCGCAATAGGGGCTTAACGCGATTAGGCCCGACCCAGATTAGGGCTTGCTAAACGATCACTCTTGATCGCGAACAAGCCCGGTCGGGATCAAGACGACGGGTCTTCATCCCGATCGATTTATGAGCAGCAGAGCAACGACCTTTGCATTGCAATACCACTGCTCGAACGACGAAATTAATTTCTGCTGTCCTCTACTCCTGACTGCTTATGGCATGACGTTAGAAGGCCGTAATTTTTTTACGAAAAATCAACGCCTATCTTTTAGTTTTCCACTCGTAAAAAGAACTTGATTATTCGTTCATTCATGGCCTATAGCTATAGCAAGGTAAGGTTTAGCGTATAATACAGTAGGTTTGTTTTCGAGAGAGAGAGAGAAAAAAAAATGTCCTATCACCGGACGACACGCGCGTTCGTTCAACTGTATAGGTGGTTGCTTTCGGTATGGATGTCAGAAAATGCATCTTACGTGTATTATGAATTTAAACGCAGCGTTGGGCAATAGCTTCTGTCAAAAATAATTGGGCGTACAGAACAAACCTAAAAAGAAATGTCTGCACAATAGCGAACTAAACCTTTGTTTTGTTTTTTAATACTGACATACAGATGGAAAGGTAAGCTATATTGGAACTGTTTATACAATTCTTAATTAAAAAGATTTCAAATGGCCATTTCCACACAAACGCGATATTCGCGTCGCACGAACAAATGGCATATTGAGACTACATCAAAAGTATAAACGAGGAAAAACACAAAGAAAACCAAGTGAAACCAAGAGGAGCGAGTAATATGCGCACTAGGTTAAGGTATGTATAACGTTAAATTAAAAAAAAAAACACTCATACTCGTGAGGCTCCATAAAACGCACGAATTTGTCATTATTTGTGTGGTAATTTCATGAAATACGCGAAATACATTGAGTTCGTGACGTCTACTCATGAAATAAATTTATTTTAGGTACTTTAACAATGTCCCGCAAAGCTGTCACGTGGCCGATGTATGTATCGGTGCGCAACCGCACTCCCAAGTACTTTCGCGTTAAAAATATCAAATTCGCTTTCCTCAAGGCAGAAGGCACTGCCTTATGTGAAACGGACAAGCTTCGCCACCTCTCGGCGAAGACAGAAACGGTTACGCCGCCGCGCGAGTTCCGAGATCTGACAACGCTCCCTGCTGTTAACTCTCTGAGGCCATGCCGGTATTCACAGTGGTCGGAGTGGTCTTCAACGCTTTTTGTTTTAGGTTGCGAGCTTCGTAAATATTTGTTTCTTTGTCCTCTTGTTCTATATTTCACATGAAATCATAAACTTTTATTTCCACTCACGGACAGACTGCTTGCAAGATTCGTAAGCCGAAAATCTGTTTCGTTTCCTCGCAATGACACAAATGACAAGATATTAAATTTTGCTCAAGGAGGAACAGGGCCCAAAACAAAGCTGTTATTGTCACAGCCGCTTCGGCTGCCTTTCTTTACAGCGCTTTACAGACCCGCAATCGAAATCTACAAAACGAAGGGAGCCATATGTCGAAAAAAGTAGGCTAGATACATAAAGTAGCCGGAAAGAAGAATGAAAGAGACCGAAAGGACAGAATTTAGTGGAAAACGGGGCTAAGGATACACGCTGTGCTACTGGGTCGATACTTTTACTTGTTCTTCTGCTGATTTCTTTCTCTGTCATCTTAAGAATCTGTTGCACACCTGAATAAGTCTTTATGAGTTTCGCCGAAGGACCTGACATGCATGTATACGAAAACTGAAGCCTCTTGGTCTCATATGTCGGTTTATGGCACACTGCAGAAACCTTCTCCCTCAATCAAACCAATGTCAGTAAAGAAATGACCTCAACTGCCAACGCGCAGGCAGCCCAGTGAATGGTTCCAGAGAGCCCGCCATCAACTTGAAGGGTGGTCGGCACTCATGCCTGCAAGATGGCGGCCCCTTACCTTCGTGGCTTCAGACCAGATCGGAGGAGCTGTCCGAGGACTGCCTTCACCTGAATCTATGGACGCCGGACACCTCGTGCATGTCGTCACAGCGGGGCCACGAATGCGGAAATCGCACCGTCGTCGTCTTCATACACGGCGGAGATCTGCGCTACACTGGCAACAGGTTCGGCTCGCTCTCGGCGCCAAGTTTTACACTTCTGTCACATGGGCTATTTGACTGGGTTGAAATGGTCCATTTGAACTTTATAAATGCCTTTTGCGGTGCTTGGCAATTGGCAACACCCGTACTGGATGATCTTGAGTGGCCCAGTTAATTTATGTCCATTGTATATATAGCCTAAAATAGCATAGGAAAAATAACATGCGAACAGACGAGACGATGCGCTGTCCTAGCTACCTCGTTGTGTCGTCTGTTCACTCGTCCTATCATATGCGTTGTTTAACAATAGTTAGTGCTACGTTGTCACGAATTGACAAGATTTAGCGCATCGCTGTGTCAGTACACGGGCACATAAAGGGCCTTATTGTAGAGGATTCTTAACGCTCTTCAATTATATTGTTGTTTTTTTTTAACGCTCACCATGAGCTCATGATGATTTGAAATTCCGCCCGCCTCGAGAGGCAGCGGATCCCAGCAGATACAGCAACGCTTAGATATAGACCTTATTAAAAATTTCAAATAATGCAGGATACGTAAATAAGAAAAATAAATGGCGGAAGACACAGATACGTGGCTACTATTCCGAACGACCCTGACGGGAGCCGTTGCTTTGATAGATTTACCAGTGTGCACCGATGCAGCAGTGCCCGCTTTCGGAAGAAAGGAGAGAGCACACATGAAGCCCTCACCCTTTTGACAGCGAAAAGCAACTTGCCGTTTCCTCTTTCCCTTGTCACCAGGGGTTTATCAAGGATATCGATTTTAGGAAGGGGGGAGGGATCCCGTAACCCGTGGTGCTACCAGAATGCGGGGGTGTGCTGATAGGGAGTTGTAGGTTACCTGGAAAACGTTCTTTTTTTTTTTTTTTGTCAGTGAGGGGGGGGAGGGGGGGGTAGAGTTGGGGGGTGGTGTATAAATCCCTCCTTGTCACCTTCAGCGAATACGTTTATGTTAGCGCCACACGTTCACATTCGCCTCGTCGAGATTTGTCGCGGTAGTCTCCTGCGCAGTGCTGAAATGCAAGGCGCGAAAGCATCGCTCAGGCAGCGTTTGCTCCGTACAGTACCTGCCGCATGCCGTGGTGGGCACGGAAAAGAAGCAGCACAGCAGACGCAAGGAATATTTAATATATAGAAATACATCATTTAACTGCGATGCTAAGTGAAAGCTTTGCGACAATTGTTGGATTTGCCAGTGTGCCCACCACCGTTGCCTCACCATTTCCTCCGGCACCGGTACAGGCAGAGATAACCTGTGCGAATAAGTCACAGTTATCACAGGACCAATAAGCTCGTCTGGTTGGTATACACTAGAAGAAAATGAAACTCCGTGTCTGTCGCCTAAATTTCATCCATCCTGTTTTAAGCGGTGCTCAATTCTGTAGGGCTTACGACGGTGCCGCCCTGTCGTCCTTGGGCGACCTGGTGGTGGCCATACCAAACTACAGGCTCGGTCTGCTGGGCCGGCCGGTCGGCACCGCCGACTCCATCGAGCATCTGGGCATCGGCGACCAGCTGACCGCCCTGCGTTGGCTGCGTGACAACGTTGGTCTTTTCGGCGGCAACGCTTCCCAGATGGTGCTTGTGGGACATGGAGCGGGCGCCGCCTCGGTGGGACACCTGATGCTCGCCAGGCACCCCGAGTTGGCCAGCGTACGGAGATATGTGATGCTCAGTGGAAGCCCGTACGCCAGGCACGTGAGCTGCACCAAATCACCGCGTGCGCTGTTTTCGCGTCATCATTGTCAACAACTCATGCACGATATGTGTTGTGAGCTGCGCACTAGCTTTCAGGATATTTGCGCTTTTTAGCTTGTACCGTAATGCAAGAGCACAAAGCCCCAGGAGCTTGTTCTTCTAGTCTTTAGCACATATATTACTCTGTGAAAGCCCTATGCTATAGTGTTCACCGAGTCTGACGTACGCGTGCAACATTGTTAGCATGTCTCGTGAAGGCGTGGTGAAAGTTAAATTAAACGATGTAAACTGAAATGAAAGCAGTCAACTGAAGTTAAACAGCGAAAATTACTTAAATGGATTATTCCGACAGGAACGTCATGGAGCACAGAAGCCGGTGCATTGCATTATTCCTTTTGACAAAGGTCCTGCGTCCAACAATCTGAAGTTTGGTTTTGGTATATCCGACGCGTTATAGTGTACTACAGATCAAGCAGCTCATGCCACAGGTAACCGCTTGCCAGCACATTTCACTGCGTTATAAGGTTCGTATAGGCTGCAGTTGCAAAGCGCTGTCGCGCCTCCTTCACATCGCTATACCAAGAACACGTCACGATGCAGGATTTCATTCGTTGTTCCTTATTTTAGCAAGAAAACGATGACCAAAGAAAACAGAAACAAAGCAAGGGCGACTGTCCTCGGTCACCCTCTTGGCGCACTGTGCACTCGTACACTCCACTGATCGTGACTTGACATGTGTCCGCAAGTTTCTGTGAACTGTTCATGAAACTGAGTGCAGTACGAAACTTGCCTCGTTTCAAAACCAGGTACTTGGAACATCCCGCGGTAACGCTGAGAAAGCTGCGCATCCTGGCCCACCGGCTCCGGTGCGAGATCGACGAGGAGACCCCCGAAGACGCAGGGGAAGAGTTGTCCTGCCTCCGAAAAGTACCGACGGCGGCGCTTCGTCGTCGACTTGTGGGGCTCAGCAGCGACCTGTTCGAGATTTCCACGAGCATGGATGACGCGTCCGACGCCACGCATTATTCGCCTCGTCGTGGCGGCGGCGAGTCGAGGACGCTCCTTCTGGGCACCGCCGCCGACGAAGGCTTCTTCTTCGTAGACCACGTGACGAGTAGATCTTCGGAGCCCGAGTACGTGCTGAGACGCGTGCTCAAGTCACAGGGAGTGCGCGACGTGGCCGCCTTCCTGGAAAAATACAAGGTACATACAAAAGTTCCCAACTTTTGTTAAATTGTCCTGCAAGACTTTTCCTCGAGTGACGTCACTAAAAGACCTCACTGCCTAACCAATCGCTTTGAAACCCATTAGATACGAATGGAGTTATAGCTCCTAGTTATAGCGGAGTTGCGCTGTCTGAGGGAGTTCTCTCTCTTTCTGTCCTGATGAGCACGCTGGAAGCTACACGGAGAGAGAGGGGCGGGAAGGGGGAGGGCGTGACAAAGGAGCAAGGGCAGCTAGGCCCGCGGGTGTCATTACTATGAGCCCTTTTTTTTCCCCTTTTTTTTAACGTAGACGCGATTCAGTAATGACGACTAGCGTGCCGCCAGAGTGACAGCAGGGACGTGGCACCGCTACGCAGTGTTCGCGACAACTGCGTCCGCGAATCAGCCAACGCTGTAGTTCTGCTAGGTCGTACGTAGTTCGTGCTGAGCAGCGACGTTGTTTCTTGAAGCGGAAGAACGGGCGCTTTCCAATCGTATTTTGAAACCGAAGTGCAAATTTCCTGGTGTGTGTAGTGCAATAATATTTGGTTGGCATGTTCGCAGGAGCCTCCGCGACTGATCGGTAGCGTTTTCTTATGTTCAAAAAGTCTTGCAGCCCGTTTACACACATGTTTTCGAATGGTTCGGTCGTTCCTGCTTATAAACCACACATCGCAAGCGGCATGACTGGAACTGGCCTGTGGGCAACCGAGGAGCGCGAAGGACACGAGTCCTTCTTGTCTGTTGTACTGAAAAAGAGGATAGTCTGTGTTCAGCACGTTTGATACACGGAAGGTGAAATTCTTTTGTTCGTGGTTCATTAGGAGCGAAAGTTATTATTAACTTTGGGACTTCTAAATGTTGGCTCGTAGCTTTCCCTTTTCGTTATCACTCTCCATACTTGAACGTACCACTTAAGTCAACCAAAACTCATATCCTACCAGGGGCTTTGTTTGTACAGAGACATAATTGAGAAACTTTGTCAAGTTGCACTTGATTTCCTGTATTTTAGACATTTAAGGCGAACCGAGCGAAGACAAGGAAAGGAGGCAAGCACTGATGCGCGTGCGCGCAGCAAAGCGTTAACTGTTCATTAGAAGGAAGTAATTGATTCTAGACCTTATTACGTTCAGCAGCGGCTTTCTGTGCTGATCGAGCCCATGATCCCAACATTAACGGTGACCCTCTCGGAGCGATTGCGCAGAGTGTTTGTGAAAACCTTCACGTGGACGAGACGTACGTGACCCCTGCTTTCTCTATTACACTTTGCAGTTGGATCTCAACAGCACCAACGCCACGGTTCTTTGGAGCGAGGCATACGCGGACGTCAAGTACCGCTGTCCCGTTCAGATGTTCGCTGACGCAGTTGCTCGGCGCGGCGTGGCTTCCGTTTATCGGTTCGTGGTCAAGGAACCGCCACCGTCGTCTTTCGCCGATGACAGCGGCCTGCGCGGCGAGGCTACGCACTACGCGGCCGCTCATTTGTTGTTCGCCGATGCAGCCACTCTGCGTACGGAGGACGTCGGCCTGAGAACGCTCTTCGTCCGGGCACTTGCCTGGTTCGCGAGCACAGGGCATGTTCTTATGGGTTCTCATTCGCATCTGTTATACCGGTGTCACACGGTCACTTTCTAACGCCACCGCGCCCGATCTGGGTCAGATTTCTTGGTCGTGATTGGCTTGTTTACCAAAGCTGAGGAAGGGAGCCAATCACAGTCCTGAAATGTAATAATGATCAAGCTTAACCGCAATCAGCAGTGCAGCGTGTGACAACGGTATTATGACTTCTTTCACGAAACAGCTTATACAAACTAGGTGTGCTGTTCTGAACAGAGTAAAATCCCGCTTTATTATTATTATTATTTTTTTTTTACATCTTGAGCGAATCGGAGGCCCCTTTTGATGAGAAACGTAGTATAGTGACAGATCAATGATTCAATCAGAGCTGACAAGACGGCAAATCGGACAACATGACACCAGTACACCAGGTCATGTGGACAAAACATGGCGGGCTCGCCATTACTAACGTCCTGAGCGTATTCACAGTATTACGTACGCACGAGGCCATGAAGTCTGCTCATATATTTCAGTTGCATAACATTCTGACAGGTCTTCTTACAAAAACAAAATGACAGGTCGAAGAATTAAGCGGAACGGATCTCCAAATAGAGCGAGCAAGTGGGAAATTGCACCCATATATATATGACCATATATGTGGCTACGTCAGGTTTGGTAATAGCGTGCACTCCATGTTCCTTGTGAAAGTCCTCATGCTATCTGATACTGTGTAAGTATCGCCTGTCGAAGGAGCCAACACTTGTCAACCATACAGTTTCCCCGTGTAAGTGGCCATAATGCTGCTGAGGGATGCAAGTACTAATCACTGTAAGCACAGACGTGAAAAACGTGGTTCATCTGCGTTGCACTTGCCAGGTGCGTCATTGATCGAATGGTGAACTTTATTTTCAAACAACGCATCTCTTCTGCACAGGGAGCTTCCGCCAACGGTAACTGGTGGAAAGTGGATACCTTACAATGAGGAGAGGAAAAGTGCTGTTATGATGGACTCCATTGGCTTCGCGCAAATCTCTATGGACGTGGACTACTGCCGGCATTTGCGCGAACACGGAACTGCCCTCTCCAACAGCTCATTATCGGAGCGCGCGCTAGCTTCCGGTGTATTATAGTACAGGTGCTATACAGACAGGTGCGTCGGGACACAGCTGCCGAGTTGCGCCGGTTTCGCATCAGAACGGAGAGACTACAAAGCTGACAATCGCAGTTGCCCTAACTAGAGGCCACTGCAACTACTTCTGTAGTATTTTCGCTACCTTAATGGGCTATAGTTGGCTTAAGGGTTTAGACCGTATTTTATTGTACTCCTGCATGTTTAATTTACAACTGTATATTTATCTTCAATGTTTATTGTTGAACTGTGTCGACATGACTGCTTTCATCGCCAATGAGGGGGTCTGCGGCTTCGTCAAGCTGTCTGGACGACAGCTTTTATCGCCCGCCCCTTCGTATCATGTACTGATGCGAAAATAAACGTCATTGTCATTTTGGCAAGCCAGCGTAAACGACGAGATGAGTGAAACACGCAAGACAGGGCACTGCTTATCTTCTGTTTTTCATCCGATGCCTGTCGTATACGCGTTGTTTCGCCGTCATCAGCGTCGTCCCGCGTCGTCCTTTCGCGTCTTTGGCCAAGAGTCGCCAAACGTCAAACGTTCGATGAAAGTCATCATGGAGTTACATTGAGGAAATGAAACGAGTACGCAATTAAACGGGTGAACCCAGTTCTCGCTAATCTATTGAGCATAAAATGAGCATAAAATCTTCAGTAGACGTAGTGGTCGGTCCTAGTGCACATCTTCGTGCGCCCGCCATTGTTGCGCAAACGATAACACGACATCATCGCGAAAGCAGTGGACTGAGAATAAAATGACAGACTGGAAACGAAAAGCTTCTCGTCCGGCTGCGGATTCCAACCGCCCCCAGCCGGGTTGCGAGACAATGCACGCTTCAGTGCACGCTCGGCAAACGAAGATGTGAACATCTCTGAGCCATATAGATCGTTTTGCTTTTGTATTAAAGGAGAAAGGAAAAAAAAAAAAATACATGGAAAGAAGAAGAGAAGGTAGTAAGCGAAAGCTGAAGGAAGGACAGAAAGAAAGGGGGAGAGAAATAGAAAGTAAGAAAGAAAAAACAGCAAGAAACGCAGGAGAGAAAGACGGATCAGCTCTTGTCCGCTACCCACTGCCCATTGCCGTGCTCGACCCACTCCTGCCCCCAGCTCACAGCTGCGTGATAGCGATTATGCGAAGGCCAGTGTGCGACGAAGTGTACAGAACGTTTCCCTCGAAGTTGCTGGTTAGATCCCCGCAGCCGCTGCTGCGTCAGCAACGAAAATAAAATAAATAAATAAGGCTTGGCACACGCCAAGTATGGCTTGCCACACGCCAAGTATGGCTTGCCCCAATTTTCCTGATAGGCGAAGGGCTGCTCTTGTGTGTGTGTGTGTGTGTGTGTGTGTGTGTGTGTGCGCGTGCGTGCGTGTGTGTGTGTGGTACGGAGGGGGGGGGGGGTTGCAACGAAAAAGGGGAGAGAATTTGTGAGGCAATAATCGATAATGGCGATAATGATGCTCATGATGGCTACGATGACAATGATGAGGATAATGGTTGAACAACTAACTACGCAATCGCGAGCGAATGCAACGAGCTTGCGAGGAAAACCGTATACGTGGTAAATTTGTAATTCGTTCCGATTTCGTAAGGTTTCAAATAAATTGAGATACTTATCCGTGACCACTCGTTTCTCTGAGTTGGCTACGCAAGATCACATCCTGTGGGGGTGCGGGAGTTCCGCTTCCCCCACATTGTTCTTGCCAGCTCCCTCCAAAGCGGCCTGGGAGGAGGAGCTCATCAGAACTTCTGTATAGGGAAGCAGCTAGCCATCGCTGCCTGGGCCAAAAGGGTCGCTTCCAGAGTGGAGCCACCCTAAATCAAAAGAGCGGAGATTTTTCATTTCTGTAAATAAGGTTTTTACCACCTGCGGTCAATGCCCATAAGTAGGTGTGCGCCCATTATCTCAAAAGCATCATCATCATCATCATCATCATCGCGATGAGGCGACCTTGCTGCGCTGTTAAAGTACAATAAGGAAGAGAAGCAGAAGAAGAATGAGCCTGTGTTCTTGCAGTCGCATCATGCTGGCGCTGGGCCTCCTGTGGCCCGTGTACGCCTCGTTCAAGGCCATCAACGAGAAGGATGGCCACAAGACTTTCGTCCTGCTCAAATACTGGGTCAGCATCGCCGCCTATCTGCTCCTGGACTGCATGGTCGAGATACTGTGCGGCACCCACTTCGCGGACTTCATGAGCGGCCTCAGGTTGGCCGCCTTTGTCTGGGTACTGGTACGTGCCTCTTCTTTGAAGCTCTCGAATTATTCTTCGTACATTGGCGGCTTCTACGCATGTTTATTTATTGTCAACAAGCGAAGCTTTAGCTGAAGTTTGCTCTTGCGTACCCACTACAACGTCTCTTCTTGTCCATCAATGCACTGATTCTACAGGACGCTCATTTTAAAAGCGAAGTATCTATCTATCTATCTATCTATCTATCTATCTATCTATCTATCTATCTATCTATCTATCTATCTATCTATCTATCTGTCTGTCTGTCTGTCTGTCTGTCTGTCTGTCTGTCTGTCTGTCTGTCTGTCTGTCTGTCTGTCTGCGTCCTGGTGCTCTCCTCGCCTACGTCTTGGTGCTAAATGGGCATGCCCCAAAATTGGCGCGATAGAGTACGATCGGATTAAGAACATGATTGATAGGTCACGACATTAATAGCATAAATAGCATGTCATGTACGTCATGCCTAACGGCTTGTTGATCACGTGTGGCGCATACTTGGACACCACGGTTCGGGGAACGCGGCTATGCGCCGCACGTTACAGAATGAGATCTCTTGAGTCGGCGTCAACGCGTGAACAGCCAAAAGCGACATTGAACATTTTATGACAACAAGCGTTGTGTGGGCTAAGCTGGAGGAAGCCTTTCTCTAACCACCCATGGCAAATAGCCATGTGCTACTTATTGTAAATGAAACTATTGCATTAACAGTTGTGGCGATGGGCGTCTGGCGGGTGGCGGCTCACTTGTAACAAGGTGCTTTTTGCCACAATACTACGTTGTTATGAGGTGAAGCATGCTACAAGTGGGGAGAGGCACAAGCTGTCGTGGGACACAGCACCGCGGATTTATCCACAATTTCGATTTCTTTAGAGGGTAGGGTTACCGGAACTCTGTGGTTGGGGGAGGGGTGAGGGCGGTATAAATTCTTGCATATCTGATGTCTCTTCATCACAATCTCGCGCTTGTGCCACCGACGTCGAAACACTTTGCTGGCGGTCATTGAGAGCTGTATATGACGTTGCTGTGCCCCAGAAAAAATAAGCGTGAAGGCCTGCGACTTAATCTTTTGGAAACTTCGAATAGTAAAAGATATGTCCGAATTGAATTGAACAACAAGCACTATTCAAAAGTTATTCGAAAATTCGAATACCGTTTGGTATTCTGTGGCCAGGCCTTTGCAGTGGGCTGGTCACAGAATGTTCTTTTGCGCACAGTCCGTACTTATGGTACATGACTGACACACCGCGATCCTCATACTACAGCACAATTATATATAATCACGTTAACATGCAAAGTGAATCTGGGCTCGTCATTACTATATTGACATGTTGTAACATGTTCTGAGTACTGCACACCGCTTAATTATTCTTTCTTCTTCTTTTTTTTTCAGGTACAACCACCGGAAGACATTTATGAAACCTTCATTCGGCCTCGACTGAAAGACTGGGAACCCAGCATTGACAAGTTTCTAGCGGAATTAGAGAAATTTGCAATTTCCATGTGAAGCAAATAATGAAGCGCATTTTCTTTTTCTTCGTTGTCGTTCTAACCTCTGTGCATGCTATGTGTGTTTCGTTTGACTCGCAGTTTCACATGACGGGCTGTGCACTATGAAGACGACTCCTAATAGGCATTAGTGACGCCGCTGCTAATCCCAGAACCGTTTGCGGTTCTGGGATTGGCAGCGGCATCACTAAAGTGAGACCACATTTGCTATAAGGAACCGTACTCGTACCCGTAACTTTCGGTTCTAGAACAGAAGTACGCTTTCCCCTCTTCCTATATCCTCTCCCGCAAACCTCGAACAGCTCAAGCTATCGGCTTCAACTTCTTGCTAGACTTGCAGATACTGCTTTAATGAATCCTGCATTAATAAGTTTCCAAAATTTAGTTACAGCCATGACTTATCAACCTCTTGTGCTGCCCTTAAGACGCAGTTCAAGATCCATCGTTCGCTTCCTTATGGAAAAGCTAATAATCTACACCACCGCTCTTAGTGCTAAAGCACATAGACGTTTGAAAATAACGTGCTACCACTCCACGACTTATTTAACATCACTATTTTGTAGTGTGAAACGCCATTCTACTGCCTCTGCAGTTGTGTGCTGATTGCGGGAAGGTGACGTACCCAGAATACGGTGGCCGCCGAACGCGAAAGCTATAGGGATCCATCAGCTCAGCGTTTCTTTAAAAGCGCTTCACCTCAATGCTATCTGTGGCGCAGCGAAGCAAACGCAGGGGGACTTAGACCTGTGTGCACCGTGTCCGTATACGTGTGGGCAGGGGTTTATCCTAAAAAACTGCGCAAGGAAAAACTATGTTTACCCAACTTTTGCCGCTCGCCGTAAGAACTAGCTAATGTTGGCTAGCCTTCGTTACTGCTGGATGATTGTCGACAAATGCCGGATAGGTGCTGGTATAATCCATTACATATAATTAAAGAAAATTCAATAAGTCCTTAGCTATCGCTTAAGAAACGTACAACCGAAAGCCAGGACATTTGGTACTGGAACCAGGGGCACAGGTGTCGAACCCGGAACCTTAGGTAGTCGAACGCCCCGTGAATGTAACTTGGCATGACTGTGGAAAAGCCTGAAGCTCAATCACGAACCACTTATACCTACATATTCAATGGGGTTATGAGCCCCGCATGATCTTACTATCATTAATCTTGAGCTTAATGGCAAGGACGTGAAGTTATTGATATCACCACCCATCAGTCGTGTTAGTCACACAATCGTACCCTTCCATGAAAAACACGAGTTTTACATTTTCGTTGTATCACATTTTCTGTAACATATTTTTTTTTTCTGCCACCGTTTATGCAATGTCATCTCCGCATGGGACATGTATGTATAGGGTTTCCATCTTAAAAATAATTGCTTGTGTTATGCGGAGTTTCTGCGCTCACTCCTTTAGGATTTTCGCCGAGCACCGTTTCTTTCTTTTTTTTTTTTTTCTAGCTTCGAAGCCCTGTGTATATACGGTACCTAGGATACACCGCATCCTAACAGCAAACTCTGGCAAGAGATAGATCTCGGTTCATGCCGTTTCCGTCGGCAGCCGCGTAGCTCTTCTCAACTACGCGATGTTTTGCAGATGAGCGTCGCCGCTGCGTAGGTTCGACAAAACTGGGCCCGCCTAGTCGGCATTGAGAATGCTGTACGTGTACACATTCGATCTCTGCGGAGAATCGCGACCTTGGTGGAACAACTATCATCCGCTATGCACGGGTCAGTGGACGCAGGAAATGCGCTGACGCACTTTATTTTTTTGCTCTCCGGCTCGTCTTCTAGGTTATCGTTAAAAGAGGCTCCGAAGAAACTATTAGAGAAACAGAAACAAATTAAAAGGAAAACATAACTTGTCAAAAGCACTGTAAGAATAATCTGGAAGACATCCTCAGCGGGGAAGCTATTGAATACGTGAAGTTCGTGCGTCTGTCGAGTGTGCCTGGAACCTCTTTCTCGCTTTCCCGCTCTTTGCCGTATAGTTTATAATGTTGAAATAAACTAAATTATATATATATATATATATATATATATATATATATATATATATATATATATATATATATATATATATATATATATATATATATATATATATATATATATATATATATATATATATATATATATATATATAAAGGTTCTTCCTGGCTATCGGGATAAATATACTATCAGAAAGACACAGTGACAAACATAGGATTTATTCTGACGTTTCGGTTGGAGGCCAGCCTTTTTGTACTCCCCACACAAGAACGACGTTTGGCTTCAGCGGTTCCGCGCTGCACTGCGGGAGTCGTAGCACCAGGACTCAGCACCCGTTCTTTGTTATGGAGGCGCCGTGCGGACGCAGACGTCATCTTGGACTGGCCTTTGCTTCCTGGACACACATCTGTATTCCCCCCCCCCCCCCCCGCCCCTTCTTTTATTTTATTTTATTTTTTTGTGAGCTCCCCCCTTTCCACCCCCCACTATGCATGTTCGTGAAGTGTATAAGACCATGCGCCCATGAGAAACCTTCATCTTTGAAAAAGGCTGGCCTCCAGCCGAAACGTCAGAATAAATCCTATGTTTGTCACTGTGTCTTTCTGATAGTATATATATATATATATATATATATATATATATATATATATATATATATATATATATATATATATATATATATATATATATATATATATATATATATATATATATATAAGAACTCCGTTTTTTTAGGAAAACGGAGTTAATAAGCTGCAACCACTTTGTTCATTCACTCGTTTGTTTGTTAATTCAGTCATTCATCTTACGTTCGTGTTCGTTCATTTCTGTTTTCAATTATGCGCGATAGGAGCGTACAATCAGTATAACTTGAAACACAAACAAAAAGAGAAAACAAACTAGAAAAAGAAAGAAACTCTGATGGAATGCCTGTACCTCGTGAGCGGAAGGCAGTGATTGTTACGTGCAATCGCTCTATATTTTGGCTTAAGTAATGTTACGGTCCGAGATATCCTCATCGTGAAGCTTGAATTAAACCATTGTTACAAGTTGTTACAAGTACGAGGGAAGCTGAAACGCAATCTTGTCATTCATTCATTCATTCATTCATTCATTCATTCATTCATTCATTCATTCATTCATTTCAGATACGTTCGTTTATGCCCCCTTTCACTTTCTCGACAGTTCGCTTCTCGACATGGTTCTTTTTTTTTTTTTCCTCTCGCGTTACGCGCCAACGACGGCAGATGCGTCAGCGCGTCTCTTCCATCTTTTCCTCCTGCTTCGCTTCTTCCTCGTTGTTTATTTGTTTTTACGCTCACAGGGCGCGGCGAAGCGACAGTCTGCAAACACGCGCTCTGGTACATAACTGTCAAGGCCCACGTCTTATCTGCCTTCCGGCGAGACGGGCCTTGGGCCGGCGCACTATGCGATGCAGTCTATTACGAGACAGAGAGTATCCTGACAAAAAAAAAAAAAAAAATTAGAACTGGTGCGATAATTTTATTTGTTCGTGATATATATGTGTTTGTCTGTCTGTGTTTCCCTATAAGCAGGTTACGGAATTTACGAGGTTTCGTTACCATTCTTGCTCACGTTCGTAGTTGCTAGCTACGTATGTCCTAAATGTATTTTGGACGCACGTCCGGTAAACATCTCATGTCCTTGCTTCTGCTCCGCACAGCGCGCATTGCTTAACCAAATCTGTGATTACCAACTTAACATCAAAATTTGTCGTGCGTGTACGCTGCCGGCCTATTAATTCATGTAATGCACCCTAGAAGCTGAACAAACAAGCAGACAGACAAACGACAACAAAGAAACAAAACAAAATAAAGCAAAACTTTTCCGCGCATTTCCAGTGGTAACATTCCCACAGACCGTCTCCCACGTGGTCTAATACCTCGATTTCGACAACGGAATTTACTGCGTTGCCATCGCAGCCTCTCCCTCATACACACCTTACCTCCTTAGTTCAGCCACAGTCTTCAACGATCAGAAAAAAGACACGCACTTGCTGACACGCAGTTCCTTTGATTCATTGATGTTGTTGTCTTGAGGAACCGGGTACGATCATCACTGAGTTGCTTTTAGTTATCTGCGAAATGCAATCAGCTGCCGGGGCGTTAGGTTGTGAACGCCGCTGTGTGCATAACATAAGGAGGGGGGAGCCTTTCCCTTCAGCGGCGCAATGACGGAAAGCGAAGAGGGGGAATAACAGGGGCGGGAAGGGGGGGAGTATGAAATTACGACTCCTCTTTCCCACCCACCCTTCTATCATATCCCCATTGCCATTTATCACCGAGTCCAACGTGTACCTACAAGGGCTCTGTTGACGTTGTCATGCAGATAGCTTTCAGACTTTTGGCGAGACTCACAGCAAACACAATAAAATGTTCTGCTCTGATAATCTGAAACGTACTCAGCTGTAGCGCTTTACTGTCGGGCGCAGCGCGACCGCATAACCGGCTGGCATGTCAGCTCCCTTACCGCTGCACGCGGCGATAAAAATGGCCAAAATGAGACTGCCGAAGAACTTCGTTGAGAACAATATTACGCGTTGGTTTATTCAATCTGCCATTTATTTTTCACGTACACTGCCTTGCAGAACGGCTTCTTGGCCATGTCAAGCCCCTTAAACAGACTTGGGTACAGCGCTAAGTAAATAAACCTCGTCTCCAACTTATTATTATTATTATTATTATTATTATTATTATTATTATTATTATTATTATATTATTATTATTATTATTATTATTATTATTATTATTATTATTATTATTATTATTATTATTATTATTATTATTATTATTATTCATTCATTCATTCATTCAGTTGTCCTTATTTAGGACATTGTCGCAGGAATGTTTACTTCGGTAGGAGAAATATCACGCTTCAACCTTTCCGCGTGCCCGACTAGTCCAATGTGTATATCCCCCCCCCCCCCCTTTTTTTTTTTACTCCCCTCTTTCTCTCCCGAGTGTTCGTTTGCGATATCTCGTTCTTTTTCCTCTTTCCTTGTCGAAATGTGCTGAATTTCATTTTGCCATTTCCCTATTTAATTGCCTTTCTTTCTTTCTTTCTTTCTTTCTTTCTTTCTTTCTTTCTTTCTTTCTTTCTTTCTTTCTTTCTTTCAAAGCTTCCTACATGAAGCCTGATTACGAAGCACTGTTCCGGACCATTCTGAGCGAGAAATGAAGAGAGAAATAAATAGAAGATACTCTGAGCTTTGAAGAGTTAGCCAGGGAACATATTCGGCTTGCTACCTTGTATCTTGTGCAGATATACGAAAGAATTGATGTAGAATGATCGAGTAGACGAATATATAGGAGCCACTAAGCGATTATGACAACGTCAATGTTCGATTAATAAAAAAAAAACGCTATCCAACAAACAGTGCATCTATGTGCCGTTTCTCTAAGGAAACACAGCAACGGCTTCATGCCAACAGGAAGTATGCGCCATAGTGCCAAGGTGAGCATCAGCATTATCCTTCCCTTATGGGAATATAATTAAACGGGAACATTATTCACTCCAACTATAGGAAGTGTTTGGTGACTGAAAAAAAAAAAAAAGGAGGGAGAGAGAGAGGAAAAGTTATCTAGTTCATGTGAAAAGCGTTTTCTGTCCGTTACTGCCGATCTCAGCGCAGCTAACTGTGATTCTAAGAGTCCCTGCAGGCGGCCCATGCAACGCCCCAGCACGGTATAGTCTAGTGGCTACGGCACTCGGCTGCTGATCGGAGGGTCGCGGGATCCGAACTCGTCCGCGGCGGCTGCATTTCGATGGGGGAGAAATGTTGAGGCCCGTGTGCTGTGCGATGTCAGTGCACGTTGAAGAACCTCAGGTGGTCGAAATTTCCGGGGACCTCCACTACGGCGTCTCTCATAATACCATCGTGGTTTTGGGACGTGAAACCTCAGTAATTATCAATTACGGGCGACCCTGAATGGAGTTGGCTTCTTGAGCGTGTGTGCGTTTTGAGAGTTCCTTTAGCTGTGTCTGTTTACAATTCGGAGTTCGTAAATAACTCAACAGTGTAATTATTGGCGGGGTTTTCTTTATTTATCTCCCATGAAAGTGCGGCCGCCGAGGCCGGTATTCGAACCCGCGACTTCGAGCTCAGTAAGCCAAGACCCTAGCCGCGCTACAACGGCGGGTGGTGAACGATTTGCGAGTAAGCTTCAATTTTACTGCATTTTTTAGACATCAATGTTTTCATTTAATATCTGTCTCTTTGCTCACTCGAATCTCTTTTGAATTAGCGCATACTGAGCGAGTGCGTAAACCCGCTGTATCTTTCCCAAGAAATAGCTAATGATCTTTTTCTCCCTTTTTATTTTATTTTTATTTTAATTTTTGAATTTTCTGAAACGCCTCGGCATGCGTATAGGTGCTACACCTCCTGACTCCTTCCATTATGCTGGTAAAGCAGGCGGCATGAGATGAATCATCCTTTGGAAAGTTTTAAGCAAGGTAAAATATGCAAGGTTTTGCACAAAATTTCGACGACAGTTTCATGATGACGGCGATGATTATGGTGACGACGATGACGACAGCAACACCTATACTACTACTACTACTACTACTACTACTACTACTACTACTACTACTACTACTACTACTACTACAAAACTTTTCTCGCTGAGCAAACTCCGTAGATGTGCGTACCTCCTTCCATAACATTTGAAACGGTCTTAAATCGTACAAGATAATCTATTGCATTTCAACGGGAAATCTGTTGATGACAGCAAAAAACAAAGTCGATAGAAACGCAATCGACACGATGGGGAAGACGCAGACGAGACGACCCAACATCCTCCTCCTCCTCCGCTCGCGTTATCGTCTATCTTTCGTGGTGCCGTCGACGACGAGAAGTGCCCCGCTCCGCAAACGCAAACACGGACAGGCCAGCACACTAACGACTGCCGTTGAGTACGCAGCCCGCCAGCCATCTATCCGGGCACGCGCGCCCAGCTCAACTCACTGGGCGCTTTACCTCGTTGGCGCTCGCTGACCCCCATAGGGGGTCTCTCCTCTGGCAAGCAGCAGCAGCGCACACGTGCACTGGTCCGTGTATCCCGTTCCGCGACACCGCGCTCACGTGGCAGGAACCATACTCTCCGTGCCAAGTCGGCTGTCGCCGCAGCGTCTCGCGCTGCGTCGACCCAGGCCACAGCCTCCGGCGCCGTTGTCTTGTGTTGTTCAACCGTGCCGACGAGCGAGCCGGCCGACCTTGCATAGTTCCCGAGTGTTGTCTTCGTTCTTCGATCGGCGCGGTGCCTCCTCTTCGGCGATATGTGCTGCCGGTCTAAACAGGGTGTTGCTTTGACGCGGATGGAGCACAAGAAGAGGTGTGACGAATGAGGTAAGTGTCAATTAAAAATAATCTGTCTTATATGGTATAGGCCATTTAGTTCGGTGACATAATGGAACGCTGCGGGTCGGGTGGTTCTGTGATGTGATAAACTTGAGTCTTCTTGGTCGTCCTTTGTGCATTCGTCTCAGTTTAGTACGTCCATACTGGAAGCATTACACGAACCTTGTAGTTGTTCGAGTGCGTTGGTGGCAGGAGAAAGGATGCGGAAAGAGCCTATGGAAACGAGGAGAGCGCAGTTATCGGCCGGCGAGCCTTTTGGGTTGGGACACCTGGGATGGTAGTCACCCAAAACTCGAGGAGGCTACCACCCCATCTTCACTGCTGCCGACACGTTCAACGGGCGGCAAATGTCTTGTGAACTCGAGCCAAATGAGCGAGCGAGCTCGTTGGTCCCGGTCTTTAGTACAACGAGAGGATATCCGAGATATGTATGTTGTGCTTGGGTCGGTGTGACAGCACCAAATAGCGATGAAGTTCGGCGCTTCTACAAACAAAGTCTTCATTTACCTTGATTTCTATTTCCGGCCATCCGTCCATCCGTGTATACTGCCTATCTCTCTGACAGTTGCGCTGCTCTGTCTGTCTGTCTGTCTGTCTGTCTGTCTGTCTGTCTGTCTGTCTGTCTGTCTGTCTGTCTGTCTGTCTGTCTGTCTGTCATAGTTTTTGAGCGGTCCTAGCGCAATGTTACTCGATATGAGCAAATGCATATCATGGGATAAGTGCAGAAATTATGGCTGAATAGTGATTACAACACACGCGTATATAGCGAAACGACGCATTTCCTGTGCGAACATCATAAACAGCAAGTTGTGTGTTTGTTTAGAACTGTTACTGGATTATTACAGTAACAGCATTAACGAACATAATTACAGAAAAGCAGGCAGAAAGTATGGGAGAAAGACACACAGAATAAGAAAATCATTACTCATGCCCGAGGTTTCTGTTAACGATATGTAGCTGCAGTTATATTTGAGTAAATATCCGAATCATCAACAAGATGGCGAGTTGAGTTAGTATAACACACGCGTTCCCTTGCAAATGAACGGTTTGAAGCTCACTGAAGATGAAGACAAGGAAAGTCTACAGACAGCGCTGTCCTCTCAATTTTATTTGTCCGCTTCAACCTAATAACTCACAACGAACCTGAATTAAAATGCGAACTGCCCATTCGACGATTCAATCAAGCAGTTGGTTCCATTGAAATACCGCGACAATGCAACGAAGGCTGGCGAAATCCCGTTTTGATAGACTTAGTTCATGCAAAGCGCTCTCAGCATAGAACATGGTATAAAGACAGCAAGAAGTGATATTTGTACTTACCTCATATAGCACCGCTCATATTCGAAATGTCGCAGCGCAGTTTACGAACTAAGCAAACACGATTGATATTGTGATAAACGCGACGATTAAGCTTAAAGACCGAATAACAATTAAATGCGTTTAACACGAAGGTGTTGCTTAAAGCTTTCCAAACTTATCATTCAATTTTGAACTGACATTAAGGTAAGTGACAGGCGCGCCCCCGACTGCGGTCGCCCAGTTCTGCGTTGTTTATATTCTCCACCATACATGGCTGACAAACATCTTGAACGAGATGTTTTGCTGCTATAGTAATAAAAAAATGGTGAAATTGAGGTCATAGTGCGAAATTTTGTGTGTGTGTGTGTGTGTGTGTGTGTGTGTGTGTGTGTGTGTGTGTGTGTGTGTGTGTGTGTGTGTGTGTGTGTGTGTGTGTGTGTGTGTGTGTGTGTGGTCTCCCATTTATGCATTTCGTTCACCTCTAAGCGCCAGTAATGTATAGTCTCTCACCGCCTGCCTCTACCTTACCTTTTCTTCTGTCCCCAACGGCGACAATCCAACACCTTTACACATTTTTTACTGCTTTAGAGAATGCATTAGAGCACAAACAAAAAAGAAAGCATCTTTTCTCTGACAACGCTGTTTTGCCCCGATTTTATCTTCTCTTATCTTCCAGTTGAGATAAGGCGTTGGATGCCAGAAGCTGTCTCCGGCACTTTGTCCGCCTGTTGTAGCTCTCACCTTTTTGGGGTGCTGTGAAACGTCTTCACTGCCACGTTGCATTCATCAAGTTGCTCGTTTTTCTTCGGATTGTCCAGGGTAACGTACAATTAGAGTAAAAAGAATGGGAGGAAAAAACGCTCCACTAAACGTACTGGGACCTCATTGTTACTCGTTCGTAGGCGTAATGCAGTAACTGTATATTTCCCTCATCCACCCCCTTTGATTTTTTATCTATCCTTTCTTTTGGTTTGCCTTGTACGCGACCACCACGTGATAATGCTATCTAGCACTCCGTCGACCTTTTACAGGTTAGATAGGAAAGAGAATAACGAAGGAAAAAAGAAAAGAAAGCGGTCATCTGACGTTTCCTTCTTTTAGCTCAATAGTCTGTTATCGGCTCTCACATCGCCAACAGTTCGATAGACGCGCTTTACAGACGCCGCACCTGGCGTAGTACGTACCGGTATCTCCGCAGTAAGCAGCGCGACCGAAAAAAAGGTATGGAAAGACATCTCTGGCGTTTCAAGTTGACCGCGTTCGTGCTTCGCCTCGGCGATTAGGGAGTACCGCTTGTCGCCCGAGGACCAGCTGGCGTGCCTAATCGCGTTAGTACGTGGTCGCCAGGCTTGAGAGAAGCGACTCTTCTTTTACGCTCAGCGCAGGCGTCTCCTGCTGGCTTCTTTGTTCAGCACTCGTGTGGTAGATCTGAAGCCGGGTCAACCGTTGAACGCGGAAAGAAAAACACAAAAGCTCTGCGTTGTCTGTCGAGGTCAGTATTGCCGGGTTTGCATCTCAAATGCCGTGTCAAACGAGTGCGTCTTCCTGCCTCAGTATGATCTCTTTAACTTGTGCAATGAGTCCCAAAGGGCGCAATGTTCTGACTGTAAACACCGGGAAGTGTAGAAAAACCTTTATTTGTGAAGTGCGCCATTTTGTTTACTTCTCTGTTTACATTTTCCAAACCCACAAAAACAGCCATGATTCGCGTCGCGAGTTTTTCCCTGTCGTCTGCTCGCCGGAATCAAAAGCAGACGAATTAACGTGTGCTCACAGAGCACGTGCTCGGGTCAACACTGCTCGATTACGCTAGCCAACGCTCGCGGTGCGCTGCACGGTATTAGTGGGACCACGTGTTGATCTAATTGCGTAACCTTGTTTCTCTTTTCTTTCTTTCTCACTTACCTAATTCAGAAGCCTCTTTTTATACAGCCTTACGGGAGCGTCCGCACGCCGCAGCCACCGATGTGTGTCACATATCAGGGACCGGCCATACCGGGGCCCAGTTAAAGAGGAAAAAAACAAACGAGAATTCATGAACAGCCAGGTGTACTTTGCCGGCATAAGTGCGCAAGGCCGCCGCGCTTATGTACCCGAGGCAAGATCATTTCGCGCATGCTAGCGGAAACGCGGTTACCGCTTGGTTTTTATTATTTTTCTTTCTCTAACTGCCTCTCTCTTTCTGTCTTTGTGCAGTTCGTTTTCTCTTTTTTCCTATTTCCTGGAAAGGAAGGTCTCCACCCGCGCGCCTCGCGATGCGCTAGGTTGTATTTCAGGTTACACAAGAGCCACGGAGGCGTAGTCGGCGTAACGTAGCGAGAGCAGCGTCGGCCAAGCGCACGTAGTACTCGCGTACTTACGTACTACGTCCACGCGTATGTGCCGCACCATGTGCGGTGCTGCGGCGGCGTTTAAGTAGGTCGAGCCTGGCCCGCACTCCGTACAGAAAGGAAACGAATGCACAAACGGCCGGCCGTCGCAAAATAAAGGCGAGCTGTCATGCTTCAGTTCGCAGTTAGATAGGCCCCGGCGGATGAGGAGGGAGGAGGCTTAATTGCCCGCGCCACATGGCACTGCAATGCGATACGTGTGCAGGCCTGAGGAAAAAAAAATTAAAAATTAAAGACCGTGTGCTGTGCGAAAGTGATTGGTGTAATTTGGCGATTCTATGTTTTTTTCTTCAGAGGAGTTGCCTGCGATCGTGTCAGTCACTCTATCAGGTGGATTGTTGCACAGCTTGACCAACATATGAAAAGGATATATATATTTGACATGGTGTATGACAGTCAGAGTTACATCATCGGTCATACTCATCTCGCCAACATAGTCTCCCTGGGAAGGACACTGTCTGTGGAAACTAATTTCGCAGGATAGAAGCGTTTTCCATACTTTAGACGTGTAATTTATTGAGTTCCGAAAAAGGACAAAATCGTGGTGCCGTACTGCAGCCAACGTGATGCTCCGCTTTGCTCGGACGCTTTTGGATAGTACTGTGTGTGTTTAAGAATACCAGAAATACAAGAAAAACAAGGTGGGGGTAGGGGGCGAGGGAGAGAAAGAAAACACAGATATGAGAAACGCGTAGAGAAGCAACAGGTTGGATATTTAAACTTGGCGCTCGATTTAGAATTGCAGCGCATTCGCTGGTCCGTTAAGCAGGCGTCTGTCTAGTCGATTCATAGTCCAGGATTGACAATTCAGATGTGACTGACGTTAGGTTGTGAAGATTCAGTTTCTGTACGGTGACGGCAACTCGGAGTCTCCCGCCGATATGCCCTCAGCAGGCGCTGGCCCTCAGCGCATCCATCTCTCCCTGCGTGACGTGCAAACAGTAAACGACCACACTCGTTGTGCTTTATGTAACAAGCGTCGCTGTAGGGGTGACGCGACCTCGCACACGGTGCAGAACAGAAAGAAACCTTTGTGCGAAGGCCGGAGCGGGGACCTTTCTTCGCAGACCGCTTCGCTGAGCACGGAAATCCTCTGCAGCCGGCTCGGCGGCGCTGCTGGCAGACGCTTTTGAGCGCCTAAATTCTACCCAAGTCCAATTAACTAAATGGCGACCTTAGTCAGAAAAAGAAGAAGGATTTCAAAATAATAATTCAAAAAAATGTTCTTGATGGGCCTAAATTGTCTAGGTTTTTCTCTAGTTGTCGCAAAAAACTGCGACAGCGGTGAACTTATTCTTACATCGGATGCGTGACAACGCCTAGCGCACAAGACAGCGGTATTATTTACCAACCGCACACATTTGCTCATACCCATAAGTCTTTGCGCTCCCACTGACTGCAGCAGCGCCTCCGCTCCCGCCACCTGTCTCCTCGCTGAGCCTTCCTCTCCACACGGTAAAGAAAAAAAAAATTAAAAAGAATATGGCGAAGAAAGCATCGCAAGACGCGTAGCGACGTGTGCGTATTGCTTGTGTGGCAGCGATGTGTGCGCTGTAACTTGTTTCGCTCGCCTCCCTCGAGGCTGCGAGGCGAATTAATTGCCGCTACGTCGTGAATATGTGCCCGTGAGTGTGTTTTGATTCGCGCGCGAATCGGAGGATACCGTTGATCCGACCGCAATGGCAGAGGTGAGTGGAGTCAGCGCCGGCCGCTGCACACACGCTCCGTTATCACATGTTGGTGCTCACATGAGCCGTGGTTCTCGCTTAACGTCGCCGGTTAAGAGCTGGCGGGGCCGAATAGTCGTCGATTGCTGCGCGCAGTTTAGGTTTTTTCTTGAGAAAACCACGAAATGATGCCTGTCCTCACGAACATGCCTGTGCGGCGGACCGCATCATCACTGCAAACGTTGTCGCTATCCGCAGTTGTTCATAAATTTTTTTTTTCTCCTTTTACGCTGCGCTAGCTTTGACAGCGTGTATAAACACTGCACGTTTAAAACTTGCGCGTAGGATCACCAAACGCTGAAACAAAATCTGTTTCTTGGGGGTGTGGCGCCGGCGCGTGAGTAGGAAAACGCCTGCTGCTCGGCGGTGCCGAACATACGTTGCGAGATCGCGCTTCATGTAAAATCGGTGAACCTGTGCCGGGAGGTGATTATCGGATGGTGATGTTTGTGTATTGGATGACGTTTCCCCACGGCACGTCCCGTTTTAATATTTATTTCTGGGCCAAGAGAGCGGCCCGGTTGTCGACCGCGCGGCTGCGCGCGCGGAGAGCCTCGAGTCACTCCCGATCAATAGTCTGTCGCCTAGCTGCCTCCGCTGTAGATTCATATGACTTGTGTTCTTACAAGTTCTATGGGCACTGCTGCATGTAGTTCGAGATTCAGAACGCTGAACATTGAACGCGTTCTTCCGAGCATTCCATCGGTTTCGACGAACTGAAATTCATATGAATGCATACCTGCTTCTTAGATCTACGTTATTGCCAGCAGCATGCCCTGGCTCGATCGCGACACGCATGTCACTCAATGGCTAGTTATATCTAACACTTGTCCACCCCAGTCCTTCGCCGCTCCTGTATATGGCACATATATATATGAGGAAAAGATATGATTTTACCTTCCGTTTTTTACAAACGTGCAATTTGTGATGACGTTCTTAATGATGCTACACCACGCGCTTGCTTCGAAGAAAACACGAGGAAAACGTGCGCGAAATGTCAAATAACTATCTCGTAGAAAACGACGCTGTAACATGTGTTTTCAATGTGCGATGTACACATGTCTCCCGCAGAGCCTCTTACCCTCATCTCTCCTCCATGCTCTTTTGCATGCGCGACGCCCTTGGAGAGAATCGGGTCGACCGAAATAAGTGGCCAGAAGACATTGGTTTTCCGATCCAAACGACTCGAATAAACATCATCAATAGCTGCAAGCCTGCGTTATTGGCGACGTGCGCTTTCTCCCGACCGTGTTCTCGCAGGCTTTACCTATGCATGCACTGAGACGCACGCATCTTTATTAATTCATTTTATTTTGGTCGTTGCCCTGTACGTCGTTCTGCACGTATACGTGAAACGGCTTCTGCGCCTTCTACAAGTAACTCGCGCGCCTCGCCTCGCACGTCGTATTGTTCGCAGCATGCGCGTGCGGCCCACCGCACGTCTTCATTCTTCCACTGGCAGGTCTTTTACTGGTGGTGTTTGCTTTTAAATATTTGCTTGTACTAAACTAGCACATCTCGCCGCGTGCTCTGGCGGATTCGTTTAATGTTGCTCTCTTCCACGTCTCATCCTCCTCCTCATCCTCTTCTGAAGCGTTTCAAGAGCGTAGAGCTACCATCACGCTCAGGCGAGAGCGGGATCCCCGGCGAATGTGGGTCAGGAGTGCCTGCTCTCCTCCGGAGCTGGCTCGCCAAAAGAGAGAGGGAGAGCGAGAACTCGAAATGGACGTGAGAAAGGGTCATATGTGGATGGGTTGGAACACGTTGAGAAATGAAAGGGCTCTAGCGAAGGGCGGGCGCGTGTGTTTATTTTGGTGGTGGCGGCTGTGGGACCGTGTTTCCTTTTCTGATTGGAGAGGGGGGGACACCGCCTGGAGAGAACAGGAAAAATACGCTTCTTCTCCGCGGTAGGTTCAGAGCAGTGGCTGTACACCACTTCTGCAAACAGGCAGCATGTGTTTTCTGGGGTGGACATGTGACTTGTGCAGTCCTCTGTGTGCAGCATAACTTCAGATCATTTGTGTGTCCCTTGATTACTAGCTAGAGTGGATGCAGCATGACCGGATGTGCATGTACCGTGACTCTTGTGCTTGTGTTCGCCTATAATCCTGGTCGTCTACTGTTCCCAGGGTCACAGGCCTGACACTGGACAGCAGAGAAGCTCCAAGATTGCCCGTTTCATTCCAAGACCACAACGTGTCATCACAAAGAAACTAGAAGACTTTACAGTGCTCCTCCCGAAAGCCTCTTCAAGCATTCCTTCAGAACCGGAACCAGTTCTACAAACAACCTCTGGTTCATTTGGTCATAAGAGCGCAGAAGTACCAGTTAATGAAGCACTCAGAAGAACCCACAGGTACCTCAAGATTGGTGATCGTGTGTCTATAGGAGAATCAAAACACGGCATACTTCAGTACTATGGAGAGACGCATTTTGCTGAAGGAGTTTTGTGTGGTGTTGAGCTTGATGATGCAGCAGGTGGGAAACACAGTGGCGTTGTTGATGGTGTAGTCTATTTCACATGCCGTCCAAACCATGGTATTTTTGTGCCAGAGTCAAAAGTGAAACTACATGTCCAGCAGTCAGTGCCAACATTGCCTGAATTATCTTCACCAGCTCAGGCAGAAAATGAACAGCCAGCAGTTAGGCCAAAAAGTGCATCCCTTCTGTCACGCCTCCCAAAGCTTGGGTTCTCAGGCAGAGCTTCAAAATCAAGGCAGAGAGAAATAGATCCCACAGACGAAGTTGTTGACCCTGGTGGTTATGTCACGGTTCGTAGTACTGAGGCAGTGTCATATTCAACAGAGCATGCACCATTATGGAAAGATGCAACTGCATCTGGTTCTCCAGACAGTGACTCTGATGAGTATGATCGCCAAGACTTGTCACTACATGATCGTGTGAGTCCAGAGGTTCTTCAGGAACTTCGTTCTGCACTGATGAGTGAACTTCCACCACAGCAGCCAGCCCCTGATCCAAGTACTGCACCAAAGAACACCCTTTCGCCCATTCATGAGAATTCTGACGAAGTTGAAAACAGGTGTGCGAAGAAAATACTTTCTCAGAGTCCTGAAGGAGCTGTCGGTGGAGTTGACTTCCTCTCTCCGATCGCCGAAATCATGGATGAGATGGATGAAGGTTCGAAGCAAGAGAGCCTGGGAATACTAACGGATGGCGCCATGAGAGACATTGCTGTCTCTGTTGATGGACAATCGTACCAAGGGGTTCTCCCAAATTCATTTTCAGTAGATGATGTTGCTGACATCATGGATGAAGAGGAGCTCGACGAGGCGGAGGAACCCTGTGCTGCATCCACCACGTTCAAGCCTAGTGACCCCTTAAATGACGACAACATTCCAACAATAAGCAGCAACGTGTTGCGAATATTGCAGTATAACTTCCCTGACCAAGTAGACTGCCTCAACATGGTTATAGCTCGTCGTAACACCATTATAACCAATGAGCCTTCATTCAGTCATACTACGTCAGAGACTCCCTCTTCGGGAACTGATGAATCCGGCGTGAAAAGGACGTCCGACAGTCTCGAATGCTCATCGGGGTTTGCGACCAGCATTGGTTCTGTGGAGTGCGAGCTTCCGAGTGCCGCCGATGCACTGACTGCAGTCAACCTGAGCAGCCTGCAAGGCGAGGATGGCACCAGGCCAAAGCGACCCACGTCAGCGTACACTGTACGCAGCACAGACACCGGCTTCCAGGGTGACTCCGAGATGGAGAACCAGAGTGAAGCTGGGACTGCGGTGAGCCCGTGTGAAGACAAGATGATGCGATGGTCCACTTGCAGCAGCCAAGATAGTGGCGCCGTCTCTGAGTCAGAGTTTCAGAGACGAAATCTCCATCCGGACTGCTGCCCAGACTGTGGTCGTGTCACCTCACCTGCCGGGAAGCGCCTGCCAACCCTCTGTCTACAGGCACCAGTGTCCAAGGATCCCATGTCGGCCGTGAAGCAAGATGAAGTGGATGCAGTGCAGGAACAGTCTGCTAATGAATCACAGGTTGTGCAAGGAGATGCTGCTGGAGAACAGGAAGAGACGCGTGAGGAGGGCAGTAGTCCGGATGCACACCCTGCCGAGGTGAGTGAAGAACAAGCCACTGAACCTGAGCACGAAAGTAGAGACACCAGTCATGTAGGCACTGAGAATGCTGTGGCTGAACCAAATGATACTAAGGTTGCTCTCGCAGAAAAGACGGGCAAAGTGGAAAAGACGACATCAAAGAGAGTCCCTATTTCTTTCCCAAAGCCAGCACCAAAGGTGGTGGTCTCTAAGGTGAAGGCAATGATTGAAGCAGGTAAAACGGAAAGTGAAGAGACAGCGAAGAAAATCGTAAGGCAACCAAAGAAAGGACGGTGGGACGACGTCACTTCGAAATTGGCTGCCAGCATGGCTGACGACAAGGCAAAGCTGAAGGTAAGCTTTGAGTTCTTGGTGGTTCGTACAATCTGTTCAGCATATGCTTTAATGCAGTGCATGGTGACTACTAGGAAGTGTGTCCATACTAAATGCAAAATAGTAATAATAAATCTGGAAGTTTGGGACACTGCATCCCAACCATGGGAAACACTTTATTGAAGGAGGTTCTTAACTGTTGTTTCATGTAAATGTTTAAAGTGCATTCTCTCCCCACTTTTTTCTAATGAGCTGGTACTATACGCTGCACACAGCAGCTGTGTGCATGCCTTCTGGTAAGTTTGTGGGTCTGTCGTTAAGAGTCTCTAACTCCAGGCAGTCACATCATTGAAATGTCAGCCCAGTTTAGTGAACAGTGCTGGTAATTTCAAGCTGGTACTATAATCTGCACACAGCAGCTGTGTGCATGCTTTCTGGAAAGTTTGTGGGTTTGTTGTTAAGAGTCCCTAACACCAGCCGGTCACTTCATTGAAATGTCAGCACAATTTAGTGAGCAGCGCTGGCAATTTCATGTTATCTGTTCATTGTGCTATGAATCAGAGTCTCATAAAATGAAAAGCATTATTCCACATAGGGCAGGTGCAGCTTAACAAAAGACCCATTCAATATATTGCAAGCCATGCTTGTGCCTGTCGTAGCATGTTTAGCATACTCCTGAATGTGCCATTTTATGTTTCCTTTCAACCCATTCTTTTACAGCACAGATGGCGTACTGATACCACTGTGCACTGGACTGACAACACATTATATTGTACTATGTATTCATGAATGACTTCTGTTTTTGTGTCTCTTCAAGCACATGAATACAATGTGGTTACAAGGAAAAAAAAAAATTCTTTTCGTTGAGCTAATACTGGTGGAGCATTACATGCTGTGGGGTTGCACATGATCAAGTCATATCATGGAGAGGGATCGGTATTCTAGACAAAGCATTGAACATTATTATGGCCTCATGACGATGCCATTGATTGGTAGAGCACCGTTTAAGCCCTGCTAACAGTGCAATGGTGCAAAATTTCATTATGGCACATTTTAAGCTAAGCAAAGAGTCATGTTGATGACATCTGCTGGGCTTTCGTACATTGAAGTAAGCTAAACTTGAGAATAAGAAAGAAAAGAAACTCAGAACCGTCATTTTACTGGGAAATGATGTGCTCAAAATTTGAGAAAGAGAAATAACCATTTTGTCTTCTTTGCTATATGCAGCATATTTCGAACGTGTAAATGTGCAAGTTATTCACGAAAGTGGTCCTGTAGTCTTGGCCGATTTACCTTAATTTTGATGCACTTGGGCTCTGCTTGGAAGGTTGTCTAAGGGAAGGTACTAAGTTTTGCAGCATGCCTCGCCACGGTGGTCTGGTGGCTATGGCACTTGGCTGGTGACCCGAAGGTCGGAGGATCGAATCCTGGCTGCGGCCGCTGCATTTCTATGGAGGCAAAATGATGAGGCCCATGTGCTGTGCGATGTCAGTGCACATTAAAGAACCCCAGGTGGTCAAAATTTCCAGAGCCCTCCATTACGGCATCTCTCATAATTATAGTCCCCGAGATCAATAAAGTCTTGCAACATCTAAAAGTAGGGTCATATGGTGGTAACGAAACATCAGTGACGTCTTTTGACTTGTGTCGTGCTTAAAGAACTCTTGTAGTGCTAGCAAAGTTGTCAAGTGTAGCTTTAGAGCTGCACTTGAAGGCTCTGCCACGGCTCGAAAAAACTGTGTTTCACACAAGATATAAGAAAAAAACGTGGATTAGCAGGTGATGTCCTACACATTCATTCCGATGTTGTCCCTTTTGCAATGCAGGTAAAAGAGGTAAAAAGCAAGGTGTTCACCAACCTGGAAGGGGCCAAGCAGCAGGCCGTCCGGCCCACTGCATTGCCACCCACCCTTCGCAAGCCGACTCGCTGCAACACATCCTCCAGGGGCAGCGTCCGAACCGAGGCTGATGCATTGACACCGACAAGTGAACGCCACCATGACTTACCGTGAGTCTGTGGATCTTCTTTCTTAGGGACACAAAGGGCTAGGCTTGAATGCACTAGAATACTGTTCTCTGTTTTATGCTTAGTGGACAACACTGTGAGAGCTTGACAACTAGTAGTGCTGTTTGAAGCTACCATATGCGATTCCCGGGGCAGTTGTCTTTTTTCTTACTGGGCTTTCCACGGAATAACCATTATTTATGACAACTGCAGGTTATGCTCATGAAATAATGTCAAATCACTTATTTAGTCGTTGTCCAAATGCTGTAAGAACAACAGTGCATATTTAAGAGACAAGGACAAACATAATCTACTCACAACTCAGGGGCTGTGTTGTCTGTAAATAACCTTTGTCCTTCTTTCTTAGGTTTCTGCTGTGGCTCTCATATAATGTGTAACCAGCTGCCCCGTCAATACATCTTAAGCATGCTCAAATGCATCATTTATGCCTTTTGTACACTTCTATACTGTGCCTTGCTCCTCCTACTCAAGCGAAAGGTGACTGCACCATAGGTTGCTATTCTTGCATGCATATGGGGCAGTGGACTGTTTTTGGCTTGAAAGAATCTTGGTCTGGCAAGTAATTCTTGATACAGACAAGGCCAGTCGAGTTCGCCCTTCGTTGTCTTCGTGCTTCAAAAGTCTGAATTCCAGCTAGCGCAGGTGACCTTAAGAGGGCCCCTAAACCACCAAGAGGTCGAAATTTAGTTGTGGTGTTGCTTTTATGCCGGTGTCCGCAACAAACACGTAGCCGCAAGAATTTTTCAAGACGGTGCCGAAATAGCCGAGTTACACGCGTTTGATTATGAAAACGCGGCGCTTTCTTGTTTCGCTCTCTCCTGCGCCCTCCGGCCACTTCCTGGTGCCACCTCCTCGCCGAGTGCTCCTCCGAATGTCACGTGACATACATCGCCGATGACGCGCATCCGGTTGACGTGCCTCCGCCGGGCTTCCACGTTCGCGCAAGTGTTCTGTTGGTGCTGTGCCAACGCTCTCTGTTAGCGCTATACGTCGTGTTCTGACAGTTGCTGCAGTTTCTCGTCGGCTGTACCTCACTTGCACTTGCGTAACGTAGTGCATTTGCGAATTCACACGCGAACACCACACGAACGACACACGACGAAGAAAACAAACAGGCAGGAAGCGCGTGCATTTGCTAGCAGACCAACCGGAAGTCGACGTTCTCCTTCGACCAATCAGCGTAGCTCGGACTCTTTTGACGTCACCAAAAACCACAATGTCGTCACGGCTAACTTTGGCATGCCGGAAATGGTTGGCGAGGCGCACGGGAATGTTTTTCGAGTTTGTGGCGCGGCCGCGGTGCGTAGCGCTGCCGCATTTCACATCGTTCATCGTGACGGCATTTTCAACTTGATGCACGTGTCAACTTGAAATGTTCAAAAAGATGTCGGGGATGGTTTAGGGGCCCTTTAAGTGCCACTCTTGACTGGTTGGCTTGTTAGTATTTTGTAACTGGCTCCATTTAGCAGTTTGCCTACAGAGTATTCAACTGCAAACCCATTAGTCCTGCATTCTTCCTCAACCTCCGGGAAGAAAAAAGAAAAACGTTTGCTTCTTGCTTGCTCTTATGCTACAGGAATGCAAAGAGAATGCAATGGAACTTTTGCCTAATTAAATTCAAGTTTCCTGTATTGCTGTGTTCTCGAGCCATTTGTCGGGCAGCGTCGATGGCAGCGGTGGTGCAGAGGTCTATGCTGTAGTAAAGTGTTTCTTATAGTTTCCTCCCAGCCGCACTGCCGAGCAGACACTGCCTTTTCTTTCTCAACATGGAGGCGATTCTTAATAGTAGGAATTGAGGGCGATTACTGCACGGTCACTGTCTCCGCGAAGTTGAGCACGCACGAAGATTAGCGGCCAAGAAAGGGCAGGAGGGAGGAATGGGAAAGTGGCTGCTTCGTCATTTCCGGCTCGCTTAGCTTCTATTCGGCACCTTCCCATGTTTTTTTGCATCTTAATAAAAAAAAGTCATTCCTAATATGTTGATTTTTCGTTTACTAATGTAAAAAACCAGTCCAATGTGTATTCTTAATTAAATGAATGCTGCAGGTGACGGTTATATACATAAATGTTGCCTTAAATAGGCCTGAGGTTTTCGTTGCGCGGTATTATGTTGATGTGTATGACCCCGTCCACCAGAGCTAGTTTAGTGGTTGGTTGTCACGGCTAGTTTGAATCGTGTGACAGACAGACGGACGGATTGACGGACAGACAGACAGACAGACAGACGGACGGACGGACGGACAGACAGACAGACAGACAGACAGAGTCTTACACGTTTAGGTAGCCCAAGAAAAACTATCGTCTTTAATAAGTGTTATTGGTCGCTTTCTTATTACCACATGCCCATGTAACTTTGCTTAGTTTGTATTCCCCCATCTAAGCATGCCACATGCTTCTGCTTTTGTTGGTGCTGTGGATTGAGGACAGGGCATTGGATAGGATGTTTTCATTGGAGTGTTCTTTTGCTCTGCATTAATGTTAACTACATACAGAGGTTCACCCAGACTCATTCTGAATGTGAGTTATGCAGTTGGGCCATCACAAGTGAGCCCTTTTCTGATTGAGCACAAGAACCTGGATAGGGTTAAAAATTAGAAAGTTACTAGTAAACGTGAAGGTGAGCCTGAACATAAGACTGTAAATTGGTGAGTGCCTTCATTTGCCTACATGTCTTAATTTGTGTCGTACATTGTGATAGCTATCTATGTCACCAGCTAGCCCCGAAAGAGTACTTGAATTTTCTTATCGTGCTGTTGAGCCCCTTTGGTGGACCCAGAGGGAGCAAGGCAGGTGGGAGAGGGGTATGTGCAACAAAATGCTGCTGCAGCAGCCACCATTGCAACCCCGTTCAAATCCAAATTGCTTCACTGAAGACCAGGATATATTTTGCAGTGAAACCTACCTACTAATAGTGTCTGTGGGGACACTGTACCCATTCAGATATACCCTTGCGCAACCTCGTTTTTCTAGGGGTGACCCCTTAATTTGTAAAAATTTGCAATAAATGTCAAATGTGACACTTAAGCCATAAAATATTGGACCATTGGGAGGATGTACCATGCTTCAAAGAAGTTACAGCCAAGCGTTCACATTAGCAGTGTTTCTTTCTATGTTTTCTTTTTCTTTTTGGTAACAGGACTCCTTGTTTGGTTGGTTTTTCTGGTTGGAATTATAAGTTCACGTGTTTTGCTCACAGAAACTCTGCATGACATGTTTGTCCTCACTACTAATTAAATGCTTCATCAAAATACAGATTTCATGTGTTGTTTATATACTGCAGTGAAGTATGTTAAGGCGCATCTGTCAACGGGAATGCAATAAGCACTAGATGTCACTTTTGCTTTTACTCCTGAAAATCCAGCATTGTTGTGGTGCAGTTGTATTTTTACTATGTACTATGTACTATGTTTTGGGAACTGTGCTGCCTGTTGGCATGACATTGACAATTTCTCGACATTTCAAGTTTCCAGAAACTATGGTAGGGTGGAAGGGAAGGCTTGCATTTTAATTGTACGGCAGTGTGCTGTGCTGTCGTTGGGAATGCACCTTGTGGCCGCATGTCTTCAGAATAGCGCTGTTCTGAAGACCTGCAGCCACAAATGCGCACTCAACATTTGCCCACATGTATCAGTCCACTTGCCCAGTGGTCGATAGGTTCATATCTGTGGCATCTTTCATGCGATAGTTACATTGTATTTAGTGACTTAAGGGCACGAGATTTAACATTCCTTGGAGTTTCGTGCACCTATGGCTTTCTGTCACATGTGATGCACTTTTTTCTTGTATGTGTTAGCAACAATAGCATAGCCGTTGTAGTGTTTCTTGCTTTACAATAGAAACAGAGTGTACTGCATAAAAATGTCTTATGGTTTGGATGACGAAGAGATTGTTGAAAATGATGGAAAACAGAGAATGTCGCTAGAGCTGATGTTCTGACATGAGTCATTAGACAAGTCGCACTGCATATAATTAACGAGCAATAGCGAAGGAAGGGGGACATCATGCACAGGACTTCATGGGTCATCCTGTGTACATGATACTTCGCTGCTCTGTCTCATTATGCAGTGCAACTTGCCTTCTTTAAAATCAGTTAAGCCCAATTTTCTAACCAATTCAAAGATGAGATGCCATCGAGTGGTCTCCTTCCATCATTTTTGTCTGCAAATGTGGAACATCGGGTATATAGATTATTATGAATAATCAGCCGTGAGATTTTAGGGTAGGTTATACATCTCGTGTTAGCAAGACAAATGCACGTGTGCCAAACCCAAAATTTGTTTTGTGTTCCGCATATGTGCAGCAGTGACACTGCTGCTTCTTTCAGTTCCCTGAATGACCTTTTTAGAGTGCTCAGTTATTGCTGTACATGTAGTTGGCGCCAAGGTAATCCAAGACGCACATTTATTTTTAGGGGTGGAGATTCATCAAGGGATGACACTGCTGAAAGTACCACAACAGCACATGACAGCTCCATCGTGAAAGGTAGAGAATTTCAGTACCTTCCTCAGGTGAAGTTCTGCTTATTTTCAGAATGTCCAATACCTTGTTTGTTACGATGTCAGGGGGTGCAAATTGATGGTATTTATCATGAAATTGATAAGCCCTCAATTTCTGTTGCTTGTTGTTAGTGGCCATAGCTAGGAGGTGGTAGTGCAATTCCTTGGAATATTACCTCCCACCCACAATCATTGGTAACAATGCTCCTTGTTTGTGTGTTTTTCGTGTTTTATTAATTCCTGCTTTTCATTTTTTTTTTGTTGATTTGACAGCACAATATGTAGAAAGAAAATGCAATAACTAAAATTCACTTTGGATCAGCGGCATTGTCATTATGCATTGTCAATATACTACTAGACAAAGTGCAGCGAAGAGTTTAACAAACGCTGAATGTCATGTCATCAGCACCTGCATGAAACAAATGCATGCTTATTATGAATATCAGAGGTAATAGGGGCATTTTCCTATCAAGCTCCATTATGACAAGGTCTGCCTTTTTCATTTGGTATTCTGAAAATTGAAAGTGCTGTTTTCATGCAGTTGTATTAGTCATGACTATGTATGCTTGGCCTCATGCACCTGCCCTTTGTTTTCATGTGTTTCAATGGAGGCGAAGTGAAAAAAAGCAACCGTGTACTGATTTAGGTGCACGGTAAGGAATCCCAGGTGGCCAAAATAACTGTGTAGCCCTCCACTGTAGGGCGTGCCTCATAATCATAGCTGGTTTTGGCATGTAAAACACTATTGCTTATTATTGTTATTGTCTTGATGTGCTGTATAGCAGAACAAGAGGCAGTGCTGCCTTTAAAGGGACTGGCAACCGATTTTTAAGGACCCTTCTTTTTATGGCGCAATGGAAAGCTCTCCCCCTGTACTGTTTTCACCTGCAGCGGTTACTTCCAAAAGCGCGTGGATATTTCGCACGCAGAATTTTTCGATCTGAGAAGCCTCTAAAAAAGGCACAGTGCGCACTCTAGCAACGTTGAAAAGTGGTCGCGATGCCGATAATCCGCCTCGCTTCAGGACATCGTTCTGCTTTCGCAGGAGTGAACGTAGCTGTGATTAACCACCCACACGTGGACCTGTTCAACTAATTTTTGAAATAAAAAGACGGTGCGATGAGCTGGCATTGTTTGCCAGGCGGATCTTGTATTTGTAAGGCGTTCTTTCGCATGTCCACGCCTACTTCATGAATGGCCGGGCTACAGCGCCGCCACTCTGGCCATAGCCGAGCCAAACCAGGCCAGCTAGATCCGAAACCACGCTTTCGCACGTGACAACAGAAGCGTGCATTACCAACGCGCGCTACAAACGAAGGGTTATCTGCACATTGCAAATGACAAAAAGCTTATAACATCAAAAGTTTCATGCCGTCCGATACTAATAAGCAGATAACATATTGCGTAAATTTGTAGAAGGTCACGTGACCGCACTCTAACTCTAGTTCGTATGTTTGCCGCTTGAGTTACCAGACGTCAGTTTTCGCGAGTTTGCATGAAGAAATAAAGACATAAACCCGTGTTTATTGAAGAAAAGTGGCGTCGTTTGAGCCAATGCCACACACAATATTTCCGCCAGTGGGTTCATCTCAATTCAAGTTTCAGGTGGTTGTCTGTCCCTTCAAGAGAAGCACTCTGGTGACTAGTAGGAATTGCCCATCTTTTGCTCTTAGAGCATTTGTTATAAGTACGTCATTGTGCCTCTTTAATGTGTGCACTTTGGTTCTTGGCCAATGTAATTCACAAAGCAAGTCATCCATCATAGCAAATTTTGGCAGGAAACTGAGAACATTTATTGGGAAATGGGACAAAAACGCTTGAAAGTTTCTTTCTGTCCATTACTTTGTTAAATAGAAGTAAAACTCGAGCAAATTTTCTTCAGATGTATGATGGTTTCTTTACTCTATGGCTTATTAAAAAATGCTGGCCAGTTCCACATTGTGCTAAACAATCTACTATTACACATTGTTTCTGATTAATTTAATTGATTAATTTCTTAAGTTTTGCATGCCCGACCACAATTATGGGGCGTGTCATAGAGGGGGGGAGCTCCATATTAATGCTGACCATGCGGGGTTCCTTAGCGTGCACTTAGATCTAAGTACCCAGGTGTTCTTGCATTTCACCTCCATTGGAATGTGGCCTTTATGACCTGAAAACGGACCTGCACTCTCTAGCTTAGCAGTGCAACACAATACATGCTAAGTTACCGGGGCGGGTACGCATGTTTGTGCAGACCAGTTTTGATTTCAGTACCAATGTGGTGGGTTACTGTTACTGTACTTGCTCCGCCCCCACCTTCACTTTAACCCTCAAGACATGAGCACAGACGAATGGTGAGAAATGACTGTGCAGCATTTTTGCTTATTTATTATTTATAGCATTGTCACACCCTGCCCTGGTGGTTATATGTGATTAAATTTTATTTGTCATGACATCGCAATAATCTCAAGGATTACAAGCATGGCATTTTTATATAGGTATACTGTTATGAAGGTGTGATTTCTTGCAAGTGCTTCCCAACCCTTACAGTTATAAATTATGATTTGTTCATTTGCTAGAAATGTGTATTACAGTATAAACCTCGTTGTAACGAAGTTGAAGGGGGAGCTGTAATTACTTCGTTATAAGCATTAGTTCGTTATAGCCAATATTCGTCATCTATGGGAAATTCAAGGGGAATTGCGATTGCTTTGTTATATCCAATAGTTCGTTATATCCAGGTTCGTTATAACAGGGTTCTGCTATACATGTTTTTACAAGTTCAGTATTATTTTGAACTTAAAGCTACATAATATGAGCACTTAATGAGCAAATTTGCTCATTAAGTTGTTTCTAACAAATAAAGAACGAGCCCTTGACCCCTCCCCTTTCGTTATAATATGAGAAGGCATTCCGTTCATGCTGTTAGCATACCAAGTGCTTCTCAAAGGCTTTATTTCAAGTAATATATTTAAAAAGAGGCATTTAAAGTAAAGATGTGCTTCCACTGCAGATATACCATCATTGGTGGCAGGCATGTGGGTGGATGCGATAAGTGTTATATTAGAACAATAAACCACACCAAGACAACAACAGTGCTCCGTGTGTTTTCCCTTCCTTCATTGTTGCTGTCTTAGTGCACTTTACTATTCCAATATGTGATCCTCCGAACTAGCTCAGCTTCAGGCGCTAATGCACTATGTGATAATTAGTCTCTGACAAAAATAATCACGTAACCTTAAGATAATAAGTCTAGCATTGTAGTCGGAGCCAGCTATTTGTAAAAGCTGTATCAGCTTCTGGGTATGTAATTGCCCATGAAACAGCATCGTGATACATTCTGAGCTTCGGAGCATGCAGTGCTGTAATGAGATGGAAAGGAGTGTGTGTGGTTGCACTCCTCGAGACGGCATTGCTGCTTACATCACTGAGAGGTGGGCAGCAAACAACACATAGCCCTACAGTGAGACAAGAGCTGTGCAATGCTGACAGGACATGCTGATTGCCCTTCGTTTAGTAACGTACGTAGCAGTGTTGCCACAAGCGATGTGGCAATACGGGTTCTTTTGCGGTAGGATTTGGTTTCATTTGCTCTGAGATTGTGCCACAGTCCTAGGGCAACCACATTTTTTTAGATCCAAAAGCTGGAATTGCTTTTGCAGTCAACTAGCTCCAACTTCTCAGTTATGATTAGCACACTAAGTTTATTAGCTTATTAATAGATCTTTGTTACTTGAGTTATCACATATAACTAGTCACGTCGTGGCTACCAATACTGGTGGCATGTATGCAGAAGGTGTGACTTTTTAAATGCATGTACTCTTCGTATGAACGCCCTGTACGCATCTGGATCTTTAGTCCTGCCTCACACTGCATGCATTGCCATAGCAACCTTAAGAGCTGGCTCACACAGGGAATCGCCCCTTTCACTGTGCTGTATTATATGTACTGCACAAGAACTGTGTGTAATTATGAGGCAAGTAAATGCCTACTACTAAAACAAGTTCTGCATTAAAGGGTTTCCATCACTCATTATTAATTTCCTCAATGTCATCAAGCATGATTTCCTCACTATTCTGTATGGAGAACATTTCATTGCAGGGTTGAAGGCTTCAGCATTGTGTGTATGCTTTTTTTTTTTTTTCAGTTTCCTTATTGCACTCATTGCACACCCTCAACCCTATTTGACTTATGTGGAAAAGCTAGATGTGCAGTTCTTCAGTTTTATTTCTTTGTTTAGGTGCACCTACAGATCAAGCAAAAGTGCTTTTTATTTAAATTCATTCTTTAGGTAGTGATGCAGCATCAGTCCACTCGTCTGGGAAAGGAGCTGCCTCAGTCAAGTCTGGTGAGTCAATTGTTTGCCACTTGTCTATGGAAAGTGAGAACCTTGCTTTTATTGGTGAATAGGGCAGACACATTGTAGGCAGCTTTTTGTAAGCTGCATGCAAACAAATCAGGGGGACCCACCAAGTGCTTGCCTTGCTCATCTCATGCCTCCCCTTAGGTGTCTTCGTCCATTTACCTGCGGTCCTGTCTTTAAAAGAGACTTCTTCGCTGTTTTGATGTAGGGATGGTAATGCCAGTGAATAATTAATCAATGAAAAGCATCTTGCAAGACAACTGGTGCTGAAATCTTATTGATGCAATCCTGCCAACACTCCATAGATTCAGTGTAGTTTTATGCAGTTGATATGATAACACTTTCACTTGAAATTGGATAATATGGCACAGTGATTCACACTGGTGGAAAAAGGTGTGCCACATAAGCATCCTCAAAGCATGTGTTTCATCCGGTGGGAGGGATAGGTCTTGAACCGGTTTACATTGTGGCACGCCGTGTCAACGAATGAGCTACCCGAGCAAATTAGACCTGTGAGAAATGCCCTTTCAGTCATGTGCAGTGCTCACAGAATGAGACAGGACGTGTAAACATTGAATTATGCCAACTAAAATAGGCCATTGCTCAATATAACCATGTCATATAGCCATGAATCTGGCCCACTAAAGGTGACGTTATTTCTGGTGCAAATATATTAACCAATATTATGCCAATGGTACTCGAAGATGCTAAAAAGAAAAGCTCATGCAGCACCTAGCCCAAAAAATTTGCTTTTGAATACGTGAGTACTGTACATGTGGCAGAGTGGTGTCATGAGCTTTTTTTTTTTTTTCATATTCACAATTGGTTGGCGTGTTCATATATCGATGTATACTGTAAGGAAATAGTGCAAAACCAAAGAAAACATGAGGACACTCACACAGGGACCTCGTACTTCTGTCATCCCACGCCGTTTCGTTGCACTTCAAAACTGTTCGCTAAGCGACATTTTGTAGTGGCATTCCATGCTCCACAGCATTCCGGCAACGTTCCTTTTCAATGATTTTTCATAACATGCATTTGCCATCATATCCTGAATTTGTTTCTTGTTAATAATTATAAGTTCATACCATATGTTGTTCATCCCTTCACCAGTCATTAGCATCACTTGGGTTTAGCATGTAGCAATGTAAATGTCTCATTTACCAACCAATCACACGCTTGTATTTTTCGTATTTGTTTGACCGATCAAACATGTAGAGCCCTGAATGAGTGTAAACTGTGTTTCAGTTCCTGAACAAAAATGTCAGTTAGTCAGGTAGTTGCATAAAAAAAACCCTTAGCAGTTGTTGTTTATTGGTTAAAGGCTAAACCGGTGAATGATGGGTCAACAACAAAACAGTAATTGACCACCCCTAATTTGCTATCGCCATGAACAACTACTGATCCTATTCTGAAATAGCTGTACCCGACACCTCTTGTGTCTTCACACTGTCATAACAACGTTTACATTTCACATAGTTTGGTAGCAGCAGCTGTATGTATTGCGGTTGCTGAAGTTCAGCTCTAATTAATTTTACCACCCCTTCCTCCCATCATATTTTTCTTCCTCGGGAAATGCAGATAATATAATCCAGGTAACAGACAGCTGCTGTCATGCTCGTCTTTCCCTAAGCTGCATTCGACTCAAACTCAACAATTTTCCCTGTCCTCATGCATATACCATGTTATACGAACCCATTAGGGTTAGTAGGAGTGGATACTGTACCCCAACCCAGCACGCATAAACACTTCTAGTTATCTGAGACTTGCTGCTACATTGGTGGGACCCCACTGCACGCAAAACTGTCCAGAAAAGGGGGGGGGGGGGAACTTCCATTGAAGTCTGCATTCTTGCTTCTTTTTTACATTTTCTCTGGTCACTATATTGACTACCTACGCCTGTAATCTGTGCAGCATATAACATAAGGCTATATTGATATACACAGCTAGCTAAGTGCTTCTCCAGCCACGGTGTCTAGAATTAGCTTATTCTTTGAAAACAGGTTGGCGATGATGTAGAGTGGTGCTCTGTCTCTCCATCGCTGGCATTGTGGAGGAGCCTTGCCCATACAAAACTGACCAATGAAAATTTAAAAAAAGCTGCCGGTAAAAGGAATCATCTTACAAAGGGGGGAAGAAAAACTTCCATTGAAGTCTGCATTCTTGCTTCCTTTTTACATTTTCTCTGGTCACTATATTGACTACCTACGCCTGTAATCTGTGCAGCATATAACATAAGGCTATATTGATATACACAGCTAGCTAAGTGCTTCTCCAGCTACGGTGTCTAGAATTAGCTTATTCTTTGAAAACAGGTTGGCGATGATGTAGAGTGGTGCTCTGTCTCTCCATCGCTGGCATTGTGGAGGAGCCTTGCCCATACAAAACTGACCAACGAAAAGTAAAAAAAGGCTGCTGGTAAAAGGAATCATCTTACAAAACGTAATCTGTCAACATTGTACCTTAATCCACTCTTTTCTTTATGTGTGCATTTCACAGTACCGTGGTGAATACAGATTAGGATGTTTTGGCTGTGTAATATGCTGGGCCGATCAGAAAACTCTACAAGAATGTGCTGCTGTAGGCATTGCCTTTCTTTTTTTTTAGACTGCTTCACTGCGTCTGTTTGGTACCTTTCTTTAATGTAGTGATGGTGTGACAGAGTTTGATGGCTGCTTAATTGAAGCCTAATGAACCAACAGTTCTATCAGTTCTCACCTGATGTATTATGACCTGCTCATTTTCACTACTGCCTGCTATTCATCTCTGCTAGGATATCGTTCACCATGCCCAATCATTATGCCATAGTGTTTTCTTTGTACCTTCCATTGTTGTGCCTATATATTATCTGCAGTGTTTGCACAGGGATGCACCGAACACCATTGGTGGCTCCAGAGGAACAACACATGCACTAGCCTGTGTCATTCTGAAGCGTCCTTAGCACCCATTCACCTTTTTCTCTCGTCCACCACGTGCCTGTCTGTCTTACTGCTAAACTATCACTTTCAGCCCTCTCAGAGCGCAAGACCAAGCCTGCTCCAAAGCGTCCAGACTACCCGAGGCCATGGAATACAAGGCCAGCCGCAAAAGGTAAGCCAGTGCAGCCACTCTTTATAAAATGGAGAAGTGTTTCCTTTTTTTAACGTGGAGAGTCCAAGACCAGTGCTCAACCTGATGCTTCACAACAAGTTTACAAGAGAGGCCTGTGGTGAGACAGCACTGGACACAAAGTGTGTTACAAGGCCACATTTGTTTGTGTATTGTGTTGCTTGATGTAGGCTGGGTTGCATGTTACTTTTGCACAATATTTTTAGTTAGCCTGTCTTTGTGTTAGCTTACTTCATTTCTTTTTGTGGTGTGCTTGTGCTTACACGTCTGTTTACTGGCTGCTGGCTGAGAGCTGTTTGTGGCTGTACACAGTGCCTTGCATGTGACCATATTGGTGTACTACTGTCTCTATGTCACACATTACAGAGCATCTTGCTTGGGTAGATTCAAGTGACCTTGTATGAAATTAAAAGAAAGGGGTTAATTTGTATGTTGTAGCGATAAGGAAGGCCAGCATTGCAAATGGCTTTCGTGGCAGCTGAGCTACTTGCTTATTTGTAGTGGAATTTTATGTGGAGGTAACCTTTTAGGGAACTTGCATTTTCTTCTGTAGCACATTTTAGTGTAGTATGTGCAAGCTTCATCTACAGTGAATAAATACTGTATGTTGTCTGCTACAAGCCAAATGAAAAATGTAGGTTTTATTAGTTGATGCAATAGTTGTGTCATTGGTTGCCACCTAGGAAATGCTGTCTGCGCTCTGCCTTAATGTCTCATGCTGTACACATGCAGTCAGAAAAATTCATATAGCTAGGGCCTTCACACAATGCTAAGTGTTCTAGCTGAGGTTGTATGGTAGTAAAATTGATGGATCAACACTACTTTCACTAACACAATAACTCTTTGTCACTCTATACGGAAAGTACATGTACGTGCATTATTTGTCGGTGGTCCCAGTTTGTTCAGCTGTCGGTGCATCTTCATGCACTTTATAAGTCTGTGCACCTCACACATCGGAGAGAATAAATACGGACTTAGAAATGTAACTTGTTGCTGAATGGTGTAGGAGCCTCATGTTTCCACCATGTAACTACGTATAAGCGTACACATCACGTCCTCAACAATAACCAGTACTTGTGTGACCACTGAGAATTCACAGTTGGTGAGGTCACTAGCACATGCTGCTTCATTTTTTGGTAACTGCTTCCTTGCTATGCACCTGTGAAGCAATTGCAGTTGATAGAATATTTTTGCAGCACTTCTGTTGTGTGAATCTCAACTAATGTAAGCCCGCTTTGCAAGCCCTGTTTTAAACATGCACATACTCAAGAGAGAGCTAGGTGGCACCTTTTTAGTTTTGGTAGCATCACCCTGTGCTTAGAGCATAGTAGTATTTTGAACTAACCGGACTAACCCTAGTTCACCCCCTCCTCCCCTTCCTCCCTAACCCGCACTCCACCCACCCTCTTACTCCCTCCGTACGTTGGGTGCCCGGCTGGCCCAGAGTTGGACGGGGCTAGCATGAGCCGTCCCGCTTTGGCAAGGCGGACTTTGCCGATGCAGCCGAAATCGCCTTGCATGCCCAAAACGGTGCACTTTAGCCCCCTGCCCTGCAGTCCTGCATCACGGCGTCAAGGTCAGTGCGGGTCACATCTATCGCACCCAAGTGGAAAAGGCAAGGCTTGTGTGCTTCACTTCCTGTAATGCACACTTTGTGTGTAAGCAATGTTGCATGCTGTGTGTATGTATGCATGCACATGATGTCTGCCTTTTTTGCTTGTGCATGTTGGTGAAGGATGGCTTTTATTAATGCCGTCTTTTACTATAACGGTCACTTGGGTTAAGGGACTATTTCTTTCTTTGTAAGTTGTTCTCTATTTCCTGACACGAATATGACAACTGTGACCGAATTGCATGCTCTGAGGTGAACATACATTTTCAGTGATCGTTGAATAATTGAATACTTCCACAAGGTCTCATTTTAAAATCTGGCTTATGTCATTTGTTTCTTTATTTTAAAGCCCTGTCTTTGGATGACCGAAGCTAGAAAATGTTCACCTTTTCTATGAAATCATCGAAGCAGTGTCCTGACTACGAACCTACATTTTGCATTTCATTAGCAGAGTTCTAACATTGATGCATCATCTCAGAATATAAACAGTGTGAATTTATTTGTGCTCTTTGGTACATCCGGCCACAGAGCAGAATTTTGGACTTTCCTCTGCTTCTTGCCTTCGCCCTATGTTTGCACTGTTCAAATTGTGCTCTTCTTAGAATATGTACTACAGCTCATATTTCACACAAGTATTAAAAGCCATTACAGTATAAAGAAGACATTGGGCAAGGAAGACAGTCTGTGAACTCGCGTGACATTCTGTGCCTTGGCACCCTCTGCATATCCCCAAGTGTAGACAAGGCGCTGCTTTTATTACTTCAATCCTGCGGCTCTTATCTTGGTATCTGAGTTAACAATACAGTGGTAACGTGCGTTCAACTTCCTGATTGTGCTGCGAAACAGCCCTGGACAACCTCGTGTTAACCCATTGGCCTACAATGCCAGACCACCGTGGTTTTCTGCCCTGAACTCATCTCTTCCTTTATTTATTGTGTTCTTTGATGACGGAATACTTCAAAGCGCCATGGTAAATAGATTTCCGGTCCATTTCTGGTCATCCTTATGCAATATTAGCACAATGAGTCTGCGACGGCCTCCAAGCCGGCCTGTGCGCGGGGACCTTTCGCCCTCGCAACTCGCGAATCGCCGTACCCGCCTTGGGAACCACGCGCGGTAGGTATACGCCGCGTCCCCGATCACGCCGGTCCTGGCCAGAAATCGCAACCCATTTACGTTACGCATGCATTCCAATTTAAACTTCGTTCTCTTTCTTCTTCTTCTTCTTTTTTTATTTAATCATCCCACGAGCCGTTGTTATTGTAGTGACCACGGACAGCCGACCTCGCATCTTTCTCTCTACCTAATGCAGCAGCAGCTTCCTTCGTAAGGAAGTGATGACGATGATGATGATGATGATGATGGCGCCGCCGGACCGGCCCCATTTTTGCGGTTATTCCCATGGCACGACGACGGCGTTGGCGTCTCGCGGCGCGAGACGCGTTGGCCCGTGTAATGACCGCGCGTAACGTCGTACACTGGGCGGTCTGGGCGTGAGCTGTGCTTGTTTCGTCTTCGCGAGGCTGCTACGGACCGGCCGGCCCCTCGAATCCAGTTGCCGGCTTAGCAGAGACGGTGCCGTGCAGCATGGCAATTGTTATACTAGGGCTCTGAATCTTTTGGAAGTTGGAACTATCTGATTAGGCAGCAATTACTGCGGACATATCGCTCGCGTGACGTCTACAGAAAGGCAAGGACGGGACCTGTGTGGTCTAAATATACACCTTTTCGCAGAAGCCCCTATGGGCGCCGCCATAACCCCCGCTGGGCTGTGCTGTGCGTGACCCCCCCTCCTTTTTAAAAAAGCACTGCCGAGGTTGTGACGTGGCATTTGGGGCGAGCTGATAGAACTATCAAACAGCGTAGACCCACGATGACAAAGGGAAAGAAGCAGACGACACGAGCCTCTTTACTGCCGTGCCACAGCCCAATATGGCGGTGCTCGATACCTGCTGTGAAGAGGTCTATCGGGGCTTCTATTTTTCATTCCTGGACGAGGACATCTTGGGCAATCACTTCGAAATTGTACGGTCACGATGCACGGAATGAGCGTATGCGACCACTTTCATCCGTGCGAGTTCATTGTACAATATACTTCGCGCGCGCGTTTGGTCGTTAGCAGCACAAGACGGCGGAACTCGAAGCGCTTCCGTAAAGCATCGATTCCACATCGCGGCGATCGACGTTAGCCACTGCGCACACTAGCGAAATAACGCCGTAGAGAGTGGTAATCTTGTAAAACAGTCAACAGTATTCGCAACCCAGAAAGCGCCTCGTCAGAGCATTTCAGCGTCGTCATTTTATCGAAGTTCACGAAACCGGCCCGGTTATATCGAAAAGCTTCGGAAGCTCGCGCGCGCTGAGGAACGTGATTGAGCGAACGCGCTCGTTTTCCTAATTGTCCCAAAGAGCTGCGCATTCTAGGTCAATGCGTATCTCTCCACAGTGGCCGTTTTTTTATTGAGAACATTGCTCCACGCTCCGGTGCATCTTCGAATATTCGAGTATCCTCTGCGTGCGTGTCGAGCCGGTGCTGATACGTGCTGATGGCGCGTGTGGCAATTTGTGTCGTGTTTTTTTATTTATTTTATATTTTTGCCTTGCAATGCAGTGTGGAAAAATGGGCTGTGGTGGCTTTTGTGTACTCGTGGCCGCTTGATGGGGTTGTAATGATCTACCTCTGGAAATGCGCTTCGAGAAGCGAGGGATCGGTTACGTTTACAAAGGGCGCACACACCATGCAGCGTTGTCCACGCACGCCCCTCGTGTTTGAGGTCGACGTACTCGAGTCGAGAAAGCTGATCTGAACTACGCGGGCGCGCTCTCATTTGCCCGCTTTCACGTCGTCGATTATTCCGGATAGCCCGCGCACGATAAATGCCGTGCGTGTGCGTGTCAGCGTTCGCTCGCGGATTACATCGGAGAGTGCTTCCATGCAGTTGCCTGCTCATGCGCAGCTGCAGGTCGTATAGAACAAGGAAGGAGCCTGGGAACTTCGTGCCCAATTCGCGATCTAGCTTCTCTGATGGGTTCACGGGACCACCGCTGCGCCGTCTCGTTGCCTCCTCTAATTGGCTGAATAATCAAAAGTGAAGAAAATCCTTGAACATTACCGAGGTCAGTTCACGTCTAGTTCACTCAGCACAGCACCTACGGACGACGATATACATGCGCGTATAGTGCACTGACAAACACAGTGCGGCAAAACCCAAGAACACTTTTACCTTCGACTACGCAGGTTTGATCCCGGCTCCGGCGGTCGTACTTAGATGGAAGCGAACAGCTAGAGAGGCCGTGTACCTAGATGGCATGGATCATCATATATAGCTTAGATAAGCTAGAGGCCCGTGCACGTTAAGAACCTCACGAGATCTAGACTTCAGGAACGCTCCACTATGCCCAATAATCATATCGTGGTTTTCGCACGTGGAAGCCCTAGCAATTATTAGTAAGAAGAACTTTCTGACAAATGCGCCAGCCGAGTACGCCCATTCATTTCGCTGATGCCGCAGCGGTAGCGAATAAACCACGATCCCTAGAATATAGGCACATTACGGTTCGGTGAGCTGTGTTTATACCGATTGTTTGGGCTCTCACCAATAGAACTGAAATCCGCTCGCTAGTTCACTTAGTTCGCCATCGCAACCCTGGCTTGCGGATTGAACAATAGGGCCTCGCATACCGACGTGGTGGCCGGGACTAAGCAATGGAGTGCGCGCAGCCAATAATCATGACCCGCCAAATTAGAACGAGGACATCGCGATTTGTCCCGTCGACGTCTGATGTATGTTTACAACGAGCGCGGCGCTTCGAGGGGTTTAATTGCTCTAGCGCGCCCGTCGCTTCTTGGCGAATAAGCATACACGCATGCAGAAGTAGCACGAATTAAAGAGCTCGGAGCGTGCATACGACTGCAGCGACGGGCAGAGCTCGTGCCCATTCGAGGGCCCCCGTAATGAGTGCGCGCTGGGTTAATGCGGCGCAGCCGGAGTCGTGGACCATCGCCAGCGAGCGGCGGGACGTGCTGTCTGCTGTGCTTGCGGCGCCCAGTGCCGTACCGTACACAGACGACGCGGCCTGTTCGAAAGGGCGCCACCGGCGACCCACTTTCCTAACGAGCGAACAAGCGCGGTCGGCAAAATAAAAGAAATGAACGAGGAAGCGGGGGTGCTGGTTGCAATCCGGTTTCGAATGTGGCGCCGCCGTGTCTCGCAGAGCTCGCGATGGAGGGCGCCACTGCTCGGACTCGATAGCGGCGCCGCGCCTCTGGAAGCGACCGCCAGGTGGCGCGAGGGTCGCGTTTGTTTATAGTATGATCGATTTGATTGGGGTAAATTTGGGGGGCATAGTTAGGGCAATTTGGGGGGCATAGTTAGGGCATAGCTGCGCGCTGACACGCGCCTTGCAGGACCACTATAAAGTTTTCCATCCATCCATCCATCCATGAGGAAAATTTAAAGAGAGGGGAAAAAAAAAAGTTCTACGAGCCTGGTGGCGCACAAGTCACCGCCCCGTTACAAAGGGGACGCTCATAGCATCCATCCTTTATACGTTTGCTCGCTTAATGCGTTGCGGATGCTCGGCGCATTCATGTTACTATGGGCCGAGGGGCAAAGAATAAAACCTAAACCCAGCGGGCATCTGTCTTTCTGCATTCTTTTTTAAATTTATTGCGCTAGGGTTCAGCTTTCATAACACTCCCAGCACCTCCTGCAACGCTCCTGTGCCCTAAAAAGTTGAACAAATTTTCAGTGCGGCTGACTTGTAGTTGTCGATAAGTTCAGCCTCGCGCCGTATGGTAGAGCGACGGGCTCGGGAAAGTGATGGTCCTGGGTTCTTATACCGGACCAGTCGGAATTATTAACTGCGATGCTTTATTTGTGGGAGGCTTATTATGTCTTTGGACGAGTTGCTAAAGGTAACAGCGCAGATCAACGCCTGCTAAATTTATGGAGACAAAACGGAAGAACGCCGTCACAACAAAAGCCCGCAACGGCTGCTGCATCGCAATGGGGCCAAAATATTGATGCCCGTGTACTGTGTGGTGCCACTGCACGTTAAAGAACCCCAGGTTAAAGAACCCTTCCACTACGGCATCTCCCATAATCATATCGTGGTTTCAGGACGTTAAACCCCAGAAATCAATCAACAGAGGCCCTATACGGCTTTCGTAGAATATGCCTGCGCACATCAGCGATATACTGGACGTCATACACACCGTCACATTAGTAATGCATCTTGGTTTGATGTCCTTGCATTTACGCACAGGGAAGCGCAGTGTAAACGCCATAATGGGTTTGATGATGATGATGATTATAATTGTGGTTCGGTTTTAGGAAAGGACGCTAATTTCTGCAGCCCATGAATGGAGCACGGCTAAGCGTCCGTGGGGGTAGGAGAAAGGGAGTGAAAGAGATAGGAAGGAGAGAAAAGAGGGCTCCGCAAATTTTAACCACCTGGGGTTCTTTAACGTGCACTGACAACGCGCACGGGCCTCTGGCATTTTCGCCTCCATCGAAATGCGACCGCCGTGGCTGGGATCGAATCTTTATCACCGTACACGTCACGATTGTTTTTCTTGCTCCTCATCCTCGTGCACCTCAGGCCGCGCGATCCTTTCCATCTTCTCCGTTCCCATGATTTTCACGGTTGTCCGCGCCGCCGTCGCTTTTGAACGTCGACGCGCGCACGCGCAACTTGTCTTTCGAGAAAGGCGGGGAGGCAAGAGATTGCGAACCGTCGCGTGTTTCCGGCGGCCTTCTCTCTTCCTCTGCTCCGGGAAACTATGCAAATGATCTGCAGGGCCGTCGTCGGTGTTTGCCTGCCGAATTTGCATGTTGCGTCTATTTATTAGCGCTCAGAAACAGCACCACTGACGCGAAGGTCTTAAATCGTCGTCGGTACGGTTGGACCTAGCCGGAAGTCGCCGAACGACCGATTGAGATCCGATACACTGTTTCGCGGTCGTCGCCATTGTCGACTTGATTTCTTTTCGACTCTGTATACGCTTCTGACAGCGTCGCACTCCACACGCACAGTGGCCCGCACGGTAAGGATCATTCGGTGCGGTTGCGCGCGATACATAACATTACGAGCGCGCGAGCGTACGCGCTGCTTCCTCGCTGCTATCGCTGTGTTCGGTATAAGGACGCCTCGCTTCACTGGTCCCGCTAATTGAGCGCGCATATTACCCGACAGGGCCGCGCAGGCCCATTTAAATACCAAATGAGCTTCGTTCGAATCCCTGACGCGCGCGGTCCTGGAGGAAGGGCCTCGCGTCTTCGTTCTCAGCCGACGCTGGTTTGCTTATTACCGTCTTATCACGGATGCGCTGTGCGCATTTTTAAATTCTTTTTTGTTTTTCAATGCTCTCACAAGTTTGGCTGGTTGGTAAGGTTGCACGGTTCGCTCCTTGACTAAATCATATTGGACCCGCAATTAGCCTTTGGCTATCGGTGCAACCAGTTCTGGTAACTTCTGTACGTTCTACGCCGAAAATAAATGAGGAAGTCAAATGAAGAACCCTGCCAATGTCGGTATCGCCCTCCCGAGTACTGCACACCACGAGGTTGCTGTATCGTTCCACCGATACGCGCTGTGCCGATTTTAATTGTCCGCAGCTCACGGTAACTACGAGGGTCGTAGCCAGGAACTTATTTCGTGGGTGGTCCGATCCCGCCTGAATGACGCGTGCTTGTATGCATGCGGGTATGGTATATTGTGAAGATGTTGTACAAAAGGAGGAACTGGCCATAAATAGAGTATAGCATCCCATATATGCCTTGCTGTACAAAAGGAGGGACTAGCCATATATAGAGTAAGATCCCATATAGACCTTCTCTGCCCGTCTATCTGTATGACGTATATACAGGGTTCTGCATTGTGTAAACCGACTTGTCGTCAATTCTGTTGCTCTGAGTTAATCACACCAGGAGTATTCGTTTGCATTGTGCGTTCTGCGGTCTGGCACACCCATTTGTGCACGGAGTAGGAGAGCAATGGTGATCATCTGATGGTCCATACTGTCTATGAGCATTATACTATCGGCTCGGCTTTTCTCAAGGTTGCCGTGTACCCCCCTTGCGCTTTTGTTTGGCTACAGGTTTTACGTAACGCAAAAGGGCAAGTTTTCTCCAATAGTCATCGACTGAATAAATATAACCGACGAGCCTTGGCGCAATTGAGCACGGCATGGCGCGGCTGATGTCCAGACATTCGCACTGCGCATTCCCGCGCGCTATCAACACCTTCTGGTGTACTGTACGTAGTGTATCGTGTCCATAACCGAGCCGTTGTTCCGCCGGCTGGCGTCTTCTACGCGCTTTTACGGAGTGTGTGCGTGCTGTTGCTGCCGGCGATTCGCGTGTGACCGGATGCGCTGGTCACGGCGTGTCCTCCAAAGCGGAACCACTGCCGAGACGCTTTCCCTGCGGACTCTCACTCCACTGACCGCGGAACGTCACGGATTTGCGGAGGAAGGACGCTCGGTTCGACTCACTCCGCGTGACGTGCGGTGGTCGCTGCGCGCGTAAACGGTGCCTGATAGTAGCGCGTTGCGCAACTTACGTGTGGATGACTTTTTTTTTTTCTTGATTTTTCTCGTGATACATGGTTGTGTTGACGTGTGCGTATCAAGCTGTAAGATATGGCCAGTCGCGCGAGTTTTCTTGTCAGATCATTCGTTTGTTCATTCGCTGGAGGGGCTGCAGTTCGCTGTTCGTTTCTCTGAGTGCGAAAGGAAGGGGGGGGTCTCTAATTGTAGATTTATTGGCCTAACCTTATATGCTTAGCCCTAGGCCATGGAAAGCGCGTGCCGTGTTGCAGGTTATTATTATTATTATTATTATTATTATTATTATTATTAGTAGTAGTAGTAGTAGTAGTAGTAGTAGTAGTAGTAGTAGTAGTAGTAGTAGTAGTAGTATATGTTGTTGTAGTAGTTGTGCGAGGGGTAAAATCTAATAGCGTGCACAATCCACCCAAGCGCACACTGAGTACGAGATAATGTTCGCTTGTATCCCACCCCGGTGGTCTACTGGCTATGGCACTCATCTGCTGATCCGAAGGTGGCGGGGTCGAGTCCCGGCCGCGGCGGTTGCGTTTCGACGGAGGCGAATTGTTGAGGCCCGTGTTTGCTGCGCGATGTGAGTGCACGGTAAAGAACCCCATGTGGTCGAAATTTTCTTGAGCCCTCTACTGCGGCGCCTCTCATAATCGTGGAGTTGTTTTGGGACGTTGAACTCCAGAAATCAATCAATCAATCAGTGTTCGCTTGAATGTTCTCCGTCGAAGCTGGCTTCTTTACACTGAAAGTGCTTGCACGGGAAAGCCCGCTTTCTGTGTCTCCTCAGCCTCGGGCATGGGCCAGTGCACGTGGTCGCTTTTAAACTGCAGAGTGCGCACGCGTCTCCACTGTCACTCCTGGTTCTTTCAGTAGTGACTCTTCTGCCCGTTGCCTTATCAGTTCATCTGATATACCTATGGTGAGTGAGCTTCCGCCCTCAGGTTCGCCACTCGTGCGGGCGATTGTGTTCGACGCGGTGTCTCTTCGTCGGGGTTGGTGCTCCATTTTTGTTTTCGTTAAGTTGTAGGCTGTTCAGTGTAATCTTGCCAGGTGTTCTGGCTGTTTGTAGCAGGTGCCGTCGGCCTCGCCGTGTCCTGTCACATGCGTAGGCTTTGTCTTTACACGTTATATTCGGTCTGCGTTCGGTGACACGTAAGATGTCGTCGTACGGTTGTCATCGCCGCTACTGTCGTGGGGCCTACTGCGACCCTCTTCACCCGTTCAAACATACGTTCTGCACAAAATTATAAACGATGGGTTCCGCATGAAGCGGTGGCGTAAATGAAGCCTGACCGCCAAACTGATGGTTGTATATAGAGTGAATCGGCGGCAAGATATTGTCGGTTTGGTCTAAAAGTGATCGTTTTGGTGCAGTCGCCCACAGGATGATTCAGCGCGGCTCCGTAACTGGAGTCGCGAAGCTGCTGAACCGATGAACGGCGCAGGAACACCACGTCGAAATGCCTTTGGCCATACGCCGCATGTTATCTTACGTGGTCATTGTTGTGCGAACAACGAAACACACGTATAAGCAGAGATGGATCGCGGGTACGTGTGACGAAGGGCGTGTCGCCTTCTTCATCGTCACATTGGTGGTCGAGCGGAAGCGTAAGGAAAGACCCATCAGCACGTTGACAAACGCGAACGAGTAGCGCCTAGGAGATGGAAGCAGCGACTTTAGCGTCAAACGTTGCCGGCGCTTGTGAGCAGTGCGACTGCTTAGTGCGCTTGTTCCCTTGTCTCCCCAGCAGATCGCTCCACCTGTGCTTAGCGAGAAAGAAGCGCATTGCCCTCTCGCCTGCCCTTTCCTGTCGCAGCCAAAAATAATTGCCTGCTCGCCAGAGGCCGACTTCGCGTCCCCTCCTGATCCCGTCTGGGCCTTTGCCTTTTGTCGCTTTACGTCGCAGTTCCGCGATTCGTTGAAGTTAAAACAATGGTACAGAACCATTTCTGGACATCACAACCGGTATACGTATACCCAACCAGAATTGACTTTGGCGTGTTGAAACATGGTCATGTTGGTGCATCTTAGAAGGAAGTGAACAGCACGAACGACAAGGGACAGTGAAGGAAGACGACAGGAAAAGCAGTGCAAAGGGACGACAGAAGTGTGTGTGTGTGTGTGTGTGTGTGTGTGTGTGTGTGTGTGTGTGTGTGTGTGTGTGTGTGTGTGTGTGTGTGTGCGTGCGTGCGTGCGTGCGTGCGTGCGTGCGTGCGTGCGAGCTCTCCTGTCGTTTCATGGGTTCGCGTTCGTCTACATACTTCGGCGAGCTTTCGATGAACCACCCCTCAGTGGTGGTTGGGTGTACATATTGGTGTTCATTGCACGCTTTCACGCCGCACGCCTCACCCAGTCTTTGTATGCGTTCGGCGCTGTCGGCGCGTCTGTTTTGCCTTACCGCTACTGCGGATGTGGTGGTGCTTTTAACGGCAGCAGTAACCAAGATTGTGAGCGCTTTTGGTATACACAATGGCTTTCGTCTGTTTTGCGACACCACCACCATCAGTGTTCCAGATCTTTCTATTCATGGTGAGTGCTCATTGTAACGTAGCCCAACAAATAATCTCACTCGGCTTCCGTCCTAAGGTGTAAGACAAGCTAGAGCATCCATTTTACATGCACGGGCGACTGTATATCTGGGCGGAGAACAGAGGCCTTGTTCATTTTCGAGACTTCGATCCCATCTTCAAGGTTGTCGTTGCGTTGCTTGCTCTGCTGCTCCAGTCTGCACACGAAAAAAAAAAAAAAAAAAGAGGAGGATAAACCTGATGGTTATACGGATTGTGCGCAATCAGTCCCACTGTGTTCCTTTTGCCCTCGATTGACACAAAGAAATAAGGGTCGCGCACTCTACCGGCGCGTTTGCTGATAAAAAAAGGGCACTTGTTCGAAACCGGTCGTAAATGACTGTGGAGTGGGCCGCAGTGTCTAACTGATAATGGCCATAGTTTTCTTCCCAACTCGGGACGCTCGCGCGCGCGCGCGTGAGAGTTTCTTTTCTTCTGTAGTTGGTGCGCTGCTCAACGCTGCCTGGCGCTGCTGCGGGGGTCAACGAAGCAATGGAGCGCACTGCACTACTACACGAGGAAGCGGTTTAGGCACTGGGGGTCGTTGCACTCGCCGAATTAAGTCTCCAATCGACGTTTTCTCTCCCAGGGGCCGCCACTTACGTGCGGCGCGCTCATTTGCGGGTCCGCACGGCATTTGGTTGCCGCAGGGATATATATATATATATATATATATATATATATATATATATATATATATATATATATATATATATATATGACTAAGCGATGTCCAAGGCTGGGGGAAAGCGTCGCGGGAAGGTCAAGCACAAAGTGGTGGGAAGCATTTAATTCGGTTGGCCTGTTTAGCGACAATTTTGTCTTTGTCGATGCTGCGTGCCAATCTGATCCGCTTATACCTGCCTCGCAACTTGAAGGTCTGTCCTGTGGCATTTAGACGTGCAGAGGTGGGTCAGACCCAGTTTTGCGGCGTCTTCGGAGCGCTGTCCCCGTTCTTTTGTGATTAAACTTAGTTCCGAGTCAGCGCCAGTTCTGTTTTCTTTTCACGTTCTTGTTTTCTGCGATGGTTCCATTATTAATCATTTTGTTAACTGTCTTCGCAGCAGTCAACGGGTGCTTTCGTCCGCTGAGTTTTGCGCGTGCGTAGTATTTACTCGCGAAAATGCCCGATGCCGAGAAAGCCGTGTACAACATATATGTATGCGTGCTCCCGCACGATGAGCGAATGAACAACGATTAAGAAACGAGAGCACTGTTGCAAAATTAAGCCCGAGAATGAGGGGGGGGGGGAGGGGGGGAGAAGGCGGGAAGGGGGTGAAGATGTGTGGTTGTTTGACGGAGTGAAGGTACTTGTAGACTTTTTTTTTTTTTTCGCTTGGTTCAGGTCCATTAAGTCGTTGGGGCCTGCTGGACGTGCTTGAACGAGACGTAAGTAATGGCTAAACATGGCCCGGACTGTCTGTAGAAACGTTTATTGGTCCACGTTTCTTGTGTAGCGTTGAACGATTCTCGCAATGCGCTTCGCATGTCATGTATTCTGTGCGGTTCACACACGTGAACTGTCGCGAGGCGTCGCGTCACGATTTCTGTCGGCGAAATGTGGTGCGTTTGCAAGTCGTGTTGTGAGTGCAACACATTTGCAGACTGTTGTGCGGTTGGCCATTGCTAAAGTCTCCGTTTTGTTCTCGCAAGCGCATACAAGAGCCGCCCACATGGGCAGCTCGTGGGCAACACCGGCTTAGGGCCCCTTAAATTTTGGTGGAGGGCCCACGAACCTCCTGGACACCCCACCTGGACTTGACGCCCTTCAGGTGTCCGCCATTGAGCGTCGTGGCCTCATTTCCTCGCCCCCTCCCCCTTATAGCAGCTACCTCCCTCTTCTATACCCACCCACTTAACCCTTTTGACCCTGTTCCGTTATGCCACGCGAAAGTTTCGAACGCAAGGGCACATCGCGTGTATACGGGTCGATGGGTTTGAACTTCGACCTGCCTCATCTTCTTCGACAGGTATATATATAAGGTTGCGCCAGGCAATATTGCGGGGCTATATACGTATACACACACACGCAAGCCGCGAACGTTGGCTCTCTTGAGGTTGCGCGTGCGTCGTTCGGTTGGCACGGGGCGCTGGAAAAGAAGTAGGGGGGCGTCTTAGGCGAGAGTGAGTTACCGCTCGTGCTTGACGACGTGGCCGAGCTATACGCAGGCGGGAGAAGGCCACGTCGTGCCAGATCGACGAACGACGACGATCGCCATCGAGCCTCTTGTCGATTCTCTGTTCCCCTCGATTGCGGCTCTGCGTGATCGGTTGACCCCAATTGGCCTCGTTCTTCCGCAAGTGGCTGCTGCCGCTGCTGCTGCTGCTGCTGCTGATGCTGCCTGATCGCGTGGAGGGATGTGTACGTTTAGCGCACTATCTGCTGCCGCGCCGCCGGGAAGAAGCATGTATACATAGCAGCAGCAGCGTTCGCCGTTGCGCCGATCCTTCGTATGGCGGTGGTTTTTCGTGGCGCTATTCTGCAAGCCTGCAGTCGCTGCTGAGCTAATCGGGGTTTTCGGATAGAATGGAGGAGGAAGCGGAGGAGCACTCTTGCTTCTTGGAACTAGCGCTGTGTGAGAGGAAGTCAATCAGTGCTACGCCGTATTCGGTACCCTATTGTGGCAAGGACCGATACGCCCGTGTACTTCTTTGTCGCAGTGCGATAGAGCAGAATGTCTTTAGCAATGCTGTTTTATAGTAGAACTTCATGTTGTGTTTAAATCTTCCGTGTTTGGACCGCACCCTGCACAGAACGCGGCGTTGAATGCATCGTGCACACTACACTGCGTTGTTTGCTATGAGCCGCGTTGTTTAAACTTGGGATGCCATTCCTCAAGGGAGCCGCCGGTTATTTCGTTCCCTTCTCAATAACATTGTGTGGTTGCTTGGTTTGTGAATGCAGAAATTGCGGGTGTATAACTGTAGCTCATTTCGTTTTACTGATCTTTATAGAAACAATTACGACTACGTTACGGCTGACTCGTAGGGTTTAATTCGCTGTCGTCTTCCGCAGGAACGCCCTCAGAATCACTTCTTGAGCCTTCGTTCCGAAGAATTGGAGCTTGATACATTTGTGTTTTTGCTATACGACCGAGTAAGTGCCGTATGATATGTACTTATACGAGCTGTCTGATTCTTCGTTATGTGACGCGTCGAAAACAGCGACGTTTCCTCCGCGCTGCGTATAACCTTCGCGTGACTCATTTGAATTTCTTAAATTCAAATTTCTTTTGCGAGCAGTGGTGTCATAACCTACAAAAATCACCTTGACCATGTATACCTTATCGGCCATGGGAAAAGAGCTGTTGAATTAATTGTTAGCTAGCATCAGGGCCGGCGATGTTATTCGTTAACAGGGGAATTAATGTGATTGATGTAAAGGGCTGCTTCTAGTTTGTCTAATATTACTTGAGGCAGTAGGTTCGGCGCTAAAATGACGAGAAACAAAGTAAGCCACGAAACAGCATACACTTATTTTGCTTCTCGTCTTTCTAGCGCCGCGCCTGTTGCCTGAAGTAATGAACCAACTAGCTCAGGAACATGTCCTGTCGTCTAACATGTTTCTGTGTTTCACTGGACTGGCGTAGTAATCATCAGAATGCTCGTTCAAATATACCGGAGTCTGTTTCGACGTCGAGCTCTCCAGCTCTTCTCGCTTTTTTTTTTTTCGTCTATGCTTCTCGTAAGTGGAATCGTTTGTGCAGAGCGAAGCCATTGCGTATTGTCGTGCCTAGTCGTGCTTAGCCTCGTTACCATAACACTTCTTTATGGGAGCGCGTTTATCGAAGCCGCGGGAAGCAAATGCTCGCACGGATTATCCTTACGAGCTGTATAATCTCTTTCCAACGGGATTACCAAAGCGACTCCCCCCCCCCCCCTTCACGCGCTCCAGAAGCACACACGTGCACATACAGTGCGCGTTGTGGAAGACTTCCGGGTCCTGGTCGATGGGAAACAGACTTGCAGTGTTCTACTTATGTAGGGTTAGGCCTACGTGAGCTCTATATACGCGGCCAGTGAAATGTTCGTGATGCCCCAGGCCGACCATGTATAAGTATCGAGCGAGTGCTTTAATAAATTCATTGCCAAATTACAGCGCGCACATGGACGTAACGGACGAAAACGGGAGGGGCACGAATGAGCACATCGTGAAGCAATGTCGACTACTACTTTGCCCCGCCTGCTTACGTAACTTTTCTTCTTTGCAGTCTTATATATGGACTATTAAACGACGCGCTTTCATTACGCGACTGGCGCTGATTATCTTGACCGAACGTCTTTCTTTCGCATGAGTAGCCCGACACTTTGAAAAGAACAATCGTGGATATCGTGAACCGTCAGGTTCACTCATTCCCCAGACCTATCCACGCGTGCTGCGCGAGCTCCGTGAGGGAGAAAGAGCAGAGGGTAGACCTAAGCCCTAATTACATCCGCCGTGGCAGCCGTGATATGCCATCGGTCGGATTGGGCGAATCAATCGAATTATTGCGGCGTCACATTAACGGCGCTCTTCCGTCAATGTCTGACGCCGCAATGCAGGAAGCGCGCGCGGCTTTGCGCCGTTCGCGTCGAGTGAAAACTCCTGTCACGGCCGTCATATTCATCGGACAGGTATTTTTAAGCGCCGAGAGGGAGATTCGGGCCGAAGCCGGTTCGCGTGGTATCCCGCACCTTAAATATAACAGCAACCTGTATGGGTCGTCGATCAGCGGGCTCTTTTGATAGGCGGCACATGCTCGAGCAGCTGGCTTTAGAGCGATGATGTCAGCTGCGTGACATCCCAGCGTCCGTCAAGAGTTGGCCGGACGTCAAATTGTTTCGTTGTTTCGCGTTTGTTTCTTTTTGCTGTACTTATATGGCGTTCAACGTTATAGTGTCGAAGGGTGCCTGGTGTTGCTGCTTGACGGTCGATCTGTCGCCGCCGCGTGTTAGGGCGGTCAATCAGCCTTTGAAAGGGCCTTAGCCGCTTGCTTGCCACAGGAAAACGTGTTCTCTTAGAAGCCTTCTGCACTGTGGAAGGAATATGCCGGTACGTAAGTATTACACTTCTGGATTATCTCGAAGAAGAGGATCAGTTCATGGGCTGACGTCTTCGTTTTGACTCCGTGGCATTTGGGATGTTTGTTCCTGCTCCCACCATGCGTTTGTGCCGCATCATTGAGCATCAGTTTTTAGTCGGTACATCCGCAATACAGCGCATGTGTTTGTCTGTTCAACTCTCCTGACTAATAAATGCTCACATTACACTACGAGCAAATAAGCATAATGTAGCACGCTTACTTCACATCAAAAACTTCACGGTAATAATTGTTAGACAGCATGAGTTCGTCGTTTTTTTTAATTTCCTTTTTTGTTCCGTTATTTTCTTCTCCCCTACAGGTCGCGATGCTAAATTTTTAAGCGGTTAGCGGCCCGTATCTGTGCCGAGCGCAATGCCACTCTACAGAAAAGTACGGCGTTTGACGGATCCGGCACTTGCAGAAAAGCGCCTCCGAGACTAGCACTAAGCTTTCTGTTTTGTCGCGACATTTGTATAGAAGGGTGGCTGGCAGTAATAGTCTCAGGATATCGCAAGTTCAAGACGATCAGAGCCTCCCATGTGTAAGGTCAGTCATTGCTATGTCGTGCATAGAGAAATCAGGCATTGGCAGTAACGCCAGATTGTCTTCTCAGTTCTACCTCTGTAGGAAACTACACGCTGGGAACATTCCTCCGTCATTCTACCACATTCCCATCGGCTAGGAATTCGAAAATTACGCTCATTCGAACACGATTCGGCTAAATACTGAGGGAATTTTGCTAGGTTGCCAAAAGGAGTACCGACTCTCTCACTACTGTTTTATACCCATAGCGGGAAAGTGTGATGTTTGCCCTGATGGTGCATGCCCACCTGCCAAGCCTTCCGAATATCCCATAAAATGTGCGAATTTTCAACCGTCTTGTGACATTTATGAATTTTGACTCAATTATTGCTGGAAAGTGGTATTAGTCGCTAAAAGAGAAAATGTTTGCGTTCCAAGCAAAACCACGTTGTTCCTTCGCCGCAGTACACCAGTGTCGTGCAGTGAAGCGTATTAGAAGTGGGAAGGGGCCAGTGGCTTACCGTCCAGCATTTTGTACCTTCAGTACATACGCGGCGTGATTGCGAGGACCTACTTAACTGGCACTCATTCAGAGCTCTCTGCGATGTTGCTCCGCCCCTTGAAAACAATGGATAAAACGATACGCGAGTTCTCTTTCGTCACTCTTCTGCCCCCCCCCTCCCCCCACTTTTTTTTTTTTTCGTTCTTCTTTATCCTGAGTATACGAGTTTGAATGATATCTTCACGTTGGCAGATATGTGCAATGGTAGGTACATCTATAACGGAAGGATTATAAATAGAGGGCCAAGCAAAGGAGACGCGTCGATCGCTGACCGCGGATAAAGAAAGGTGACGGCCTACGCGAAGTAAAGATCTATGAAACTTGCGTACGAGACTGTGTTTTAGTGATCACACATATAGAAACAAGGCATGTAAACTATAGTACCATAGGAACAAACTCCAGGAGATTTTGTTGTTTGGCACTGTGCGTTTGTTTCATCGGGATGTTAAGCCGGAATCAATCAGTCACCGCAGGTGCCCGAATCGTACGTCATGTGCACTTCCGCGTAGTGGCAAGAGTTCCCTGACCCTGTTGCACCGTAACAATCGCGACGGCTGTCCCGTTCCGCTACGTGAACGGCGCATATGTGCGCACCACTGACAGCAGCAACAGCCCCAGGCCAGGCCGTCTCTGCTGCTTTGGCGTCGTCGCAATCGCGCCGTTGTCGAGGTGGCAACAGCGAGCGCTGTGCGAGAGCCATGGCTGCTTGTATGTGTGTGTACGCTTCCACGCGGTCCTATAAGCGCATGCGCGCACGTTATGTGTGCGACCGAGTACTGGTGTTTGTGTGCGTGCGTGATGGCGCAATTATGGCCCAGGGTCGTCGTGGTAGTTGTGCAAGGAGTCGGCCGCGGCGAAAGTGCTTCGCGCCCGTCCCACCCGCGACGCCGTCGTGCCGCCTCTTGACAGCGCGGCCAGAAACGTGCGTGGGCGGAGGCCATGGCGTGCTGCATCTATGGTGGTTGCGAGAGCTTCTTCGCAGTCCCTCCGTGTCGTGCGGTCAGCGCGACCGACCGCAGAAAGGCACCCACTGCTCGCGGGGGCGGCCAGGGATTCGCGATGTAATATTTGGCAAAAGCGTGCAGCAAACCTGCAGGTGCCTTCGACATTACGTGGGTTTGATTCCTCGGGCCCGCGGCGGTCGCTTTTCGATGCAGGCAAAAGTGCTAAACGTTTGACCCGTGTGCTGTGCGATGTCAGTGTACTTTACAGAACCTCAGGTGGTCGAAATCTCCGGAGCCCTCCACTATACGGCGTGCCTCATAATCATATCGCGTGTTTGGCTCGTAAAACACCAGCCATAATTTTTGGCTGTCCCTGTGCCCAGGTACTTTAGTGCACGGAATAAGACGTACTGCGTCAGGGTGCTTTACGATCTACCGATTTGGACGATAGCCGTGGGTGCTTTCTGTGAAGACATATTATGGATGGATGTTAATAAGCACATCCTCATAAATTGGGTGTTGTGTGACGCCACAAAGCTGTAGTTATTTGTTTGCTTTCTCCTAATGCAGTCATTGGCTCTTACGATCCATCGTTAGTGTTGGCAAACCATCTAACCATATATGGCGATGCGTTGCCCTAAGTGCCCATGTGTGTGGCGTGCGTTCGCCTCCTTTTTACGTCACCAATACTGAAAGCGTCGTGTGCTATTCCTATATCTTGAGAAAGTCGAGGTATAGCATCAGCTTTCTGCAGTAGTATACATCTAATGTTCCTTAAGGCCCAAGGCTTCGGGGAGAATAACCGTGTACCGCTTAATGCACTTCATGGATAAATACTGTGACCTTCCCACAGACGAACAGTTAAAGAAGGTAAAAAGGAAAAGCAGCGACAAACAGAACGGCCGTGTAATGCCGAGTGCCGCTTCTACATGTCGGTCATCGTTGTGCCTCTTGAGGCCGCTCAGTTTTCCACGCTGGAGATGCACGGAAAGTTGCACTGTATGTATATACACATATGTAGCTTGTCTTCTATAATCCTGCTCAGGTCATACGCGTCCATTGTATTGCTGCTCTTCAGAGAATCGTTGGCCGTGTACTGGAACGAAACCTAATGACGAATGGCGACCCTGCACTCGTGAGCGCGCGCTCATACTTTATTTTTTAATTTTTTTTCAACAGTTTGACTGTGCGTGCGACCCGTTGTTTGATACTGAGCGTGTGCTCGGTATATGTAACATGTAGAACGAAATTTCAGCGGCCCCTTCTTCTGCTTGAAGGTCTCATTGATGACAGTTCTTGTCCATATCTCAGCCGAGGCGGAGGATCCTTGTATAGGACTGGCTGTGTATAGGTAACGCGAGGGTAATCTCGCTGTCCACTTTATATAGAGATAAACGTGGCCTGACCGCGGATGTTTATTATAAACCTTGACCAGGGATTAGTGGAGCACGAGTACCTCGCCTTTGTTGCCCCCTGCGGGACTCACCCTTGACCCGTAATGTGCGAGCGTCTCCCACACTTTCGTGCCCTTGGAGATGCGCGGCGCGAGCGCACACCTAATGCGCATGCGTGCGTGCGTGCGCACACGCAATCCTACATCGAGTCACGCCCGCGCGCGTGCACAACGTCTCGCGCTCTTCTTTCGGCTAATGCGAGTGGAGAGCTCAAATCCGAGAGCGACCATATAATTACGCCTCTCTCGCGTATATCTATATGGGTGCACATACATATATACTAAGCTTAAACGAGCTGCCCGTCGTGCCATCTCTGCGCGCAATCTTAAGTGCAGAGGAGCGCACGCCTCCCCTTTCTCATATATACGGCATGCATGCGTATATAGTACATACACACACACACGTTCCCGTTGAAGGCTCGGAGCTGCATGCGCGACCTGGACGTCATTCAAGGAACGTGTGTGCGTATGTGTGTACGTATATGCATATCCGTGCGCACTCCAGGCGCGGGCTATCGCGCGTCCGAGAGGAGACGGTCCAATCGGGCGTGCATTCAGCGGACTGCCTTCAACTTGACCCCAATCGGCAGGATGAGTCGGCCCGCGTTTGTGGTCCCATCGCGTCTTACTCGGCGCGTCCTGCCTGCCTGCCTGCCTGTCTGTCTGTCGTATATCTGCGTAACGACGAGCTGGCAGGTCGCTTCAGGGCGCGGTTGTTAGCGCGCGTTTCTTTTCGGCCTGGTCTGTTCGCTTGCTCGAGGCCTGTATGTATGCAAGCTACACATCTGTGTGCGTGTCGAGGCGGCCGCCGTCCATCACGGCTGACCTCGCATTGTGCCTGTCTGATCGGCCTGTCATGCGGACGCCGCCTTGCTTGCGAGAACGGGTGTAGGTGTGGGGGGGTTCTTCGATCGAGGACGAGGGAGACTGCGATCGGAGGACTCGCGCCGTGCATCTCTCTGCTCGGTGACAAGATGCGCGCGCACCGCGCGGCGCTTTTGAAGAGCGTCGCTTGTCCGTTCGCGTGTGCGACCCACGTGCACGCGGTTGGTCCGCGAATACGTACGATCTTGCATGCATGGAGTTGTGCATACAGCGCGGCGCGTATTTTGAGTGATCTCTCGGGGTCGTCCGCGAATGTCTGTGTACCCCATGTATCGCGAGGTGGGAGGGCGAGGCTACGGTGGCATGGAAGCGAGGCCCACTCGCGAGTGGAAGATGGCGTTGCGACGTGGGCGATTCCTGTTAGGCGATGCCACGTTTGGTCGTCAATGTGCTTGACGATGATGCAAAGTCGCTTGCTGTGCTGCCGCTCGTGCGTGTATGAATCCGCAGTCGCAGTGTGATGCATTTGCGCGGTCTTGGCGACGGCTCGGGATATCGCCCTCCTCCGAAATAGACCCGACCGTGGTGCTCGTTTCCTTATCGCATATGTTATACGCGGCTGCAGACGCTTCCGTTTCGGAAACCTCGAGCGAAGGGTCGCCTTGGTACTTGTATATATACAGGGTGCTGTTTCGCCGTCTGTGGGGATGGCACGTCCGCGATCGGGTCACGACGATCGACGTTGGGGGATCAGTTTTGTCATTTGCGCGTCACTTGTCAGACCTTTCGCGCGGTGAAGTGGTTATTGGGAAGAAGAGAGACAAATAACGCTCTCTTGAACGACACTATAGCAGGAGCATGGCATGCGGTGACTGACTGTTGGGGAAAGGTGTCATGAGGGGGGTGAACGGATGCAAGTCAATATACTGAGATGTGTAAAGGGTACGTGACGAATGAAGTAGTAGCGCAAAGAGTAAAAAAAGCAATGTGCGACCGAACGCGTGGGGTACGATTTCCGTCAAACTGATAAGAGGTGAAGGAGCACCAGGAAATTTTCTCGAGCCCTGTGAGGATACTAGGAGTAGCAAAAAAAAAAAAAAAGTTCGGAAACGCTTATTGGGGGTGAAGACTGCATGCGACACATCAGCAAGCGACGACGTGCTGCTGTGCACAGAGGAGTGACTAATGGTAACTCCGCAGAAACAGAAGTTGTAACGAAGCCATTGTAGCACCGACAAATGAACAATCAAGCAAGTAAATACGCATTTTCCTATTGCTTGTTTCCATTAAATAATTATTAGTGACGTGAAGATGTGACGAATGTGTCCCGGCCGACACTCAAATGAAATCCCAGTGAAGCTGGTCAAAAACTGCGAGGTCTAAAGGACAGGTCAGAGCTGCACAGTGAAAGCAGGTTACTATAAATGGCGTGAAAGCAGGATTATCCTGTATATAAAGGAAAGTAGGATAAGTATAAGACGAGCACGTTCGTTACAATAACATCAGTGACGTTGTGATGTCCGAGTAAGATGGCATAGCCTCCTTCGTTGTGTTCGCGCCTTTACGTCATGATTAAGGCATCGTCTCACTTCAGATAATGAGCATTTCTTGGTGCGTGCCCAAATTTGCGCTTTTTTACGCACATATATACTAGCCATTGGTATGAGCTGACTCAGAACGCTATGTGATATGCGTGCTATGAGACCCATAGTAAAAAAGGGCGCACGAATTGGTGCACCCTTTTGGTGTGAATTGGTGTGCTTTCGTGTTGAGGGAGGCTTTTGATCGCTAGCAACCACTGTTATTCACATAATGGTGATGGTTTGTCTGTTTACGTTTGCATAACCCTAGTTATACAATAACGGTTACCTTGTACGACTTACCGTTTCTAAATATACCCGCGCACAGTGGCATGCTCAATCCTTGTTGTGGTCTTTCTCACATCGCAAGCGTTCCCTCGCTCACGCAGCGACCCTGCATATTTATGTCGCATGGGTGCGCGCTTCTATAACCAAAGCGTCGAGCTCTTTCTGTCGCGTGCAAATTCTTCGCTTTAGTCGAGAGTGCGCTCCCGGTCTTGCGACTAGTAGCACCTCGACGCGAATCAAACCTGTGCCGGCTAATGCGTGTAATTGGGGCGCCCTTGGAAGCTACAAAGCGGCTTGTGGTCAGGCAAGACATTGCCACGGGCAAGACCGTGTGTCGCTTTTCGGCGTTGTCGTCTGCACGCCTTCTCTGAGTATCCTCCGCCGTACTTCTGCTTCGCCGGCTTTCCTTTTCTTCATTTAGTCTTCTTCGACAGCGTTCTACATTGCGCGCACTCGAGCCGTCGTCGCATGGTCCATTGCTCGTTGACGGTTATCTGCATCCCTGTAGGTGAGGTAGCTCGCCGCGGGTGCAGGCGTTGGCTGTGGTCAAGCAAGACGCGTGTCGCTCTCGTCGTTGTCGTCTGCAGGCCTTCTGCAGGCCTTCTGCTTGTCCTCTTACAACGACCCGTTTATGCAAAAACTTCTGTTTTTCCTTTTCGTCTGCCCGGGCAAACTGCTTGTCCACTGCTTAATCGAACTGTCTGCGATACATATACGCGCATTGACACCGTCGTCGTATACGGTCCATTGCATGCGTCGCGTTGACACTGATCTCTGTACCCGTACACTTGGACGTCCAATCCCTCGCACCCTGCCGACTGCTCGGGCAAGTCCAATTGCTGTACTTCGCGACCTCGAAACTGGCGCGTCGTTCGCCGTCGAACCCTGAGGCGGCCACGGGCGAAAAAATAGCGCTTACAGCCCTCGCCCGACTGCGTAAGCGCAGCACTTTTGCCCGTTCCGATAGCGCGAGGCTTGCGCAAAGTGTTTGGCTGAGCTCCCTGTTGTCTGGCTTCGAAAGGGGTTTCGTTCGTATGCATGTATAGTACACCGTTGTTGCTGGTTTGGATGTGACTGGTCGGGTTTTTACGCCGCTTTGCCGTTAAAGCCGAGCTCGGATTTGCTCAAGAAGTCCTGGCAGGCCTTTGCCAGGCGTCGTCTATACAAGGTTTTGCGCAAGAATGGCGAATCCGGAGAGTCGGAACTCCTGCGACTCCGTTTTTGTCGCCAGGCGTAGACGCGCACGCGCGTCTGAAACTGTTGAGGCGTTTTTGGGCTTGTATATTTGAAAAGCACATGCATTAAAACCACGCACCAGTCACATTAACAAGCTAAAAGGCAACTAACTTGTTTTCGTAATTATTTTATCCTATTCATACCGAAGTGTCGTTGTATTTTTGTTGTCTCTTTGGCAGTGTCATTTAGAGGACTGGAGGGAAAAATGTCGGGAAGAGGTTGCTATGGAACCGGCGTCGTTGTAGGCGCAGGAAATAGCACGGACCTCGTTCAAAATAAAAAAAGAAAAGGCTCGTACAGTGACTGAATAATGTGACTGAATAAATAAAAGGGCAGTGTAAATGTTGAACTGTATTAGATGGTATAACATTTGATTATAACAACAGGCTAGGCGATTGCGTGTTGCCGCCTCGTGTCGTACCATTGAATACCACCGCAGCAATCATATCAGGGTACAGCTTTATTCGCGCAAGCATGCACCCTGTGACGTGATCGGGACAGATGCTTGGGGTTCTTTACTCTGCTAACCCATCTTGTAAGCGTTGAAACACTGCCGCCACTGGACCTTGCATCGAACCCACGACCTCGCTGTCGCAAGCAGAACGCCTTGTAATAGCCCCTAAATAAACGATGCCGGTTGACACGCAATTCTGGGCATTTTTCGAGCATTTTGCATTTTGGGAAACGGCTGTAGAACAGTGTTTGCAGCGAGCGTTTTGGGCTCTCTTCAGTTTTGTTCTTCTGAGCGTGGGCGTAAGATTTATGACGAGACTTGAAGAAACTTTGTACGTGAAGGGCACTTTCGTCGGTTACAAAAAAGGAACGCGAAATTCAATTCGTGCGGCGCTAATGCGACTCCGAGGTTGTGTTTGCCGTCACGTATACCCCGGGACCATGCACAGCGGCCCAGAGCGCGACGTCGCGTAATGGATGCAGGAGTGACATGGAAGGCGTCCGCTGTCCTTGTTGGTTTCCCGAATAAATGCGCGCGTTTGTTTGTCCGGTGCGTGTGCTTGTATGGCGCTACCCCTCTGAGCGTCGTTATACTTTATTGCCGCGCGCGTTAAGTTTGGCCTCGCAACACTGGCCGCCCCCTGTTTTTGATATCGTCCATTAGGTGGCTGCTGTTGGCGCGGTTTTATGACCGTCCCGAGCACGCGTATGTATTCCGCAACCTCTGCGAAGGCGCGTGTTGTGTGTGCGACGTTGTGTACGCTATCCTTTTGTGACGTCACGCCTGACGCTTTCGTAGGGATCAGGTTGAAGGCTTGTTCCTTGCGGAACCTTATCCAGCCTTTCTCTGTAACGGTTTCCCGCTCTCTCAATCGTTCCGCTCGCCTCATTAATCGAGCTCGTGCGCCATGTGACGTTTGCGCATGCGCCTCTTAAAGGAAATTATTTGGGGCGTAGTTATTAAAAAAATAAGAAAAAAGAAAAAGGAAATCGTTGAGCGCGAATGATTTAATCGAGTCTGGCAGAGGCATAGTGTGTTACTTTATAACACATTGTAAAACTGCGCACAGACGCCAACGTTTGCCAGCGATGGGATTCGCACAAATATGCACGTATTAATGAATGTTCTAGTTTGCATTTCGTTTACCTCGCAATTTCATTTGATAGCCTGTATTTGTTAATTCACGTCGCTAAAGACATTTTCACATTTTTTGTTTAGATGTGTTTTTCTTCTCCATAGTCAGTGCTGACCCAAAAATTGACCAGGAAAGTGCTCTTATTTTTTTGCTGACACCCTTGATTACTTCTCATGAGATGTTCTGGCTCGTCCGTCTGCGGTACAGCGTTCAGAAACCGTGCACACGAGAGTGCTGAAGAAGTTCTATTTCAATAAATCGTCAACGCATTAAACGAGCAAGCCTATTAAACAGCCTCAGTTCTGTGCAGTGGCTCGAGAATGCCTTAAACAAAACCTTATTCATCCGAGAATTCACTTATTAACTACTTACGACCACAACTGAATTAAAAGCCGTAGATTTTCCTTTGTATTTTCAAGCCGCAGTTCTTTACGAGGACAGGGTAAAGCATATACGTCCAAGACGTCCTCATTTTCGCACCCGCTGCTCTTGTGAATGGGCCCCCACCTTCGCTTATGGTGGTGCGTAGGAAGCATGCCGCGGGACGGCCTTCACGAGAATACTCTCACACTGCTGCGTGGAGTATATATTCACTTATGTTGACAGATATGGCGTGGTGCTATATTTATTCGCGCGCTATCTAGACGCGAAGAAGGTGAGACAAGGAAGATTGGGTGGAATAAATCTAAATAATCAAAAAAGGAAGAGTGGCTCTTATGAGGAAGTCTTCCTGTTTCGCTGGAAAAACGCTTCTGTTTGTAGGCGCACTGATGGCGGCGCGATTAGACGGAGGCGTTGCAAGTTCTTCGCGTGAATTCGTTTGCAGTAAACAGTGGCGGTTTTCTGGGGAGCAGCGAAAAGAAAGTGTGTGTGTGTGTGTGTGTGTGTGTGTGTGTGTGTGTGTGTGTGTGTGTGTGTGTGTGTGTGTGTGTGTGTGTGTGTGTGTGTGTGTGTGTGTGTGTGTGTGTGTGTGTGTGTGTGTGTGTGTGTGTGTCGAACTACCTGTCACCGAAGTCATTACGTGTCTCTTCTGCAATGTTTCTAATTGAATTGTTCTGTAGTTCTTGCTGGGAAAGAGGGAAATAAAGGCAGGTTGACCAGTTCATGATAACGGTACGCAACCCTACACAAAGGGAAAGGGGTGGGAGAGATTGAAAGTTGGAGGGGAAAAAGAGATAGAGAGATCACCTAGCACAACTCGTAACGCAGTCACAGTCCCTCGCATTGCGTCGTACGCGACATTTAGCTGTTACAGCCGCTTGTCCAAGTCTGTTGATTTTAAAAACCCAAGCACTGCTTTGATCGCCCTCAGCAGCAATGGCTTCTGTCGACGACATTGGGGAATGGTTTCAAAAGACGTGGGTCTTTTGAGGATCCGAAAGTCTTATAATTGCGCGGAGGCGGTGGAGAGAAGGACGCAGAAGGCTGGGAGGTTAACCAGAAAGGCGTCCGGCTGGCTGCTCTACTCTGATGAGGTGGGGGAGTGGAATGAAACGGTGAGATAAAGAAAGAAATTAACATTTGATGCGCTGACGCGTGTAATGTAGTCAAGGACGTCTGCACAGACTCTTCGTCCTCAAGAAAGGAAACACTTCCCCCACTGCCTTGTGGACCGACGAGCGATGGGGGCGGTGGTACAGCAGCACCTGTACGATCAGCTGTAAAAAAATACATTGCGCCTATGGCATGTCGACCGGGCAAAAAAAGAAAAAAAAATGTATTCTGCCGAAGAACATATCAAGCGGGGTCGTATCAACGAGGTTTCGCTGCAATCTCACGAGCGGCCTGACCTCGGTGGTTACCACTGGTAACCCTGTTGCCTTTTTCCCCATTGCGGAGTAAGTATATGTCATTTGGTCGAGTAGAGTAGAACTGGGACCTGTCTGTCCACCTTCTCTCACGTATACACATAGCTGTCCAGCCCCCCATTTTTCTCTTCGTAGGCTGCGAGATCCATATCGCCGCGGACAACAATAGGCCTCCGTCCTCCATGTACGCGTGAACGCCGTCCCGTCCTCATATAAAGCCGGGTTGTTTGGTCCCGTTTGGTCTGTCAGCTTTTCGCGAGTGACCATTTGCTGCAGTCTGGTCGCGTTATTGTTTTTATTATCTTTGTTGTTTTTTTTTTTTTTCGTACAGTCGTTGCTTTCTTGCGGCCAGTTCGAGTGGAACGACCAGAATTCGGGTCTTTCGCGGCCGCGAGGTGCCGTGGATCACATAGATCGTACTTTGGGCGTGGCGCTAAGCTGTCACCGCGACGGCTTGCAATACGAATCAGAATGCATGGTAGTGATGTTACCGAAAGATTCTTTTTTTCTCTACTTGTCTCGTAGGAACCACGAAGTGAACGGCACGTTGCACTGCAATCGGAATGACATTTTAAGAAAAAGAAGGAACTTCCGGTTCGTATTGATGGGGGCTAGTGTACGATAAGATTGCGCCGTCAGTAACACGCCGGGCCTTTAGATCACTGCACGCATTAGCATTGATCCTCAAGATCATATTGCTAAAGCCAAGCCCCCCCCCCCCCCTCTTTTTTCTGCGTAAGTGCTTTACATAGACAGATATCAAGATAACGCTGTCAACATGAACTAAACGTGATCCTTCCGAACATGGAGAATAGTATAGTAAATGCTTGTCATCACCCCTTGATTGCAGGTTTCGCACACAGCAAGACTCCAGCCCTGCTTTTCTCTTTGCGAAGAAACTTTCGTTCGGGATTGCACTTAAAAGGGAGTGCGCCCTGGCATATCCAGTACGCCTATCCACTTTTTACGTTCTAAAGCGCTTTACGTTCTAACACTGGTATACATTCCTACACTATACAACAAAGGGTGTTCCGAAATCTTTCTTCGTAGTTTTTTTTTTTTTTTTCCTCGTTTGACTCCATTTAGGCAGTGTTCGTGCTCTTCGGTATCGAACATACGTTGTCGGCACAAGCCGGGTGAACGTATTTCATTGAATGTGTAACTTACTGCATAGCGAGAATGTCGAAAAATTTATTTAAAAAAAATGACACGAGAAACCTTAACTCTTATTCCATGGATTTTACAGAGCTCGCGATGTGTCCAGGCGAGTTCTAACGCGTCAGCGTTAAGGAGGAACTCGAGTTGCAAAAAAAAAAAAAAAGAAAAAAAAGAAAACGGCGTTGGCTCCAGCTTCCACGGCGGAAATGATCATCTCGAGGTATACGGCCGCGTTTTCCGGAGCACCCGACCACGCGAGTCATCCGCCATGGCACTATAGGGGCGTTAATGAGCGAAATTCAAATGTTCCTAGTAAATGAAATCGGTCAGAAAAATCGTAAACTACGGCTTAACTAACATCTACGCACATGATAGATCCGACTGGAAATTTTAATGTACGAGATAAGGTAAATCTGTTACGAGGAGGCGGTGCAAACCGGTCGGGTCCTCCAACTTTTCTTATTTGTCCCTCCTCCTCTAGCATCGCGCGTGCCACCCCCCTCCTCTGTGTGTGTGTGTGTGTGCGTGTGTGCGTTGCAAACGAACACTTAACCACGTTCCCCTTCCGTGCGCGCGCCTGGCTTCTGCTTTGAGGGGCGACTACCCTTGCTGGCACAAAGGACTGGACAGAGGGACGAAGACAAGACACAGAACATCGTTGCTTTTCTGTTTAGCCTTCGGCTCGCTCGCGTTGTTATACTGGCGACGGCATTAACAAGTGTATACGTATATATGCTTCCTGTTTGTTGTCGCTTGCTGATGCTGCAATCGGGTGAGTTCTGTGCTTCCGTGCCTGGCGCTCGTGCGTTGTGGGGAAAGTACCACCGCTCACAAAAAAGAAAATAATAAAGAGTGTGTGAAGAAGAAGAAGCAGCTCGCCTTTTTGCAGGCCACCACTAGTGCGAGCACGCTCGTCGCGCGTCGGTGTCTGGCCGGTCGGCGCCTCTGTGATCATTTTGGAGTGAGCCCTAGCTCGTCGCCCATCAACTCCGCTTTTTCTTTCTTTCTTTCTTTCTTTCTTTCTTTCTTTCTTTCTTTCTTTCTTTCTTTCTTTCTTTCTTTCTTTCTTTCAATAACTATATTTTCGCCGGCGCCGTGTGTGGCACGCACGCTTTCTATATTCGTGGCGTCGACGCGTTCTTTTTTGGACACCGTCTCCGACCTTTCTCTTTCGAGGACCATGTGCCATCGCACCGTTCTTTTGTGCCGTCCTGGGGACGTGTACAGCCGTTTCGGCTCCGTAGCGTCAACTTTTGGCTAGTTTTGTAGTCGTTTGTTTGTCTTCCGATAGGCTTTGCCGAAAGGTTGAGAAGTTCTCCTTCACGCGCATGTGTGCGTGTGTGTGACTTCTGACACGCCAGCCGCACGCCTTTGAGCTTTGCGGCTGGCTGGCCTGGAGTCGGCATCTCGGGCCAAGGTTGCGACATCGGACTCTCTTGGTTTTCCCTTGTTCCCCCCCCCCCCCCTTTCTTTTTTTTTCCGCCACCATCGAAAATAGACGGCTCCCGTAAATCACCCTGCAGGAGCTGCCTGTTGGCGTTACCGCTTGCTGCCACCACCGTTTGGCATGTGCCTCCTGGAGCCTCTCGCGTCGAAGTCACACGCGGTTTTTCTTTTCTTTTTTTCACATAAACTGGAATGCCTCCTCATTGTCTTGTTTGGAGGCGCCCACTGGCCGCTGTGCAACAGCGAGGTTGTCTGCGTAGGAGTTGCACCCCTTCCCCCCTTCTTGTGGTCCGGCCCCAGGTGCCGGACAACCCATTTCGCAGTTCCGTTTGGACCCCGGTATGCGACAGTTAGGATTCTCTCACGTTGCACACTGTCCGGTTCGCACCTCTGGTGAGTCTGCAGCTAGCCTTCAGTGTTTCTCTCCATGGCCGAAACCGCCGCTGCCACGATGGTATTCCTGCTTGATTCTCAACTGGTCGCCGACTACAGCGACCGCAGTGCATTTAAGAACGGCCGTTTGCTCCGATTAAGGCGCCACGTTCTAACGGCTCAGGCCTGCTCAGACCTTCAAGTCCTCCTCACGTATAGTCGCTTTCAAGATTTCGGTTATCTAAGCAAAACTTTCTTTGGGCGAAAGCTTTTCCTTTCCCTCGATTCCTACACTGTGTTCATTGTTCCACGTCACGCGATGAATGAAGGCAGCTATTGAAGCCGGCCCTTGTCGGGGACTTGGAGTGACCTGTCTTTATGGAACGTTTTGTACGCTAAATTTCGTACAATAGTCAGTTTGCTTTCATTTTGAATACTATACGATTTCTACTCGGACAGCATGACAGCGAAGCCCCGGTATGCGACGTGATACCGGTGTGCGACCACACCATGATGATGGCGGGGTCGAACCTCGGCCATCATCATGGCCCTAGTGCGACCAGAGTCGCAATGCGGACCCGCACTGTCATCCCAAGTGACATTGTTTCCTGTTGCTCAGTCGTCTATTTGAGGTGCCTTTGCACGAGCCTTGTACCAGTTACTCTCGAGGAAGTTGGCTTCGGCCCCGCCCCGGTGGTCTAGCGGTTATGGCACTCGGCTACTGATCCGAGGGTCGTGGGATCGAATCCCGGCCGCGGCGGCTGCATTTCGATGGAGGCGAAATGTTGAGGCCCGTGTGCTGTGCAATGTCAGTGCACGTTAAAGAACCCCAGGTGGTCGAAATTTCCGGAGACCTCCACTACGGCGTCTCTCATAATCAGAACTGGTTTTGGGACGTTAAACTCCACAAATCAATCAATCGACGAAGTTAGCATCGATGCTGTGCCGTGCCTTGGGAGAACTCGCTGTCACGCGGGAGGGATAGGCGCCCTCGCGCTTTCTCTACTGTTGCACACGACCAGCTCTTGCCCTCACCCCACTGCTACGTGATAGTGATTAGTGGTTAGTAATAGTAATAGTTGTTTGCTAGGAGTGGCTTCTTCGATCCCCGCAGCCAGGCCTGCGTTTCTGCAGCGCGAAATGCAAAGAAAGAATTCCCGTGAGTGCACGATGAAGGATGACGTACTGATATAGGTCATGACTCACGACATCAATAACTTGACACCTTTGCCCGTTGGGTGAGGATTAACGATAAATATATATATAAAAAAGAAACAGCTCCGCGGTTGCGACGGTTTTCTCGTCGTGGAGCTGGCTCGAATTTTATTTTGTCCTGGTATACGAGCCTCCTTGCTTTTGGGTGATTTGGTTTTGTCTGCCCTGGCTTTTCAAAGCGCAGCATGGTTCGTTCACGTTTTGAGGACTCGGCAGCGATGCTTTCTTCTTCTTTCTTTCTTTCTTTTTTCCCCCGACACGACGGCATTACATATAAAGCTTTAATGCAGTTTTCTATCAAAGCGTAGGTACTTTAAGGCGTTGTTTTTCAGTTATATGTGTCGCAACACTAGGCGTGTTCCTTGCATTCAAAGGGGTCTGCATTCCTTACTGCTTTTTTTTTTTTTTTTCAGTCTCAGTTTTGCTTTCAACTTAGCAGCCTATAGTTTCGCGCTTTCGCGTGGATGCGCGAGTTTTTTTGCGAACACTGTCAAGCATTGTATGCGTAAGATACGCACTGCTGAACAACCGAGTCGCCGTGCAAAAACACCTGTATTTCTTTATATATGTGTTCTCTGACTGACTCCGTTCTTCTGTATGGCACATGTTGCTCCATCACGTGTGCGAGATAGCACTTATGCACCACGGATCACTGAGCACGTACTCACTGTTTGTGTGCTGTTGGAAAAAATAAAAATGAAATGAAAGGCTGCACCGGGTGTATTGTATCCACCGGCCGTTCGCCTTACGCGCCATTCACTGCCCTGCTTTACCGAAAGTTGAGAGAGAAAAAGAAAAAGAAAGAAAAAATGTTCGCGAAATTGGCACCTTCGGCTATCTGTTCACTCTGTACGCAAGCTTTCTACGCTTTGCGCGAGTTGGGATGAGAAAAAAAGCACGACGTCTCCCCCGTGCAGGCTTCGGTGTCGTCGCGCACGATTTTGACCCCGTTTTTCTTTTTTTTTTTTCTCGGCTGTTGACTCGAAGGACGCGGGTTCGATAGCGGTTACGACGCCACATCGAAAGCGAACATTGGGACCTTTATGTACATATGTAAATAGTTCCTGTCTATTATCACGCATCTCTCCCTTCACTTATCCTCTAATCCCCCACCCCTCCGCACCCTACACTTGTACTGGATATCGCGATTCAGGTGTCTGCTGTATGAGGTATAGACAGTTACTGTGCTCTGCAGGGATAACTTTCCTTTTCATCCTCTCTGTCGTATATGTATTTCTCGAATAAACAACTACTGCAGCCTTTCGATGAAGGCGAAAATGCTAGAGGTCCGTGTACTGTGCGTTTTCGGCGCACGTTACAGACTCCACCACGACGTGCCTCATAATAATATCGTGGTTTTGGCTCGTGAAACGTTAGGCATCGGTCCAGTCCGCGCTGAAGATTTTCTGTTATTTATTTATTTATTTATTTATTTATTTATTTATTTATTTATTTATTTGCGAGGGGGAAAATGAGATTGGTGCCCATCTTGACAGTCCTTAGCCTGTCGTGGCATTCGCTTGGCTTGAGCTTTGCTTCGTCGCCTTCGGCAGCGCCTCAGCGGCTCTCCCTCCCTTCCTGGTGTTATGACAGCTGCTGTTCTCCCTTTGCAAGAAGACACTGCAGGCACAGTCCTTGCTCGCGGTCCATGGCGTGTCTGGAGCTCTTGCTCCCGGGGTGGAGACGCTTTTCCTTATCTCTCTCTCGCTCGCTGTCTGGCGTGTCTCGCTCTCCACTGCACGAGCTACCGTACACACGGTACACACACCACGACGCTCGCTGCTGCCTTGCACGCATGTGCTTGCTCATACGTTGAATGGGCTGTGTCTGTCTTGCGTGTGCAGGGAGCCTGCCCCACCAGACGCCGTTCACTCGTGTGACGAGCCTAGTATACGTACGCCTCGTTGCTGCGTATCGGCTCCTGTACAATACGGGGTGAACCACCCTCGATGTTTCGATGGCTCTCGGTGGCAAGGAGGCACGCTTGTTGTGGAACACGGACGAGTCTGTTGGGCCTGACGTTAGGATGTGTAGTCCCGCTATTCCCGACTGACCGACGGCCTCAAAGACAAAAAGTATATCCGTATAGCGTATTCATTGCACGTAATTAGCCGAACAAGGCGCAATTGGCATGTTCCTTTACTTTTCATTCCACACGTCGTTAGTCATTGCAACGGTTTTGCTATACATTTATGTTTTACGCACTTTACAGCGATTGTTTTTAGGCTCGTTCACGTCCGAGTCACGTGTACATCTCCTAATTCATCGTTCTTTTATTGTTTCCTGTCAACATTGCCTGGCGTTCTTTGGCCACATACTTTGCCTCTAGCCAGAAAACGCAACACTCATTACCATAGAAAAGGTAGCCTATAGCAGTTAGTTAAAAAAAAAAAAACAACTGACGACCCTACGCTATGTTCTCAACAGTATACGATCCGTGGGACACTCTTGAGGGGTCACTGCTCCTTTCGACCTTGATTTGCTGTAGCAAATAAATAAATAAATAAATAAATAAATAAATAAATAAACGGGGGTGTAAATATGTATGCGATTCTCTTACTGTGGTACATTGTGGTGCATTGAAGCGTGTAATTGTCGTGTTCATGGGAGGCTGTGGCCGTTACTGCACTAAGGGAGCCATTCCTGCTGTGGCTGCGGTCTCCAGGATCCGGTCAGTGGCGTAATTTACAAAGGGCACGTATATATTGTTCGTTCTCGCTGATGTGGCCTTCGATTCGCCCTGCGATTGCAACGAAACGAAACTGGAGCACTCGAAGAATCGCATCCCATCGTAGAGAGAGAGAGAGAGAGACATATACTAGCAGGAACGAGAATAGACAGACAATACTCATACGATGTCCCCAGAGCTATACGGTTATATCTAGTTACTCCATCAAGATATCTCGGCGATCAATTGATCGGTGTCAGTCTGAGCAGTAACAACTTCGTAGGAAGCGTCGTTTTCCTTCTTTTTTTTTTCTTTTTCGCCAGTCAGCGTGTACCGAAACAATGAAGTTTCATGGCAACGGAAACCATAATACAAGCGTCTTCTGCAAGCTTAAAGAAGGAGAAGAAACTGCTATCGTTCTCTACGTCACACGTTGTTCTCGCGTATCCCCGCTGGGGCATGCTTTCTCCGCACGCGTAATAGACGTATGTTATAGTATACCTTCCGAGAATTCAGCGCTGCCGATCGCATTTTTGCGCCCCGCTCGACGTATAGTGTACACGGATCGTTCGTGCTTTCGGCAGGTCACGAGTCTCGCCGTGATCACGAAAGCACGCAAGAATCACTTTCGCGCCGAACGCCCGCGCGTGTCGGTCGGACTCGGTCCGCACTTGGGAGATACATGAAAGGCCCTCGTTCACGACTCGTGCACCACCGTGTCGAACGGGCTATTTCGCGATGCAAGGCGGCTGCGGTCTAGGAAAGAAAAAAAAAAAGTGAAGAAAGAAAAAGAAGTCTGCTCGTCGTGCTCGGCTCTTCCCAGTCGGCACTCACTTAATTTTTCATTTCTCTCTCTCTCTTTCATTCTGTACAGTGTATTTGTTGTCTTTTGCCCTGCCAGCCTGGGAAGCATCTTTCTTCGAAAAAAAGGCCTCTTCACCGGAGTTTATCGTCTGGGCGCTCTGCCAGATGTTATAACTTCCGTTTCGATTGTTTGTTGTTCGTTGCTCTTATAGGACTAAGGGGGCGCCGCAGACTTGCTCTGTTTTCGAAGTTTCAAGAAATTGCCACTCGCTTACCGCACGCTAAATGAATTACATTTAACCGGTCTGAAAGCAAGCACTCGTGAGGTATTTTAACTTGCTACTACAAGGTTCCCTTGCGGTCCCCCCATATATAAGCAAATAGAGGAAATCCGCCACCTTCGGCGTTTGAGGATCGTGCGATATATATATATATATATATATATATATATATATATATATATATATATATACATACGATAGTTTAAAAAAGAACTATCGATAGTACATTTGCCGATAGTTTTAACAGTCACAGTAGGCTACTATTCGCAGTACTCGGCTCGTTTCATTTATAAGCAATTTTTTTGTGAATGAAATTACCTCAGTGAAAATGCCGGAATATGTCCACTAAGAAATTAATGCTCAAAACCAAGCAGTCAAACCTTACAAACAAAAGTACGTTCGTGATTTTTTTTTATTTTAAACCACAAAACGCAAAATAAATTCGGGGTCTCGCAGTTCCGTGACATGAACGGCTTCCTTGCCGCTACCGCTGAACCATTCAATTTAATTATCATTTGTAAGCCAAGCATTTTGGTGAAGGAACACAAGCATGTGATATGAGCTGCCTTTCCTCGCTTGCCTTTGTACGCCCCGGGCGGATGGTTTTGTTTCAAATTCTCGGACGGATATAACCTTTTCCGTTCGCGATTTCTACTTTAATTTGCTTGCTTTGTCTTACTTTGCCGAACCGTACGTGAAAGGATCTAGTAGGTCCGAAGCTGCATAAGAAGTAAACAAAGAAATACTGCTGGCGCTGTCCACTTCGTGTTGTACTTAAATAATCTCGAGCTATAGCGCCGCCTTGCCGATCCTGCCATGGTTATCCCCACAACTATAGACTACGCCCACGGGGAACCAAGTTTACGTGGCGATGAGTTTGCGCAGTTGGTTTTATACTATTGACAATGCTATTGAAATTACAGTCGATAGTATACTAAAGTCGCGGACAACTTTTCTTGGCAATGGAGGGAAGGCTACAGAGCCAAACTACGCGTGTGCTACCACTTAAGAATATAGTCCCACAATTTCGTCCATGTTTTCTGCGTGAGAATTAAGAAAACAACATTGATTTATTTTCTACAGGACGCTCTTTGAAAAGAGGCACTGCTCGCATTAAGGAGATATTTATAATTTTTTTACTTTACGCAGTGCCTTTTCGCGTTTTTGCACGTGCGAGAACGTCGCACATTTTACGTGCAGGTCACAGTCCTCACTGTCAAAATGGCCTCCCCACTATCAGGTGCGCGTTCGTCTCCCTCCAGCTTTTCCGACAAGTCACCGCAGGAGCTTGTGACGAATTTGACGAACAAATGGCTGTCGAAGCAGACAAAGCAGACCCGCTCGAATAATCGAACGGCCGTCACAGGAGATACGGAAGGTCCACAACCGAAACTAAATTTGAAACGCGCGCCGAACCGGACTACATCGCGGAGGGGTACATGTGCAGTAGCTCCGCCCCCGTAGCTTTCCCTTCATTGCCAAGAAAAGTTGTCCGCGACTATATCAATATTACCATCGATAGTGCTAGCGATAGTTCTTCGTACCATCGATAGTTCGATAGTGACTCAACCATCGATAGTATCGATAGTGCTATCGATAGTTCTGCATCACTACTATATACGCAGCGTGACCTATCGTTAATTACACTTTAGTGCAACACACACACACACACACACACACACACACACACACACACACACACACACACCAAAAACGACAGGTCACCGTCACTTGTGCGAGTATTACCTTTTGTCGTCATTCTCATGTTTTCATGCGCTAAAATTAATTACGAATGCGCTCCAGGTAACCCGTGAATGCATTGTGCGTCCCATCCCCCTCGTCGTCTTCTCTCCGGACCCGCTACGCCGATTAATCACATTGCGGCTGCAAGGCTTCCGCGGCGCTGCGGGTAACTAATGACGCTTTCGGTTCGTCCGATATATATGTGGGTTACGTTATGGTCACGCTTAATGTATACGAACTGGCGGCGTGCTGGCAGACTTCGCGTATGCGCATATTATATATACGGACGCCGTTTCTTCATGCACGCTTTCGTGTTCCGATTCGAGCCGCCGTCTCAGGTGGCTTGTGCGTGAGAACGCTCTACAGCTCTCATTATATGTATAGAGAACGAAGACGGGTGTACGGGGGTGTGGACGTGGTGGGGAGGTTCTCGCGTAACGTATTTCATGTGCACGTTCCTCCGCGCTTGCTGAAGCGACGCACGTTTCTTGGTGTATGCTATATAGTAGACAGATTTATGGTTCGAACTATTGGCTGGCCACGCGCATGGCTTGCGCCGACGATATTGAGGCGTCATCGAGCGATCGGCAACGCGCGCAGCTTGCTTCGGCAAGAACCAACACACCGGGAGGTGTTGCTGCAGTGCTCGCGGACGGAGTGCACCATTGACCCGTTTCGGTTGTCTGCTCGAGTGGCGGCTATGTGGCGTCCTGCAAGCGTGTACGAGGATGTGGGTTCGATTGCCGAACGAGCCGCAACCTGCTCGTTTGAGCGGTGACGGGTTTTGGATGTTGTTAGTGCATGGGATGTTGACGAATCCTGGTACATTTGGAAGTCATTCGTCGCTTCGCGTCGCACGTACTTGGCGGGCCTGTGAAGATGCGTAGCATCGCGCTGAGGTTGACACCTTGAACTGTGTGGAGTGAGATATACTTTAACGCACGTTTTGTAAGCAGGCGTTGTTTCCTTGTGGCATGGAGAAAAACATACGCATAACCGTAATGCAAATCGGCGTCTGAAAGTATACCATTTTGCTAAATAGCAAAGACGCGGAGTGGTTGTTATGGTTCGTGAAATGTCGTGTTTGATACGCTGGGGCATTCTGTCCTATACCTCGACTACACATAGTTAAGTGTGCTTGTCAACTTTGTAAAGAAATTAGTATTTGCCATGGGGGTGTTTAATGGCACGGCGTCTAGCACAGGTTTTATTCGGCCCGGGGTTTCGAAGTACTTGTTTCTCGTCTCCCTCGGGCATGCTGCGCGTGCGCCTAAAATAGAGGACGGACCTGGACGCACGAACAACTGACCCCGTCGCGGCGGTCACGCAGGTTACAGGCACCATGTCCTCGGCAGGCGTTGCGAATGGAAGGAGGAATATAATCTGGCCGCTTGGCTAACTCGGCCGTGCGAACGTGGGCCGTCACCTTTATACCTCCGTTCTCAACGCAATGCACGGCGGCGCCGCTAAATCGGGATTGCAAGCTCCGTGCATGCAGGGAAAATACGTTCTCACTCCTGCCGACCGCAGTCACGCGGGTCCTTGCACCTGATCACCGCGAAAGAAAAATAATTGTAAAGGATAAGAGTAAACGGAGGTCGGCCAGGCGCATGTGCGTGCATACCGCCGCGGTGCAATTATTGCACTTAAGTGTGTGGCGCGCCATTAACACGCACGGTCGTCCTGAGCGCGTTAATTGATATTCTTGTTCTTTTGGATCTTTAAAACCGTGCATACAGCGTATACGCTGCTGCATGTGGTGGGGTCGAACAAGGTCGCGCCTTAATTCGGAGCTAGAAGTCCATCACCCTTGGAGAAGTGGTTTTATTTTTCAGTTCTTCTCCTATAGTGGTCACAGTCGGCGCAGGTCGCGGCGGAAGGGGCCGACTTCGCTGGTGCTTTTATGGACCGTGCTTCGGGACAGCCCTCCGTGGGGCTACGGGAAAGCAATTCACGGACCGGCACAGTGCGGGGGTGTATATATATCTGGTCGTGCCGAGATAAACCGCCGTGGGATAAGGGCATGCGTTTTTTTGCACGAGCACGCGTGCCTTGCCTTCGTCGCGAGCGTGGTGCGTGCTCGTTGAGTGCCTGCCATGTGGCGGCATGCTCCACGACCTGCGCTGATTGCTCACGCTTTCGTGTATATACCGTGGTCGTCTTGTTTGTTTGTTGTATACTCTTTCGTTATCAGAAATAACGTGCGCCGTTGTGGAGGAGCACAACCGCCGCTCCGGCCGTGTTTATAATGTTTCGTGCGGGTTCGTTCTGCGTCCAAACGATTGAATACTGTGGAGCGGTCCATATATGTGCCACGTATATATAGGAGTAGATATCTGAGCCACCTGATCCATGTGACTCGTATATAAACACCACCAAAGAGACGAGACACGAGAAAGACATATACGGCCTCGTGTGTGTGTGCGCCGTCTTGTCTCACGTTTCTTTGCTGGCATTTACGAGTAACATTTCGAGCAACACGCCTCGGGTGCGTTTGCATTGTCTGTACACTAATTTCAGTCGCGGGTGCTCAATAACAACATTTAGCGACGAGGTACTCAGTACTGGTGGTGATTTTTAAAACAGCGTCAAATTTCTGTACTGGTATAGTTTGTAACGTACCAATTTATCCGTGTTTTGTGGGGCCTTCCACGCCTCTTATATACGTGCTATTTCACCTTGATTCGCGGTCGGCTTCGCAGAACGCAGAAAACTGTCCACCGCCCAAAACTTCGATACCCATCCGTGATGCGATCGTGTTTCTGGTTGTTGTGGTCAGGCTACAGTTATGACGGCTTCTATAGTACTGTACTGTACGAGCGGTCACCGTTTACTTTTGTGACCAACTACCACAGTGACAAGTGACCGTTACAACTACTATAGTAGTTGTAACGGTCATTTGGAGAGTGACTTCCTTTGACGAATGTAGCCCCCTCCCCCTCGTGAGACTCCTTTCTTTATCCTCATATATGCGGCCGAGATCGTGTAGTATTTGCTGCAAGTATGCGCGAGGCGTGTTGCGTGTACTCAGTAACACTCAGGCGATATCATCACGTCATCCCTCACACCTCGACGTATATAAACGCGTTAATGCGGCACTTTCGTATGCGCGTACCCGTCTTGATGATCGAGTAAGTCAATGCGGGCTCTCCCAAGGAGAACAAAATGTGCTGTCTAGAGCCGCGGGTAATCGAAAGGAGGAAAGCCTCGCGGTGACGCGCCGGTCGTGCTCCTCTTGTTTTGTCCTTTTCTCTTTGGTCTATCATCTTCCGCGAACGTATAGCCGCTGGCGAGGAGGCCGTCTCTGTGGTCGTTGTCTTTGGATCCACAATGTGTACGCGACGTGCAGGGTTCCTCCTCTTCCCTTCGAGCGATACCTCTTCCCGAGGGCGTGCTCGTTGATTGCAGCACTGCCGCTCGCCTCTTCTCGTGCAGTTCGGGACGCATTGATCTCCTCCCGCACCGTCTCGATGCGTGATCCACTCCTGCAGGCTGCGTGCGCGATCTCGCCGACTGTGGCCCTGGGATATCGACCTCGGCTGTCCACTCTCCTCGTGGTCGCTAACCTCGCCGTCGTCGCGTGTCTGACCGCGCTTCTGTGTAATCGCTGTTCTCTCCCGTGGGCCGCGGCAAACTACGTAGTACGTGCGCAAGCCGTCTCGCTTGGTTAAAATCGTGCAGTGTCGTGGAAGCCAGAGTTGCGTGGTACCGACCGTGCTACGGCCACTCTGACGTAGTACAGCTGTAGTGACTGCTACACACACGTTATACGTTTTCAGAGTGTTTCTGCATTCTGACTGATCAGTTCGCAGCTGACCTTGTCCAGTAGAAGGTTGGCGGCGTTTAATTTCTCACGTGGGCTCAAACGCGTTTTGTTGAGGACGGCTCTCTCAGATCGGCTGTGCATACAACGCGAGGATCCAGCCTGCGCGGTACTGCACCGTACGAGAGCAGATGCCGTGCACCTTCCCGTATAGAGGTCGTAAATGGTCGTATTCGTTTTCCGTCCCAACCGAGTGTCGCGCGGTAGATCGTTGACACCGCGATGCCGTCGCCGCGGTGTCCACCGCGGCTCTGGGAAGTGGGACACTCTGGATGTCGTCCAGCCCGTAATCGAGTCGCGCTTTCTAGGCTTTCTCTTCTAGTGGCCTCTCTCTCTCTCTTTCTTTCGTTTAATCTCGTCTCGTCCACCTTCCCACGAACCGGACGGGCTGTTGAGCTTATCGTCGTGCCTCTGCACGGTGCTTATAGAACGCTTATTGTGGAATGAAACAGTGAGTTTGTAACCGCTCAGCAGCACTTGACACATTGCGTTGTATATAACGTGATCACCACACCAGCTCCCCCCTCCCCTCCCAGATTTCTGCATACATCGGAGCGCTGCTGTTCATTGATTGATTTGTGGATTTTAACGTCCCAAAACCAGCTGTGATTATGAGATACGCCGTAGTGGAGGTCTCCGGAAATTTTGACCACCTGGGGTTCTTTAACGTGCACTGACAACGCACAGTACACACACGGGCCTCAACATTTAGCCTCCATCGAAATGCAGCCGCCGAGGCCGCGATTCGATCCCGCGACCTTCGGATCAGCAGCCGAGTACCATAGCCACTATACCTCCGTGGCGGGGCGGAGCGCTGCTGCTGTTCACGGCATGTGTACGCGTACCATGTCATATCCACCGTATTACAGCTGAATGTGTGAGCGGAACGCACTCTACGATTAGTATCTATAGCGAAGCCTTGCTGATTCACAAGAACTCATCGATTCCCTGTATCTCACTTTGTCAGTGTCAGTGGAATACATGATCTCGCGTACTGTATTCGCTTTGTTTTTCTGAATACTTACATGCCTGAATTTAATGGGCCGCATTATATGTTGTAAACAACTAGACATTTAAATGAACAAACAAATAGATAAATAAAGCATGAGGCTCGCTTCTGTTTAGAAGTCATTGGACGATAATGAAGTGTGAGCGGAAAAAAGAAGGCACATACCTTTAGATACATGTATCTACCTTTCCTTTTTTTCTCTTTTTTTTATTTTCTTTTCTTCGCGCTGGCTTGGCGCCATCGCTTAGCAAGACTATGATGAATGGCGTGCATCGTAATGTGTCCGCATCGCTGATGCGGCTTGCAACCAGGTCGTCTTTCACGGCGCTTGCCAACCGTGCGAATTGTGGTGGAGGGCCGGTCCCGCGGCGACTCCTGCATCGATAATTCATTGCAGGACATATCTCTCTCTCTCATTACACGTCATCCTGACACAGCGGTATGGGTGCGTTGTCCCGGTATTGGTTGTCCGTATGCCAAGAGACGACAGGGAACTGCAAGCACGCAATGATGATTTCTCGCGATCTAGGTCGCCGCGAAACCTGTAACACGCAGAAACGAAGACGCGTTTTTTTTTTTCTTGTTATTTTTCTTGGGGAATAACGGATGTCAGTTTGCCGTGCACATCGGAATATAGCTGCCTCGCTTGCGTTCCTGCGTTCTGTACGTGTATTTTACGGTGTTTGTACATTCATCATTGAATAAATTACAGATAGCCGCGACTATGTTGTGCGTGCGCGCTCTGATTTATAGCCTTCAAACGACGCGTGTCGTTGCTGCTATACATCATGTGTACGTATACATCAACCTTCGATCATATTGTTGCTGATGTGGCTGCTGCTTATAATGATGATGGTGATGACCTGAAGGACAGACGCGTACACACTTAGCTAGTGTTTTGACCACTAGGAATGCATGAGCGACGAATTGATAGACTCTAAGATCCCAGTAAGCTGAACCAGGTACAGAGAATCGAATAGTGTGATTTATGACTCAGACTTTAATGATGTAACGCCTGTGTTTCACTTTAAGTAAAGAAATGAATAAAACTGCAAATATAACGAAATAAAGGTAAAGAATACGAGATCCGTGTTATTTACGCCGTTTTAGTTGGGCGAACTTCAGGAGGATACCACTTGTGATAGCAACGCACAGATTACTGTTCTCCAGTGCAATGCCAGTCCAAAAGAAGAGCTATATAGTGTGACAGGAACATTTGAAAGGCTGTCATGCTGTTCTAGTTTTGCTTTTGCGTGCTGACAGCATGACGCTTAAAAATAGGCTGTTCGTCGTCTATCTCGGTTGGCTCAACAGGTTCCGGTAATCGTGGATATGCTGCTGCTCAGATCGCCCGCAATTATGTATCGGGCTGCCCCCCATACAATGAATTCGGATCAGTGGGAGTACGCGGCACTATATCTGCTGGGCACGGAGGCAGGTGAAATGTACACGTTGAACTGTTTGACACGCCGATAAAAATGTTAACGGTTGCTCCCCGTATAGGGCGGTATATGCACTTTGCGGGCCCTGAACATGGAAATATAAGTAAAGAAACCGTGTCTGAACTGTATACAGCGCTAAACTTATGGTGGTTCCGTTGACATTCTGTATACTCGGAAGAGGAAGGACATTCGCAGCATGTGGGAATAAGACTTCGTTTTGTACAGCTGCTTTTAAAGAGCAGCGCGTTCACTGACACATGTAGCGTATACTGTGGTCGGCACACTTTTAGGGGCGAAGCTCCTTAAAGCGGCACCCGTTCGTCCCTCGTCGTAGTCGTAGTAGTGCGTAACCAGTCTTACGCTTTGACCTCCAAGGTGGTGCCGGTGGGAGATTTCTCCTGTGCGTTGTTGAACAATAAAAAATTCGCAGCGTGCGCGTTAACTAAAAGCCGAATTCTTCTGTCTCTCATTCCCCATTAGCAGCCATTTCGTGCGTCCCCGATGTATGTAGTAGTAGTAGTAGCAGTAGTTAGTAGTAGGTAGCCACCGGCGCGTGCCTGCTGGAGCGCACGCACGCGCCGAGGGCGAGCGCGTGGCACCTGGCGCTCGCCCTCGCCGCGAGCGCCGGGAGCCACGCGCTCCCCGGCAAACTCGACACTGCCCCGGCAAACGCGAGAGACAACGTTGGCGCAGGCAGCGTCTCCTAGCGAGTTTCTTGATTGAGAAATACCGACTGCTCGCGTTGGAGAAGCGTTCACCAGCAAACCCATATATATATATATATATATATATATATATATATATATATATATATATATATATATATATATATATATATATTGTAAAGAAGAGAGACGTAGACACAGCGCCTTAGCTGCAGGCCGGCTGTTCTATTCTGACTTCCTCGTCTTTCTCTTCGTCTGCTCCTCTTGCACTTCGCTCCTCTAGCGCGAGCGTCTTCGGCACGGCGAGCTCTCTGTTTTTATACATTACACTCGGCCACGACTGCGAGTGACAGTAACGGGCGAAACTGTCTCTGGAGGGCGGCACTGACTGTGTCGCGCTGGACGGTTTCGACGTAGCCCCGACTTGGCTTTGAGAGCTGCGAAGACAGCCTCTGGTGGCCGGCACTGACTGTTACGCCGAGCACTCACTCGGAAACTTGCTAGCAATGGCTCCGGCGGGCGACATTGACTGTGTCGACGCGGTCGTTCTTGTCCACAAGGCAGCAAGCCCTGTTGAGCCGCCAAACCAAGTTCGGGTGGGCGACACTGGCTGGCTCGTGGTGGTCGCTGCAGGTTTCGGCCACGCTGCGATTTAACGGGGTGACCTCCTGAAGACAGAAGCGGGCGGCAGTGGCTGCTAAGGCGGTTTTGCAGGCCCTTCACGCGTGCCTTGTCTTTCCCTTGAAAGTGATGTAGCACTTTCCTGAAAGTAGGCTGAACCAACGGACCCCGACGACAACCCTCCCGAAGGAGAGGCGCCCAAGTCCCGGGGTGCGGGTGCGACGCCCAAGCCAGGAGCAGACCCCGGCTGCAATGGCGGGTCCCCGGCAAAAGCGGCCTCATCCGCGGCACAGACACTGCCACCCCCAGGAAGGGCACCGCAGGGCGAACCGGGAACCCCAGCACGCTCGGCCAATGACGGCGAGCCTCCTTGGCACGTTCCCTGGACGGCATCACCTCCACACAGGTCAGAGTGAGGCTCCTCGGCGAACAACAACGTTTCATGATGCGCACGGTGTTCAGGGGGCGCCATGGAAGTGGTTAGAGATGGCTGGTCCATGGCATCTGACTCACATGGCGGCTGGGCAGGACCACCAGTGTAAACAGGGTCCGAGCGCCGTGGCTGGAATTCAGTCTCTTGTGTTGAAAGCTGAGTCGAAGAACAAATCCCGGGACCGATCAGCACGTCAGGGCAGGCCCTGATGCTCTGTGGCGATGAGCTGCAGTCCGAAGCCGCAGCCTCGAGGTAGCGCCCCTCCTGAGCTGCTTCCTCGGTAGTGTAGTTCAAGGGACTGTTGGCATGGACATGGGGAAGCGGGCCAAAAGCCGCGATGAACTTGACACACCATTCCTGCCAGGTCTTCTGCCTAACGCCTTGGTAGCGATGCCAGGCCACGGCACGTTCTCCAAGATGGCTGAGGGCCACCTGGAATTTCTGTTGGTCCGACCAGGCATACTGAGTCCCGAGATGGTTGATGTGATTGACCCAGAGGATCGCGTCGTCCTGGAAAGCATGGAACTCCGGGATCATACATGCACTCGGCGATGGTGATGCCGCACAAGATAATCCGGGAGTTACCACGCCGAAGACATTCAGTTGCTCGAATAGCAACGACATGGCCCGCATGACGTCGGTGAGTTGAACGACCGAGGCATTCGGGTAACCATGGTCGGCGGCCGCGGAAAATACGGCGGGCCCTGTCCTCCCGACGGCGGTGTCCAAGTCCGAGGACGCTTGGACAGCGTCCCTGTGCGGCTCATGTGCCGACGTAGGTCTAGGCGAGGGTGTGTTACCACAGGAAGCGTGAGCGCCATTCCGTGGTAACAGGAGGCCCTGCGTGGGCGTGGGTCCCATAGGTGCTTCCGGCGGCAGAAGGGTTGCGGGGTCCATGGTCGCGTAATCCTGGACGGCGTCCCTGGACTGGAGCACCTGCTGCGCCGATTACCCGCGAGGACGCCCTCAGCGTCTGTCTTTTGTCGACTGCGCCATTGTAAAGAAGAGAGACGTAGACACAGCGCCTTAGCTGCAGGCCGGCTGTTCTATTCTGACTTCCTCGTCTTTCTCTTCGTCTGCTCCTCTTGCACTTCGCTCCTCTAGCGCGAGCGTCTTCGGCACGGCGAGCTCTCTGTTTTATACATTACAATATATATATATATATATAATATATATATATATATATATATATATATATATATATATATATACACACACACTGGATCTTGACTTACAATGAAGTGCCGGTGGGAGATTTCACTTGTGCATTGTGCATAGTTGAACCGTGAGGATTCGTAGCATGCGCGTTAACTAAATTAATCCGGAACTCGGCACGATCTACGATAAACATCCCGAGCTTCGCCCACTCATCATCATTCACTCCGTGGATATGCTGTAATTTTTTTTTTGTTGCTTCTTGGCGTAGAGCGTCCTCACAGCTGAACATGGGTGACTGTGTACTTCCGTACATGAAGATGTCATTGGTGTCATGAGGGCTTCGCTGCTTATGAAAAAGTCACTTGCTGGCTTCTTTTGCGTTATTTGATAGCGCGGGTTTTCTTTCAGTGGCCTACGTCTATGCTTTTGCGCACATTTAATGTAGTATATTCGGGCCGTAGTCGTCGTAAGCGACCGAATGAAGACGTTGCGATTCTTCCTTCGTCTGCAACGCAGTTTTATATGCGCCGTAGTGCGCTGTTGGCATCTTCGTTCCGTGGCCGTCATATAGTGAAGACAACCGAACGGTTTCCCCGCCACTGTGGTGGCACTCGGCTGCTGATCTGAAGGTCGCAGAATCGTATACCGGCCGCAGCGGCGAGATTTTGATGCCTGTGTACTGCGTAATGTCAGTGCACGTTAAAGAGCCCCGGGTGGTCGAAATTTCCGGAGCCCTACAATACGGCGTCCCTCATAATGATGATCGTAGTTTTGGGACGTAAAACACCAGAAATCAGTCAATCTACAATCGAACGGTTGTTTCAACAGGGACGTCAAAATCACGTTCTAGGCGACGGTAGCGTGTCCACGTCTTTGTTCCGATACCCTTCTTTTTTCTCTGTACGCTATTCGCGTGATCACGTACGTTATAAAATTTCTTGTTAGAGAGAGGCGTTAAGAATGGGCGAATAGGCGTACGTACGTATTTGGAGCGTTGTACATTGCGGTTCATTGACGCACCTTGGCGCGCAAAAGAAAGAAGTCGGAAGTGGGGGGGGGGGGGGGGGAGGGGGTAATTAAGAGCCATTAGCTAAATTTTCCATGAAAACACCCATATACCGGCCTCCTAGCCTTTTTAGGCTCGGCTCGCGCCTGCTGAATCGAGGAACCCAGGGCGGAATCCATTGTGTACTAGAGGAGATCATTAATTAAAATAAAAGTCGAAAGGAAAGTGGCGAAAACATTGCTATCCCGTGGTAAAGTGTTCTAGAAGAGGGTAGTGGGCTCACTCTCCGGGGAGAGGGCACGTTGCCGCGGCGCAAGAAATGTAAACAAGTTTTCGTTTTCCTGAGTGCCCGCGTGGCGGCGCTACTATCGTCAGCAATGGGAGCCTTCACCGTTCCTTCGCCCCGCTGCTGTAGTGCTGCTGCTGTGTTTCGTCGTCGCTGCACGTTTTCGGCCGAGCATTGCTTCGTCAATACGTTTCATTTTTCAGTTCTTATAGTTGTGAATAATGTAGATTGGTAGTAAACACCTCGCGGTCATCGACTCTTCGTGCGGAATGGCACCACGTCGCCAGAACCATTGTTATGCGCCCGGGTGCCAGACGTACCATCAACAGTGCGATTAATATGATCTTCCAGAATGCCAGTAGCAGGGTGTCGGAACGAAATGTTTTTCGTTCCGGTTTTCGTTTCGTTCCACAGAAAAAAGTTCCGTTCCGTTTTCGTTCCGGAACGAAAAAAAAAAGCGTTCCGTAACGGTTCATAACGTTATTTTTTTCAATAATAAAACCGAACAAAATACTTAATATTAAAAGTACCTTTTAAAAACTGCAACAAATACTGAACTAGTACATAAAAATGCAATAATAATTGTTGGGGTTTTACGTCCCAAAGCCACGATGTGACTCTGAGGGAAGTCGCAAAAAGTTTCAGAGCAAGGACACAAGAAAAACTTGGTATTTATTTTTCCTCAAGTTTCAATCCCGAATTTTCGTCAAGGGGGGGCACACGATTTCAGAATCAGCAGGTCATCATGTGTACTCACCGATAAGCGAGACCGCTGCTCTTACAAAACGAACTTGAGTGCCGGAAGTGCGCTGCCAATGCTGACTTGTGTGGCTGGCACACCAAGGGCCACTTGTGTTAACATCTACACCTTCGGTTGCCGATCTTTGCGCTCGTCCCAAAATTTCAACACATAAGCGACGACAAAGCCCTCTCCACGACGGCCAGTGTGAGAGGCACGCGAAACTCCACTTGAATCTAATACAAACAGCTATGGTTGCCACTTTCTTCGTTTCCTGCATTATTTCAACGCATCTTTCCTTTTAAATACCTGCCCGAGATGCGAGCTGACGTTGAACCCTGAGTTATGCATTATTCCTCACGTTGCATGACCTCGGTTGTTCCGGATCGTAAAGTTTTCCCGTGAACCGAAAAACGATAAAAATATTTCGTTTTTGCTCCGGAACGAAATAATAAATAACGTTCCGGTTACGTTTTCGTTCCGGTCAAAAATATCGTTTTTTTCGTTTTTCGTTTTCGTTTTTCGTTCCGTTCCGACACTCTGGCCAGTAGAGCTGTATAAAAATGCATGCGTTATTTGAATGGAAATGTGTCTATTATTTGTCATTTTTGTTAGTATTTCTTCTGATTCAGTGTCTTTACTTATTGTGTGAACAATATCTGTTGATTATTCATGTGTTTATGTGAACTTTTTTTTTAAATTTATGCTATGCCAAGTATGCTATTGAAAATATTTAGCGTCTCTGTGATTATTTGTAGTTGTGAATATTTTTCTAGCATCTATTGGGCTGTTTTAGGAGACATGCTTTTTGCCGCACACGCTGATAAGTACAAAATGGGGCAAGGCCCTCTTCAAGCTATTGCAGCTTTTTTCTATCTGTTTTCACTTTAAGAAAAAAATGAGTGATTGATAGGCTGGATCTTGTGGAGTAAGGTCATTGTGCTGCCCCACCAAACAAACTTTCACTTATATCTGTGAACGATATTGTTGTCTACATTTTTCCACACCTTCACTACAAATTCATTTTTTCTAAATACACGAGTGTGGACAAATAGTTCTGTAGAAAAGACTGCAAATGAACCTTTCAGGTATATTATAGTGTCAGCAGAATTGCTAACTGGATTTTGCACTCAACTGATAGCAGTGTTTGCATGCAATTTCTTACACAAATATAATTTGCAGCATGTGAGGGGTCTTCAAGAAGCAAAATCTGATTGCATGTGATGCTGGGTGGTCTACCCTTACTTTCGGTCTTTCATTTCTTGGGCGTGATTAGTATCGGTCTTTCCTCCTGCGCACTCCCACACATTTTCTTGCACTTTTCAGGAGAATATATCAGCTGAGAGCGTGTAAGGTGCTTAAGTTTGTAGTAATATTGTTTTATTTAGTGAGAGTACGACCTCACTAAAGTTACTATCGAGTACAAACACTAGCATGAAAATATTAATCTCTTTTATCTAAAGACAATCGATGTCAGTGCCCTTTAAAGAACCCCAGGTGGTCGAAATTTCCGGAGTGCTCCACTATACGGCGTGCTTCAGAATTAGAAAGTGGTTTTGGCACGTAAAACCCCATAAATTAATTAATTATCGAAAGGCAATAGAACTGCGAGATCTTTTTTTTTTTTTACGTGAGAGCTCGCTACCGCAATACAAAACTGGCGGTTTACAGCATAGATTACATCCCGCGCCCGCTGATGGCGCGCTCATGTTAGGTATACTTCATGCGCCAGAACGACGACCAAAGCAAGAATATGCTTACGCAAAAGAGAAAAAGCAACGAAAATGGCTATGAACAGGGGTTGCATCAGTAGCGCACCCAGGATCTCTGCCGGGGGGGGGGGGGGGGGGGGTTCAATTTTTCAAGAAGGACCGGGCATGCGGTTACACAGTTGTTGCTTGTGTAAAAAAAGTAAATAAAATGCCAAATAATAGTAGCATCAATGACGATGATTATTTTATTATTTTTTCGGCGTTTTGCAGAGACATTAGCGCCACATTCTTCTAGGACATAGCAGCAGTTACGGAGTGGGAGGGGGGTTAGGTCGGCCTCAGGCGGGGTTACAACACCCGAACCCCCCCCCCCCCCCGTCGGTGCGCCACTGGGTTGCATGAAAGTAGTTTGTGCTTGGAGCGCCGGCAAACTAACCACGCTCAGGGCAGCAACGCGTCGCTTACATTGCAGATGGTGGTGGCGCCATCTACCAAATGAGACATAAAGTGCGTCAGTGCACGGCCTCCAGTCAGCCCACTACCCATTTCTAGAACACTTTACCCGTGGTGGTGGGACCACTTGTACTGAATAAAGAAGAAAAAAAATGTCCTCAATGAAACGGGGTCTCCAATATTCGTCTCTCGCTCCGTCGTTCTCCATTGAGCGACATGCCGCGTGTGTGAATCTCACCGCGCGGTGTTCCTGCTTGCGATTAGTTCGAGCAAAGAACAGAGAAAAGACGTGTCAGTGGCTGGCCGAGTGTGACCCGATTTTTTGGCTGCTCTCTCTCCGTGGGCGGTTTATAAATGCTCTCGGGGACACGCAAGGCGTTCGCGCGTTGCTTGCCGCTCATCGTCGTATAGAGGCTGCAACCGTGGGTGCCTCGGCGCTCGTTTACTGCCGTGCGCTGCCGCAGTTTGCCAGCCCTGCGCGCTTGCCGTGCTGCAGCGGTTGCTGTTTGTATATAAAACTCCATAGGGGTGCCGCAGACGAGGCCAATTTGTGCACCCGCGGGTCGCGTAGGAAGCGGCTTCGCTCATTTTGCCCTGGGGCGCGACGCGGGGGTCGCCGTGTCCTCTGGCGCGGCGCTGTTCGTTACCCTGCGCCCGTGGTCTCGCTGCACGTGCCGGCTGCCCACCTCGCGTGTTGGCCTATGTAGTTAGTTAGCCCTATAAACTGATTAACGCCTGGTCGTCTGGGCGCCCCTGTGCCTAGCGCCGTCAGTGTATACGGGATGTCCCAGCTATATAACGTTAGCCAAGTCGCTGCCTCCTTCGGGGCCAAACGGGCCAAAGGGTCGCAGCAAAGCCGACACGACTATGAATACTTTATTTTTCGCCAGGGAATTATATGTAGGGTATAAAAGGAACTATGTGGGAAATACGGCTTAAAACAGAGGTATACCATCATCATCGCCCACTTCATGTGTGCGCTGGTGTCTAGGAAACATCCACCTCCCTCTGCGATAAGGCCTGCTTACTGATATGCGATGGCGTTTTCCACATGCCATTAGCTAATTCCACAGTGATGTTCGTGCGGTCGTCCGTGTGCGAAAAATGTCACATTCGTGATGCGTTTGGCAGCTTCAGTTATATAGCAGCAGGCGTATCTGCTCGTCTTGTGTGTCCCTGTGTCCTGTTTCGCGCCGCACCAACTTAGCGTTATGGGGAGCGAACTAACCCTGCTCTTCAGAGGTATTTGTCTATTTTTATACGTGTATACAATTTCTAGCTACCACCGGCTGTTTCAACGATCTTACTACGATCGACGTCAGCACAGTGCGCGTCAACGCTGATTGTCAGTGTTCTGGTCCGCGTGTCCGTTCTGTTTTGTTCTTTTACGCTCGCGCTGCAAATTCAGTGTAAACGTCCATAGGCGTTATTTTCTATCATTATTCTGTATTTCTGTAATTTCTGTATTTGTGTAATTTTCGGCAATCAGCTAAGTATAGCTGTAGCGTACAAAAGTTCTTTTGTTGACGGAAGTGGACACACGACGGAGCAAGCTCCGCATACGGCCCTGTATCGTATGCCTGTTATTATTGCTGTGTTTATTTTTGAAGTTTTGGTTAACGTTAGTTGGGACGCAACGCGCATGTAGTCAAAGGAGAAGAACGCGCGGGCTTTTTTCTTGAGCTCAACCGGTTCGCCGCGCAGTCGGCGATCGTCGAGGACGGCCTATGTGATTATAGGGAAGTTTGCAGTGGGCGGTCGGAAAGTTAGTTAGCAGACGCCGTATCGTTATTCATCCGCTGTTACTCCGCGGTGTTCTGCACCTGCAGTAACTAACTTGACATTGAACTGGCGTAAACCTCTCATGTGAGAAATTACCCCGCGTCGCCGTAATTATGTTGGTCTCCAGGCTAAGGTGCTAGCCCGTGACATCGCCTGCACTAAGGCATTAAGTGTCTTTTTTTTCTTTTTTTTGTGAGCGCTTATGATGAGTTAGTGCATGTGTTCCCGTTAAGGTCCCGTAGGGAGCATACAGTAACTCTACGCTACGACAGCTAGCAGTGCCCCGTCTTTCGCTGCCACAGTAGACATATGACAAAGCTTTTCGAATAATCCAAGCAATTAGCTCACAGATATTGTGTTTGACAGAAAAGGTCGCGTCGCCAATCACTGCGGGTCTCAAGATCATATTGTTATACCATTTTTTTTCTTTATTTGAGCTTGTCTTGGAGCAGCTCTTATATGTTTTGCGAAGACAGTTTTAGTCGAGCGATACAGGGGGCTCTATGAAGGAGGTCGAACAGTACCATATAGCCCTATTTCTTGTTGATGTTCATTCATTCATTCATTCATTCATTCATTCATTCATTCATTCATTCATTCATTCATTCATTCATCCTTCGACGTTTTGCACTGCTCTTGACACTCAAGTTGCAGTCACTGTGTGCGTGTTATTTAGCTTGCCTGGACTGAATAACGCAAGCCACTATACTGTTACTAACGGGTAAGCGTCTTACATACTATACTGTATTGCGTGCGCCGCGCATCAGAACGCGTGGGTGAGGCACGCGCGAACGATGAATATAGTTACGACACAGAGTTTTGTCTTGTTCTCTGAGAGGTCCCTGACGTCGACGTTCGCGGTCACCGTATGGAACGTTCCCGCGCCCACGAGGTCATTTTCATAATGATGGCACTCCTCACAAGGAACCTCCTTATGTCTATACAGTACCGAGTCGCAGATTTTTCGAGGTCGTTCGCGGCGCCTGCAGAGTACACACTCGGAGTTGCGCTTATACAGTGCCTCCACTGTTCATCGGCAATCGAGTGGCTGCGCGGTCACGTACGGCGTGCAGCAGCAGCAGCCATCAAGCTTTCGTCACGGCCGCTTTCGAACGGGCCAATCGGAGTCTCTTCACACACTGCAGCGTGCGTACGACGTAACATCTTTTCGTCGACCTCAACGACGCCTTCTCGCCGCGCTGGGCTCTCCTCCGCTGCCCAACCGACCAAGCATCCAAGTTCTCGAGAAAGCGCGCCATCCATGAAGCGAACGCGCGTTTGCTCTGTAAAGTCAACGACCGACGGTCAAGCAGGCCTGTTTGTTTTCCCAGGACGTCAGCGCTGCTGGGCGCTGGCACAATGGTCTTTTCCCCAATGGTTGACTACAGGAAGAGGAGGTTAAAAGAGAAATAATTGACGACGCAGGGCCGCTTTCGCCCATCGCGCGAAAACTGTGTGTGTGCGTGTGTGTGTGTGTGTGTGTGTGTGTGTGTGTGTGTGTGTGGCCGCTTCCTATTGGAGGAAGAGATAACGGGCATCTTTGTGCTGTGCGCGGCTTCTGCGTACTTTGGCTCGAAGGAAGGAAGGAAGCTCGGGAGGCGCGCAACGATGCTACTGACTGCTGACCCGCGGCCTATAGAGACTGCTGAATGCTTTCACTGGGGCACCGCCGACGCGCTTTTGTTTGGCCAACACATGGCTGGCTTTTTCTTGAGGCCGCGGTCTCGACGCCATGAGAATAACGGTTGTTGCGCAAGTCATCGTCCAGGAATGGATGAAGTTGCGCGCATTCGCTGGTAGTTCCCTTCTGGCAATAGAAAGGCCTTTGTTGCTTTTAGCAAACTCCGTCGATTTGTTGATCCTTATCCCTCTCGAAGCCGAGGCGCTGAAAAAACTCCGCGCGCCTCTACGTGATTCGAGGGTGATGTGGTAAACTGTTGCGCCAAACTGCCGCCATGAGTTCGTGAGTTGTTGTCGATATATTTCTCTCCTTTTTCTGCTCATTTTTTTTTTCTCGGTGAAAGGGAGCGGAACGCTTTTTGTCTGCCTGACCCGCTGACCTGCGCTGACTGCGGAGTTCTCGACGCAACGCAATGGGCGTGCTCTGTGTGCAGCTGATTCGTGCGAAACCAATGGGCTGTGGCTGTGTACATCGTTGTTACGGACCTTTCGCTGCACAGTATACACCTGAAAGCACCATTCCCGATATCGCACTTATTGTATAACATGGCCTTTACATATTGTGTGGTTGCTACTGGAGTCGCCCAAAGCAGAACTATTAAATTGTTAGCGTTTTTTTTTTTTCTAGGTTCCGTGCCGTTGAGCATACCAATCAAACCTTACTCTCGCTGTTTGTAAGGGGAAACAGCATGATTGTCTTGAGAGAGACGTGGGAAGGTTTGATAGGTAAACCACGCGCTTCCGGTTGTTACCCTGCTTCGGTAATTGGTAAAAGTAGGGAGGTTAACCTAAACCCCCTGAAAAATCGGGCTAACCATAGCCATAAGACCAGTTGGTTACCCTGCGCTGCTGAAATTGCGCTGAAATAATGAGGAAGAGGCGGGTTAACAGTTTGCGCAGACGCGATCATAAAAAGAAGCGTTCATCATGTACTTCACAAGCGCCTCTAATTATCCGGGTTGCCGTCATCCGTTATTTATGAAGGCAGTTTGGGCATATTTGGAACGAAGTTTCTGGAATTACAGAGGATTCTGCGCGCGTAACCTACGTCTGCTCACGGTTATCACGAGCAGACGACGTGTCTGCCGCTGAAGATGGGATACTTCACAGCTCTTCGCGTTAACTTCCTTGATTGTGTACAATGCTGTACAGCCCCGGCGGGCAGCTCGCACGATTCACGCTTTCAACGATGCTCGGTTTTTTATGTACCGAGGCCGTTAACATTGCGGCCTGATGCGGCCTCGCCGCGAATTGGTCGGTCGTCTTGAGGACGCGCGAGCGAAAAAGGAACACCACCTCTGCGGTGCACGGTGTAGTGCGCGGCACGTCTGCTAAGGTTGCTCCGTCTGCTCGCTGCCGCGTTTGCGTATTTTTAGCTGCAGCCAGTGGGAAGCTAATCTCGAGCCGGTCTGGTATGGTTGCGGCGCGCAGCCGCCGCATCGCGCTGCTTTCGTCGGTGCGTGGTGGTATATACGCGCATGTATGTACATACCACGTTCCACTAGTTCCGCGCAGCACCGTCGAAACTACGGGCTCGTTCGACCAATCGCGAGGGCGAACACATCTTAAATGCGTCCTTGCGCGCCCTGTCGTCTGCTAGCGGCGAGCGTTGCAAGAGCACTTTCGAATGCTCGTACTATATCTCGCTTCGCAAGCATCTGCGCTAGGCGGTCGCGTAACCTTGGCTCTGCTGCACGGAATTACTGGAACAGAGTGCAGCCCGTGCGCACTGCACAGGGTCGCGGAACGTCGTTCACGGTATGCATGCATGCAGTGCCGCCGATTTCACCCCTTCAAGGACGCTTGAGAATAGACTGCGTCGCATCCCGCTCGAGGTCGCCGTGCTGTTTCTTGATTTGCGCAGCATCCCTGGAATCTCGAGTGACGGTTAGGATTGCTCGAGGTCGCCGCGCACGCTGTGAAGATGCTGCTTCGTTTGTATTTTCGTGCGCGAATATCTGTTGTATTTTCTTTCGCATCTGACTGGGTCGCGCCTATCGTCTCTTATTCGCAAACAGACCGGGCTTGTTTGCGAATACGAACACCCTCCCTGCCTTGTCTCTCCCGTTGGTGCGTAGATCCGCTTTTCGACTGAAAAAGTTCATGCGCTTCAAAAACGATTCTCGTCTCGTATACACGTTGAAGGTTCGCGCGCAAAACATACATTAGCCTGTTGATTGTATTTGTGTGACATCAGCGAGCTCCTGGCTATACCTCTACGGATTGCGCATTACGAAATCGCTGTAGGTTTTTTTACTGAAGTGACAGTGGCCACTTTCATCCAGAAAGGGAAAGGAGGGCGTTGTTTTCTCCCCCTCCACCCACCCTAAAAAAATTGTGGAAAGTAAGACATCGAGAGAAACCTATGAACGAGGCCTTTCACGTTTGTTCTTATGGCAACGAACTTCTTTTTGATGCTGTAAGTTGATGCTGTTCCTGAGTACACGGAGGTGTAAACGGTGTTTCCCTAACGTGGCCCGCGCATTGCTCGCACAAATATAACGGACACGATCACACAAATGTTATTATAGATTGTCAGGCTGTACGTGCAATATAGAGTAGATGCAAATGTGGCATGTGGTTTCGCGAATTAAAGCCATTTGTGTCTTGAAACCCTCAATTCCACTCCACCGTATATGTCAGTGTAAGCTCACCTGTGATGTCACTCGTACAGGGATCATGCCGAGTTGTTCAGGGAAGGACATTCAGTGCCATTCAAGTATTTATAATATTGTACAGTGGATTGTAAATTCTTATCGTAATTAGCTGAAAATACAAATATACGAAAAAGACCAACAAAAGCAGAAGAAAAGAGAAAACTTAATTCTCTTTTCTCCTCTCTGTAAGTTTTTCTTTTCCAGGTATTTATATTTTGTAAATAAGTGTTTAATTTCCCTCTGCGCTTGTTTTGTCTCGCTCGTCTCCGTCATGTGTCTTTGACCGCCCTCCCCCCTTTACACACACACACACGCACACACACCGCAAAGAAAAAGAATTAAGCATGAATTTGAAAGCTTGAGGAACATTTTATAGGACGTTTCATTATTGCTGCGTTTAATATGTCCCCCTTTGGTAACAAAAGGGCCTATTCCGCGCAAGCCTGCGGAGTTTTGTTGTTGTTTGTTTTTGTTTTTTCGCACATGTGACTCGTACTCGCAGTGCGAACCACAGAGAGACGGAAATTAGAAATTATACTATAATTCATATACATTTTCGAATGTCGATAAATTCGATACAACGGGCGCAAGGAAGGCAATATTATGGTATATATTGAAAATCACGTATTTACCTATTTATCCTTCCACATTCGAGAGGTAAGCAAACCGAACGTGCTCTTGTTTTCCTCTGGGGTCTTAAAATTTCGTCTCTGTCTGAAGACCCTTCGGCAAGTGTCACCACCTAAACACATCGCTTGTAAGATTTTTTAGAGCTTCACCCGGCGCCGCTCGCACGCGGAGTCGGCGGCGCCTCGTCTCCTAAGCTCCTCAGCACCAAAGTTGAGCTACCACAGCAGCAGCCACAACGCCGGTATAGAGCTCTCTCTCGTCGCCAGACCGCAGTCGCCCGTTTTCGCTGGCGTCTGGCAGCGGCCGCGCACCATTCGCGGAATGGAAAAAGCGTCGCCGCTTTCTTGGCGCCGTGCCCCACATCGACGGCGCGACACCGTTCATTCTTTTTTTTTTATATATATATATTCCGGGATAAGGCGACGCGCTTCCTTCCCGTTTGTAGCGGCGATACTGCTGCTCTCCCGTGTAGCCCGAAAACCGTGCAGTGCGGCTGGTGACCGCAGCTGAGCGGGCTCGTTCACTGGTCGCCTATTTGGCATCGTAAATATATCGACAGAACGAAATCGCTTTATTCGAAACATCGCTTTATTCGAAGTTTTGCGGAGTGCTCCACTGCACTTTGTTCGTGTGTGTGTGTGTGTGTGTGTG